>CP136067.1:192224051-193451911 GCA_032622095.1 Siphonodentalium dalli | reverse complement strand
TAAGAATTGAACAGATTTGAGTTTTTGATAACCCAGGTAGATTACAATTAACTACCAGTAATGCAAGCTTAACTGCATAGATAGTGTTCTGAGAGACTGCAGAACTGATGTCTTATTGAAATATTAGTTATTTTTAGCCACTGTATATAGGACATAGCTCTATGATAGTGGTGAAGCTGAACCCATTCATGATTCAATGGACTGTCCCATTCAGTTCTAAAGTTTTAATTGGAATACTCTATTATTCATTTGTAGGGATGTTCTCATTTTAAATTTCAATTAATCATTCTTCTGTTATCTCCAGGTTTCTCCTCATTCACTTGCATGGATTTCTGTAGTTAAATCTCAACATTCCTGATACTTTCATCTGATACCATGTCTCATTTTATATTGGTTTATTTTGACACACTCTTTGCCCCTATTGATTGATTAATTTATTTTGATTTTTATGTGTACCTATACCATAGTATGGTACACATATTGTGATGTCCGGATTGACCACTTGTTTTCATTTAGATATTGATGATTATGATACAAGTTGATTAAAAAGATTCCCAATGTGTCCCTTTTTTTAAATAATTAAAAATAATTATTTTTTTAAGTTTGAAAATTTGAAAAACTAACACCATTATAACTCTGCCAATGGGTACCCCAAATCACCACACCAAATTTGTTTAAATCGGTCCAAAATCTTGTGTTATGTACTGGTAAATCTGTTTTGGAGCAACATTAAATCCAATTCACCATAGTATGGTACACATATTGTGATGTCCGGATAAAAACTAACACCATTATAACTCTGCCAAGGGTACCCCGAATCACCACACCAAATTTGTTTAAATCGGTCCAAAATCTTGTTATGTACCTGTAAATCTGTTTGGAGTAACATTAAATCCAATTCACCAATTTTATGCCATGCCTTTGGACTACTTAGCTATTGATAAGGCTATATCATTTTCTGATGTCTCTTATGCCAATGTACACATAATCTGATAAAGAAGGCTATGGTATCTAATTTAAAATAAAGATTCAACAATAAACATCACATGATATTAGCAGTAGACTTGGACTCTCTTAACCCAAGTATTCCATGTTCAGGTCACACCTTTAACATTTAACCCAAGGCTGTGGTGGTTTAGCATTACATATCTTGTAGCAGTGCATTCTCTTATATAAATGCCGGTGACCCATACATTCCAATATTTGTGTTATGTACATTTGTCTATAATAGTACATACAGTATACTCATATAATTCAACACCAAAACTCTCATTTATGATTCCGATCATAGTAAATTTTTATCGCCAAGGGATGGGTTAACATCTGCCGATCGTGATCGGCCTCTCATTATCATTTGCTAATCCTCGCCTCTCAAGATTTCGGTGTTGAATGGATCATCGTGACTCACTCATCCACCTTACCTGTATCTATGCTGTTGAATTCGAGTTTGGTACTTGTATAATAATAATATCTAGAATATTAATGATTTCTAAGCTGACAGGTTTGGATGGGTGTATATGGTACAACTGGCATACACATATATTTTAGGCCCCACTGTCGATATAAGTCAACATAAGGGGTATCTGAAATTCCGATATATTTATTAGCGGGTCCTCCAGAGGACACCTGTGGTTTACATATCCGAACAATTTAAATTGGGTATATCTCAACTTGTGTATCCATGATCAACTCAAATATGCTTCTATCTAAGTTATGTTGTCCCAGTTTACATTTACCTTAGGGCCCTTTGTCCCGTTGGGGTCGTCCAGAGGACCCGCTTCTAGCATATGGGCAAAATTTCAATAGATTATATTTCGACTTTTGGAGCCAGGATCAACCCAAGAATGTATCTTTCTAAGTGTTATGACTCTCATGTACATATATTGTATGGCCCACTGTCGCAGAGTTGTCCATATAAGGCACCAAACCGGTATGAGAAATCCCCGTGTGTTTAACAGCGGGTTCTCCGGAGGACCCGCTTCTAGCATATGGGCAAAATTTCAATAGGCTATATTTCGACTTTTGGAGCCAGGATCAACCCAAGAATGCATCTTTCTAAGTGGTATGACTCTCATGTACATATATTGTATGGCCCACTGTCGCATATTTGCCGATATAACGCTACAGATCGGGTATAACACATCCCCGTGTGTTTAAAAGCTGGTCCTCCGGAGGACCCGCTTCTAGCATATGGGCACAATTTCAATAGGCTACATTTCGACTTTTGGAGCCAGGATCAACCCAAGAATGCTTCTTTCTAAGTGTTATGACTCTCATGTACATATATTGTATGGCCCACTGTCGCATATTTGCTGATATAACGCTACAGATCGGGTATAACAAATCCCCGTGTGTTTAAAAGCGGGTCTTCCGGAGGACCCGCTTCTAGCATATGGGCACAATTTCAATAGGCTATATTTCGACTTTTGGAGCCAGAATCACCCAAGAATGCATCTTTCTAAGTGTTATGACTCTCATGTACATATATTGTATGGCCCACTGTCGCAGAGTTGTCGATATAAGGCACCAAACCGGTATAAGAAATCGCCGTGTGTTTAACAGCGGGTCCTCCGGAGGACCCGCTTCTAGCATATGGGCACAATTTCCATAAGCTACATTTCGACTTTTCGAGCCAGGATCAACCCAAGAAAGCATCTTTCTAAGTGTTATGACTCTCATGTACATATATTGTATGGCCCACTGTCGCAGAGTTGTCGATATAAGGCACCAAACCGGTATAAGAAATCGCCGTGTGTTTAACAGCGGGTCCTCCGGAGGACCCGCTTCTAGCATATGGGCACAATTTCAATAGGCTACATTTCGACTTTTGGAGTCAAGATCAACCCAAGAATGCATCTTTCTAAGTGTTATGAATCTCATGTATATATATTGTATGGCCCACTGTCGCATATTTGCCGATATAACGCTACATATCGGGTATAACAAATCCCCGTGTGTTTAACAGCGGGTTCTCCGGAGGACCCGCTTCTAGCATATGGGCAAAATTTCAATAGGCTATATTTCGACTTTTGGAGCCAGGATCAACCCAAGAATGCATCTTTCTAAGTGGTATGACTCTCATGTACATATTTTGTATGGCCCACTGTCGCATATTTGCCGATATAACGCTACAGATCGGGTATAACAAATCCCCGTGTGTTTAAAAGCTGGTCCTCCGGAGGACCCGCTTCTAGCATATAATGGGCACAATTTCAATAGGCTATATTTCGACTTTTGGAGCCAGGATCAACCCAAGAATGCATCTTTCTAAGTGTTATGACTCTCATGTATATATATTGTATGGCCCACTGTCGCATATTTGCCGATATAACGCTACAGATCGGGTATAACAAATCCCCGTGTGTTTAACAGCGGGTTCTCCGGAGGACCCGCTTCTAGCATATGGGCAAAATTTCAATAGGCTATATTTCGACTTTTGGAGCCAGGATCAACCCAAGAATGCATCTTTCTAAGTGGTATGACTCTCATGTACATATATTGTATGGCCCACTGTCGCATATTTGCTGATATAACGCTACAGATCGGGTATAACAAATCCCCGTGTGTTTAAAAGCGGGTCCTCCGGAGGACCCGCTTCTAGCATATGGGCACAATTTCAATAGGCTACATTTCGACTTTTGGAGCCAGGATCAACCCAAGAATGCTTCTTTCTAAGTGTTATGACTCTCATGTACATATATTGTATGGCCCACTGTCGCAGAGTTGTCCATATAAGGCACCAAACCGGTATGAGAAATCCCCGTTTGTTTAAAAGCGGGTCCTCCGGAGGACCCGCTTCTAGCATATGGGCACAATTTCAATAGGCTACATTTCGACTTTTGGAGCCAGGATCAACCCAAGAATGCTTCTTTCTAAGTGTTATGACTCTCATGTACATATATTGTATGGCCCACTGTCGCAGAGTTGTCCATATAAGGCACCAAACCGGTATGAGAAATCCCCGTGTGTTTAACAGCGGGTCCTCCGGAGGACCCGCTTCTAGCATATGGGCACAATTTCAATAGGCTATATTTCGACTTTTGTAGCCAGGATCAACCCAAGAATGCATCTTTCTAAGTGTTATGACTCTCATGTATATATATTGTATGGCCCACTGTCGCATATTTGCCGATATAACGCTACAGATCGGGTATAACAAATCCCCGTGTGTTTAACAGCGGGTTCTCCGGAGGACCCGCTTCTAGCATATGGGCAAAATTTCAATAGGCTATATTTCGACTTTTGGAGCCAGGATCAACCCAAGAATGCATCTTTCTAAGTGGTATGACTCTCATGTACATATATTGTATGGCCCACTGTCGCATATTTGCTGATATAACGCTACAGATCGGGTATAACAAATCCCCGTGTGTTTAAAAGCGGGTCCTCCGGAGGACCCGCTTCTAGCATATGGGCACAATTTCATTAGGCTACATTTCGACTTTTGGAGCCAGGATCACCCAAGAATGCATCTTTCTAAGTGTTATGACTCTCATGTACATATATTGTATGGCCCGCTGTCGCATATTTGCCGATATAGCGCTACAGATCGGGTATAACAAATCCCCGTGTGTTTAACAGCGGGTTCTCCGGAGGACCCGCTTCTAGCATATGGGCAAAATTTCAATAGGCTATATTTCGACTTTTGGAGCCAGGATCAACCCAAGAATGCATCTTTCTAAGTGGTATGACTCTCATGTACATATATTGTATGGCCCACTGTCGCATATTTGCTGATATAACGCTACAGATCGGGTATAACAAATCCCCGTGTGTTTAAAAGCGGGTTCTTCCGGAGGACCCGCTTCTAGCATATGGGCACAAATTCAATAGGCTATATTTCGACTTTTGGAGCCAGGATCACCCAAGAATGCATCTTTCTAAGTGTTATGACTCTCATGTACATATATTGTATGGCCCACTGTCGCATATTTGCCGATATAACGCTACATATCGGGTATAACAAATCCCCGTGTGTTTAAAGGCGGGTCCTCCGGAGGACCCGCTTCTAGCATATGGGCACAATTTCAATAGGCTACATTTCGACTTTTGGAGCCAGGATCAACCCAAGAATGCTTCTTGCTAAGTGTTATGACTCTCATGTACATATATTGTATGGCCCACTGTCGCAGAGTTGTCCATATAAGGCACCAGACCGGTATGAGAAATCCCCGTGTGTTTAACAGCGGGTCCTCCGGAGGACCCGCTTCTAGCATATGGGCACAATTTCAATAGGCTATATTTCGACTTTTGGAGCCAGGATCAACCCAAGAATGCATCTTTCTAAGTGATATGACTCCCATGTATATATATTGTATGGCCCACTGTCGCATATTTGCCGATATAACGCTACAGATCGGGTATAACAAATCCCCGTGTGTTTAACAGCGGGTTCTCCGGAGGACCCGCTTCTAGCATATGGGCAAAATTTCAATAGGCTATATTTCGACTTTTGGAGCCAGGATCAACCCAAGAATGCATCTTTCTAAGTGGTATGACTCTCATGTACATATATTGTATGGCCCACTGTCGCATATTTGCTGATATAACGCTACAGATCGGGTATAACAAATCCCCGTGTGTTTAAAAGCGGGTCCTCCGGAGGACCCGCTTCTAGCATATGGGCACAATTTCATTAGGCTACATTTCGACTTTTGGAGCCAGGATCACCCAAGAATGCATCTTTCTAAGTGTTATGACTCTCATGTACATATATTGTATGGCCCGCTGTCGCATATTTGCCGATATAACGCTACAGATCGGGTATAACAAATCCCCGTGTGTTTAACAGCGGGTTCTCCGGAGGACCCGCTTCTAGCATATGGGCAAAATTTCAATAGGCTATATTTCGACTTTTGGAGCCAGGATCAACCCAAGAATGCATCTTTCTAAGTGGTATGACTCTCATGTACATATATTGTATGGCCCACTGTCGCATATTTGCTGATATAACGCTACAGATCGGGTATAACAAATCCCCGTGTGTTTAAAAGCGGGTTCTTCCGGAGGACCCGCTTCTAGCATATGGGCACAAATTCAATAGGCTATATTTCGACTTTTGGAGCCAGGATCACCCAAGAATGCATCTTTCTAAGTGTTATGACTCTCATGTACATATATTGTATGGCCCACTGTCGCATATTTGCCGATATAACGCTACATATCGGGTATAACAAATCCCCGTGTGTTTAAAGGCGGGTCCTCCGGAGGACCCGCTTCTAGCATATGGGCACAATTTCAATAGGCTACATTTCGACTTTTGGAGCCAGGATCAACCCAAGAATGCTTCTTGCTAAGTGTTATGACTCTCATGTACATATATTGTATGGCCCACTGTCGCAGAGTTGTCCATATAAGGCACCAGACCGGTATGAGAAATCCCCGTGTGTTTAACAGCGGGTCCTCCGGAGGACCCGCTTCTAGCATATGGGCACAATTTCAATAGGCTATATTTCGACTTTTGGAGCCAGGATCAACCCAAGAATGCATCTTTCTAAGTGATATGACTCCCATGTATATATATTGTATGGCCCACTGTCGCATATTTGCCGATATAACGCTACAGATCGGGTATAACAAATCCCCGTGTGTTTAACAGCGGGTTCTCCGGAGGACCCGCTTCTAGCATATGGGCAAAATTTCAATAGGCTATATTTCGACTTTTGGAGCCAGGATCAACCCAAGAATGCATCTTTCTAAGTGGTATGACTCTCATGTACATATATTGTATGGCCCACTGTCGCATATTTGCTGATATAACGCTACAGATCGGGTATAACAAATCCCCGTGTGTTTAAAAGCGGGTTCTCCGGAGGACCCGCTTCTAGCATATGGGCACAATTTCAATAGGCTACATTTCGACTTTTGGAGCCAGGATCAACCCAAGAATGCTTCTTTCTAAGTGTTATGACTCTCATGTACATATATTGTATGGCCCACTGTCGCAGAGTTGTCCATATAAGGCACCAAACCGGTATGAGAAATCCCCGTGTGTTTAACAGCGGGTCCTCCGGAGGACCCGCTTCTAGCATATGGGCACAATTTCAATAGGCTATATTTCGACTTTTGAAGCCAGGATCAACCCAATAATGCTTCTTTCTAAGTGTTATGACTCTCATGTACATATATTGTATGGCCCACTGTCGCATATTTGCCGATATAACGCTACAGATCGGGTATAACAAATCCCCGTTTGTTTAACAGCGGGTCCTCCGGAGGACCCGCTTCTAGCATATGGGCACAATTTCAATAGGCTATATTTCGACTTTTGGAGCCAGGATCAACCCAAGAATGCTTCTTTCTAAGTGTTATGACTCTCATGTACATATATTGTATGGCCCACTGTCGCAGAGTTGTCCATATAAGGCACCAAACCGGTATGAGAAATCCCCGTTTGTTTAACAGCGGGTCCTCCGGAGGACCCGCTTCTAGCATATGGGCACAATTTCAATAGGCTATATTTCGACTTTTGGAGCCAGGATCAACCCAAGAATGCTTCTTTCTAAGTGTTATGACTCTCATGTACATATATTGTATGGCCCACTGTCGCATATTTGCTGATATAACGCTACAGATCGGGTATAACACATCCCCGTGTGTTTAAAAGCGGGTCCTCCGGAGGACCCGCTTCTAGCATATGGGCACAATTTCAATAGGCTACATTTCGACTTTTGGAGCCAGGATCAACCCAAGAATGCTTCTTTCTAAGTGTTATGACTCTCATGTACATATATTGTATGGCCCACTGTCGCAGAGTTGTCCATATAAGGCACCAAACCGGTATGAGAAATCCCCGTGTGTTTAACAGCGGGTCCTCCGGAGGACCCGCTTCTAGCATATGGGCACAATTTCAATAGGCTATATTTCGACTTTTGGAGCCAGGATCAACCCAAGAATGCATCTTTCTAAGTGTTATGACTCTCATGTATATATATTGTATGGCCCACTGTCGCATATTTGCCGATATAACGCTACAGATCGGGTATAACAAATCCCCGTGTGTTTAACAGCGGGTTCTCCGGAGGACCCGCTTCTAGCATATGGGCAAAATTTCAATAGGCTATATTTCGACTTTTGGAGCCAGGATCAACCCAAGAATGCATCTTTCTAAGTGGTATGACTCTCATGTACATATATTGTATGGCCCACTGTCGCATATTTGCTGATATAACGCTACAGATCGGGTATAACAAATCCCCGTGTGTTTAAAAGCGGGTCCTCCGGAGGACCCGCTTCTAGCATATGGGCACAATTTCAATAGGCTACATTTCGACTTTTGGAGCCAGGATCACCCAAGAATGCATCTTTCTAAGTGTTATGACTCTCATGTACATATATTGTATGGCCCACTGTCGCATATTTGCCGATATAACGCTACAGATCGGGTATAACAAATCCCCGTGTGTTTAACAGCGGGTTCTCCGGAGGACCCGCTTCTAGCATATGGGCAAAATTTCAATAGGCTATATTTCGACTTTTGGAGCCAGGATCAACCCAAGAATGCATCTTTCTAAGTGGTATGACTCTCATGTACATATATTGTATGGCCCACTGTCGCATATTTGCTG
The DNA here is from genome assembly GCA_032622095.1 of Siphonodentalium dalli. NCBI lineage: Eukaryota > Metazoa > Mollusca > Scaphopoda > Gadilida > Siphonodentaliidae > Siphonodentalium > Siphonodentalium dalli. The sequence continues at coordinate 193,443,344 of CP136067.1, read as the reverse complement.
ATATAACGCTACAGATCGGGTATAACAAATCCCCGTGTGTTTAAAAGCGGGTCCTCCGGAGGACCCGCTTCTAGCATATGGGCACAATTTCAATAGGCTATATTTCGACTTTTGGAGCCAGGATCACCCAAGAATGCATCTTTCTAAGTGTTATGACTCTCATGTACATATATTGTATGGCCCACTGTCGCATATTTGCCGATATAACGCTACAGATCGGGTATAACAAATCCCCGTGTGTTTAAAGGCGGGTCCTCCGGAGGACCCGCTTCTAGCATATGGGCACAATTTCAATAGACTACATTTCGACTTTTGGAGCCAGGATCAGCCCAAGAATGCTTCTTTCTAAGTGTTATGACTCTCATGTACATATATTGTATGGCCCACTGTCGCAGAGTTGTCCATATAAGGCACCAAACCGGTATGAGAAATCCCCGTGTGTTTAACAGCGGGTCCTCCGGAGGACCCGCTTCTAGCATATGGGCACAATTTCAATAGGCTATATTTCGACTTTTGGAGCCAGGATCAACCCAAGAATGCATCTTTCTAAGTGTTATGACTCTCATGTATATATATTGTATGGCCCACTGTCGCATATTTGCCGATATAACGCTACAGATCGGGTATAACAAATCCCCGTGTGTTTAACAGCGGGTTCTCCGGAGGACCCGCTTCTAGCATATGGGCAAAATTTCAATAGGCTATATTTCGACTTTTGGAGCCAGGATCAACCCAAGAATGCATCTTTCTAAGTGGTATGACTCTCATGTACATATATTGTATGGCCCACTGTCGCATATTTGCTGATATAACGCTACAGATCGGGTATAACAAATCCCCGTGTGTTTAAAAGCGGGTCCTCCGGAGGACCCGCTTCTAGCATATGGGCACAATTTCAATAGGCTACATTTCGACTTTTGGAGCCAGGATCAACCCAAGAATGCATCTTTCTAAGTGTTATGACTCTCATGTACATATATTGTATGGCCCACTGTCGCAGAGTTGTCCATATAAGGCACCAAACCGGTATGAGAAATCCCCGTGTGTTTAACAGCGGGTCCTCCGGAGGACCCGCTTCTAGCATATGGGCACAATTTCAATAGGCTATATTTCGACTTTTGGAGCCAGGATCAACCCAATAATGCTTCTTTCTAAGTGTTATGACTCTCATGTACATATATTGTATGGCCCACTGTCGCATATTTGCCGATATAACGCTACAGATCGGGTATAACAAATCCCCGTTTGTTTAACAGCGGGTCCTCCGGAGGACCCGCTTCTAGCATATGGGCACAATTTCAATAGGCTATATTTCGACTTTTGGAGCCAGGATCAACCCAAGAATGCTTCTTTCTAAGTGTTATGACTCTCATGTACATATATTGTATGGCCCACTGTCGCAGAGTTGTCCATATAAGGCACCAAACCGGTATGAGAAATCCCCGTTTGTTTAACAGCGGGTCCTCCGGAGGACCCGCTTCTAGCATATGGGCACAATTTCAATAGGCTATATTTCGACTTTTGGAGCCAGGATCAACCCAAGAATGCTTCTTTCTAAGTGTTATGACTCTCATGTACATATATTGTATGGCCCACTGTCGCATATTTGCTGATATAACGCTACAGATCGGGTATAACACATCCCCGTGTGTTTAAAAGCGGGTCCTCCGGAGGACCCGCTTCTAGCATATGGGCACAATTTCAATAGGCTACATTTCGACTTTTGGAGCCAGGATCAACCCAAGAATGCTTCTTTCTAAGTGTTATGACTCTCATGTACATATATTGTATGGCCCACTGTCGCAGAGTTGTCCATATAAGGCACCAAACCGGTATGAGAAATCCCCGTGTGTTTAACAGCGGGTCCTCCGGAGGACCCGCTTCTAGCATATGGGCACAATTTCAATAGGCTATATTTCGACTTTTGGAGCCAGGATCAACCCAAGAATGCATCTTTCTAAGTGTTATGACTCTCATGTATATATATTGTATGGCCCACTGTCGCATATTTGCCGATATAACGCTACAGATCGGGTATAACAAATCCCCGTGTGTTTAACAGCGGGTTCTCCGGAGGACCCGCTTCTAGCATATGGGCAAAATTTCAATAGGCTATATTTCGACTTTTGGAGCCAGGATCAACCCAAGAATGCATCTTTCTAAGTGGTATGACTCTCATGTACATATATTGTATGGCCCACTGTCGCATATTTGCTGATATAACGCTACAGATCGGGTATAACAAATCCCCATGTGTTTAAAAGCGGGTCCTCCGGAGGACCCGCTTCTAGCATATGGGCACAATTTCAATAGGCTACATTTCGACTTTTGGAGCCAGGATCACCCAAGAATGCATCTTTCTAAGTGTTATGACTCTCATGTACATATATTGTATGGCCCACTGTCGCATATTTGCCGATATAACGCTACAGATCGGGTATACCCATATAAAAATGTACCTGGGTAAATCTTGGTGTTTACCTAGGTATACCCCTGATGAACCCCGGTAAATGTAGGTTTTACCCTGGTTCCACCCAGGTCACACCCAGGTTACACCCAGGTAAATCAGGGCTTTATAAAGATTTACCCTGGTGTTTTCTATTTATGTTAGGTTAAACCCCAGTTTACCCGGGTTTTTACGGATATAATTTAGAAAAACGCTGTCACACCCGGGTGGTATTTAAACCCAGGTTATCCGGAGTATTTACACCCAGGTATTTACACCAGGTTTTCGCCCATGTATTTACTACAGTGTTCACCCGGATATATACACCTGTGGTATTTTGTTAAACTGTATAATCTGCACTTGAAGTTACCGTATTAACCCGTTCTATATTACAGCATCATTGGCGTGTAGTTAACCATTATTAACCATTCTATATTAAAGCATTAATTGACAGGTAGTTACCTTATTAACCCTTTCTATAGTAAGTAACATTGGTGAGTAGTTACAGTATTAGCCCATTCTATATTAAAGCATCATTGACGTGAAGTTACCTTATTAACCCTTTCTGTATTAAAGCATCATTGACGTGTAGTTACCTTATTAACCCTTTCTATATTAAAACATAATTGATGTGTAGTTACCATGTTAACCCTTTCTATATTATAGCATCATTGACGTGTGGTTACCATGTTAACCCTTTCAATATTAAAGCACCATTGATGGATAGTTGCCTTATTAACCCTGTATATACTAAAGTACCATTGTCGTGTAGTTACCTTATTAACCCTTCATATACATTGACGTGTAGTTACCTTATTAACCCTTTCTATATTAAAGCATTAATTGACAGGCAGTTACCTTATTAACCCTTTCTATACTAAGTATCATTGGCATGTAGTTACCTTATTAACCCTTCTATATTAAAGCATTAATTGACAGGTAGTTACCTTAAACAACCCGTTCTATACCAAGTATCATAGGTGAGTAGTTACATTATTAACCATTTCTATACTAAAGCGCCATTGACGGGTAATTACCTTATTAACCATTTTTGTATCAAAGCATCGTTGACGTGCAGTACCATATTATAACCCTTTCTATATTAAAGCATCATTGGCGGATAGTTACCATATTAACCCTTTCTATATTAAAGTACCATTGGCGAGTAATTACCTTATTAACCCTTTCTATATTGAAGCAATAATTGACAGGTAGGCCCTAGTTACCTTATTAACCCTTTCTATAATAAGTGTCATTGGTGATTAGTTACATTATTAACCCTTTCTACAATAAAGCATCATTGACATGAAGTTACCTTATTAACCATTTCTGTATTAAAGAATTATTGACGTGTAGTTACCTTATTAACCCTTTCTATATTAAAGTATCATTGACGGGTAGTTTCCTTATTAACCATGTATATACCTAAGTATCAGTGTCGTGTAGTTACCTTATTAACCCTTTCTATACTAAGTATCATTGACGTGTAGTTACCTTATTAACCCTTTCTATATAAAAGCACCATTGATGGGTAGTTACATTATTAACCATTTTTGTATTGAATCATCATTGGCGTGTAATTACCTTATTAACCCTTTCTATATTTAAGCAATAATTGACAGGAAGGCCCTAGTTACCTTATTAACCCTTTATATAATAAGTGTCATTGGAGATTAGTTACATTATTAACCCTTTCTACAATAAAGCATCATTGACATGAAGTTACCCTTAACCATTTCTGTATTAAAAAATTATTGACGTGTAGTTACCTTATTAACCCTTTCTATATTGAGACATCATTTACGTGTAGTTACCATGTTAACCCTTTCTATATTAAAGTATCATTGACATGTAGTTATCATATTAGCCAGTTCTATATTAAAGCATCATTGACGGTAGTTACCATAGTAACCCTTTCTATATTAAAGCACCATTGGCGTGTAATTACCATATTAACCCTTTCTATATTAAAACATCATTGTCGTGTAGTTACCCTATTAGCTCTTTCTGTATTAAAGCATCATTGACGTGTAGAACTTTATCTTATTAACCATTTCTTTATTAAAGCATTATTGACATGTAGTTACCTTATTAACCCTTTCTATATTGAAGCATCATTGACAAGAAGTTAAATTATTAACCTTTCTATACTAAGTATCATTGCCGTGTAGTTAGTTACCTTATTAGCCCTTTCTATATTAAGACGTCGGTCATTGACAGGTAGTTACCTTATTAACCATTTCTGTATTCAAGCATCATTGGCGAGTAGTTACCATATTACTTGAAGTTTATTATGACAGTATGACAATACACTACCCCTGACAAATGAAGCAATATCACACTTTATCTAACAGCCTAGCTATAACTAGTGAACATTAAGCTGACAAACAGACAATTTTCAGGGCCATTACCGGTATTTAATATTAAAGGGATACAAAATAAAGATATTTCTAATTATCAGTAAGAATTATTCTCTAAGTGATACTTATTATTTCAAATAAATGATTGCGTATACTATAGTAGACCATATATCAACAGGAAAATATTAGTGAATACAATTATTGTGTTTCAAAATTCGTTTCGTTTCGTTTCTGCAGCCAAATTACAATCTTAACTTTTAGTTATCGTTACTTCGAAAAGAGCTATATGCGTAAAACCGACATCATTCGCTGGCCAAATTTTATCCTATATTTAGATTATGTAATGACGTCAGGAAATTCCCGGCTCAAGGTGATCTTTTCAAGTTTTTGACGCGCCGTGAGTAATTTGTTTTCAGATGAATGGGGAATTATCCCGTTCAATCTATTTAATATCCAAAGTATAAAGTAAATTTTATAGCAAAGGATACCTCTATTTAACTCTCCACTGAATAGTATAAAAAATATATGTTTCATTCATGAAAACAATGTATTTTGGGGAATTTTGACAGAAAAAATTATCACGTTTATTTTTAAATTTAAATTAGATTCAGATTCAATAGTTTATTCAACACATAAATGAAAATATACAGTCAGAAAATCAACATATAAAATACATATCAATCTAATTTTGTTTTTAAGTTTTGAATTGTATAGTACAATGATATTTAGGATTTATAAATTATATTATAATGTTAGTTAAAATGTGATTTCATTGAATTATCCACTGGTGTTGAAGAGAGATACCCGAAGTACAAGTACTTAGATAACTAATTTAAAATATCGAAAATAATTGAGGGCAATTCAAATTTGTAAAAGTAATTCCCATTCATTTGAAAATCTACCATCTGATATGGTTGAAAGTAAGTTTCTAAATATAAATATAATAATACTATACATTAATATCACAATTTATAAATCCCCATCATCTCATAATGAGTCATATATTCAAATATGCAAAATGGTTGCAATCTGGTCGGTAAAAATTGAAACATGGGGATAAATTGGTCCCGTACTAGAATGTCATGGGATAAATGCCGTTGACCTCAGGGAAAATATGAGCAATAGAGAGCATTTCTTATCAGCCTGAGATTAGACGATATGTATGAACATTATTACAGATGGGTTATACCTGACCAGGGGATTGTCATGTGATAGGCACCTTTGACTTCAGATGACTTACAGTAAAGGGGGACTAATAAATTATACGATCAATAAAGATTGTTTATTATTAGCCCAGATGTTATGTGGAAACATTGGTGTACAAAAGCAAAATGTCTTGGGGGGGGGGGGGGGATCACGGGATAGCCTCACTAGGTGTTGTTGATCTCATTCTTCACTGAAATGAAATCGATAAATGTATTAATATATATATAATGGTAATATTTTTGGGTCGACACAAAACAATGATCAGAATAAGATGTTAAATTTCTTTACTTTCATGTTTTAGGAACAAAATGGCTGATTCCGTTGCCAAGAATTTGAAGAAAGATGGTGGTAGCCAGAATGTCTCTTTCAATCCAGAGAATATTCATACATTGTCCTTGAACGAGTACTCATGTATATATGTGCCAAAAACCAGAGCATCTGTGAAGGTGCTATATCATCACTTGTCAAGTTTTGACACTTCTGATATATAATAGATCAGTGATATCAATATATGATAGCAGCTTATATTATTTACAATCACTATGTCAATTCATTTTGGGAGGGTGTAATTTAAATATTCTGATCAATGATCATCCTTATTTTTTATGATCGGTCGGAATTCGAAACAGATAATATATTTTCTCATGGCATTGACAATGACAATAAAATCATTTGAACTTGAACTTGGAAACTTTAATTTCATGAATAAAAATGTTGAATATTCCTAGTATATTCAAATGCCTACGGTAAAAATCCCAGTCATGTCTGATCAAGTCAACATTAAATGATGCTATTCACAAATTACAACTTCGTATATACATGTAGCCGTATGCCCGTAGCCTCGTATGCTACTTACATTAGGCCATAATAAATATATTCCTAGATGATCATCGGAAGTTTTTTGAAAATTGGGGCGGGGGGGGGGGGGGGCGGGGGGGGGGGGGGGGGGGGGGGGAGGTATTTATTATTTATTATTTATTTCCAGCTCGGCATAGATGAACCAAGTAAAGTTGATTCAATTCATTGCTATGTTGTATACATGTGCAATATTAATAAAATGTGAGTTAAATGAAGTGAAAGATGGAAATAAATATATAATACCTAACAATAATTTACTTCATTTATAATAAAACACATATGTATATATTAATATCACACACACATATGTTGTGGTGCAAACTATATGCCAAAAGATGCCCATGTCAAGCATATTCGCATGCCCTATTTCTATGTGGCGTTTGGGATCCCGAGAAATGAGCAAATGCTTGCGGTACGGAACAAGCACGATTAGGCCGAAAAAAATAAAATATTTGTTTCGTATTACATGTACTATGCCAAAAAATCCAGGTAGGTAGGTAGGGATTTTTTTTGTTTGGGTAATTTTTTTATTTTTTCCCCGAACAGTTAAGAATTGCATTAATGCTTACTCTTTATACTTGTGTTAATGCTGTCCATGTATATTGTAAGAAAACAGTTAATGTAGCACAACAATATGATAAGTATTGTCAATGTGGACAAACAAATGCCTCCCAAGCACTCAACTATGCAGTTCTCTTGTAATTATTCTCTCAGTTTAGATTGTGGTGGCACATCTTCCTCAGAGCACAATATTGACATATCAACAGGCACAAGATGAACACCATAATAGGGCTTTTCTATGACTTTATAATAACATAACTTGTATGATATTAATTAAAACCTCACTTATATATTTGGTCATACACCTCAGGACCTAAGACACACCTCCACTGGCAGGATATCTCACATGCGCCTCAGTCACATTGCACAGGGTGTAAATGTCCCTCGATTGCATTGAAATATAAGGACCCTCACCACATTGAAAATGGTACCGGTACCACAGGCCACACCTTGACTGAGGACTGAGGTACCAAACCTCAGCGCTGATTCAAATTGCCCCCAACTTTGAAGTTCCTTATGCACACTGGCATTGCATGCTTGTAAGTTGTATACACCCATACAAACCAGTAAATAATTCCATATAATGTTTTTAAATAGTGCCCATCCCAGAAGGGTGTTTGATATGGTAGACATGCAGTCCTATTTATACTGTCTGTGTCCATACTAGTAACTACGCATGGACACTATGAATCCTTGATTGACTGGGGAGAGGAACTTTAAATTCTGATATAGGAAGTCTACTACATGTATATTGCTCTCTAACAGATAAGACTTCTTCCCACAAGAGATGGGAGTTGAACAAACAAGATTACCACAAGCATGTTTTAAAGACTGCATATTTATTGGTGAGATTGGGATTCATCTGCAACCACAAATGGACATACATGTATTTTGATAGAAGTAAATTGTTTTTAAAAATTCCATCTAAAATTATTGCTGCTTAATGTAAACATAGTATATAGTATATATTTAGCGATATAGGTGCATTACATATTACATGCATTAAACATTACATGCATTTTTATTTTTTTTTAAATGTGTTTCACTTTCGTAAATGGTATAATAAATACATCCGAGGCAGGCCAAAAAAATCGGGGGTGGGGGGGGGGGGGCGCCGATGATCATCTAGCAATATATTTATTATGGCCTTACAAGCAAACTTTTAATTTAAAAATGATAAATTTTTCGTCAAAATTCCCAAAATACATTATTTTCATGAATGAAACATATATGTTTTATACTATTTAGTGGATAGTTAAATAGAACTGAGCTTTGCTATGAAATAAAACAGTTTTTATCTTTTGTATACAATAGATTAAACGAAATAATTCCTCAACACATATGAAATCAGTTTACTCACGGTGCGCCAAAAACTTTAAGAGATCACCTTGAGCTGGGAATTTCCTGACGTCATACATGATCTAAATATAGGTTACAATTTGGCCAGCGAATGATGTCGGTTTTACGCATATAGCTCGAAAAGAAGCGCCGATAATTCCTTGTGGTGTTTTGAGTTAATTTTGTCGCGAATCAACGCGGAATGACAGAAGGAAATGGTGTATTCGCTACAAACGGATAAACTGTGGACTTATAAATAAGATTCGCCGATTTTGTCTGCATGGATGTGCGCAAATATCGAAAAAGACTGAATTTCATGTGACAAAAAATATTTCAATTCCCGGAACAGTAAGAATTAAGCTACGATAACGAAACGGATCAACTATAGTATTGAACGGCCATCTGCCCATAACCAGAATATTCCCGCTGACACATCTGTATGACCTGGAATATTTGTATCACATGAAAACCACTGACAGTGGACATAGTGCATTGGGATTGAATTGAAAAGTAATACATGTACAGTACATTGTAATTATTTGTAATTGTCACGCTACGACAATACGCAAAATTGAATTTGTGGTACCGGTACAAGCATGATGCAGTGGCAGTGGCCTGATCATGCACCTGTCCAGAAGAAAATTGAGAAGTTTGATCTGCGATAGTGAGGGGTCTGTACTACTGTACATGTACATGTGGCCATAGACTCATACGGTACTGATAGTGTTAAGCCTGCTGTTACAATAATACTACTTTTGCTGTTTTACTGGTCTTACTGTGTCAATGTGACATTGTTAATTCAGTTCCACTCTAATGTACATTAACTGGCAATGATGCATCACTATTAAAGGCACCAGTAATCCCTACATACCAGGAGGACGCAGCATTGAAACTTGGTACAACAGTTGTTACACGACAAAGAAAATTATCAACAAGTTCATGGTGACAATTGTTACAATTTACAAATATTTAAGGATTATACTAATGTCAATTTGATGAGTAGATGCGTGACTGATAAAAGAATTAGAGACTCCATATTTACTCAAAAGATAACAGTATACGATGCCATACAGTTGTTCCATAACACCTCAACCTTTGGTGGATAACAGGCTACAGCAAACTAATGAAAATGATGAAACCCAGACTCAACATCAAGAGTTCAAGACTACATGTGCATGCATAAGTGACGGTTCAATGATTTTGACTCCATCAGATGATATTTAGGCGACACCAATTTTTAAGTCTGGTTTACTATAATGTGGGGATAAAAAAAGTAGATGCAGGACAGTGCAGGAGGGAAAAGAAAAAAAAAGATTGTCCCCCCAATTTATATCAAGTAAATCGTGGAATTTCACATAAATTGTGAAAAAATGTTTTTGAATAAAATTCTGAACCAAACAAGACATATCTTGTCATGAAATACATGAAAATATGGATACGTAAATGATCATAAGCAGAACCGGATGCGACAACACATGAAAATCAGTACGCATGTAAAATATTTTGGGAGAAAACAGTTTTATTTTTTTTCATGAAATGGACAAAAAGTTGTAGGAGGTGTTCGTAAACCAGACTTAAAAATTGGTGTCGCCTTAGGCTCATGTTAACACAGGTTCACATATTCTCAAAATAATTGTCTCCCTCAACCGTACTAGTATTTATATCTGATAGAACCTCAGTGAGACCATGTTGAAAATTACCATCAATACTGTTCCAGTGTTGATCCAAGTTACATGCAACGTGGTCATGCTCTGAGCAAAACATCAACTGTGGTTTTAAAAAACCAAATAATTATTATAGATGGTATGTAGTACATGTACATGTATGTATCATGTTGTGTTTTGGTATGCCACATACTTGAATATGTACTCTTGAGTGCCTAATAAACATACATGTATGATTATTAAAATCGAGGTAAAATTTCCACCTGTACGATCGTTATTTGGTCCTGTACGTTTATTAAATTAACCAAAAGAAATAATTCACCAATCTTAAATTGTGTTATTCATAGATAAATGAACTCTGATTGTTGACAGTGATCAGCACACTGTAGATTCACAGACCTGGCTATCAATCAAAACTATTTCTGTCACATGGCATCAGTATATAAACCAGTCACTGGCAGTCAGATGGTGCGTTTTGTTGGGATGTATGGTACTAATAGTTCCAGTCTGTACGTTTATTCCGCCCTGTACTATTATTCAGTTACGCGACATTTTCCAACCTGTACTACATGTAGTCTATTATTCCACCCTGTACTTTTATTAGGCACTCAAGAGTAATGTTTGCAACAGCGATGTTGTCGATTAATCAAAATACCGTAAATACTATGAGGCATTCCAGCGGCATTGTAATTGAATGTGGTTGAACAGTCAAATACCGGTGGTCAATCTTGTTGTGGGGTGGGGTCATTTAATTAGAACATAGCTATATTTATGTTAAACTAGTCTCTTGTGTAGTTTGGGTTACTATTAATAAGATATTTAATGAATGTTTGGAATGTATGGTAGCATTCTTACTAGTACCTGGATAAACATATGCCATGCACAACGCTGGTCATCATATCATCACCACTGTGGGCAATAAACCCCGGCGGGCATCAGTAAACCGCTCATCGGGCTATAAAAATTAGAGTTTTCCATACCAGGGTTAGTTTAATCAATTAAAATTGGTCAATTTAGAGGTTATACCAACCAGTGGAAGACGTACATGTATATTCAGATATCTATCAGTTTTCGAGAAAAACCCCATCTTAGTCGAGCAGACTTAGAATATCGGGGTAAACTTAAATTTCATTCAGCAAAACTTTCACAGCAGAATAAAAAAATAGTACATTATAATCACCTACAGTACATGTACATGTAGCCCAGGTGCAGTGCTAGCCTATATACTACCAAAACTTTTGGTCGGTTTCTCGATGTCTGACACTTGTAAACGCTTGAACGGGTATATAGTACATGTATGTGAATTAAAGATCTTATTAGTGACACAACACTTCACAAGAGGCTAGACATACATTTGTAACTACAGTAATGCTCTAATTAATCGACTCCTTAACCACAGCAGAATTATGGGTAACTCGGGGAGAGCTTTCCGATGAATGACAACAAGCCATATTTCCGACTAAATCCTGAAAAGTTACACATAATTCTGCTGTGGTTAAGGGGTCGATTACTTAGGACATTACTGTATCTGTTTTAGTGCACATCAAATTGATTTGTTGTATTTCCTCTTGTAATTTGTCTTTGATTGTGTTCGCCATTTCGATGGACTACATGTACTGACATCAATGACTGAAATGAGTCAAAATTTAGCAGTGCAGCCAATTATATAGATAAACAGAATTAAATAGCATCCAAATTCCAAATGACCATAAATGATAAAACAAACTTTATTGAGCACATTTTTAATACTAGTAATTACAGCTACAATGAAAGCATACAGTTTGAGCTTCTTTATAATACCACTGAGTTAGGTGATGTTTTGATATTTTGGTTTGGGCACCTAATAAAAATTCTAAGTTTGGTAAAACTGTCTGTATACAAAATTTATCTGACCGTGATGAATGAAACCTATAAATGGGATCATATACATGTATGTTAGATATCATTACATGATTATTTGAAAACACATATCCGTATGGAAAACAAACTATTTTACCACTGGCCAAGTGGTCCTGCTAATATGCTATGATGCTGGTGGTCCTGCTGAATTGCTATGATGCTGGTAGCGCAATTCATAGCAATTCAGCAGGACCCAACCGCATATCATAGCACATTAGCAGGAACACTTGAACAGGGGTATATTTACAGTGTCAAATCGAATGGGCATCTTTTAACAATATTTTTTAACAATTTCCTAGAAGTGTTTGAAAATTGAGAACTGAATTTATATTTTTTTTTATGAGGTTTCGATTGAAAAATTTCTAACTTAGCACATCAGGATTAACAGACTACTGGTATGTTTGGTATATTTTTCTGTAATCGACACCTGCTGAGGTGGGGAAATATCATCCATTTTCGCACAGCTATATTCTCTTTCCCAACAAAGTCCATAGAACATACATGTAAAATTACAGCTATGCTTTAATTAATCAACTCGCCTTATAAAGGTTGACCATCGGGTATTACTGCAGTATTCAGGCGTGTTCATGTGATCAACCGCAGTCAGTTATACGGCTGCAGAATGTGGTCCACCTCACATTTGCAGTTAGGTTGTATTTTTCATGCGATGTTTAAATGAATTTTTTTTTTAAGTTGACATTGTAACCACACCAGAATTTTGTTTTATTGTTTCAAAATGTCTAGATAGAATTCAGAATTTTTGTGGTAAAACAATTAACTTGGTTATCAGTCATATTACTGTGGTAAGATTACTAGCGGATACCGCATGTCAACAGTGACTGCATGCTCTAATTATTATCAGGTTTAACATGTTTATACTGGATACAGTTCATCGAGACTTAATAGTGGCCCAGAAAAATTTGACGAGCCGACGGTCTCAGACCAAATTGCAGATGAAGATGGATAACTCTAAAATCAAGAGGCTTTGTGTTGATAATAAGGCCAAACTTCATCGAACAGCATGTTGATAAATATAATGTATCGGGCAATTTTATATTATACATGCAGTTGACAGTGGTTAGCATTATTTTTGGGCAATTGATCGATTCTGATAACTGAAGCAGCATTTCTAAAAAAAATGTTGTTGGAATCTGATTATATGGGGACCATCGAATCTGATTGAGCACCTTTAATAGTTAACTATATGAGCTAAATACACATAAGGCGACACCAATTTTTAAGTCCGGTTTACGAACACCTCCTACAACTTTTTTTCCATTTCATGAACCCAAAGAATTTACACGCATAATAGACATTTAAACTTTGAAAATTGCAGGTTTTGCTCTAAATTTACACATTCCCATCTTAAAAAATTATTTGATTTCCTGTATCGCAATACACATTATATCATGATATGCGTATCATTGATAGTGTATCCCAATACAATGCATGAATTCGCTATGAATCATTACAGTCCCACAAAAAATTGGAACTGCAGTTATCTCTCATTGATTTTAACTCAATAACCACATAGTAAATTGGAAGTTTTCCATGGAAATTTGTGTTGTCGATTAGTCTACTTCGACTTGATTTTTTTACTGTCGATTAGTCAACTATGAAAAACCCAAGCCATTTCAATACTAATGCAGTATCTGCTGGTATTAAATCTTACTGCAGTAATATTTTTGTTGTAACCAAGTGAATTACTGCAGTGTTTCAACCACGGTAAACCGCATTAATTTTTCTCATGACCGCCTTTCAGCCAGATCATTCTTTACAGTACTTACCATGTACATGTACCATATGTTCTATTTGGGGATAGACCATGATACTAGTATGTCACTATGTGGGTTAAGTTTATAGAATTGGTGCAGTTGCACACTGCATCACTGCCTAACTCATTGCAAATGGAGGTCTCTTAATACATTTACATGTGTATAGTTTCTCAGTGCAATTTGGCTTTTTGGATGAAAACCAAAACTCGATAAGTCCATACAATAGGGACAATTTGATTGAAATTTAAAGCAGAAATATAGCTTGGAGCAATTCATAGGGTCACATAACCATTACCGCAATTATGTACATTATTACATGTACCTCAATCATATTTATGATGATTCAATGACAGTGCGTTAGACCGAGTGGTCATTACTAGTAGTCCGATGGGTTCGATTGTCAAGAAGTTCAATAGTTTGAGGGTTCAATAGTCCAAATGTGCAATGGTAACCGCGTTGAGAGTATCAATTACTGTACCGTAGTACAAAGTTATTTACTTGAGACATAACATGTATTGTCGATATACATGTACACAATGATATGGGAGGCCAAATTCACATTTAATAATGAATTGCGCTTAAGCGCAATTGATTGCGCTTAAGTGCAATCAATTGCGCTTAAGCGCAAATACCACATATTGTGCTTAAGCGCAATAAGGGCATTTACGCTTAAGCGCAATTAATCAACCTACCCATAAACTATTAGCATGACCTGGTGTATCACCTAGCAACACAAGATGCGCATTGGGCTAATTTTGACCTGTACTCAACAGTCAAACTGTGAGTATGTGTTCAACAAGGAGAATCCCCTAATTACATATTATCAGCATCCCTCTATCCAAAGAAATGATGTGGCCTTCCCGGAACTCTAGTAATGTTTTGTATGATATTTTTAATGTATTTTTGCACAGATTTTAGCCTTATATCCTTTTAGCCTTTATCCTATACATGCATGTGGTGTCACTGCATGAGAGCTTTCTTACCTCATACGGTAATGCTCTATTTAATCGACTTCTTAACCACAGCAGAATTATGGGTAACTTTTCAGGATTTAGTCAGAAATATGGCTTGTTGCCATTCATCGAAAAGCTCTCGAGAGCTTTCCGATGAATGGCAACAAGCCATATTTCCGACTAAATCCTGAAAAGTTATCCAGGTCATGCTAATAGTTTATGGGTAGGTTAGATAGTAGTCACAATTACGCTTAAGCGCAATTAATTACGCTTAAGCGTAAATGCCCTATTTGCGCTTAAGCACAATATGTGGTATTTGCGCTTAAGCACAATATGTGGTATTTGCGCTTAAGTGCAATTGAATGTGCTTAAGCGCAATTATTTGCGCTTAAGCGCAATCAATTGCGCTTAAGCGAAATTCATTATTAAATGTGAATTTGGCCTCCCATAGCTTTGGGGAAGATATTTTGTGTATAATTGGGTGTCTACTACATGTATGTTACCTAATTGTACATGTAACTGTCACTATAAACTGGTCATGAAGATTACAACTTGGGAGACTATTATTATTGCGGCCTCATTGGACGGTACATGTGTATACTAGTAGTTCTTCGTTGCAATTTGGATGAAAACAAAAAATCAGTGTCGATACAATTGGAACAATTAACCCTTTACCCAACAGAACGGCCCTGTGCCAATGCATTCTCTTATATATGCGAGTCGACCATAGGTCGCCTCGCATATATAAGAGAATGCATTGGCTTAACACATTAAAAATTATAAAATTGTTAAAGAATGTAAGAAAAAATGGTAAAAAGTGTTAAAAAAAGATTTTTTTAAGCCAATGCATTCTCTTATATATGCGAGGCGACCTATGGTCGACTCGCATATATAAGAGAATGCATTGGCACAGGGCATAACTGTAACTATCACAATGTGGTCAAGGAGCCGGTTCCAATGATATCCATATTTGTATGGTTATATTGAGAAGATATTTTAGGCTGTTGAAGCTTTATTTGGCCGGTTTTGGCCGGTTTGTTGGGTAAAGGGTTAAAGGACATTTACTAGTAAAGCAGAAAAATTACTTGGACCAATTCCTGAGGTCACATAACCATTAACTCAATCATGTACAGTGCATTAGTCAGAGTGTTCATTACTAGTACATGTAGTTCGATGGGTTCGAGTGTCATGAAGTTCAATAGTTTGAGGGTTCAAATGGTCCAAGGTTCAATTGATGGTACATAGGTTTGAAAGAATCGATTGTGTTTTACAACACATTAATTTAGTCAGTTATATACATGTACATGTATGGTAATAGTATTACCCTCATACAAAATAAATTACCCGAGACATAACATATATTACCCATGAAAATATACACAAATTAATGCAATATTTATGCAATTTATAGTTTACGCATACATGTACTGATGCTTTGGGGGAGATAATTAGACCTAACATGACTCTCGCTATAAACTGGGCATGAAGATTAAAAATTTTGAGACAATGTACACTCTATAATAACCAAACACCCAGGTTATCAGACTCTCGGACTAATGCACAGTACTCATGATTTCCGCTTGGATCTCACATATTTGAAAATAAAAAAAATTGTACAGGTACATGTACTTGTAAATGAAGTAAATTGAAAACATTGATGCACAATTTTCAGGTGGCATGCATGATTCATACCCCTCTGCTAATTTGGTAGTCGGGATTCATTTGCGCAGTTTAACCGGTATTCCGGTATTCAGGATTCAACAAAAAGGCTGGTTCGCAGCTTTTCTAGCACAAAATTAATTTTGTTTTACTAGTTTCCAGCCCAAATGACATTTATGATGTAATTGTCCGCCGAAAATTTCAGGGGACTATTAAAATAGCCGGTGTCCGTCCGTCCGTCTGTCCGGAAATGGTTT
Organism: Siphonodentalium dalli; assembly: GCA_032622095.1. Taxonomy (NCBI): domain Eukaryota; kingdom Metazoa; phylum Mollusca; class Scaphopoda; order Gadilida; family Siphonodentaliidae; genus Siphonodentalium; species Siphonodentalium dalli. Next base: position 193,426,368 of record CP136067.1, on the reverse strand, counting down.
CCAGATGATAACTTTAGTTTCGGTTATGAGATCAAAAGCAAATTTGGTATGTGTGTTTATCAGACCAAACTAAAGATCAAGTTCGAATATGGGTTTGCTCTGCCCATTTTTGCGAGAGTTATGGCCCTTTTTTTACTTAGAATTTTGTAATTTTCTGGTTTCCGGATGATAACTTCAGTTTGTGTGATCATATCTGAAACAAATGTGGTATGTAAGTTTATCAGACCAAAATACAGGTCAAGTTCGAATATGGGTGTGCTCCGCCCATTTTTGCAAGAGTTATGGCCCTTTTTTACTTAGAATTTTTTAATTTTCTGGTTTCCGGATGATAACTTCAGTTTGTGTGATCATATCTGAACCAAATTTGGTATGTGAGTTTATCAGCCCTATTAACAGGTCAAGTTCGAATATGGGTTTACCCATATTTGCGAGAGTTATGGTCCTTTTTCGACTTAGACTCGTGTTAATTTCTGGTTTCCGGATCATAATTTTAGTTTGTGTGATCATATCTGAATCAAATTTAGTATGATAGTTTATTATTCACCATTTCATGGGACACTGGTTGGATTGTTCTGAAATGTTTTATCAGATTTAGGGTCCTTGATATTTTTTTCAGACAAGCTGATGCCCCAATGAAGCCACTTTTTCGGGGGACACTGCGGCCGGACGTCCTTTTATTCAATCTATTATCTATAGGTATGTAGAAGTTATGGATACAACTTCAGCAAATACTAGTACATGTATATGAAAACTATATTATTAGTGTAATATTAGTTTTCATTCAATATTTCCTTACTTGTAACTGGTACGCATGATTCAACCTTTTACATTAACTGGTATTGGGACCAGGGAGGTGGGGGTGGTGACACCTTCCATACTGGTGTATTCAATTGTGAGTGGCCTTTATGAGGGTGTTACCCCTCCTATCACCCATGAATACTGAATACCAGTTCACAGTTTTCTTACATTTGCTGAAATAGTATCCAAAACATCAACATATCAAGAGGTATTAGACTGAATTAGATAAAAATATATCACTTGGGTCTGTTTAGGCTGGAAAATACTCAAAATTTGTATAATTTTCTGCTACCGGTATTATATCTGCATACTAGCCTTTTTGCTGAATCATGAATGCCGGTTATATTACTGTGTGAATCCTGGTACCAGATAACATTGGGTATGTATAGAGCATACCACCTGAAAATGGCCTGAATATCACATGCCAAAGCGGGGTGGGGGTGTGTGTGACACCCTCCTTGATCATAGTCTGTATTCTACAGGGTATGTTAACTGTTTCGAGTTGGTGCAATTAATGTGATTGTTTAATCTCTACCATCTGACATCTATTTTTTATAGCATATTTTGCTATCTGATCAATTGCTACTGATATAAAAAAGGATAAAGATGGTGTGTCTCTTTCCCAAATGTTCTGTTTACATGTACATTTGGGGGTTTATGAGTCAAATAATAATAGACAACATGTCCTTCTAACACTAAGAAATAATGTGTTCTTATGAACCAGGACAAAATATGACTATTTCTGGAGCATTACAGCACACTATTACAAATATATATTTGTAAGCAGTGAGATAATGACAGGAAACATGTCCTTAGACCAAAAAATATTTTTTTGGTGTGTATTTCACATCACAGCTCATGTGTATACTCACATTAGTTTATGTCATTCAAAGGGAGAAACCCATTTAGAAAGTTTAAATGAGTCAAAACTACCTCACTGTAGATGTAGTTGCAAGGTAAAACATGTACATGTATACTGGTAAATGACATTGGAACTAAAATAATGATTTTTGTGTCCACCGGTATGTCATGTACCGGTATACATTGCAACTACATGTACATGTAACTTGCCTAACATACCATATACATGTACGCAGAGGGAATTTGCAAGTGTTTTTTAATCAAAAATTTAACCCAACTCTTGTTGTCAGTAAGTTTTAACCCATGCAGTTTAATGAGTTTATATATTTATGTATTACATGTGTTTCTATACATGTATTTTATCTTTAGTTAGTTTGTTGTCCTTGAATAAACTTGTATTGCTGCACAATCAGTTTCCTTAATGTTCTATTATACTAAAACAACTCCATATTGATAACAATACCCCTGCATCCCATCCAAATCTACTTCATTGCCATCCTCATCATTTCACTTTGGATCCCCACCCAGGTGTACCTTGGTGTTATTCACCCAGGTGTTCCTTGGTGTTTCCTACCCATGTGTACCTTGGTGTTTCCCACCCAGTTGTACCTTGGTGTTTTCTTACCCAGGTGTACCTTGGTGTTTTCTTACCCAGGTGTACCTTGGTGTTTTCCTGCCCAGGTGTACCTTGGTGTTTCCTTACCTGGGTGTACCTTGGTGTTTTCTAACCAGGTGCATCTCAGTGGGAAATCCACCTGGGTAAGAAAACACCAAGGTACACCGGCGTAAGAAAACACCAAGGTACATCTGGGTTGGAAACATCAAGGTACACCTGGGTGGGGAACACCCATGTAGGAAACATCAGGGTTCACCTGGGTGAATAACACCAAGGTACACCTGGGTGGGAAACACCCAGGTAGGAAACATCAGGGTACACCTGGGTGAATAACACCATGGTACACCTGTGTGGGGGAAACACCTGGGTGAATAACACCATGGTACACATGGGTGGGGGAAACACCCAGGTAGGAAACACCAGGGTACACCTGGGTGGGAAACACCCAGGTAGGGTACACCTGGGTGTGGTCACCTGGGTAAATACACCCAGGTTTATCCATACCAGGGTTTTTTGTCCAGTTTCAGGTGGGTAAATCATGGTAAAACCCAGGTTTCAGGGGGTCTTGATGGTTGGTGGATATCTTGGTAGATAGATTTACCTGGGTTTCGGCCCAAAAAACCTGGGTGGATTTACCCAGGTACATTTTTATATGGGTAACAAATCCCCGTGTGTTTAACAGCGGGTTCTCCGGAGGACCCGCTTCTAGCATATGGGCAAAATTTCAATAGGCTATATTTCGACTTTTGGAGCCAGGATCAACCCAAGAATGCATCTTTCTAAGTGGTATGACTCTCATGTACATATATTGTATGGCCCACTGTCGCATATTTGCTGATATAACGCTACAGATCGGGTATAACAAATCCCCGTGTGTTTAAAAGCGGGTCCTCCGGAGGACCCGCTTCTAGCATATGGGCACAATTTCAATAGGCTATATTTCGACTTTTGGAGCCAGGATCACCCAAGAATGCATCTTTCTAAGTGTTATGACTCTCATGTACATATATTGTATGGCCCACTGTCGCATATTTGCCGATATAACGCTACAGATCGGGTATAACAAATCCCCGTGTGTTTAAAGGCGGGTCCTCCGGAGGACCCGCTTCTAGCATATGGGCACAATTTCAATAGACTACATTTCGACTTTTGGAGCCAGGATCAGCCCAAGAATGCTTCTTTCTAAGTGTTATGACTCTCATGTACATATATTGTATGGCCCACTGTCGCAGAGTTGTCCATATAAGGCACCAAACCGGTATGAGAAATCCCCGTGTGTTTAACAGCGGGTCCTCCGGAGGACCCGCTTCTAGCATATGGGCACAATTTCAATAGGCTATATTTCGACTTTTGGAGCCAGGATCAACCCAAGAATGCATCTTTCTAAGTGTTATGACTCTCATGTATATATATTGTATGGCCCACTGTCGCATATTTGCCGATATAACGCTACAGATCGGGTATAACAAATCCCCGTGTGTTTAACAGCGGGTTCTCCGGAGGACCCGCTTCTAGCATATGGGCAAAATTTCAATAGGCTATATTTCGACTTTTGGAGCCAGGATCAACCCAAGAATGCATCTTTCTAAGTGGTATGACTCTCATGTACATATATTGTATGGCCCACTGTCGCATATTTGCTGATATAACGCTACAGATCGGGTATAACAAATCCCCGTGTGTTTAAAAGCGGGTCCTCCGGAGGACCCGCTTCTAGCATATGGGCACAATTTCAATAGGCTATATTTCGACTTTTGGAGCCAGGATCACCCAAGAATGCATCTTTCTAAGTGTTATGACTCTCATGTACATATATTGTATGGCCCACTGTCGCATATTTGCCGATATAACGCTACAGATCGGGTATAACAAATCCCCGTGTGTTTAAAGGCGGGTCCTCCGGAGGACCCGCTTCTAGCATATGGGCACAATTTCAATAGACTACATTTCGACTTTTGGAGCCAGGATCAGCCCAAGAATGCTTCTTTCTAAGTGTTATGACTCTCATGTACATATATTGTATGGCCCACTGTCGCAGAGTTGTCCATATAAGGCACCAAACCGGTATGAGAAATCCCCGTGTGTTTAACAGCGGGTCCTCCGGAGGACCCGCTTCTAGCATATGGGCACAATTTCAATAGGCTATATTTCGACTTTTGGAGCCAGGATCAACCCAAGAATGCATCTTTCTAAGTGTTATGACTCTCATGTATATATATTGTATGGCCCACTGTCGCATATTTGCCGATATAACGCTACAGATCGGGTATAACAAATCCCCGTGTGTTTAACAGCGGGTTCTCCGGAGGACCCGCTTCTAGCATATGGGCAAAATTTCAATAGGCTATATTTCGACTTTTGGAGCCAGGATCAACCCAAGAATGCATCTTTCTAAGTGGTATGACTCTCATGTACATATATTGTATGGCCCACTGTCGCATATTTGCTGATATAACGCTACAGATCGGGTATAACAAATCCCCGTGTGTTTAAAAGCGGGTCCTCCGGAGGACCCGCTTCTAGCATATGGGCACAATTTCAATAGGCTACATTTCGACTTTTGGAGCCAGGATCACCCAAGAATGCATCTTTCTAAGTGTTATGACTCTCATGTACATATATTGTATGGCCCACTGTCGCATATTTGCCGATATAACGCTACAGATCGGGTATAACAAATCCCCGTGTGTTTAACAGCGGGTTCTCCGGAGGACCCGCTTCTAGCATATGGGCAAAATTTCAATAGGCTATATTTCGACTTTTGGAGCCAGGATCAACCCAAGAATGCATCTTTCTAAGTGGTATGACTCTCATGTACATATATTGTATGGCCCACTGTCGCATATTTGCTGATATAACGCTACAGATCGGGTATAACAAATCCCCGTGTGTTTAAAAGCGGGTCCTCCGGAGGACCCGCTTCTAGCATATGGGCACAATTTCAATAGGCTATATTTCGACTTTTGGAGCCAGGATCACCCAAGAATGCATCTTTCTAAGTGTTATGACTCTCATGTACATATATTGTATGGCCCACTGTCGCAGAGTTGTCCATATAAGGCACCAAACCGGTATGAGAAATCCCCGTTTGTTTAACAGCGGGTCCTCCGGAGGACCCGCTTCTAGCATATGGGCACAATTTCAATAGGCTATATTTCGACTTTTGGAGCCAGGATCAACCCAAGAATGCTTCTTTCTAAGTGTTATGACTCTCATGTACATATATTGTATGGCCCACTGTCGCATATTTGCTGATATAACGCTACAGATCGGGTATAACACATCCCCGTGTGTTTAAAAGCGGGTCCTCCGGAGGACCCGCTTCTAGCATATGGGCACAATTTCAATAGGCTACATTTCGACTTTTGGAGCCAGGATCAACCCAAGAATGCTTCTTTCTAAGTGTTATGACTCTCATGTACATATATTGTATGGCCCACTGTCGCAGAGTTGTCCATATAAGGCACCAAACCGGTATGAGAAATCCCCGTGTGTTTAACAGCGGGTCCTCCGGAGGACCCGCTTCTAGCATATGGGCACAATTTCAATAGGCTATATTTCGACTTTTGGAGCCAGGATCAACCCAAGAATGCATCTTTCTAAGTGTTATGACTCTCATGTATATATATTGTATGGCCCACTGTCGCATATTTGCCGATATAACGCTACAGATCGGGTATAACAAATCCCCGTGTGTTTAACAGCGGGTTCTCCGGAGGACCCGCTTCTAGCATATGGGCAAAATTTCAATAGGCTATATTTCGACTTTTGGAGCCAGGATCAACCCAAGAATGCATCTTTCTAAGTGGTATGACTCTCATGTACATATATTGTATGGCCCACTGTCGCATATTTGCTGATATAACGCTACAGATCGGGTATAACAAATCCCCGTGTGTTTAAAAGCGGGTCCTCCGGAGGACCCGCTTCTAGCATATGGGCACAATTTCAATAGGCTACATTTCGACTTTTGGAGCCAGGATCACCCAAGAATGCATCTTTCTAAGTGTTATGACTCTCATGTACATATATTGTATGGCCCACTGTCGCATATTTGCCGATATAACGCTACAGATCGGGTATAACAAATCCCCGTGTGTTTAACAGCGGGTTCTCCGGAGGACCCGCTTCTAGCATATGGGCAAAATTTCAATAGGCTATATTTCGACTTTTGGAGCCAGGATCAACCCAAGAATGCATCTTTCTAAGTGGTATGACTCTCATGTACATATATTGTATGGCCCACTGTCGCATATTTGCTGATATAACGCTACAGATCGGGTATAACAAATCCCCGTGTGTTTAAAAGCGGGTCCTCCGGAGGACCCGCTTCTAGCATATGGGCACAATTTCAATAGGCTATATTTCGACTTTTGGAGCCAGGATCACCCAAGAATGCATCTTTCTAAGTGTTATGACTCTCATGTACATATATTGTATGGCCCACTGTCGCAGAGTTGTCCATATAAGGCACCAAACCGGTATGAGAAATCCCCGTGTGTTTAACAGCGGGTCCTCCGGAGGACCCGCTTCTAGCATATGGGCACAATTTCAATAGGCTATATTTCGACTTTTGGAGCCAGGATCAACCCAAGAATGCATCTTTCTAAGTGTTATGACTCTCATGTATATATATTGTATGGCCCACTGTCGCATATTTGCTGATATAACGCTACAGATCGGGTATAACAAATCCCCGTGTGTTTAAAAGCGGGTCCTCCGGAGGACCCGCTTCTAGCATATGGGCACAATTTCAATAGGCTATATTTCGACTTTTGGAGCCAGGATCACCCAAGAATGCATCTTTCTAAGTGTTATGACTCTCATGTACATATATTGTATGGCCCACTGTCGCAGAGTTGTCCATATAAGGCACCAAACCGGTATGAGAAATCCCCGTGTGTTTAACAGCGGGTCCTCCGGAGGACCCGCTTCTAGCATATGGGCACAATTTCAATAGACTACATTTCGACTTTTGGAGCCAGGATCAGCCCAAGAATGCTTCTTTCTAAGTGTTATGACTCTCATGTACATATATTGTATGGCCCACTGTCGCAGAGTTGTCCATATAAGGCACCAAACCGGTATGAGAAATCCCCGTGTGTTTAACAGCGGGTCCTCCGGAGGACCCGCTTCTAGCATATGGGCACAATTTCAATAGGCTATATTTCGACTTTTGGAGCCAGGATCAACCCAAGAATGCATCTTTCTAAGTGTTATGACTCTCATGTATATATATTGTATGGCCCACTGTCGCATATTTGCCGATATAACGCTACAGATCGGGTATAACAAATCCCCGTGTGTTTAACAGCGGGTTCTCCGGAGGACCCGCTTCTAGCATATGGGCAAAATTTCAATAGGCTATATTTCGACTTTTGGAGCCAGGATCAACCCAAGAATGCATCTTTCTAAGTGGTATGACTCTCATGTACATATATTGTATGGCCCACTGTCGCATATTTGCCGATATAACGCTACAGATCGGGTATAACAAATCCCCGTGTGTTTAACAGCGGGTTCTCCGGAGGACCCGCTTCTAGCATATGGGCACAATTTCAATAGGCTATGTTTTGACTTTTCGAGCCAGGATCAACCCAAGAATGCTTCTTTCTAAGTGTTATGACTCTCATGTACATATATTGTATGGCCCACTGTCGCAGAGTTGTCGATATAAGGCACCAAACCGGTATAAGAAATCCCCGTGTGTTTAACAGCGGGTCCTCCGGAGGACCCGCTTCTAGCATATGGGCACAATTTCAATAGGCTATATTTCGACTTTTCGAGCCAGGATCAACTCAAGAATGCATCTTTCTAAGTGTTATGGCTCCCATGTACATATATTGTATGGCCCACTGTCGCAGAGTTGTCGATATAAGGCACCAAACCGGTATAAGAAGTCCCCGTATGTTTAACAGCGGGTCCTCCGGAGGACCCGCTTCTAGCATATGGGCGAACATTTCAATAGTCTATATTTCGACTTTTGGAGCCATTGTCAACCTAAGTATGCATCTTTCTAAGTGTTCTGGTCCCGTATATATCTACTGTAGGGCCCTTTGTCGCATATTTGCCGATATAACGCTACAGATCGGGTATTTGAAATCCCCGTATGTTTAGAAGAGGGTCCTCCGGAGGACCGGCTTCTAGCATATGGTCAAAATTTCAATAGGCTATATTTCGACTTTTGGAGCCATGATCAACCCAAGAATGCATCGTTCTAAGTGTCATGACTCCCATATACATGTATTGTGTAACCCATTGTCGCAGAATTGGCGATATAAAGCAACAGGACGCGTATAAGTACTCCCCGTATGTTTAGAAGAGGGTCCTCCGGAGGACCCGCTTCTAGCATATGGGCAAAATTTCAATAGGCTATATTTCGACTTCTGCAGCCAGGATCAACTCAAGAATGCATCTTTAGAAGTGTTATGACTCCCATTTACATATATTGTATGGCCCATTGTCGCAGAGTTGTCGATATAAGGCACCAAACCTGTATAAGAAATCCCCGTATGTTTAGCAGCGAGTCCTCCGGAGGACCCACTTCTAGCATATGGGCAAAATTTCAATAGGCTCTATTTCAACTTTTGGAGCCATGATCAACTCAAATATGCATCTTTCTAAGTGTTCTGGTCCCGTATACATCTACTGTAGTGCCCTTTGTCGCATAATTGTCGATATAAGGCATGCAACAGCACGAGTATATATAAGGAATTCCCTAAGTTGAGCAGAGGGTCCTCCCGAGAATGACTGCGTTTTACATATGGGAACAATTTCATTTGGGTTAATCTCAACTTTTAGAAACGTGATCAACTCCAATATGCATCTTTCTAAGTGATCTTGTCTCCGTATGTCGATATAAGGCAACCCACCGGTATAAGAAATCCCCGTATGTTTAGCAGCGGGTCCTCCGGAGGACCCGCTGTGAGCATATGGGCAAAATTTCAATTGGCTATATTTCAACTTCTGGAGCCATGATCAACTCAAGTATGCATCTTTCTAAGTGTTATGACTCCCATATACATATATTGTAGAGCCCACTGTCGCAGAGTTGTCGATATAAGGCAACAGACCGGGTATAAGGAATCCCCGTATGTTTAGCAGAGGGTCCTCCGGAGGACCATGCAGCTGCAAGTCTATGGGCAAAATTTCAATTGGCTATATTTCAACTTTTGGAGCCATGATCAACTCAAGAATGCATCTTTAGAAGTGTTATGACTCCCATATACATATATTGTAGAGCCCACTGTTTAGAAAATAATATTCGAACAGCCAAGCCTGAATATAGTGTCTGACATTTGCAGAATGAGGTCCCCAAAGGGTGAATTTAGTGACGCAATCGGCGGGCTAGCATCATCAAATTCACCCTATGGGGACCTCATTCTGTTTAAGCCTCAACCGCTATGGGAGATATAGCATCATATTGAAGTTCTCCAGTTAAAGTTGGTGATGTGCACGCATTGGGCACCTCAATTATGCATTTTATCTTCTGCAAATTAGGGGATATAGAAACTGAACAGATGGGAAAAAGTAAGAAAAATATAAATTTAAGACCCTATATACTTCCCAGAAGACGAGGCATAAGCAGAATGAGTTCCATAGGTAGTATATTTGGTGATGCTAGCCTGCTGTGCAGGGTAGCATAACTAAATTCACCCTCTGGGGACCTCATTCTGCAAATGTCAGACACACTGAATTCAGGTTTGGGAACAATAATTTGTTTTGATTTGATATTAATGACACACACTGGCATGAGTGCTAGCTAAGCAGTTGTTTATACCTGTCAGCCTGATAACATCTCAATTGATGACTGTGTTATTAACTCTCTCTGTCTGTAGCTAATACAATTGACTGAATCTGCTGGTGGGAGAGGTGAGTTAGGAGATGGGGTGGAGGTGCTGTTGGTTGGGCGCAGGGTGGTGATCTGGGTCATGTGGAGGGGGGGGGGGGGGGGGGGTGATGGAAAGGGAAAGTTTCAATGATTTCATTAAAGATTTTCATAACTCTGCGGATGTTACAATGGTGTTAGTTTTTCTAATTTTTTAACATGTTTAAAGGCCCACTTAATTTTCAAGTCGCCAATTATTATTTTTATAGTGACTTGATATACGGTTTTAATAACAATCTATGCCATAAAATATGATTAAAATGCTATAATTCACCACTATTTGAAGATGCCCACAGATAAATAGAAGACTTCCCCCTCTGTCACCCATAATGCAGCATAATTCAAAGTTTTTCAATGGAAGGGGAAGAACTCTATCTTTAATATATAGAGTTATTTCCCCTGCATTGAAAATACTGATGTTTTAATTCTTGATGACAAAACGCGTTGGCAACTCAACAAAAACAACATATCCACAGTTTATTACACCAGATAAGTTGATAATGTAATATATATAATATGGCATATATTTTATATAATATAATTTGGGGTTCGAAAATTAAGTGGGCCTTTAAAAAACGAGAGGCCGATCACGATCGGCAGATGTTAACCCATCCCTTGGTGAGAGTAAATTACTATGATCAGAATCATAACTGAGAGTTTTGATGTTGAATTATAGAGTATACTGTTACATGTACTATTATAGACAAATGTACAAAGCACAAATTATTGGAATTTATGGGTCACTCGCATTTATATAAGAGAATGCACTGGTACAGGATCTGTACCAGGATCAGGAGCCTTGGGTTAAATGTGAAAAGGTGACCTGGACATGGAATACTTGGGTTAAGAGAGTCCAATTTAAGTTTACAATGATAATGTATAAAATTCTACCAACAACAGCCATCATGATAAAACACCTCACTGCTGACCCATTAATATCAATTATATAACAGAGCTGTCAACAAATCACAGGCAGTGTTTATGTTGAAGGCTGGCACCTATATTAAACCAATGACATTTATAATGACCTCAGACCATCTGTAGAGTGATATACTCAGCTGTGCTATGCAGCACAGATGTTCTAGTCTACTGTTAATGTCATGTGATGTTTATTGTTGAAACTTAAAAAAAAATTAGATACCATATCTTTCTTTATCTGCACATTGGCATAAGAGACATCAGAAAATAATATAGCCTTAGAAATAGCTAAGTAGTCCAAAGGCATGGGATTCAATTGGTGAATTGGGTTTAATGTCGCTCCAAACAAATTTACCAGAACATAACACAAGATTTTGGACCGATTTAAACGAAATTTGGTGTGGTGACTCGGGGTACTGGCAGAGTCATAATGGTGTTAGTTTTTCAAATTTTGCTAATTTAAAAAAAAACTGTTTTTAAATTATTTAAAAAAATTAATATATATATATATTTTTTTGTATTTATTTATATTTTATTTTTTGTTAAATTGAGCAAGGAATTTAATCAATTTTTTTTTTTTAAGAGTGAATATGTTTTCGAAAAAGGGCCATAACTCAGTTAAAATAGTCGGCTCAAACCCATAATCGAACTCGATCTGTCTTTTGTGCTGAGAAATTGATATACAAAATTTGGTTCCGATCAGATAGAAAATATTTGAGTTATCGCACCATGCGTAAAGTGTCTATGGACAGACAGACGGACGGACTAATGATGAGTGGTCAATCCGGACATCGACACTATGTTTACCATACTATGGTATGGGCAAACATAAAAAATAAAAAATAAATTTATGTTAAATTAATAAAGGAGTTAAATCTGAATTATTTATTTTCGGAGTTATGTCTCTGGCGCCACCCCTATTTGACCCCATTTGAACAAATCTGAACCACAGTCATTCAAGGACCCTCCATACCAAATTTAAGCTAAAACGGCCCAATGGTTCTAGACAAGAAGTTACCATAGAGGAATATAGTTATGGCCCTGGTTTTGCAACTAATTGACCTGGTGACCTCATTTGAACAAATCTTAATGTGAGTCACCTAGGGAACATCCACATCAAATATGAACCCATTCGGTATAATAGTTCTGGAGAAGAAGACGATTCTTGACGGACGGACAGACGGATGGATGGACGAGGAGTGATGACTATAGCTCCACCAGAGACTTTGTCTCAGGTGAGCTAAAAACTATGAGTAACATATTTTTGTTTGCAAAGAGATACGCTAATTGGTCAAATTATACCCAAAATGGCCGAGTCATTTGATGCAGGTCATTTTGAGATCAAATGTATGTAAATCAACGTTTTTGATAAAAGTACCATTTGACTCAAAAAGGTATCAAAAGACTTGACCATCTTGGGTACCATTTGACCAATTAGGATATAACTTTTTATGGTATCATTTGACTCGGGTATCATTTGGCTGTAAGCCATTCAAATAAGGTCAATTAGCTGCAGAAGAAGTGTATAAAGCCACTCGTGTTGAGATTATGTTACATCTTGCCCGCTGGCATTCAACTCAGAGGACGATTAAGCCTTAAGGGTGATAGGGCGCATATACAAAATGAAATTGTTCATTGAGGTTTTTGTTATTAGATTTTTATTGAACTTTCAGTATTAAATGCACAGACAGGTTTTAGGTTACATTTAGAAATAACAGTTACCAAATTATGAACATTTCCTCAAGAATATACCAAAGTATATTATAATGATAGTATAAATGCGATACTATCAACAAAACACACTTTGTGTGAGCTGATCGTTTGTTTATATACAGCACATACAGGATGTGCGATAAGCAAAACACTGAACACCACAGCAATATTTTTGACAGATTGGTTCACGGTGACCCATTCAACACCAAAATTTTGAGTGGCAAGGATTAGCAGGGGCTATACCAGTAAGTTTTAAGCAACAGGGTGGCAGTTTTAACCAAGTTCAAATAGTGGGGTCTACCTGATGTTGAATGTCTTGCTTATCGCACACTATTTGCATACTGTTTGTTTACATAACAAAGCATACAAACTACAATAACATGCTATCTACACATTATTTATGATTGGCATATGAACAAGATCTGTCTACATTTTAATATTCTTTCTGTTTATGGCAGTTTTAAAGGATGTGAATATTTTAACAGCAGTACCCAAGACCGTATCTTTAACAGATAATTAATTGAGACAAAATTGGAAGAGTTACCTCATAACCACTTAATATGCATAATATCATTTGCCTTAAAGTTATGTGAAATACTCCGGTTGGGTGATCAAATAGAAATTGAGAATAATCTTCCTCAAAGTAGTAATTTGTTACTAATATCATCAATCCAAATTGACGATACACATTGTCATTCTTATATATTAATTAAATGCAATGGCTCTCGATGGCGAAATCATTTGTGTTAGATTATCGCCGATATTTGCGTCCCGGATCGAGATGTAAATATTTACAATTGGGCGCAGTTCCGACGATGTTTTCTATGGAGTGGTATGGTTGATATCTTCGAAATTTTGGCGATGTTAGTAGATTGCTACATTCCCCATATTGACATTCTGCCTGAGTACTAACTTATAAATTCCACGCACCCGAACAAGTCCATAATATGTCTTTAATATCCAAAGATGTTCATCTGGCAGCAAATCACGAAGCAAGTAATTATTAGGGAAATGGGCAGCACAGGAGAACCTTGAATATACATGATTTCTGGTGATATTCAGATGAGGGATGTGGCCTGTAGGGTGTACCAATGAGTAATTTGAAAATTTTGAAATAGCTTCAATCTACAGGCTATCCTAATCATGATATTTTCCAAACAATTTTCCAACACATAGCCAACTCCAAACTATTGCTATATCCGATATACATTCTTCACTCATTTCTGCAATATATCTACTTCACAAAACTTTTCTGAAAACAAGCCGTTATTGGTGGTAATTGAACCTTCCAAGATCTTTCCATTTCAGAAAAGAGAAAACCCAAAACAGTTTAAAAAACATTTTGGAACACATTCATAAATAGCATATAAAAAAGAAAAAAACTAACTCAAATTGATCCATGGCTTAGAAAATTGTGGAACACCGATGCGTCAATTCAGGGATGCATGATATCAATAACAGCAATCTTAAGGATACGGGCAGCCTAGGCGATTGGTATAGTCAACTCCGCTAAAACGGCTATAAACAGAAAGAATATTATATCATATATTATTTGATATGCTTTCTGTGAGTTTAATATAATTTAATTAATGACTGTTAGGCAAAAAGTGTTGATTCTCAGGCATAGCCGCATCGGAAATATTTTTTTTTGCATTGGACCATTTTATTACAATTTGGATCTCATCGTAGTTGTAAACCACGCAACATGAAAATAGGAAACTGTACCATGGAAATTATTTATGTTTCAAATATCAAATAGGAGCTAAATACAACAGTGTATGTGTGGGTTTCCAACAAAAGACCGTTGGCAATGATAACTATCAGGTACATTGTCACCACAGGCTGTCCAAACCCCCTAGTTTATTGGTAGTATTTGTTGAACATTTCGATCTGCGGTCAGCAGGAAGTTTGATATTGAAAAAAAAAAAAATTGAGAATGCAAACATGGAATGCAACAAAAATTCAGTTTGACAATCAGTGTATATTGGCCATGTTTTTAAAAGTTTTATTGTCGATCATCCATTGCGGTACATATAGTCTAATTAGTCAGTGGAATAAGTGAACCAAGACTTTCTATGATAGTTTGGAAGATCACTTTATCTTTGTTTTGTCTGTATTTACGCACCATATTTTTATATGAATCTGATATCTGGTGTTAAAAATGATTGTGCCGATATTAAAAATCATATCGATATTATATATCAGTCAAGGTAATCCCTATATGATGTACGGGTAGTACAATGTCATAATTTATCATTCTTTATATCAGATTATATTAGTTTATATTCATTACAAAGTGCTCCTTACAATTTCTGGACTTGGGAAGGTATAATAACCCACGCTTATTATGCCAGTCTGTGGGCATAAAAAAATAAAACATAAAAATAAAACCCTCGCGCCCCCATTTATTTTCCAAAACAATTGCCTGAGAATCAAATATCTTTTTTCATTTGGTCTTATTGACACAAAATCCAATTATATAACACACATCTAACAAATTATTTCTATAATATGCATAAAACCTCGTCAGTTGGAACCCAATGGAATCGAACCATGTAGCTTACAAGTATACTTGCAGCTAAACCAAGTGAGTCCCTGGGTACATAAGAGGTTACATGCTATGACTAAAATAATTTTGAAATTGAAGATTGTGGGTGAATATCGTTTGATGTTTTAGTTATATTCTGTGCTATCATAATAAAAGGTCAGCAGACCACAGTGTCCCCCGAAAAAGTGGCAAGTCGATGCCGCTTTGTTGAATAAATATAAAAAAAATTGTTGAAATTTTCTAAGTTGAAAAGGGTTAATAACTCCGTAAAAAAAAAAAATTCCGTCATCTATATACATGTTGCACATCTCCAATATGTGGGTAACAATACACTGAAGTTTCAAATATCTACAATCAAAACTGTAGGAGGAGTTGATTACACCACGAAGGTACCCTCATACAGAAAATTATAAAAAATGTTGAAATTTTCTAAGTCAAAAAGGGTTAATAACTCCGTCAAAAAAAAAAAATCCGTCATCTTTATACATGTTGCACATCTTCAATATATGGGCAACAATATTCTGAAGTTACAAATCTCTAGGATGAAAACTGTAGGAGGAGTTGATAACACCATGAAGGTACCCTCATACAGAAAATTAAAAAAAATGTTGAAATATTCTAAGTCGAAAAGGGTTAATAACTCCCTCAAAAAATAATTTTTCCGTCATCTGTATACATCTTCGATATATGGGCAACAATATTCTGAAGTTTCAAATCTCTGGGATGAAATCTGTAGGAGGAGATGATTACACCATGAAGGTACTCAAAAGTGTGACGGACGGACCCCGTTTCTATAGTCCCCCAAAAATAAATTTTTCGGGGGACAATTAGCAGTTTAGTGTTCGACAGTAATGAACATGATGAAATCTTCAATGAAATTAGTTATAATACAAACAATATACCATTATTCATCCACTCGTTTTTATTTATATTCGTCGTCATCTTGAGTACACAGCATCGTAACTCCCTTCAGTCAACCCGTCTCCATCTGCAATCTTGTCTTTTCTTTGCATTGCATTATACAACTGAAAATTGTGATAAAACATCGTCATGATCATTGAATGTGTCCATGTTACATTGGTTTGTTTGGTCACCATCGCCATTTTGACCACCTTGACATCACCTTATATGGCAAAATGTGTCTATATGTATTCATTAAAATTTGAGAGCTCCCATCTAGAGGTCATCCTGAACATGTTTGTAAATTTTCATAACAATAGCCCAATAAATTCGGGCAATAGGATGTGCCGATGGATTAAAATTCAAAATTCAAGATGGCTGCTGGAGGCAGTGTGAATACTTGTCAATAGCGGTCATTAATACGTTGAATAGTAGTTCTTAATTGTGAACAATGAGGATGTTGTAAACACACTAGACCAGCTATTTTACATAATCATTTCAATTCATTCGATATATAACAACTGTTACTTGATATATTCTTAAGATGGATAAGCGTGTAAATAGTGCAGTCAACTGCGTAATTAAGTGTCACGTGATATGTACTTTCGGTTTATATCAAAGTTTGTGTTTGGTAACACTTTCCTTATGTTTACTGGTCATTTATTCAATAAAACAACGTCATATTTGACACAATTCATTGAAGAAAAATAAGCACCTGATTATTATTTAGGTAATTGGCAATGCCGATGTTGAAACCGAAGTGCCGATTGTCATCCGACGGGCCATAAGCGGCCGATTCCGATTGTCATATCCGATCATCGGCTCATCACTACTTATAAGTAATGATATAGTGACTAGATACATGGTTGAATGAACACTAACTGAATGCAGATAATGTCTACAAAAGGATAATGACAATAAACATTCCTCATCTACTGCAAAAGTCTGGCAGAGACACTTGGTAGTATTGTATCCAGTATCTACTTGTTACAATGGGGGCACGTCGCTCCAAGTAATGCAGAACTAAGCTACTCGTCACATGACTTGAGCCTTTAAATAAGTTATCTACAATCTTAAGGAGGCGCCATTCGTGAATTAAAAAAACCCACTATATTCCAATCAATTTGAAGGAAAAAATCATTATGCATTATAAGCAATGTGTGATACAGTATTATAACAACTCACAATATACCCTCACAATATGAATTATATAAAAAAGTGGTTTAAAAAAGTCAAAAGAATTTTTTTTCATGTAGGTCTATCGAGTTGTACTGGGAATATAAAAAAAAAAACACATTGCATTATCTAGACCATGAACTCAATTAGGGTATGCGCTCAGTCTATCTGAAATCATAAATGTCTGCGAGTAAATAAATCAAATATTTTTCACAGTATATTTTAGTTTTTTGGCAGCCATTTTGCAGGACTATTTTTTTTCTCGGGTAAAGGACCAAAACAACATAAAACAAATATTATTCAACGCTTTCAATAATCTGGCAGACATAAATACTCAATATTGTTTCATCTTTTCAGACATTAAGTACCGCTAGCTTTATGTTGATTTATTCTAACAAAAATAGTTTTGCGAATGGCTGCCAAAAACTTAAATACAAAATGAAAAATGTTTGATATATTTTCCCGCAGACCGTTATTACAATTTAAAAAAAAAAGTTGACATAATTCGAACATATCTCTCATATTGTGAGGGTAAACACATGTTATTATAATATTATAACATACATTGGTTATAAAGGATACTAATTTTTCTCTTCAGATTACTTCAAATTTCCATTTTAAGAAAATTCACTGTTGAGGCCAGTTCTTAACAATTTGGTGACATGAATTGAGCGCTATCTCCACACATACAGTGATCACTCAAGCATGCACATACTTGGTCGACAGCAGTGCCAAGATACGGAATATACATGTAGCATTTCCTGAAAATCAACCTCAGGATACTTCATACAGTGTTAGGGGAACTTACTTATTTTGGGGTGTTAATAACCAATTTGACCTCTTACCAAGTTGCACTCACCACTCTTTGCATTCCCTTGCTATGACCATGTCTTCAAAAAAATTCTTGTTCTCTTCCATCATAAATTGAAGCCTGCCTTAGTGGTGGCGTTTCCATGGGTGCCATCTTTTCGCACTTGTAGTCATCACCGGAACTCTGAAAGAGCATAAATTAAAATTTAAAATTAAAATCAGTTGAACCTGATCTTTATATGCAATTAACAAGAGACTGCACCGGTGGTGTTGGCATACCACCATGGTGGCAAATTCGAACTGACAAAGTATGGGTGAGATATCTGCTTGAACGGGAATAACCCCCTAACATTTTCAAATAAACACAGATAAATAACTGTAGAATGGAAAACATGAACAAAACGATTGAACACTCAACAGACTGCCATCATAATAGTGAACATCCATACCAAATTCCATTGATATCTGTCAACTGGTGCTATGGTGGTGGCGATACAGACAAAAAACCAACACTTCCAAATTTATAAATGATGACCAGAACAGAAAACTGAAAAAATATGATTGAACACTCAATTGATTGCCCTCATAGTAGTGAACATCCATACCAAATTTCATTGAGATTCGTCAAACGGTGGTGAAGACATCTGCCCGGACAGAAGGAAAAAAAGAGGGATAGATATCCGGACGTTGTGAAGGATGGAATGAATCCAGTATACCCCACATTCTCTTTGAGAGTAACGTTATAATAAACATGAAGTACAATTTAAACAAGATGTTACACCACATCACGGCTGCTCGCTTACTACTATTGTGTAAACACAAAACCTGGGTCGAACAGGACCCAATTTTTAATGAAACAAAAGGCCGAATGCAAACTATACAATTGTTGCCCACATTTGAGTGAGACACCGGATTTGTTGCCCACTCAAAATATTTGGAATGTGTATATAAAGGGGTGCTTACATAAGCCCCCTCTGATAAACATATGGGCTAACTTTTAATTGGGTATTTTCTGAGCCATAATCAACTCATTTATGGATCTTTCAATGGATTATGGAATGTGACACAATGGCCGCCATGATTCTTGAGATACAGTGTAATATGCTGGGGGAACTTACTTATTTTGGGGTGTTTACATCCAAAGTTTACATTCACTGTCTGCATTCCCTTGCTATGAGCGGTGTATTCAATATTTATCATGCTCTCTTCAGTCATATATCGAAGGCTGCCTTAGTGGTGTCATCTTTTCATACTTGTAATCATCAATGGAACTCTGAAATTTAATTTAAAATTAAAATCAGTTGAAACTTCTTTTGATATGCAATTAACAATAGTAACATGAAGTACAATTTAAACAAGAGGTTACACTGCGGCTGCTCGTGATTTGTTGCCTGCTCGAAAGCGGGTTTGTCACACAACAGCGTATAGACCAGTTAATGAACATGGAATTAATTTATTACTGTATTATTCAAGAGAATGATACAAAATGCTCCAAAAGTTGAAGCAGTCATTTTAAATATTCATTCATCATATTTCTCAGTGTTAAATTGATATAAAAAATTTGCGTTGGTGATTAATTGTGAATATACAGGTAGCATTGTCATTTTGACAAATTTTACATGCAACTTGGACGCACGCAACTGCTGTTCTTACATACAAATTATAGACAGTGACTATCAATGGAGGAACATTTACTTTTTTATCAATGATTTGAGGAAGTGTTCACAATAGTACTAGTTCCGATATTGTTTTTTCTGTAATAGCATGATCAGCCTGTCTGAAATTATCACTATTAAATATCAGTTGAATTTTACATGCCTGTTTTTGTTTTTTCTCATCTGTTTTTTTTTTCCATCTAATAATAACCTAATATTTCTGGATTTTCTAATGTCTTTAATCGATCTTATGGCCTGTTTTCTTCTTAGAAATGACAGCTGCAGAACATCAACGATCCATTGCATTGTGTGAACATTGACTCACGATCATTGAAATCCCTTTGCCTTTCACTATCTCATAGTTTTATCACTTCAAAAAACATTCCTGGATAATACTTACATTCTCCTTTTGAGCCATAAATGTTGCAACCGTTATTAACCTCTTCACTGCCAATTGAAGTCATTGGCTGGGTCATTGACATTATGGATATTTTCCTGTGGAAAATAAGGAAGTTAGTAGTGATGTTTATATAATCGGAATCAGCCAATAATAGCCCATCACATATTAAATCTTACCTATTAGTTGAACATCAGCTTTTACCGATTGGCCAAATTTTAATTTAATTTAATTAATAACAGTTTTTGACAAAAAATCCAATTACATGTATATACATGTAACACACATATCTAGAAAATTATTTCTATAATATGCATAAAACCTCGTCAATTGGAACCCCATGGATTCGAACCATGTAGCTTACAAGGATACTTGCAGCTAAACCAAGTGAGTCCCTCGGTACATCAGAGGTTACATATTATGAATGAAATAATTTTTAAAATGAAGATTGTGGGTGAATTTCGATTGATGTTTTAGTTACCAAGTTATATACCGGTACATATATATCCAAACACAAATATTGACTATTCACCATTAGGGACGTAGTAAGGCTATATACCATTAGGAACATTATATATATTATGACAGTGCTATCATAATTAGGAGTTTAGTGTTCGAGAGTAGTGAACATGATGTTTTTAATATGAACAATATACCATTATTCATCCACTTGTTTATATTTTTATTCGTCGTCATCTTGAGTACACAGCATCGTAACTCCCTTCAGCAACCCCTCTCCGTCTGCAATCTTGTCTTTGCTTTGCATTGCATTATATGGCTGAAAATCGTGAGAAAACATCATAATGATCATTGAACGAATCCATGTTAAGTTGGTTTGTTTACTCACCATCGCCATTTTAACCGACCTTGACATCACCTTATATGGCAAACTGTGCCTATTCATTCAAATTTGAGAGCTCCCATCTAGAGCTGATCCTGAAAATGTTTGTAAGGCCAAAAAAATAGAAAGTGTTTTGGTTCTCGGGCAATTTTATTTTCAAATCAATGAGGGAGGGAGGGAGGGTTTTTTTTTTTTTTTTTTTTTTTTTTCTGCGCATAGTAAGCATGGACAAAGATACCTTTCTCTGTCTAGTAATAACCAGAAATGTAGAGGGAACTGTTATGCATATAAACTCATTTAGTCTTATATAAAAATTACATTGTACTACCAGTGTATGACTGGGATAACCTAGCATTATATAATGCCCCTGACATTAACTACTGTTATTGTTGTCTAAAAACTGATACCTCCCCATTCTAATATGTGATCCTGAATTTAGTCCTGTGCCTTTCAATTGTATAAAGTTACGATTAGTGTAAGTTGTTCACAATGACTAATTGTAAGAAGAGCATGAGGATCAGCTAATCATTTTCTTAATTGTAGTCATCTACTTCAAATCTACTTTTCAAATTAATTTTTTCGTAAGTTTTTTTTGTCATAACATCAGGCATTGCAATAAAAAGGCCTAATGCGGCCCTTTTTATTCAATGCGGCAGGGCCTAAATTCAAAACAATACCCCAATAAATTCGGGCAGCAGGATGTGCTGATGGATTAAAATTCAAGATCCAAGATGGCTGTTGGAGGAGGCCATGTTTTTTAACATATTTTGAAAAAAATTATGGCTCCCATCCAGAGGTCACCCCAAAGTTCCATATGAAATTTAGTGGTGATAGAATGAATGATGTGGCATGTAGGGTATGCCAAAGGATTTAGTCATGGGAAGAATAAAATCCAAGATGGCTGCCAATGGCCATGTTTTTCACAGAAAATCATTCAAAATATATAGCTCCCATCTAGAGGTGATCCTAAACATGCCTGTAAGTTTTAAAAACAGTCCTCCAAAAAATGTGGGCTGCAGGGTGTGCCGATATATTCAAATTTGAAATCAAAGATGGCTGCTGGTGGCCATGTTTTTCAACAACTTTCTGAAAAGATCAATGGGTCCCATTTAGAGGCCACCTCAAAGATCTATATGAAGTTCCAAAAGGATTGGATGAGATATGCGACTTGTAGACTGTGCTACAGGAAATTGTAGATGAATCATGGATGGACTCACAGATGACGGATGCCAACCCATGGCAATAGCTCAAACTTGACTTTGTCAAGTTGATCCAAAAATGCTTCAACTAGGTAGTCTATTCTGACCAATGAAAGTCTGTCTTCATTGCCTAGTGCCCTGCGAATCGGGTATTTTAATTTTTAACCAATAGATTCAAAATCACATCGAATCTTGAATCGAATTGTTAGATCGAGTATATCAACAGTGAAGAGGTAGAACAGTTCAGGAAACACTTAAATTGGTAACTGTAACAAACCAAAAAAAACAAAACAATTAATAACTGAACGCAATGGATTGTATATTACCTAGCCATATTAATTTGTCTTCTGCAGAATATGCATGCATCTCATTGTCCTCATAAATACTGATGGATGGGATTCATTGAATGCGATGAGTGGTGGAATTGGGAGTAACTCTTTAAAATGTGCTTTCGAACTTTCGTAATCATCAAACTTCATCGATCTCCATGTTGCACTGAAATCTGCCATTTGAATTGTACATGTATCATGCTGAACTCCTTGACCTATGACAGTATATATGGGATGGAGACTTGTGAGGTTTGCCGAATGAGTTTAGCTGTAATTCCCTTGTGACATTCAACTCCTGGAATCCCAGAGTCATGTTAATTTACATAACTCTTACTGAGATTATAATGAATTAAGTACTTGGCAGTCTATTTATAGATCATATGAGACAGTGTTATCTGAATATATTTACATACTAAGTGTGATTATCACTAAATCCAGCATTCTGATTGGTCGGCGCCCACGTGGCTAGTTTCAATTATTTCTCGGTGAACGCGCAACAGCTCATAACTGCAGCCTCATAATTACATCGACGCGTCATAGGTTTTGGAAAGACGAACGCGTAATGTTTTGGGCGCATTTGGACTCGCGCAGGATTGACTTAATAAATCATCAGGTTTCAATATAAAGAGAAATTGTTCCTGTTAACTTTTGCCAAGGGTGCTATGGGATATATTGGGCTGGTTTTGTCACGATAAACTTTTCGATTTAAATACATTTACAAAAGTGGCTTTTTCGCTAAATGTATATAAATATAAGGATTAACTGTCATGTGGACTGTTTTTATGGAGATGTAACCGTGAGGTAAGTGGTCATAACTTGTATGTAAAAACGTTCGGGTTTTACACGAGTTATGACCACTTACCTCACGGTTACATCTCCATAAAAACAGTCCACATGACAGTTAATACACTGATCTCACTGGTAGTGGGGGTTGCATTCCACTTCATTAAGATCAGAATGTCCTGATAATTCACAAAAGTCGTCACTGCAACAAATGTATAAACTAAGCAATAGATGCAGCCATGGCACGGGGTAGGAACTGCTCCATGAGAAAAGTTCCTCTTGTAATTTTCGGTCCAGTTCACTATCGATCAGTGTCCAGTTCACTTGCGAGTTCTTTGTACTTGGTCCAAAACAGACGTCCTTTACATCGTGTACCAAACTACCGTATCGCAATAACCATTAGCTATTAAATTTTAAAAAAAGTGAGTCCAGTGTGAAGTTTTAGTTCAAACATACACATGTGCACACTTATTTTACCAAAAGTCTGTTGCATAGATGTTCGGGTAGTGAACGGATCTTATCAATGGTGAACTGGGACCCATCACTAGTGAACTGGAACATTTCTTAAAATGGATAAATTCTACTATTCCACATTTACTTAACAATTTCCAACTAGTATGTCTTGATAGTTGAGGTAGCTGGCAAGGTATATACAACAAATGAACTGCATATATATCTCTGTTGTGTAAAACTTGCGTTATTTACCATGGGAAAATCCCCAGTGACATTGACCAGATCGGATAAGAACTGGACCGAAGATCGGAAGAGGTATCAGCCTCGCGGAGCAGTTCCTACCCTGTGCATGGAGCATTACAGTAATCCCACCACATATTAAAATGCTTCAGTCAATTCAAGCTAGACACATTCAACTTGTACTTGATTGATTTGGGTTTAATACCACTTCCAGCAACTAAGGCTATATCACAACATTGCAAATGTTAGTGGTGGAGGCAATCTGCACACTTACGGCTAATCTGACAGTGATTTCAATGGCTGATAAACTCGTCGACCTTGAGCGGCAAACCACTGGCCATTGGCGTGTAACTGGCAACTCCACCAGATATAGATTTTAAGTTACAAAGTAGATCATGGAAACATGTACATTTAAACCCTCATCGCCAGTGGTGGAGGGCGAGACGGCCTTGAGTTGTACCTAACCGACTGAGTCACCGAGACCCTTCAACTTGTACTTGTTTACAAAGATGTAATTTTTTGGTGATGCGTTGCTCCCCAACTTCACCATTTCGCCTCAATTGGTTGAAAATAAAATTGTCTCAAGTGTCATTTCCACCTGAATCCCGAACGAGACCAACCAAGAAGTTTCAAATTCAGAGAAGTCACTTCTCCCTATTTGATAATTAGGGAGAAGTGGACTGCTATCAGGGAGAAGTCATAATGTCTGAAATTAAATTTGCACCCTATCATCACCCTCTATATTAGAGTTTAGGCTAAAATAGTTATGGGATTACGTCCAAATGGCAGTCCGTCGTACTTTCGTGGAGGTCAGTACATGCAGCCCTTGAAATTAGAACAAATGTCCCACGGCAAATTCAATGCTGTGGCATGTTAGATTCCAAATGTTGCCACGGCTTTTTCCCATGACATTGCTTATTGCCATGGCCAATTTCAAGGGCTGGAACAAGTAACACTGGTGGTCCTTGGAAAATTTGTGTGTAAAATATAGTGTATAACTTTTAAGTAACTATAATCAGGATATACAGATCAAAAGTCAAGACCTTCCCAATTAAGAGTGTTTTGTGTCATAACTATACTAGTTGCATATTGATACATTTAAATCCCCCCCACACTGTTAATATTCAACGATCCACCTACAATATATTAACATGTTACGATGGTCCCTCACATAAATGCATTCTGATCGACAAGCAAGCCATGTAATGCCACCTTTTATTAAATTCAGGGATAAAATGTACATGATTATTGCATAGAGTTACCTCCATCAAATGGAATGTATTATTACAAGTAGACATCCGGGTTCTGATGCGGTGGGCCTTGCGCATCAATGTGCATGCCATTGTTTATGATACAGCATACATCAGTCCTGAAATCTTTGGAATATAGTCATCTAGCAGTCATTGGTGACTATCACATTAACAAGCACTGTTACATCTCATATATATTTTGAAGACCTCTGTCTGTCTGTCATTAATACAAATCTACGATTCTCGACCGATCGGGACGAAACTTGGTACGTGTGTGCAGTTTGACCAGGCGGTGGTCATTGTCGTATTGGCGAGCCCGTGCGACGCCTGTGCAGCGCATGTGCAGACGAGATCTCGGAAACGGGTGGAGCTATCGACTTGAAATTTGGTATGTGAATGTATCTTGCCCCGAATACGAATTTTATCGGGTCGCCAAGCCCGTGCGACGCCAGCTTCGCGCATGCGCAGACGAGATATTGGAAACGGGTGGAGCTATCGACTTGAAATTTGGTGTGTGAATGTATCTTGCCCCGGATACGAATTTTATCGGGTCGCCGAACCCGTGCGACGCAAGCTTCGCGCATGCGCAGACCAGATCTCGGAAACGGGTGGAGCTATCGACTTGAAATTTGCTATGTGAATGTATCTTGCCCCGGATACAAATTTTATCGGGTCGCCGACCCCGCTTCGCGCATGCGCAAACCAGATCTCGGAAACGGGTGGAGCTATCGACTTGAAATTTGGTTTTTGAATAGCCCGGACAACGTCGGGCTCATCGACTTGAAATTTGGTTTTTGAATAGCCCGGACAACGTCGGGCTGGGTAGAGCTATCGACTTGAAATTTGGTTTTTGAATAGCCCGGACAACGTCGGGCTCATCGGCTAGTCTCATATATATTTTGAAGACCTCTGTCTGTCTGTCTGTTTGTCATTAATACAAATCTACGATTCTCGACCGATCGGGACGAAACTTGGTACGTGTGTGCAGTTTGACCAGGCGGTGGTCGTTGTCGTATTGGCGAGCCTGTGCGACGCATGCGCAGACGAGATCTCAGAAACGGGTGGAGCTATCGACTTGAAATTTGGTATGTGAATGTATCTTGCCCCGAATACGAATTTTATCGGGTCGCCGAGCCCGTGCGACGCTAGCTTCGCGCATGCGCAGACGAGATATCGGAAACGGGTGGAGCTATCGACTTGAAATTTGGTGTGTGAATGTATCTTGCCCCGGATACAAATTTTATCGGGTCGCCGAGCCCGTGCAACGCAAGCTTCGCGCATGCGCAGACCAGATCTCGGAAACGGGTGGAGCTATCGACTTGAAATTTGCTATGTGAATGTATCTTGCCCCGGATACGAATTTTATCGGGTCGCCGACCCCGTGCGACGCCAGCTTCGCGCATGCGCAGACCAGATCTCGGAAACGGGTGGATCTATCGATTTTTTTGAATAGCCCGGACAACGTCGGGCTCATCGACTTGAAATTTGGTTTTTGAATAGCCCGGACAACGTCGGGCTCATCGAGCCCGTGCGACGCCAGCTTCGCGCATGCGCAGACCAGATCTCGGAAACGGGTGGAGCTATCGACTTGAAATTTGGTTTTTGAATAGCCCGGACAACGTCGGGCTGGGTAGAGCTATCGACTTGAAATTTGGTTTTTGAATAGCCCGGACAACGTCGGGCTCATCGGCTAGTGTATATATATATGTAGAGTAGTTGAATAGTGTATATTCAGTTGTAATTATTTATTTTATAGTTGGTGTCAAGGTATGTGCTTACTGCTTAGATGATGCACATGTCACGTATTATACTAAGTGATATCTTATCTAGATTTTCGTTCAAACATAAAGTTGAGAATGACGTCAGTCACCAAACATTTGGCTGTGAACTTGGTTCCTTGTTTCATATTCGAAAATGTATAACAAATAATTAGAAATAATTAGAATGAGATTCGATGGTCAGCTATATATTTTCTCTGTCCAGTACTTGGACACCCGATTCGATTCGATTTGGTTTCCAAATTTCCGATTCGCAGGGCCCTATTTTACACATTAAACACCCATTGTTTTTTTATATTTATGCACCAAAATCTTTTACAATGGACAAAAATGCGGCATTTTTGGAAAACAAGTTAAGACTAAGGGTTCATAGGGCCATAAGTTGATTTTCTTCAACATATTTATGTTAATTCCTTTACAATTTGTTCAATCTAGTAAATTGAAAAGGTTATAAGAAAAGCAGGGCATATGGATATCAATTTATGGAGTTACATGAACTGAAATATTGTATTTCATCACGCGAATATTTGAGGTGTCAGATGCAAATTTGGTTAACTCTATACAATGGAAAGCACAATTTGTTTGAGAATACTTTTTTCTTCTTAATCATAGATGCTTAAATTAATGTTTTGTGTTTTACCTAGTGAGGAAATTACATAAACAGTGAAAATGCACTTCTTTTTTCTCTAGTCTTTTAAATAATTGACCATAAAATATGGAATTTGGCCCATTCTGAGAAATTGAAGCTCCAAAATCAAGTAAACTCAAATATTTGAAGGCACACAACTCAAAATATATTCAACGGATCTGCGAATAGTTTTCTGTTCTGGAATCAGGAAAGTAAGGCCGACAAAATGGACATGACATTTGATGATGTTGTGAATTTGAATTTTTTTTTGTACATAACTGAAAATACATAAATTTAAGATTTGACCAAATTTTGGAGACTAGCACATATTAAGAGAATGGACTGGCACAGGATCTTTAATGCTAAACCTGCGATGAAAGGGTTAAATGAGACTTTGATAAGGTTATCGGACTTCGAGCAGTTTGAGAACTCAATACAGGCCTCAGCTCACAAGGCGACTCGGGCGAGATTGTCGCCTTACTGTCGCCCTATCGTCGCTTTAAGGCGAAATCGAAGTCGCCTTCAATTTTAGGGGGAATTTTTTTTTCTTTTTCTTAATTTTGTTTCTAGTTTTTTCCCAGACATGTCCGTATATAGATGAATTGTGGCGGCCATCCCAAAAAGAAACAGACGATGCAGAGACAAAGACCCAAGT
This sequence comes from Siphonodentalium dalli, assembly GCA_032622095.1. Classification (NCBI taxonomy): domain Eukaryota; kingdom Metazoa; phylum Mollusca; class Scaphopoda; order Gadilida; family Siphonodentaliidae; genus Siphonodentalium; species Siphonodentalium dalli. The sequence continues at coordinate 193,397,932 of CP136067.1, read as the reverse complement.
GTTTAAAATAAAAAATAACCTATTGTTTTGTGTTGTTATTCAGTCGCCTTTGTTCCCTTTGCGGCAATGAATGTTAATCACGAATGTTTTGACACACTGAAAACACGATGAGATGTTCGCATCTGTGTTGTTACTGACCATCGTGAGTGTCACAAATAAATGTTTTAATTAACTTAAAAGACCTCCGTCCCGCTTTTCAGATATAAAACAATTACGACATTATCAGAGTATCTACCAGGCGCTTCGGTAGTTCGTTTCGGTAACGCATCGCACTTTTTGAAGAGACCGCATCGCATTTTTTGAAGAGACCGCTTCCGTAAATAAATGTCAAGTTTATTGCTTTAATCGGATTATACCAGTGATGTTGGCATTAATTAAGGGAGGCCATTAATTAATAAAAGCTTTAGCAATAAAACTAAAAGCTTTTGCAACTCCTTTGTTAGTTAGTCCTTATTGTTTATTTTAGCAGACACCCACATTACAGTCGTGACTAAATTAAACTTACAAAGTTACATGCATCATGATTCAGACTGTACAAACGTATCTTCCAAGCTGCAGTCTAGGAAATAATACTACTTCCATTTAGTTAAAAATTAACTACTACTGTAACTTTATAATTGTCTTTCTTAAATGATAGCTACACAAAACATTTCCAAAAATTTAAAATGTATAATAACAATTAATTAAGATAATTTCAGATAAAGTCAAAAAACAAAAATTATTTCTTATTTGATCTTTTTAAATTTTTTATTGATGTTATAAAATAAAGCGATATTTGAAAATTGTCAATTTTTGGTAGTCTCCTCACTTCTCCCTGAAGTCTCCCTAAATTTCCTGAAGTCTCCCTAAATTTCCTGGAGGGAGACTTCAAGTCTCCCTGTTCTGAACCCCTAGGCTGAGGCCTGACTCAATAAGTCCCAATATTTACAAATAATACATGTGAAGTCTAATTTTATCTGCTCAGATGAGAGATCTCTTTCTGAATACATATTTTTACAATTCAGAACATTTAAAATGAGTTTATGGAAACTGAGGGGTTTCTATACAGACAATATATTTAAGAACGTCCAGTGGTCTAAGCAAGATATTTACTTTAATTGAGATATGAGCATATATTTACAGGCAGGTGAAAGAACACCATCATTCATTACCTTGTCACACACCCTACCTTAATGGGAGACTCTACCTAAAGCCAGCCATTTATGGGGCTATCTCCTACCAGGGACCAGCCTCGACTTGATTTTCAGGGCGATGTGACTTCTCCCTGTAACAAAAATAGGGTGAAGTGGGCGTTCTCCAGGGCGAAGTGTGTTGGCAAATTTGAAATCGGCCCGCAAGTGCTGTAGTCACCTATATAACGAAAATAGGAGATATGTAATATTTAAATTAAAATGATGAAACAATGGTTCAAATGTGGAAACTTTATGTTCAAATCATCACTCTAATAACTATGAATAATGTCCAAACATAATTGTGAGAGAATGGTAGCATTTTATATAATAATTTTGGTTCTCACTCATTAAAGGTCCCCAACATGGGTAGATATTAATATGTTGCAAAAATGAATTTGTTTTCAAACTTATTCTGGCCTTTACATAATTTAACAAAGGGGTGATGATCTGATGTAAGGTGTAGAGTTGTAAGCTTCAGGTGTGATAATCTCAAAATCACAAGTCACTGTGGACACCTGACGATGTATTCACTGGGTCGTCTCCGAATGTCAGTCGCTATTGTTTTGGAAGGTGTGAACGGAGGTGTGAATAATTGGTTACTTCTAACGAGTACCGCTGTTAGTGATTTGTGGTGATATGTTGGGCTAGTTTTTGTTATTCAGGTGAGCTTTATTAACGCTGACAATAACTCATAGTTATCACCGGTACGTAGTTAGTGTACATTGTATGTTAGTTCCGTGAGTGAATGATATAAGCATGTTTGTACCTTGAGTGAACAACCTGAACTCAAATCGACCTATATAAATGCATGCAAAGGCAATTTACTTCAACCCTCTGGCAGCAAGTGGAGCGAACAAGTCAGATTTCATTTGGCTTAATTAGTTCCTTGTTGTCAGAGCGTCGGTACGAGTGAGTTGCGCGGTCTGTAACCTTTATTGGAAGCAACCGCCCTCGTGCTGATGCCGGCGAGTGAGACGGTTTTGGATTAGGCTTAGTGCGACGGACAATGGAGCTAATCCCTGACTCCGCGTTAGCTGCAATACAGAGATCTCAAATTGCGGACATTGTTAGCTGGAATCTCCAGTCTAACAGGGGCTATTTGACTCTTTGTGTTGAATTCCGGACGGAGGATGCTGGTATCCAGAGATCTTCTACCCGGAGCAGGAACGCCAAGACCAGCCGTACAATGAAAGAGGAGCCTCCTAAGAAAAAGACGCCAGCTCGAAGGAGAAGGGACGCAGCCAGACGGGCGAAATGGAAGAAAAAGAAGGGGGTGACTGTTGATCTGCCGGTCACCCCTCCCCGTGTGGTTCAGCCATCCAGTGTCACAGCCGGTAGGCCGGAGTTGTCTGAGAGACGCCCAGACGACCCGGCCTGCATGGAGACAGGTGACATCAGACCAGCTAGCAGGGACTCCGTAGATCTGCCGGAGGTCCCTGCTGTCGACACAGAGACGAGCGGAGACAGGGACGCAGATACCACCCCTGATGTTCCTGCCGCCAGTTTCGACGTGGAACTGGACAGCTTTACACCACGGACACCGGATTACCAGCACATCCCGGTGTCCTCCAGCTCCACCAGCACCAACAACAACAGCGCAGACTCCACCCGCTCTATGGAAGAATCTGCCGCCGCTTGTGAAAGGGAAATGGAGTTCCTGAAAGGAACGCAAAAGAAACGTCAAGAAGAACAAAGGAGACAAACCGAAGAAATTGAACGACAAACCAAAGAAATTGAACGCCTCTTGGAGCTGACATCTCGTCCTCCTCCTCCATCTCCGCAGTCATCAACAAAGAAGCCTAATCCAAAAAAGAAGAGAAAGAAGAAAAAATAGGAAATATCACCAAATTGCTATCTTTTTTTCATTTCCCTCCCCCCCCCTCGTATTTCTAATAAAAGCAAAAACATGAGGGATTAAGGAAAGGGCCCTTCGGCCCTTTCGACAATCCCGCGGCTAGCTACCCCAAAACAACCCAATAAAAAAAAAAAAAAAAAAAAAAAAAAATTTACTTCAACCTCAGTGATATTCTCATAATCTTTCATAATCTTTCATAATAATGGCTAATGTTCAGGTTAATGTTTCATTTATCGAGAACAGAAAAGGAGGGAGGAATCTGCTGTTTGATTGTCACAAATATCGTATTAAAACTAGAAAGAGTGACAGTATCCACTGGACATGTTGCGTTAGATGGTGTCCAGGTACAGTCAACACCAAGGATGACATAGTGACAAGTGTAGGAAAGCCGCATAATCACGAAGCAGATCCCGACAAACTCAGCGCAAAACTCATAATGTCGAAAATGAAGCAGATTGTCAAGTCAGATTCTAGGACTGTGTACAACATATATTCAATTGGCATGTGGTGGAAAAGTTGCTCCAAGAAAGAGAAAATATAGAGCCATCGAGAACAGCATCGGCCACTATAAGCGAGTTCATAGAGGAGGAGAAATTGACAAAATGGAGTTTCTCGATGCAATGGGTCGTTTGTCTGGACATTAGACTAGAATTATATTATTGTATATAATTTCACATATAAAATGAGTAAGCTATGCAAATAATGGATATGAATAAAAACCTCAACTCAACGTCCAATTGTTCAATCGACCATTATCATAAACTTCCATTTGGGCAAAAGATTGGGCTGGGATAATGACCTGCGTCAATCCAGATCGAGAAGGTCATCCCACTAATTAATTTTCACACTGAAAGTTGACTGGCATTCGGAGACTAACCCGTATTCACAGCAGTCTGCAATCAACACTCAGGTGTGAAAATGCTCCCAAATCAGATTAATACAGATGTTAATAGTAACTATGGTGTTATCTACAACAGTGTCAATGGATAACTGGGTTCAATCAATGTTCAATGTTGGCAGTAAATTAGGGTGAATATTTTGCCGATTTTCGTTGGTCAACTTTCAGGGTGACTTAAACTTCGCCCGGCTGCAAAATTAGGGCGAAGTGAGCAAGAATAGGGAGACTTCTTCACCCACGTCGCCCTCTTGGCTGGTCCCTGTCTCCTACTATATTCAACTGAAAATATGCAAGAAAAGAATGAATTTGAGTCAGCGATGATTGTAATATACACTAATGTACTCCAGGAATGATGTAAAATGATATGATATTTATAACTAAAATGAGCAAAAAGGCAATTTACTCATTTTCATTATAATTATCATATTGTTTTACATTGTTTATAGAGTACATTAGTTTATTTTGCACTCATCGCTGACTGAAATTCATTCATTCGTTGCACATTTTCAGTTGAATATAGTAGGAGATGGCCCCATAAATGGCTGGATTTAGGTACAGTCTCCCTTTTTGTTAAAAATTCTTGAACTTACCAGTAAATCCAGTCTCAATAAACTTCAAATTGACTATTCAAATGGTATTCATATGATAGTCTGAAACAGATAGAAGGGAATATTATTATACATTACTTTAAAAATGTATTACATCAGTGTCAACACATTTCTTAGCAAGACTCAGTAGGAACAAATAAAAGTTAATGGCAGTAGTAAAATTTTGTTAACTTACTCTAAGATGAAGAAGCTCACATGACTTCCAAGAAATTACAAGTCAACGAGGCTATGATATAGATTGATTATGTCTGATTGTATGTTTACATGGTACCAGTATGTGTTTACACACACTGACTTAAAGCAAGACACAGTACTCAAAATTTGCCATGGAAATAAGCAATGCCATGGGAAATGCCATGGCAACATGTGGCATCTAACATGCAACAGCATTAAATTTGTCATGGGATATTTTTCCTAATTTTGAGGGCTGCAAGACATATAATACTATGATTGGGAACATTACATAACATATATAGATAGTGATTTGTGTGGGTATTATAACAACTTAAAGACCTATTACTGACGTGCCATTGGATTGGTTTTGGTCATTGTAAACCAGAGGATTGTTTAATAAATAATGGACCCGTAATTTGTCTTACATACATGTATGTAGCATGATTTGAAAAGCATTTCAATAACCAGAAAATAACTAACAATACCATTTATGCGGGATAGCAATTGAAGCCGCTGCCTTGACAGTTGTAGTACAGTGTGAATCTTAAGCATCCTACTACATTGTATTTAGAGCTGGGACATCCACATTTGGTAAATTACATTAAGGAAAAGGTATTAACTAAGAAATATATTATCTGTGTTATTTATCAATGTTATAAATTCCTGGTTAGAACATTAAAAAGTAATCTCTATGAGCATAGCCAGTCAATGCTAAAGTAAAGATTCAAGTATCGGGACATACTAGATATTAGATTTATGAAGACACTGGCTTGCTTTAGTGTTCAGTGCTTCAATGTACATGAACAAATTCATTGGCCATCTATTGATTGAAACATTTGTCATAATGAGTTGTCCATTAATTATTAACCACCATTGACCAAACATCCCATATGGAGCTCTGTGTCAAGTGGTTAGTGCATCAGACTTGTCTTTGCCGTCAACACAGCTAGAGGAGTTTGCAGCCCGTCGGTGGCCTAATGTGAGTTTCACACAGCAGTGGCTTGGTCGAATTGATTGGCGTGCAATCATTGGATTGTACGCTCTTCAAATTTCATGCCAAGTTGTGACCCTTGATCAAGGACACTCATACTGTGACTGTTTTGCACCACCCATGTGTTATGAGCAGTGACAGATCTTGTTAGTATGCTAGCCACATTGTGGCTGTACCTTCCACTGTCCCCGGGCAGCAGTAGATTGTTACTGAGTGTTAAGGCTCATCAGGGTAATAATTGTCATTACCGTCTTAGAACAATTATTTATTAATTGGTTAAGCGCTATATAAAAACTCATTATTATATTATTATGTATTAGAGGGCAGAGACGAAGTTTAGGTCTGCTAATATGATAGAGATGTTAGTCTATTTAAAGGGCTGCTAAAAGAACCATAATAATGGGTTTAATGTTTAAACTTTTCCTCGAGAAAAAAAATCCAAAGCTGACATTATAAAGTAATAAACGGAGATTTCATATAAATTAGTACCTATTATTGTGTTTGTAAAAAAGCACACAAGTAACGGTACACTAACGTGACAGTGAGCAAGTTCTAACATAGATCATGCCATGAATCTCTACTCGGCTGTGCCCATGGTGATCATATTTCAACAGTTCAAAACATGGGAAATTTTTTATGTTCTAAAGGGGACCTTTAAAGAATTTATTTGATTGCCCAGGGAAAAATCCAAAGCAAAATTGGCTGAAACAAATCATCTAATGATGGAATCTAGATCTGAGACCTTCACCTACTGTGAAATATATTATTAAGGAGAACGAAGAAACTAAGAAATATACTACCTGTGTTATTAGTTTTACTAAGTTCTCTGTGACCTATCAGAACATCAAAAATTTCCCATGTTAATGATGTTTTGAACTGGTGTTCCATATGATCTCTACGGATAAACCCAGAGTCATATCAGTGAGATATCCCAGTCAGATTCTGGAAATCAAAATGATAAAAATACAGTGATTTTAAGCATTTACATATACCCGGTATAGTAATGAATAGCATTTTATTTTAGACAAATTTGGCAGTAATTTACAGTGAAAGTAAAATTCATTTTTATTTTTACCCTAACACTATTCCACAATGCCATCAATTTGGTTGATCTAAATTAATTTATTCATTCCTCATATATTTCTTTCTGCCTTTTGCTTTGGGTCATGCATTTATAACAGGAGGAACCACAATTCACAATACCAATATATAGTGTCCACTGAAATATCATGGGAATGGCCTAACCACAAAACATTCACATAGGTGTATATGTGATATTTGCCAGACAAACTCTAAGCCGGGATTGCCCCAAAATTAACGGGACAATGTCGAACATACATGGGCAAATGTATATTGATGATAAAATTTTACAAAGCAAAGTTACAATATTTATATCATACATGTTTTCTGTTGCAATGGTCAACAGATGGCTTTTGCCATGTTATTTCAGATGGAATAGAAGTTATAGAACCCCAATTTAAAATTCATGTGTTCAGGATTGCTCCACTGGATATCCCCATGTCCATGTTTATGCCCTATTTTAACTTTAGAACTTATGTATACTATAGTCATCTCAATGATATGTACAGGTAATGCAATATTGTGGTTAATAGATGTCCAAATTACACTGCCTCACACTCTGACACAGGGTTGTGTCGGGGAGGGTTATTAAAACACAAAAAAAATATCAGTATAAAGGCTACCCCATGATATGAGTTTAAAAATATACATAGACAGTCCTTCCAATGGTATCTGGAGAAGTCAACCCTAAACAAAGTAGTCAGACCCAAGAGAAATCGACACACCATGTAGGTTAGCGTCATGCATGGCATTTGCATTAAACAAGTGTCATTCTCTGTGTCCAACAGTTTGCCACATTGTTTGGTGTCAAAGAGGATTACATCACTTTGTAGCTTTCTTGGTTTTTCACAAATAGGGGATTAAGAAACAGGAAATATTGTTACACCGATGTGTGCTTAATTAATATTAGAAAAAAAACTACCAACATAATTTTTTCCTGGCTTTGGACCGGCTCATCAACACAGCCAAACAACCTGAACACAGTGGAAGTTACATACGTGTGTGTCAATTTTGGCGAAAACTCCGAGCTGCTTTCCACATTCCTACTTCAAAGTCAGTTGTCATTCAATGCAACTTCAAAGTCCTGAAAAACAGACTGATAATTTTTAGTGAGCTTTCTTGGCACAGAGCAAACATTTTTTCCCTCCAGATATTATCTCCACATATTATCTTGACATCTCAACATATTACAAATACATCTCGACGTTATCGTGATCTCAACATATTACCGGTATGATGAAATCTCTAGTTATTTTCTCAAGATCTCGACATACACAACTCGAGGTATCGACAAACACATCTCGAGATAATATCTTGAGATACATCAATATATAAATGTGCTTAAAATACAGCATAGCCTAATGTTCCTATAACTACCGCTATATGGCACAAGAAATTATATCATTGGTCAGTACGACTCAGTATGCTATACAGTTCAGTGCGAATTTGACAATAACCTCACCATTACACTGTATACGCATATTCCTTATTCAGAAACAATCGGTATTGACCAAATAAATGGTGCGATGGGTTGGGCCATCCCAGTTTTGATTAGCGTTAGGTCAAGGTTAGGGTTAGGGTCCATAATTTACCATCCCACACCAGTCAGGGTTAGTATCCCGTCAAGTTCTGATTATGGTTAGGATTATACTAGTAGGCTCAGTGTTAAGGTTTAGGTTAATGTCCATGTCTGCTACTTTTCCATTCGGGTCATGCAGACTTATATTAGTCTAGAATCCCACCCAACTTGTCATGTCCCATCTCATCACGACGATGTCCAATCAATTGCCACCCCGTTACCGTCTCAGTCATGGGAAAAGGTTGAATATCCTGTCCATGCCAGTTATGTTTATGGTTATGGTCAGGTCACTTTCCGCATTCCCACTTGCCTCATCGAGTCCTGAACTGTATCACCATGTTCCGGATAGGGTCAGGGTAAGGGACAAATGAAACACATTTCGATTTGAAAGTGGTTGTGTGATCTGGGAAATATCAAATTGTTGTATAAAAGTCCTTTATAGCTGGAATAGCCTACATTATCTTTTTTTAAATGTTCATTACATACTGAACCTGAATCTCCTTTCGCGAATGGTTCCTGACAACTCAATTGATCCAGTAGACAGGCCCAAGTTGTGACATCGAGATAATATGTCCACCTGTCGAGATAATATTTGGGGGGGGGGGGGGATATAATGACCAGCCCTGGGAATTAGCCTAGGCAATAGGCAATGCCTAGGTAAAAGCAGAGGCAAAATCAGTTTGCCTAGGCAATTATATTGCTTAGGTAAAACAAGTTTATTGGGTTACTAAAATTGATTTGTGTCTATCAGAAATAGAACCTCTTTAGCCAAAATGACTTCCTTAAATAACTCTTTACATATATTGTCCTAAAATTGTTTCCATGGCACTGGGCCATTAACTAGCTACCCATAAGGGCACTAGTTTTGGAGATGATTTGTGGAATATATATTTGATGAGTAGTGGCCTGGAAATGTTCTCCAAAATAACTAAGCATTTCAGGTTATTATTGAATCATATTGGTTTGAGATGGCAATATTGTTGCAAAATTGCCTAGGTAAAATCTGTTTTTGCCTAGGCCGATTTCTTTCACCTAGGAAAAAATATTGCCTAGGCAAATTTTCCTTAATTCCCAGGGCTGATTGACCATGTCACAAATGAACCACCATAGAGTACTAGACCTGAGATGGGAAAGAATCTATTTAAATATTCAATCCATTGATCACAACATCTGCTTTGTCATCGGTTGTCAACTGAGAAAGAACATGGAAAATATTTATGTAATGGATTAAATAAATTCTATTTTTTATAATTTGTCATAATTATATACATGTAATATACTAGCAGGGTTACCCGGCGTTGCCCAGGTTAATGTATGCTGTGGATATTTGATGGGAATAGAGAATGCTCTTGCTTAAAGTGTTATACGTTTTCTCATAAATTGTAAATTCAAATAGCATCACAAAACATGATTATTAGTCATGGAATATAAGTAGTGGCTCACCTTGTCAATTGTCATTCTGTTTATCGCGATTAATCCGTTCCACCAATAATGAAGTATTTATTTATTTACAACTGCGTATACATTAGACGTTATAATATTATACATGAACATCATAAACACATTAGTTCGATAAAAGATGATAATTGGGTTTTACATATTGAGATGTATCAATCAATCTAGTGGGTTGGACTAAGATCTCGAGGACACTTGGCTACCATATCTCCATGAAGATGCAGATGTTTCAAAGAAATTTCCAGGTGCTCCTCTGTTCATGGTGCTATATATTGGCTAAATATTCTCAGCTACATGTGCCAGGCACAGAGCGAGATTTTGAGTTGTTTATGTCAGTCGATGAGTCTGTTCTAAAACCCTTGTCAGATGTCAGTATTGGTAGGATCCTGAAAAGTCTTGTGCTACTAATTGCATTTTTTCTTGTATATCAGAAGAAACTATATTTGACTGCACACTGTGACCACTATTTTTGAACAGGCCTTCCATATCTCTTGACAAATTGTAACTTTTTGTGGAAACTTTATTGAATGGAACAGACTAAATTTTTTTATTATATATTATATGCAATCCTCTGACGGTTCGAGGTCTCTCAGTTTGCACGAATATATGTATCTCTTCAATAGAATGATAAATATACGTTTAATGCTTCTTCTAGTTATCTCTTTTTGCTAGCTCATTGTGTGAATGCCTTGATTGCCATTCCCATATAAATATGACTGTTAAGAAGATATAATTGTTCAAGTGACTTATGTGGGTCACCATATGTCGGGATTGTGAAATGTAAACGCCCAACTACTTAAAATGATATGGAGATGGCCTGGTGACTGTATATAACTAATATGTGGATATCGGCGAATAGCAATCTTATCAATGATAGTGCATATCCGCTCGCCATCCGTGACGCAAACGACACCAAATGTGATTCAATTCATGGTATATCATTAGAGAAAAACGTGTATGAATTTGGTGGAATTTGGTTTATTAAATCAATTGTTGATGCAACGCTGACTCGAACAATGCCATATTGCGAAGGTGATTATGTATTCGTTTGGTGGAAATCAGCGACAAAAATGTTTCACCATATTTTTTAAATTTCCCCTCCCACAAACAGCGTCATTTTAGAAAATTTTAACCCGCACCATTATCTTCCTTGTAAAAAGTTACCCCTCTTAGAACGCCTTGGTGCCATCTGAATTGTACCGCGTGAAGTTATATATAGAACGCACACAGACAGACAAAAAGACAGACAGCACGATTTTATTTCTTGTATCATTTGAGAAGAACGTGTCTGAATTTGATGGTAATTGGTACTAAAAATATTTTGTATCAGTTTTGGTGACCCTCCCGTCCCTATTTCGGACTCAACCTGCACACACTAAGACTCATTAGAGATTAGAGATGCATATATATGAAATTGGTGAAAATTGGCGAGTATACAAATTCGTATCAAATTTAAGGTCCCAATATCTCTCACCCATAGGGCACCAATTTGGTGTATCTAAACCACACGATAAGATCCTCGTATCACGGAGAAGAATATGTATCAATCTGGTGGAAATCGGCACTAACCATATAGATATAATCTTTTGTGTCCCTCTCATCTCTATACAGCACTGACTCGAATGGCCCCACTTGTGACATCCTTAAACCACACGATTACACTCCTGATATCATGGAGATGATTGTTTTGAATCTAAAATCAAACAGTGCTTGATATTATTTTTTTACTTGTGATATTGACGTGAGTATACACATTCTTAAGTTCTACCGGTTATTTCCCATGACGGAAATCCTTCCACTTACGATTGAATCGTGGTCGTCTGAACGTTCACTAAATGATGTTTAGTTTTCGTATCTGCCATGATTTCTGTTAGAGAATAATTGTTTACATTCCAATGAACATTAAAATGAACTGAAAACACACTGCCAATGGGCGCCAGACTTTCATAAACACAATTTAGTGAATGTTCAGACAACCACGATACAATCGTAAGTGGAGAAATCGGGCCAGACGAGATCGTGGAAAGTCTGTTGACTCTGTTCACATGATTGCAATGTCGTCGTACATGATGATATCGTAGGTTGTTCATAAAGCATGTGATTGACTACCCTGCGATCTTTACAGCCACAAATTTTACATACATACAAGGAATTGGGCCTGACAAAATCGTGGATAGTGTTTGTTCACACAATTGCGATGTTGTCGTACATGTACATGATGATATTGTAGGTTATACATACACATGACCGCGATGTACCGCGATGTATACCGCGATTACATCGCAAGTGGAGATATCCCAGGATACGTCACAATTTCAAATCTAAAATCAAACAGTGCTTGATATTATTTTTTGACTTGCGATTTTGACGTGAGCATGCACAGTCTAACTACCGGTTACTTCCTGCGACTTCCGGTTACTTCCACTTACGAATTGTGGTCGTCTGAACGTTCACTTAAGTAATGGCCGGTGTTAATGCCGATCACAAACCTGTGTACATTTTAAAACCCTGTGTACCCTTCAGCACATTTTTTGGTGAGAGTGACTCCTTCAGCCTTACTGGACTCTGATGGCGGAAGAGTTACGTCGTGGCCCAAAGTGGCCAGAGTTGGACCGAACAGTTAGCGGAGTGTCTACCCATTGCACAGGTTGTCCGTACAACATAAGAATCTATATTACATCTTATCAACTATTCCAGTTGAATTTAAGATGTGACAAACTTAGTGACCACTGCCTAAAATGATGGAAAAGGTCAGAAATTAGAATTTAGATCGTATAACAACACTCGAAATTAGGAAAATATCCGACGGCAAATTTAATGCTTTGGCATGTTAGATTCCACACAATCATTTTGCCACGGTTATTTCACACGTCATTGCTTACAATATGTTATTGCCGTGACTAACTTTGAATTTCGACCACTAAAAATGTTTGGTTGTCAATGTCAGTCTAATTCTATTGAAAATCGGGTAAAATGAAAATAATTTTTCGAAATAATTCATTAATTGGAAAAATCTTACGAAGTTACGACTTACGACGTTAATTTCTTTTTGTGTGTCACCTCTGTCAGTCTGTGGCACTGAAAACTGAGCCATAGTTAACCTAAAAATGTCTGTCTTCCATCAGATACCGTAAAACCCTTAAGGAGCATGGCCTGCATGGAAAATATCTGTTAGAAATTGAATACAAATTCACAACAATTGATCCGCCATTCTGTGTTGTGTTTTAAAACATCACGTGACAACATTGACCTCCTTCGCCGACTTTTGGCAACACCCATAAACAACACGTGACACCCCCTAACTGATTTCTCATTGGTCAATATATCCCCTATACCGTAGAAGCGGGGGCTGATATAGACCCTACCCATGGATGTGTGATCAGTGATACTGATAGGAAAATAAATTTACTTTAAAAAGACACACCTTTTAAAAAGTTTTATAACAATTGAGCAACCCATTCAATAGATATGGCCATTTAGTGATTTACACATCTGAAAAATCCAAAATTTTTCTGCCGCTACTACCAGTAGGCAGTACCATTTAGTTACCGCAGTCACCAGTGCACCGACACAGTATTAAGCTGGGACGATGCCCTGTGGCGATGTCACAATTTAATTTTCTAAGACTTAATAACTAAATTAGTAAATAAGGCCATTAACTTAAGCCTTAAGCCAGGGTTATTTTTATGTGTCTTAAAAAACAGGGGGCCTAAAATTATATGTAGGCATCCATACTGACGCTAATGGACACACCAGTCTCAGTCGGCGTGAGAATGAAATGTTGCCGTAAATAATTGCCGTCTGCTTCAATTCAGACTATATTTTTTTCCGTAGTTTTGATAAAGGCATCACAATGACGAAACCGCAAAAAATTGACCATCGGTCGCATATTGATCTTATAGTAGGCCTACTGGTTACGTATTAAACAGGGACTGAAAGAACTGCATGGTTGTTTGATCGATGAATGGAAGAAAATGACCTTGCAAAAAATATAAACACGTGTGCATTTATGTAGAAAACACTACGAAAATTACACTGTCAGGTGACACTACGCGTAACTGGTGCATTTGTGTATATAGAAATGCACACGGTGTGCATATGTATAAAACATTATGACAACGACCCAATCAGCCATACTGGCCATAGAATTTCTTTAAATTTTGCTGATACGGATATATAAAACTTAAGAATATTATCATAGAATTATTATGTATTTGGTGCCAGCAATTTTCTATCGCTCCTTCATATTGAATTTAAAGACTGAATTTGAACTTTGACCCATTTCACTCATATCTCTGGGAATAGGTACTGTTTATCAGTAAAAAAAGGCATTAAAGACATGTATACATGTATTATGGACTTGTTCCGGTACCGTACGGTACATAAAACTGATGAGTTAGTAGTCAGGCGCTATGCCAACAGGGGGAATGTAGCATTCTACGAATATTGTTGAACATTTCAAGCAAATTGTCGGTACCACTCTATAGAAAACAATGTCTGAACTACGCTGAATTGTAAATATTTACATCTCGATTCGGGATGCAACTTTCGGCGATAAAGTAAGGAAAACAAGTTTGCCATCGACAGTCACTGAATTAAATTAATATGTAAGAATGACGATGCGTGTTGTCAAATTGAATATAATATTTGTAAAACTAACTACTTTCAGCAAAATTATTCAACATTTATATTTGATCACCCTACCCAAGCGTTTCACATCACTTTACTATAATTTTCATTTATAGGCATAAACAAATTAAATAAGTCCAACACACAATAACGATTATTCATATTATGCCAGTGTTTTGAATATACAGCACAAATGTTAACCAGCCAAAAGTAGGAACACTTTTATTGACAGAAAATCACAATGTCATGACGTTGTTTTGTCACATCCCTAAACGTACCTTTAAATTGGGTGTCTTATTCACATGTACCGGTACGGCAATTGTTTTTCTAGATTTTTTTCAGAACAATTTATTTTGACAAAAGCTGGATTCAGCCATGCAAAACTGAAATATGTGATGAACATAGCATTGGTGAAATCTTTTTAGGAAAAATTTTGGTCCCCTGATCTCATAAAGTTGCATGATCTGATGATTTAAACTTTGAATTTCACAATCTCATATAAAAAATGGAGCTCAGCTCTGAAAAGATCCTCATGCCATGCAGCGATATGGCGAGGTGACTTGGAATTGATCCAAATATCCTCATGTCGATCGTTAAATAGGCGAGGTGGCTTTGACGGCTGGCTCTAGATTTCAAGCAATTATATGCTATATATGAGATTGTTTGTTTTGAAATTTGAAATGATCAGTTTTATGTTTCTTTTCCACAACTTGGGAAGGGGTATCCACTGTCCAACTTCGAATTTGGAATATCCTAGCTGCATGGGTCAGCGTCCCAGAAAAAAATCCAGAATCTCGACATTCTTGTAAATATCAATCACATTTCTTTAAAAAACATTACATAAATTTATGACAGTCTACATTGAGGGTTCCTGAATTATTTTAGACTTCCAGTCATATATAGTTTGTGATATGGCTTTTATGCGTGGGACTTGTGTGATCGGAGTACATAAACTCACCCCTCTGTCATCACATGACTGATTCAATTTGGAATTTTGGACTCTAATATACTGCCCAGATCCAGTCGCATCTATTGACACAATAAAATAATTTGCGCGATTCTTTGACGTCATATATGGCGACATGTAAAATTTAGCTTGGCAATTTAAAATTGCTTTTGATTCCTTTTGTCGTCTACAAACTCTTCTTCACCATCACCACCATATCATCATCATCATAAGTTCACAATATGAAAGCAACCAAACTATCGATATAAAATTTACATGTAGTTCAGTTGAACAAATCCCAATTGTTGACATTTGAATTAGGCCTATACCAGTAGTTTAAGTTTAATACAAAATAGTGATTCTGTTCTCAATGATATCACCCTACTGTACTAGTATACGATTGAAACAATGTAATTCTTCTGCATTTTATGTGTCAAAAGTGATTTAGACAATCAGAACCTCTAGTACATGTATATAATATTAAATAATCAAAATCAAAACATCTTCATAATAATGAATATCATATAAATTTAAATAATTATTGCAGTCAAATTCTATGTTGACTGGTAATCACTACTAGTATACACAACCATCTGCATCATCATGGTTGCATGTGCCAGATAAAATATTAATTCAGAGCAATTAGTATTGATATATATGAGCTATGATTCTACAGATAACATGTCGACAATCTGTGCTTTTAGATACAAATCCAGATTCTGTAATCCAAAATGTCAATGTGGAGCAACAGTTAATATTGTTACTTTTGCGAGTGCAGTTATCATTATGTTTTTGCTGAATGCCGCCATTTTCGAATCCTCTATTAACAACAACAACATTCTACAACCCATTACATGCAGACAACTTTGACTCATTTATGATGTTGATATAATGGATGATCACAGATGTTTCATGGTGACTGGAAAATCAAGGATTGGGGAATCTGGTTGAAATTTTCACAGGTATTTATGAATTATCTATAATAAAATAATTATTATATGCTTTGAAGTTTGCACAAAATCTTCAGTCCCACTCACACTCTCAGGTAGCAGTACACAGGGCAAACAAAGGCATAACAGTGCCATAACTCAATGACAAATTGTATGAAGAACCTACAGTACAGATAAATGATTACACCTAAAATTCCTGTCGAAATTGAAACATGCTTGATGGGATCTATGCCAAGGATAAACAACCCCCCTCCCCCAAATCATGTGAACCGAAATGTTTTTGTTTTATCCATAGCAGACATCTTCTTCTTCACATTACAGCTCGCTGTCATTTACTGACAATTATGAGCCGGTCCAGGTGCTACCATGGCCGAGTAACTTTATAACCCTGTGGTGACTACAGTAGCGTTCTTTAACGTGCACACACCGAGGCGTGTACACGGGTCAGCCATTTATGTCCGCACCCGATCGGACAGCGTACTGCACCACAGCAACATACCTGGACAAATGTTGTAATGGGGGAAGTCGGCACTTTTGCATTCGGATCTTTATTCAGTGATCTCGAATGAGACTTTTCAGCCTTACAAACTTGGTATCTGACCGAGTTCTGATTTTTTTTGTCAGAATACCCTGACCAGGTTGCGATCCACGGTCCGCTAGCATGAGAGACCAGTACGCTACCGACATACGTTGAATTTGGTTTTTGCCCTGTCGGTGTGATCATTCAGTGACTTGTCAAGCTGAAATCCATAGTATTTATAGCCTCTGAAACAAATACTCTACAAGCAAATGCGCCTAGTTCCGAGAACAACAGTCATAAATAGAAACTGCGAATAGTAACACACGAAGATAGGAAAAATTAAATATTTCAGTAGATTTTCACTAATTTATCCAATTCAATAAGTCTATTTAAGGTAGCAATACACGATTTCCAGCAACTTTGCCAACCTTGGAGGGGGTACTATACTTCAAATAAATCCTGATTATATATACATCAGTTACTCTGTACGATTCATTTCGAGTGGTGCAATTTTGTGTAATTATACATAAAATTGACATTAATTTAACGAAACGTGTTACATTTCAACAATGGAGTTCCTTGGATACCTGGTGCGAAAAGCCGTATTAATGTTGGTTATTTAGTCTTGGTCGTGTTTCCGAATGACCGAGTAATGTCAATTTGTACATTGGAGTTGGAGAGGGGGCAAAGTCAGCTACTGAGTTATCACGAACAGCGCGTGAGCACCAGCACAATATAAATGGTATATATTCCATAAATAATTAAATAGTGTGATTTCAACTTGACAATTAAGCATTGAATCAATGAATGTACACCGAGCGGCCAAATAAACATGGTTCACATTTTGGGGGAGGGGGTGATTATACATGCATTAGTTATTCCCTACGATTTGTTTGGAGTTTTGCGTTCTTACATGTTTATGATGAAATGTGTTGCTAAGGGAACATTCCAACAATGGAATTCCTCGGATACCACCTACGAATAGGCGTATTGATATTGGTTAAACAAGTCTTGGTCGTGTTTCCAAATAACCAAGTACATTGTCTTAACATAATCAGGGGGTGGGGGGGGGAGGGTGTGGCAAGAACATTCTCTTAACATATGCGGTGGGGGGGGGGCTGGCTAGTAAATAATCACAGTGCATATGCTCTGGTCAGCAGAATACAGATGTAATATGTCTGTTCAGACTGCCTTTTCGACTGGGATATTTAGAATTTAACTTTGTTTTTTGGTTGAAAAATAGAAATATAAGTATCTGGGGCCATAACCGACAGTGTTAACTGTGTCATTACTTGTTTGAAGGTTTATTTATTTAACAAAACTGGGAAAGTTGTCAAAAAAGTGAAAAATTTGGATACGCAACAGGGTTTATATACAGGAAAATAGCCCGATTTCTCTCCCCTGAATTATGTCATCTTGGCTTGCAAGACCTTTTTTTCAAATTGATACGATAACTTTTTTTCTATTTAAAATATTTCTCAGCTCTAACATAGCTCTATCAGGTGGAAGAATCTTATTTACTGACATTCGCTTTATCATGGTCTGTTTTTGGGTTGAAAATGGCCAATTTGAGTTTAAAAAATGGGTAAAATTGAGCGTTTCATGTGTGCAAACCAAGGGGCATAACTCAATGACAAGCACCATTCTGCAAACCTTGTCATATTCCGTATCATTTCAGACTCGGCTTTAATACAATGCCATGATTGGTACGAACTATATATCACATTATTTTTAGCTGAGTCAAGGGCCGGCGCGCATTTTGAATTTAGTTGTAGTACCGGTACATCGATTCGTGGGTACGAAAACATTCCAATAAATTTGAATTAAGCATTTTTTAAGTTTTGTTTTGTTTTACAACAATGATATAGAATAGTTTATAAAATATCTATATAAAATTACGCATGGCTTAAATTTGTTGTAGACATGACAAATAGCTCAATTGTTGCGAGGTGACAACATATTTGAACATCAATATGCCATTATCGATTCAGACCATAATACAGTGCTGAATCTGTGCTATCAATGCAATCAAATCGGATGCTTGGTCCAGGTTTCCAGATATTTTGGTGATCAAATATTATGGACCATACATAATCATTAGTCTAGATCGAATAACTTGTCAAATAAGAATTCAAGTAATCGGATTATGTAAAACGTCAGCTATATATATATAGAGGTGACACATTTCTTCCAGGTCTGCATTCTACGAAAAATTAATTCTAATTATACCAGAGAGCTAGGCCTGAGAGGTCATATGTCCAGGCATGTGGGGAAAACATTTTGCAGAAAATTATATTTAGTTATATTTTAAGATAAATTAATCGAGAAATAATCATTTGTCACCATACATGTATGTCACGTACAAATGTATAATCATATACTTGAGTGGCTCATACAGTACAATACAAGCAACAATAGTTACCTGTGAAATTAATTAATTGTGACCTCTTTTGTAGGGAGATCAGAATGGTACAAGATCAAGGTTGTGAAGGGTCGGGACAGCAATCTCCAACCCAGGACCCAGGTGCTCTACTTCAGGGATGAAACATATACTGGAGGTCATCTGGTCACTGAATATAGGGGAGCGTACCATCCCTGAAGTTTCTAGATAATTGTAAGTCACCACTCATTGAACAAATCATCCAAACATGCAGTTTAATAGTCCTATTGTGACAACTTCTGTAATACCTTTAGGGCTGTAGCAATACACATTTTAATGATATGATACATATCACAATACAAACTTACATTATGATCAATACATGTCACAATTCACTTTATTGCTTTTGAAACTGAACTGAAATTGATATTCTAATATTTGAACAATTATTCATCTAAAAATCATTGATTGTATCTTTACAACCATCTCTCAATGTTTGTATGAGTCATTTTGGTGGAAACAATATTTTGTATACCAGATTTATACAACAATTTACAAGATGATGTTCATATATATACTTAAGTATGGTAAGTCTGTGAGAGAAGAGGATTTGACAGCAAGCACTAGGCGCTTATATGGAGGCATGTCCTCAGAAAAGAACAGTATATGCTTATGAGTCATTTTGATCATTTACATAATCTAGAAGTGCAGTGGCATATTTCACCTACCAGCACAAGCAGTGCTCCTTGATTTTATTATACTTTTGTATCCCGAAAAGCAGAGGACATGATATGTATTGTATCATTTAGAATCGCATTGCGATACAATCAAATGTATATACATCCTAGAAGCATTTCAACATCAAAGATTTAACCATGATTTGACGCTTTACATGTACATGTACATATATGAATAATGCATTTAGATTGGTTGCCCATATGTAAATATAATTGTCTAAAATCTATCTAAAATAGCCCTCTAATTGCCCTCATATGCTTTTTTAAATTCGGCACCGATGGGTAGTACTGCGAGAATTTAAATATGAGTAAGGTACTTGCTTAACACTTTCATGACTGGAGCTTCCTGAAATTTTGCGAAAAACCCTGTGCCAATGCCTTCTTTTATATAAGCGAGTCTCCCATAGGGAGTCTCACATATATAAGAGAATACATTGGCCTAACAATATTTACCATGATCGTGTAAGCCAGTGCAAGGATCCATATGGGAGACTCGCATGTATAAGAGAATGCACTGGCACAGGATCTTTAATGCTGCACCAGTGAAGCTCCCGTCCTGAAAGGGTAAATTACTTCTGATGCATAAATTCCATATTCCCTTAGTTCATCATTATTGGTTGATACATTACTGTTTATATACCAATCTCTCATTTTCATATACAGTACTAGGGCACTATATAAAAAGGCTTTACAAATATTACTTTTTAATGCCTTTGTTAAGACCCACATCCACTACCGTATAATTGCAGAACGCAGATGCAGCAACTTTTGCTATTTTGGTCTCCCATACTATGAAAAATAGATCCTTAGAATGTAAACAATGTATGCAAATGGAGGACAATTTAAATTTTTCTGGATCGTAGTACTTTTTCACAGACAGGAAATTTGGGAAAGTTCTTGTTTCTGTTCAAAATAAGGTCTCCTTGGCTCTAGCCAGATAGTTACAGTAGTACAGGACCGTCGTAATTTTTCAGTTTCTGAAAAATGTTACCCATGATCACAGCTGGACAAACGCCATTTGGGAAAAATTTGATCGCTTTATCAGGTCCGGCAATTTCCCTATTTGCTGTATACCCCAATCGGCATTATTACTTATGTACGCCAATTGGTGTATATACATCTATCAGCCTATATATTAATTGATAGAAGCTACACATGCAGGTAACAGCCCTCATAATTGGCTATGGCAATCAGCATTGCTGAAGCAAACCGGGTCACGGCAAGGGGTTGCCGTAGCAGATTGCCGAGGCTAAACTATCTGAATTAAGAGCTGCACACATCACCTTAGTTTTGAACAAAAATTGCAAGAACCACAAATTTGTGCAATATGTTGTCTAGTTATATGCTTAGTGTGCACGTATATAATCATACGGTTAAAGGTACTCAACCCGTAAAGAGGGTCCCCATCTCAACAGATTCCAACAACAACAATCCGATCGGAGGGTCCTATATTACTATTTCTTTGGCTTTGGGGGTAAAAAATATTTGATTCGAGTCGAGGAACCCATCAAACAAAGCTCAGAGTTATTAGATATTGATTTTTGAAATTTGTTATAAACTCGAGATCAGTACTACTAACTGCCGTAATCTGCTCTGGATGTGTCCTCCAAATCTATTCAAACAGACAAGGATGGATAACTCTAAAATCAAGTGGTAATTTTAGCGCAAGTTTCAATGAGTTCTGGGCCAGATAATATTCCCGATAATGAAAAATAATAGATTTCTAAAATCGATATCTAACAAATCTGAGCTTTGATGGGTGACTTCCTCGACTCGAATCAAATATTTTTGACCCCCGAAGCCATTGAAATAGTAATTGAGAGGAGTTTTATCGGGTTGAGTACCTTTAAAGAAAATTAGGAAAACGTGAACTTTTATGCGACGAAGCCAATTTATTGTCTTTTGAAGATGATTAATATGTTAGCTGATGTGAATATTTTGTAAAATGGGGTTATATCTTAATTTACAGATTCAGAAGACGAACTTAATCGGATAGAGAAGCCTTATCTGTAGACAGCAGTAAAGGACAGACTGATCATTGATTGGCTTAAAACAGGTAAGACATATTTTTATAGAAATGAGCCTTGTCTGTCCATCTGTCCATCCGTGTGTCTGTCTGGAACATTGTCTGAGTCTGTATTCTGTCATTTTCTGGCCAATTTAAAAAAAAACTTTTTACAAACACCTGAGATTTTGGTCGGACTCATTTTGGCGGAGTTATTTCCTTTTTTCGACATAGAAACGTACATGCTGGTACGCATCTTTACCAGCCTGTATTCCGTCAGTTTCCAGTCAATTTTCTTTTAAATTGGCACAGATGTCAAACAGCATGGAACCTGCACACCTGCATTTTGAGTTCAGTCGTAGTAATTTTGGTAGATTTATCAGGATTTATTGTAATTTTTCAACATAGAAATGTTTTATTTATTTTTTAGTTTATAAACGAGAGGCCGGTCACGATCGGCAGATGTTTAACCCATACCTTGGCGATAGCGATTAGCTATTTTTATAAATTTTATAAATCCTTACATCAACCTTTTCATGAGTGCTAAAGTTTCAACAATTCACACTTAATATAGTGATCATGTGAAAAATATTTAGTTATCACATTGTGTCAACAGGATTGGCGGAGGATGTTAATATTTTTAAGCAAATAAACCAAATGACCCTCACTATGCAGGTTAGGGGTGTGTTCTTGTCAACTATGCCAAGAACTACATGTATAAACATAATCAATGGAAATATTTGAGTTATCAAATCGGATAGAATAGGGTTAATCTTACCCAAACTAATGAACTGATAAACACAAAATAGTCTATACAAAGCATGTCATTGGATTTAGAAACCCATACAATAAGTCAGTCTCAAGAATACCAGCACCATTAATATTACCCTGGAGCCCAAATGCAATTGAGGGAATTTCAAAATAAGACATTTCCTCTAATGATGAATATATAATTGGCGATTTATTGAAACCCTTACTGAACCTGGATCAAAGTGAAATGGATAATATTATATCTGTCTATCACATAATATGTGTCTATGGAATGGTTTAATTTTAATCCCAAATCCATGCAAATCAAAAGTGGATCACCATCAACCTGGACATAATATAGGAGAATGATCAAATGAAAAGCATCAAAACCATATGATGTGTGGAGAGGGTTAATCATTTGCAACGACATCATATCATGGAACTGGGAATGTGTGGATTAATTTTTGTCTAAGATAAGACAACAGTGTATGTAGACAACAATGTCTGTAAAACATCCCTACAAAGTAACAATGGACTATTTCAATTTAATATTTTAGAATAGGTGTCCTATAGTGTTTACATAAACTGTAGTAATGAACCTGTTTCAGTAAAGGGGTTAACTTAATATTGCACAGAAAACAGAACTCCACCAGATAGCCATCAATCAATTTGACATTAATATAACAAATCCTGCCAGCCAAGAGTACCACTATCAGGCTTTAGAGCACAATCCCATTGTTGCAATCGTTCCCTGATTTTTGGTAAAGCACACCGATTCCCAAGGCTGGCGAATGAATAGTTCAATGATTACCCCATTGTTAGGCACACTCAACTCACAACAAATCGCACGGTCGCTTGGAAGTAGCTTCAATTACCAGAGGCCACGGGGGCACGAGCAGCGCTCTGCTTCCCCCAAACACACTGCCATTATACGCTGTTACTATTTATGCACCTCTAATATACTAAGCAGGCACATATATAGGGACGGCGTATAAGGGGAGTGCGGGTGGGGGATGCATGTCCTCTTGTATAATAACTGAAGCTGCATTGAAACGACCGCGCGATTTGTTTGTTAAGAGTGGCGCGTCTCGAACAATGGATATCACTGAAATATTAGTTTGCCAGCCTTGGGAATTGGGTGTGATTTATCAAAAATACAACAGGACGAACGGAGGGGGTGGCAATAGTAACACATGCATTGGTTGAATTATTTATTAACTAGTAGAATAATTACATTTATTATACCCCCCGCAACGAAGTTAGGGGGGGTATACTGGAGTCAGCTTGTCCGTCCGTCCGTCCGTCCGTCCGTCCGTCCGTCGTCCGTCGTCCGTCCGTCCGTGGACACAAATTTGTCCGGAGTTTTTCTCAGTCGTTTTTTGATCAATTTCTGTGAAACTTGGCACAGACATCAACCATCATGGGAACCTGTGCACCTGCGATTATGACGTCTGTCGGACTTTTATTTTTGGAGTTATCCCCCCTTTTTCGACTTAGAAATATTTCGCAACATGTATACTTTTGTCCGATCTTTTATTCCTACATTTTTCGGTCAATTTTTTTAAAACTTGGCACAGATATTTAGTACCATTGGAACTTGTGCACCTGCGATTATGACATCTGTCTGACATTTTTTGGTGGAGTTATCCCCCTTTTTCAACTTAGAAACTTTTTTTGCAACATGCATAATTTTGTCCAAGCTTTTATTCCTACATTTTTCGGTCAATGTTTTTTAATCTTGGAACTGATATTTAGTACCATGGGAACCTGTGCACCTGCGATTATGACGTCTGTCCGGCATTTTTTGTGTGGAGTTATTCCCCTTTTTCGACTTTTATTCCTACAATTTTCGGTCAATAGGTTTAAGATTAGGGTTATGGTTGTACACCTGCAATGGGAACTGTTATTTTATTATTTTAACTAAATGTTTACTGACATGTGAAACATCTTAGTATTTTTAAAAGGGGGGTATCCGTAGTCCCATTGGGACAGTCACACCTCTAGTTATAATTATTCCACAAAACTAATCCAGTTCCGAAAATATTCTTAGGACCACTAATCCAACGATGAAACTAAACGAATTAACATTTACATTTAGAACCACTAAATAGTGATATATCCAATAATCCAACAGAATCACCACTTCACTATATAGCGCTCCACATATCCGATATAACTAACAACAAAACTTGTATCTGGAGAATCTGGAGGAACCAATGGACTATTATGGTAGTAATTTCGAAACAGTTTCTTGAAAAGGCGACACGTTTGTCACATAATAATGAAGTGCAGCATTACCTTTGGCAAAAAGTAGTTGGTTGTTGGTTACAGGTCCAAATTCCATGTCATCATTCTGGCAGCCAGACTTCTTCGGAAATCATGATCCACTTATACAATGTATATAATAATAGTAACACACAATCATGCGACTTCCACATTTGACTTTCCAAACACATCTGCGAGTGACTTGGTTTGTGAAAACGCGTTACACGTTAATCCGTGTCGCTTCGGATATATTTATTCACATTCAACGGCGATCACTGCATGGGTAATCACGATGATTGGTGTGGCTAACAGGTCATTGTGTTCATCTCGGCCAGCGCACGGCTTGTACGTCGTGTTCAACGAACGATCAATTGCGTATTTCGAGATAATCGCATTATGTGCGGTCAATTGTGCTCTTAAGTAGGTCAGAGCACGCGAATAGTTCTTTACCAGAATAAATCTCGTCTCCGACTCGATTTATTCTGGTAAAGAACGATTCTTGTGCTCTAACCATTACTTATAGCATGTCCCTAGTGATAATTAACTCATTTCAATTACACACATGGTCTGCCAGAATGTTCTCTTAAAATTCCCAGCAGTAATTACTTGAATTATAAAGGGTCATAACTCTGTTAAAATATATCGGATCAAACCCATATTCGAACTCGATCTGTATTTAGGGGTGATAAATTCATTTATTATATACTTGCCCATGAATTATAAGGTTTTAGCAGTGAGATATAAGTGATATCCCACTAGTGAGATATAAGTGATATCCCACTGGTGAAATTTCTGATGTATTGACATTCATTGGGGGCCATAGGCAAGTAATTAAAGTATATAATAAACAGAATATCCACACTTTTTCAGTAGATATGGGTTAAATCTCATTCGTGATGACAAAACATTTGAATTTCCACTCGTGGCTAAAGCCACTCGTGGAAATTCAATGTTTTGTCATCACTCATGAGATATAACCCATATCCACTGAAAAAGTGTGGATATCCTCTATATACCTGATCAGATGAAAAATGTTTTTGAGTCATAGCAGCTTGGGTGAATTATAAGTAAACATAAGAGTGAAAAGGGTTAATTAAACAATACCAAAAACCATACAAACGAGAACATGCTAAGAAAAACCTAGGTAAGAAATATGAGGCAGATCAGAAGAAATATGTTCAACTTATTGCATTGGATAGCATGTGTGTAAAGGGTTAATTATTTTCTAAACCGATCAACCAATCAATACCAAAAACTATACAGATGAGGGGCATGTCATCATAAACCTACATATCAAATATGAACACAATCGGACAAAAGATACTTCGGTTTTAGCATCGGATTTTTGTGTTTTTAATTTTATTTTTGAAAAAAGGGTCATAACTCCTTTAAAATGAATCGGATCAAACCCATATTCGAACTCGATCTGTATTTTGGGCTCTGAAACTCGCATACCAAATTTGGTTCCGATCAGATAAAAATTGTTCGAGTTATGACAGCATGCGTGAATTCGAGGTCGAAAAAGGGCCATAACTCCGTAAAAAAAATTCGGATCAAACCCATATTTGAACTCGATCTGTATTTTGGTCTGAGAAACTCATATACAAAATTTGGTTCCGATCGGATAGAAATTATTTGAGTTATCGCACCATGCGTAAAGTGTCCACGGACAGACAGACAGACGGACGGACGGACGGACACACGACGAGTGGTCAATCCGGTGGTCGACATTATGTTTACCATACTATGGTATGGGTAAACATAAAAACGAGGGACAGTTGGCGGGCGGACCTAAAAAATGCCTTATAACTTTGACATTTGTGAACGGATTTGGTATGTGAGTTGCTCCCAATGACTGTTTACTGCATGTAGAAAATGGGTCACGTCCAAACTTTTTGACAAGAGTTATCCATCTTTGATAACTTTTTTGCATTTTTTCACTGTTAGCGCGATAACTCAATCAATTATTAACTGATTCGAACCATATTTGACATATGAGTCTCTTGCAACAATATCTCGAACGAGTTCGAAAACCAGGTTTGTCCGAATTTTTTCCCCGGAGTTATAGGCCTTAGTTTGTCTATTTTTAGCATTTTTTTCACCATAAGCGTGATAACTGAATAAAATATTAACTGATTCAAACCATATTTGATATATGAGTCTCTTGCAACAATATCTCGGACAAGTTCGAAAACCAGGTTTGTCCGAATTTTTTCCCCGGAGTTATGGGCCTTAGTTTGTCTATTTTTAGATTTTTTTACACCGTTAGCACGATAACAGAATAAAATATTAACTGATTCAAACCATATTTGATATATGAGTCTCTTGCAACAATATCTTGGACGAGTTTGAAAACCAGGTTTGTTCAAATTTTTCCCCTGGAGTTTGTCTATTTTTAGCATGTTAGAGCGATAATACAATTAAATATTAACTGATTCAAACCATATTTGAAATATGAGTCTCTTGCAACAATATTTCGGACGAGTTCGAAAACCAGGTTTGTCCGACATTTTGGGCCTTGTGTGGGCCTTATCGTCAAGTTATTGGCAGAAGTTTTTTTCAACTGCCAATAAACTCGACATGTTATTTTTTTCTTGACACATTAACCCTTTGAATCCGTAACACCGATATTTCAGTGCAAATGAACTACGACTACATCCAGTAACACCGACAGTTCAGTGCAGCGATGACATGAGTCGATAGCAAATTTA
Source organism: Siphonodentalium dalli (assembly GCA_032622095.1). NCBI lineage: Eukaryota > Metazoa > Mollusca > Scaphopoda > Gadilida > Siphonodentaliidae > Siphonodentalium > Siphonodentalium dalli. The sequence continues at coordinate 193,370,227 of CP136067.1, read as the reverse complement.
AATATAGTATAACCCGCATCAGACCCACTGATTTATATTTAAATGGCACCCAGATATGTCGGCGTTGCCCAAGGTGTGTATGGACTGGTTGACTGCTAATATTGGGTAGAATATATGCGCATGCACATATCATATAATCTACAAAGAACACACAATATTTTAAGCGAACTGTGATGCTAAATTTATGGCATATAGTATCATGTTCCACATGTTTGTAGAACAGATATAATTTAAACAAATATTTTCAGATTAAAGTACTAGTACCCTCACATTTATTAATCAGTGTTATTCCACATATGGGGAAGGGTCTATCATATATCAATTTGATTTATTTGCACATACACACAATAGCGCAATGAGAAATAAATGGTTTATAGCATACTGATGCACGACAAACCAACTAAAATATAATTTAATGGGCCCAAAAACAGGTCGGCGGCAGCCAGGCGTGTATATGGAATTACCCACTAGTATCGGGTACTAGTAGGGCTATATGTGCATGCTCGAGCATAGGCTATTTTTTACAGGGTTCAAAGGGTTAAAGACAGTTTGTACTATACTACTATAGTGATCTGGAACCCATAAATCCGTCAAACCGTTGGGGGACATTTTATTTTTAATTAGTTACACAGTTGGTTTTATCAATAAAAAGCTGATTTGACAAAAAATAGGTCAACATCTTTCATAACAAAACCATTGTCCCATAGAGGTTTACATGCATAAACGTAAATATACAGCAATTGGGGTAAGTGCTGGACCTGCTAACATGCCACAGCATTAAATTTTTTTCCTAATTTCGGGGTCTGAATCTGATAAATTAATAAGAGTACAGAGCGGAATAATAGTACCGGTACAGGGTGGCAACATGGAACTTGGAAGCAAGTCAGTCTGAAACTATACCATATATCGTTTATTTTTGCGAAATATTTGTTTATTTTTGTGAAATACAGAAGATTTAAAAACCTTTAATAATCCAAATGACCTTTTTTTCTTTTGTGACCCATAATTATTTTTCTCGGTTGACAAAAAAATAAATAATGGAAAGCACCGATATGCAATGCCCGCGGATCGTGTACTGTTAACACTGAGTATGTTTCTTGCAATAATGATATGATGGGAGTGATTTTTTGGTGATTGGTTGGTATATGTGGCCGCCACATGTGTTGTTTAACCAGCCAAATTGGCTAATCGTAATTTTTGTCATTAAATGAACTTGTCAGCATCATATAATACCACGTAAAGACCCCGTTAATCTCGTGATTTTAACGGTAACTCCCAGCTGTAAATCCCAAAATATTTCTCACGCACCCGTCCCGGACCCTCCCCCAATTGAAATTTCCAACACAATAGGAACGCTTCAGTTGAGGCCAGTCTAGATGCTAGGATTAGCGATTTTCTTGTATAGTTTTCAAAATTTTCTCACCCCGGGCCGAACAACCATGGACAGCCCGGTGTGTCCTGGTCTCTTGTCCGTAGCCGTGTGCATTTGTCTGGAGTTGGACCGCTAGATGTTAGAATTTATGCAATTTTTCAGGTAAAAATATCGTAATGGTCTCATACCGGGAATATATAGAACCATGGTATTTCCCAAGGTGGACACCCCCCCCCCCCCCGCCCGAACAGATTCTGATTTGGGGGGGGGTGCAGTTGGAATTTCCCTAGGTGGACACCCCCTGAACAGATTCCGATTTAAGGGGGGTACGGATGGGCCGGTATTATATTCATATCTCGGGCCAGTTTTTAGGCCCAGTCCGCCTCTGCTCACACAAATACTTTTTCTATGTTTGAACACAATGGATATGTTGTGAACTTGTGATATTGTGCCAATCGTATCATATCTACCAAATATTGCACTGGACATTTAGTCCTAACATTGGGCTGGATTAATGATGTGATGTGCTCACTGAGATCTTTATTTATCCTGGCACTCCATGTTTACTTTTATGGCATGGTCCATACATGTGGGTGGCAGGATGATTCAAATTTTACTTCATGTAGGCTATGGTATTTACAATTAGTTGCTGTGCATATATTATCCTGCGTCTAGCGCATGTGTGGGGCATTCTACCGTTAGTACCTGGTGTGGGAGGGGTCTTTTATGGGATTAGCAGCTGTTGTTTATAAATTATGTATATAAATGCACGAGTCTGAGTCTTACTTTTAAATTGAACATGACTTTAAAATTTCATATATATCATTGAACTGTCGTCCAACATACAGGTAACTTTATATGACAAACAGACCAAGACTGCCCAGTCTTTTTCAATTCCTAACCAATTCCAACGACGACATGAAAATGAAAGCGAAAGTACGATGTGCGCACAGTACTGGATTCAATGGAATGTTCCATCACAATATAACAGTCAGGGACATTCTGATAAACACATTTACGGTTTCCTGTTCGTTCTACGACAATAATAAAAAGCCTGACATTTTATGTCTTAATATGGTTTATCTAACAACCTATCTGTGGTTGTCATTGTAAAACACACAAGTTATCTGAATATACACGATTTTAGAAAAAGAACTATGTTTTTGCACAAACAGTACTAGTTCTGTGCACGATATACCATGATATCGCGGTGATAATTTCAAACTATCGCGATATTTTAAATACTGTACAGCCGTGACATGGTATGGAGGAATAGCTCACTGAATGTTATATAAAATGTTACACCTCTGCCTGTATCACATTAAAACCTCATACACATGCTCAGTTGTGATATCATCGGCCGCAAAATAGACTGCGCATTCTCCAGAAGTTAGGAGCTTGTTGCATCCAACTATTTGGAAGTCTCTCCATAGTATTTATGACCATTAAGGGCTCGATTTAACTGGATTCGCATTACAATATGCGATGCTATTTCCAATTTCTGCTAACCAATTTACAATGAAAAGTCATGTATTGGCAGGGAAAGCTTTTGAAAATCTACCCAGTGCTACAAAATGCTAAAAAAATTAAAAACATTAACTCGACCCCTGCCGATACTTTGTCGGGATCGCACACGAAAATAACTTTAACGTTGTTTACCCCAATATTATATCATATGAGTGATGATACTTACCTGTAACTATAGGCTGTCAACATGCATAAATATAATGATAAATTTCATAAATTTATAATGACAAACAGCTGTGAAAAATAGCATAATTCCAAAATGTTGAAATGGGCAGATCCTTGATGTGATCATGTCTAAGAAAATACTTTGATAATCCTGTGTTGGATTTTGATCGTTCTACTTATAGTAGGTGTTGTCTAAGGCTAAGGGCCGTCGACTGTGAAATACCCTTGTCATTTCAACACTAGTGACACTATCGAATCATTTCAACACTAGAATAATCGATAATGCTAAACATAAACTTAACTAGCCATGGCCAATTTGGCCACATAATGTCCCTTATAAAGATTTATATGATTTACCTGATAAATAATGTACTATGTTCTAAATTTAACTTTTATTAAAAATAAAATTTTATGCATTTCTTTTCAAAGTTGGCATTGGAACATTTAGTACCAGAATGTGTGTAGGATACAGAGGACATAAATATTGTACCATGGTCTACAAGTGTGACTCGTCCTGTGGGACTTTCATTTAAGCTGTCAGTGAAGTGGGCACAGCTAGCTCGGGAAGACAGGAATAGACACTGCTAATGGAAGAATGGCTATTATGCGTTGGATGTACACTGCTTTGGAAGAATAGCTATGATGACTCATCATGAATCATCTTATGCCATCAACATAATTTTTCAATTTATCAATGAGCGTATCACTGTATCTGTAAATTTATAAACAACACACTGTATATTCTGCAAAGTGGAATTATACTTTTATACTGTTCTACTGATACATCTATGCGCTCATAGATCAATTGAAAAGCAATGTTGATGGCTTATAATTACAACGAAAAAAAAACTTAATTTTCAACGATCTACTAATAATCCATCTCAGAAAATAAATTCACAATGACGAAATATTCAGGAAATAAATACACCTCAACTTCAATTCTCTTCAATAAACTATCCATGGTCAAGAAAATACACTCCTTATGTAATCAAATACCTTGGTTTCATTTAATGTTCTTGTGACCGGTACCATACATCATTATCATTGGTATGAAGTAGTGATGTGCTGTTTTACAGTTACTCTGGGTTTTTTTTCGGTTTCAAAACCAAACCACAACTGATTACTGATATATTCTATAAAACCTATTCTTCCGGTTTCAATTGTCTGACCCCTCTCATCGCTTTTCCAAAACATGTAGTTAACGTATTAAAGATGTATAATCAGATTAAACGTCTCTAAATTACTATTTCTTTGGTAAAAATATTTGATTTGAGTCGAGGAACCCACCCATCAAAACATCAAAAAAGTTATTAGATATCGATTTAAAAATAATTTTGTTTTCATCACCAGTACTTTTTGGTTGCCTGGTAAAAAGTGAACGTTTGCCGAAAAAGCCGACCGACATGTACTCTCGATACCAAATTGTGTTGAACAAAATGTTGATACACAACGCGTTTTGGGTAATTTTATACTATTATAGTTGACAGTGCCTAGCATTATTTTTTTTATAATTAATCGATTCTGATAACTACAGCGGCCATTGATGAAATTTTGTTGTTGTTACAATCGGATGATTTGTGGACCATCAAATTGGATTGAGTTTCTTTAAGTAAAACCATAATCAAATCCAAAACCTGGCTTTTCTACAAAACCAGACTACCGAAATTTAAATTTAAAAAATGCACATTACTAGTATGAAGCAGAATTTTTTTTATTGGGGTACTAATTTGGTGATACCTTTTATTTATTCCCAATAAAATTATTCATTGATCAGTCTGATTAATTTGTTTTCGCAGTAATTATACATTGTTATGGACTTTTTCTGAAAAACGTAGCACGAATTTTGAGTATTCAGTCAATCATTACACAATCATGAACTTGTCTGAAATGATAGGACAGATGTATAGTTCAGTTTCCTTAAAGATACGGGCGGCGTTGGCGATGGGTATGCTGTTAAATATTCACCTCCATCAAAAACCGCCATAAACAGAAGGAATAGTAAGGTATACAGACTTTGTTCTTATGCCAATCATAAATATGGCATAAACAGTATGTTATTGTCAATGGTTTCCCCTTTGTTATGTAAACAAAAGCAAAAAAAGTTACGTTTCGTGCTTTGTGTTTAAATCCGGATATTGTAAACATAAAGAGCGTTATTTGTTACTGTTTCCTGATATGGAAATAATAAAGAGCATTTATATCATTTGTGTGTGATTAACCAATAGAATTGCGCTGTGTTATGTAAACAGAAGCACAACTTCTGTAACACGAGCAGGCTCTTGTTTACGTACACAATCATACGTCTTGATGACAATATACTATTTACGCGCTGATTATGTTCGGCATATGAGCGGAACTGTATATATTTTGGTGTTCCTTCTGTTGATGGCGATTTGAATAAATATAAATATTTCTGCAACGAACACCGCCCGTGCATTTAAGGAACAGAAACACATAATATAATTGTCAACTACTTTGTCAAATGTTTCTAGCATTGAGTTATTGAGTAGTTTTTTTTTTTCACTGCGATTCCGCCGGAATTTTCGTTCTGCGCTTTCTCAAATTCTGTGACGTCATGCCGGAAGTTAGACTCGCCCATTGTTTTTCAAGTATCACTACACGAGTTGACTCATCCACTGCAACATATATAGTACAATGATTGATCAGATCATGCCCTAGCCTCTTAACCAATCAAATGCATACATTTTAAATTCAATCGAATCGAGAGTAGTTGTAATTATTTAAGAAATGACTTGAATGTCGATTGGGTCATTGGGTTTTTGATCGCTAGAGTAATTAAACAAAGAGATTCACACAAACTTTGTTTAATTAGTCTGCCAGTCAAAACAAATGAGCCCAATCGATATTCAAGTCATTCCTTATAATCATATACCATTTCATTGTAATAAAACATTATATAACAGACATCTTTTCAAAACTACCAAACCAATTGTAAGTAACATATTGTTCAAATTCCAATTGTCTCCCAATGACAAAAAGCAGCGAGCAAGGGCAAATGATTGACTGGAAATGATGTAGGTGGTTCATAGCTTTTTATGAAGTGTCAACTTCAGTTATTAGTTTATGAACCTTGGAAACGTTCGTGTAAACGGTATGACAAAATGATTCAGACATGCAGGTTCACATTGTGTGAAAATAAAGGGTGTGTGATTTTATAAACATACATAATCATTGATATTTTATACAGCCCTATAATTGGCTAAATCATTCAGCAAACTTGACCATGGCAAAGGGTTGCCGAAGCCAAAAATCTGAATTAAGCTCTTTTCACATTGCGAAATCAAATGGCCTGATCTGCACCTAAAAAAATTGCGTGCCGGAACTGCTACTCTGCGTGCTAAATATAGAATTTTGTTGTTGACGACATCATTTTTCAAGTACCAATGATTTTAAATGTTCAGGCTTATAAACTGTGTCAATATATAGATAGAACCGCATGAGTGTCTGAATTTAGTCGAAATTATCGCACGAGATTTGTTGGTTGAACGATACCTCGAGTGCGGGACGCAGTCCCGCACGAGAGGTATCGCGTTCCGCCAACAAATCGAGTGCGATAATTTCGTCTGAATTCAGACACTCATGCGGTTCTATTTTTATTACATATCTACGTATCATAGTAAGTTGACTCACAATCGTACATCTCCGGTACAGAAAATGTGAATTTAATTGAGTTTTAACGGCATTTTAGGGTTAACGCAACAATTAGACAGGGAGCCCTTCTATCCGCGAGTGAACTTCACCCATCTTGACCCGCGCAAAGGTGTTAATTGGGTTTTCTCAGATTTTCCAAAAATATAACCCAATCAGCGCGCTGCGATTTCGGCAAGCGGGTTGTCGCCCTTGCGTTGAAAAGTTGAAAAAGTAAAAACAGTTACGGCGAAAGCCAGTCTAACAACACTGAATGAAATAGTTCCGTCGACAGATTGCACTAGTGCGATTCTGAGAATTATCACACGCCTGGAACGTCGTGCGATCATGCGAATTACGTTGATAGATATGTAATAAATAGCATTAATCAAGAGTAGGGGGTTCCCAATTTCAATATGTATCCAATAATTGTTTTGTATAACACAATATATATCTTGGGGTGGGTCCTGCTTCTTGCTAGGAAAAAAATTAACTGAAATAGATAAAAGATTTTCCACCAGTGTGTATATTGAAAGATAAACATATTTCCTGTATTATTGTAAATATGATGTTCATCATTGTATCGTTGGGACCTTGAATTACATAACGATATAACGTAAAACTAAGTAATTGAACATAACATGCTAATTATTACAAAATAAGCATTCATCTTTGATGTGATACCATTTTATTTCGGGATTACTGTTTCTGCCACATGGGCTTGTAATGTGCTCCACTGCCCACCCCCTCTAGTGCATCGCTGCTTTTATAGACCATCCCTAGAATTTAGGATGACAACATTACAGAACTTTATGACTGATTTTATTCATGACTGCATGAATTTTATGGATAGATTTGGCATCGTCCATATGAAAATATAATTTATATTACTTTGGCCATTTCTCAGCAAATTTATATTCGTTTTGACTTGTAGGTATAGTTTATATCTCATATTGCATGGTCAAGTGTAGTCCAAGTTTCCTTTGACGTATGCAAGCAAGGGAAATTGTTTTGGATAATGCTGGTTTATGTTAAAGTCCTGTGTATATGTCATTCTATATCAGGGTTTATCCCTAAGCCTACGCTGCAATCGATACAATCTGGTTCCACTTTCAATGTCCGGTTCAATGTTTTGTAACCAAAAAAAATTTAAAGACGTATTATGGACTTGTTTGGTGTGTGAAATTGATAAACTAGTACTCAAGCGCTATCCAAACCTGGGAATGTAGCATTCTTGCTGGAACATTTCATAGAAATTGAATGTACCACTCCATAGCAAACATTGTCTGAACTACGCTCATTTGTTAATATTTACATCTGATCTCAATCTGGATTTCGCCATCGAGAGTCATTGCATTTAATTAATATATAAGAATGACTGTTTGTGTTGTCAATTTGGATTTATATTCATAAAAAATAACTACTTTGAGCAAGATTATTCTCAATTTCTTTTGATCACCCAACCGGAGTGTTTCACATCACTTTAAGTGATAAATCAAGTCCGTAGCCAGCCACTAGCAAAGACAGTTCGACATATATTATGAGGGCATTGGACACGAACTGTGAAGCGATGAAATGGGGTGTCCCCTATCGCATTGAGGGGGGGGCGGGGGTCCGGGGTTTCTCCTCCGGGGAAAACTTTTGAAAAATACGATGCAAACGGCGTACTTTAGATCCGCCCTGAAACATAAAAGTTGAGCTTTGATTTTTTCCAAGTTTTCTCTCACAGGCCTGGATCTGAACGGTATATATAAAGCCTAGCTATTCTAAATGAACCAATTGTCTTGTGCATGGGGGAGTAACATACTCCACTGGGCCTGACCATGGATCGAACCAGTATCAGATAAGTTTGTGACCTGAACCTGAAAATTTCTAAATCCTAACATCTATAGTAGTCTATCTGCATGGAATATCACCTCCCCCCGATTTGTTTTTCTTAAGTTATTTATAAGTTTTTAACTGACCATATGGGAGGGACCAGTACACACTGGGCCGACCATGGATCGGCCCTGTGTGAGAATTGTTTTAAAATCTGAACATACAAATTACAAAAACCTAGTATCTATTGATTAGCCCCAGTGTTTCCAAATGTTAGAAACTTTAAACCTGACACCCCCTATAAGATCCTATAAGGTTGCAAAATTTCCAATTGATGATCATTTCAGTCAAAAAATTGGACCAAAAGTAGGATTTTAACCTATTGATTCGTGTGACATTTCCAACTATTGTTATGTCGGGCATGATATTTCGAACAGTTGAAAAATTTGACCAAGGTTGATGGACATAGCTTAATTGGCACTATGTAGTATTTTCGTGTACCTGCCTCTGCCCCCGGATATGTGCTTTACACGACACCCTTTCGCTGTATGTATGGGTCTTTATATCCAGTGATTCTGGCATGCTAGGCCCTACACACTAAATAAAAAGTTGCTAAATTAACCACAAAAGTAGTTAATTTTTACTACTTTTGGTAGTTCGTATTCATCCCGCTACCTTGGGTGGTTAATTTTACTACCTGGCGGGTAGCTAAAAAATTAAATACCTTTGGTAGTTAAAATAACTACCTTCAGTGGTTGAAATAACTACCTCTTGTGGCTATTTTAACTACCCAAAGGTAGGCTAAATTTTAACTACTTTAGGTAGTGGGATGAATATGAACTACCCAGTATTTAAATTTACTACCTGCGAGTGGGAATTTTTGCTACCTGCGGGTAGTTAATCTGATAACTACTATTGGTGGGAAATTATTCTACCTCGAGTGGTTGTTCTAGCTATTTTAATAGGTATTCAAAGGGGTCCAATCTAATCACTCAAAGTAGCTATTTAATCAACTTTTAGGGGATAATATTGCCTCTAAAGATATTAATGACATGTGGACCACAAAATATGACAATGGAGAAAATAATTTCAATATTTATTCAAAATAAACAAATATATATAGTTCAGAGCATTTGTGCTTTTAGCTTAAAATAAATTGCAACACAAGGCCTCTTACCAGGAATAAGTACATTAGCCTACACACAAAAAAAACAATGTAAATTTCGTGAAAATTTGACCAAGGGAATCTTATCAGACATCAGACACTGAAACTTATTTTATCTAAATAATTGATAATGTACCCAAAATGGTTGCAATCTGTGTCGTCAAATTTTAAAAACAGCAATAAACTGAAATGGAGTGTCATTTCGTAGATTCTGTTGAAATCACTCTTAAAGAAGCAAAATGAGCAATAAAGAGCGTTCCTAATCACATTAGAAAATATGTAGAAATATTGCGGGTAACAATGCCTTTCACCCCCAGATGACTAAGGGGTGGGGGATTTCCAAAAATTATATAACCAATAAAGAGCGCTTCTTATCAGTTCAAAAGATATGTGTGGAAAATTGCACAAATGTAAAATAATGCATTATTAATGTCATGGGATAGGTGATGTGGGCATCAAATTATGGACAACTATATCACACTGTGGCAGTGTCATTTCATCGATGCTGTTGACGTCTTAAGGACGCAATAAAGAGCGTTCCTTATCACATTAGAAAATATGTCGGAAAATTGCGGGTATAAGCGCCTTTGTCCCTCAAATGAAGTGGGGGGGGGGGGGGGGGGGGGGGGGTGGTGGGCAAAAAAAATAATGTGACAAATAAAGAGCGTTTTTTATCAGTTCAGAAGAAGTGGGGGAAATTGCACAAAAGTAAAATAATGCATGGTTAATATCATGTGATTGATGCTGTGGGCATCAAATATTTAAAGATGCACTACTAATCAGCAATAAAGAGCATTCATTATCCACTTAATAGATGTAACTTTATCCGGAGTTATATTGCAGCTGCTGTTTATCCCAGATACTGGGTCTTTATTCTATTCCAAAAAATGTTGTATTGGGACATTTTGATCTATTTTAGAGATATGTATTTGTTCAAAGATATTTATATATAAACAGAAAAGTTCACTCTGTTGGCTTTGCAATACTAATGGGAGTGCATGAACTAATGGTTGTGTCGTTTATATGGGGTTGTGGACTACACAAGACTCTATAAACAATTCCAAAGAACATACATGTACATGTTCAAAATATTGTTTTATAACTTTAACCGACAATAAAAAAGACGTAAGCACCATTCGGACATGATATCAGTCTTCAACCCAGAGAACATTGCGGGCATGGATTAGTATCCCTTGTCACCACTGGGCGGAGCCACTCTCCCTGTTCATTCATTAAGAGCATCGAAACACCAGGTGCGTGGCATCCGAAATAGTATTATAGTCTATTTCATACCATTTCAGTTGAGTAGAGTCACAACAGCCCTCGCACCTCGCATAGCCATTAGCCAAAAGATCATTTTATAATTTTGTGTAGTCCACTTGAGGTAAAACACACCACTCTAGTTGTTATATGCAGTGAACAAAATATTATTTACCAAATTGCCTTAATGTTTACAAGGAAAACATACTTTTTTGCCAACAATTGCACAGAGGCTGACATAATTTCATTATGATATTTAAAATTTGGCAATGGATAAAAATAATACCCATATAGTTTAACGAGATACAAGGCTTATTTTCACTCGTATATATAATTCACCAAATGGGGACCTTGCTAAAGCTTGGTTCCCCATTTGGCATTTGCTGAATCATACTCGCGAAAACAAACCTTGTATCTCATAAAACTGTATGGATATTCTATATTTAACCATTCAACCAACTCACCGATGCGCTGCCCGGGAGTGACAACAGTCGTACCTCTCTCCCCTTGTGTCGCTATTCTCTTGGGATGAATTACGCAGGGTACAGATTCGCCAACAAGTAAATGTATAAGGGCAATTGAACATCATCACCAATCACCATTATCAAAAGAAAACTGTTTCCACATAAATGGGGCCGACCTAACCAGCAAGCGACTCAATTGTTATCAGTGATCTGACATCTGATAGTAGAGCGAGATCTCTTGGAGATCCCAGAATTGTGGACAACAGCTGCAAACGAGGTAATTGGTCCAGGTAGAGGACACCTTTAGTACCATATTGGTCAATGACATGGTACCACACGTCATTCCGAAAATTTAACAATGACTGGCAGTCTAAATATATGACTAGATGTGTTTTAATTCATGACATGCTAGGGACAATGATGACATAGCCATGTCGTTTTCACTAGCCATGTATATTTCACTCAAACCAATTAACCAAGCTTGTGTGGGTATCGTGCTTTGCTTTTCCAGTATATACCAAAATCATCAAATAAAATCATAAATGTGACATCAGATTTCTCCCCTGATGTACCGTTATGAAACTACTGAAATGTGCCAAAATTGGGTATAAGACAAAACATTGAGTATGTGGCTCTTGGGTTTGGGAGAAAAATAATCCATGACCTGGGATGTGGGCATAGAAAAATCTCATCTTCGGGACCAGCTATTGGGTCCGGACAATCGGCCGAAATATCTTGCCTCTCGGGGTGAGATCTTTCCATCCCCACACCTCAGGTCAGGATGAATAATATTATTTTTATCTCAATCTAACTTCAGCTGAACATGCACTGCGCCCATAATGTTTTGCATTCAGAATTTTTTATTTCTGGTATAGTTACAAAGAGCTTATAAAGTCAATGAAAATGTCCCTGATTCTAATCAGATGTTCATGACATGCATGTGCTATCAACTGATACAGATGACAATCAGCCATGACATGAGGATACACCTGTTGCGTCTTGTCAATACAAAAGAACGATCAAGTTTTACATGTGTATATCACCTGGATACACATGTGTATAATCAGTTCTCATTAAAATTAGGCTCTCAGGCTGGAATAAGCTACACATAACAGTCCTAATGAATATACACATGTAACTATAAGTCACATAACCACCACTATAGATAGTTTATGCATGCAATTCCTGTTGTATAACATCAAAGCGCAGTTTTACGATTGACAGAATGTTATCTCCTGTTACATGAATTTTGGCGAATAAGAAAAACGGGTGCTAACTGTTGAAATTCTTGGAAATACTTAATTCTATTCTCCTTGATGGCTATTATTGATAATTTCTGGACTCTTCAAATGGACACACATTAGTGTTAAATTAGTTGTAATCACAAATTTGTGAACACTGAAATAAGTATTGTGACCAGATATGACAGGAAACTTATTATGCTATTTTAGCTATGTGTCGAGAAACTCTGGAGCCGATGAAAATCGTCAATATACTGATTGGCTTCATCACTTTACTGTTAAATGTTGTGATTGACTGACATTGATGTAAAGATTCTTGGGGATAATGGAAATACCAGATATTTTCTTCATGAATCTTTAATGCTTATACAGCTTGTTCAAGAGTGTAATTTAGTTAGAACTGTTGTATTTATGTAATACACACGCTTCACACATCTCGATGATACTGAAATTAATATATGAAATAATAGAAAAAAAATCTTCAAGGTGACATGCAACAGTTTTAGAGTGATCTGGGCCCCCACATCTGATCCCAAAAAGTGGAAAAGTGTAGGTTGTGTTTGTGTAACTACCACACTTTTCAGTTAGATGAGAATCCAACCCATATTTTATGAGTTCAAGGAATACTATTTCACATGCGGAATATCCGTGTCACACAATAGGCCCATAGCCCCATAGGGGATAGCCCCAAAATTGTCTATTTGATCATATCAGATTTTGAAAACAATTTTGAGACAGTCCGTAAACTCTTCCTTTTCTGGTCAAATCGTATCATTGGCTCTGTATTCAATTAGAATTATAAGATATACTTTGTAAAAGAATGAATACATGTATCACTTGACTTTTCATTTTGCAGAAATATGCTATGTGTTGAGGAAATCAACAGCGAAGGCTTTATCCTCAATCGGTGATGTGACAAAATATGGGGAGATAGCTAGGTCATGAAGTTTTCGCTCAAAATGCGAAACATATCTCAAAACATTGAAATGTTACGCCAAACATCACTAGATAGAAGCATTTCTAAAATATCGCATCTGACCGAAGTGGCAACCAATTAAATTCATTATTTAGCCAAACCGGTTGCATATGTCACCTTTAACTGTAGATTAAAGATCCAAACATTTTCAACGTATTGTTCAGGTTTCTAAATCTGAGATAAATTGAACACATTGTATGCATTCAATATGTGATTACATGTTATTTTGAAAACTTTCCTGTATTAATATAAGTTTAGTTGTGGTGTATTGATGGTAACATGGCGTGACATTGACAACTTCAGGTTTATGTTCAACCGATTCACAAAGCGACAAGGTTGAACACAAGCTAAAAGTGGTCAATGTCATGACATGTTACCATCAATCCACCACAATGGCGTACATGTATTTGTTCTGCCAACAGTCCTGGTCATTCACATTAATTTGGCACTTATTCCGCATAATGATCAGCAGAAAATGTCAAAATCTCCTAAACCTCTCTCCAACATATGACATGAAACGGCCATCGAGAGACGATGAAGCGGTCTTGGTTTCCGTTATGCTAATGGCTCCAGACGTAAACATGGGATATGTTGCACGACTGTCTGACCAATCAAAGATGCGGTTTCTTACTGGAAGCAGAACATTGTATGATTTTAATCCTGGTCAGCACATTAGAAAATTTCCTTCAGTATATACACAGGTACATACTAGTAGATGCAACCTGTGGGTACGATGCTGAACATTTTATTCTTAGTACGAACATCAAACTCAAGCTCAGGATCATATTAGGCGTTTGCGCTGAATTTCTTCTCTGTAGTTCCAAACATGTTTCCGTTATTTTGATGGCTCCAGGCGTAAACATGGGATATGCTGCGCGACTCTCCGATCAATAAAAGATGCGGTTTCTTACTGGAAGCGGAACATTGTATGAATTTCATCCTGGTCACCACGTTAGAGAATTTCCGGCTGTACATACACAGGTACATGTACATAGATGCAACCTGTGGGTATGATGCTGAACTTTTAATTCTTAGTACGAACATCGTACTACATGTACACTACCTGAAGCTCAGATCGGGATCATATTATGAATTATTCTCTGTAGTTCCAATGTAGTTCCAAACATGTTCCTGCACTGTACCTGCAAATAACGGGCCAAAATAGATGATATAGATTAATAAAAGTGTTAAGGCCAGCGAAAAAATTAGGGTAGGTAGGTCGGTAAGGAATTTTTATTTTATTTCGATATTTTTTATCCAACTGCAGAAATACCTCGACTGATGTTGCCCAGTTGAGGGTCATCAAGATATGGATATATGACGATCCACATCATGCTGACTCCCAAATGGGGTGCACTCAGCCTGGTGTAGGCATAACCTCGTACGTGGCTGTCTTCCTGCTGACCCCATCATAATATGTATTTTGTCAACTCCGGTTACATAAAATGCTAACCCATGCTGTGGGGAAAGTATTACTTGATTAACAGTGGAAATATACATTAAGATTAAACTTACTTCATGCTTAAGTAAGTTTTTTATTATTCACATACCACATTTTTTTTATAAATTTTGCTATAAACTTGGTACAAAATTCATGTCACTAACTTTTTATAAGAATTTTACCAATAATACCGCCATTATACCGTACTTGTATTGTGACAACTACATCCCTTTTTCTGGGGGTAGCCAGTACGCCCACCGAGCATGCCTGTTTGTTAAAACAGTAGCTATACCCCTAACATATGTGGTGATAACCTATATACATGTATATATACAGATACACACCCACCATGTCTGTTGATAGTGTTCCAGAAGTCCCAAAACAAGACATAAAGCAGGCAGGAGATCAACTCTCAGGAAATTAAAATTGCAAAATGTATGCCCATTAATCCACAACCCAACACACACCTGGGGCTTTTGAGACAGCTGTCACTTCGTGGTCACTTTTCACAGGGATATGTTAGAAAACATGTGTTTTGCACACTAAAGATCATCAATATTTATGAGCATTAAATTTTGACTTTTTCTCAAAATATCAATAAAAAGTTTAGGGTCGGCAGGTTATTTTTAGGTTCGGTCGATGTACGGAAACATAGTATCTCTTTTTTGGCCTAATGTAGCTCAGCTTGGACATGAGATATAATTCTCACAGAAGTTCATGGAATGATGGAGGAAAGATGGAAATTTCCAGTGATGGATTGAAGAGTATACCCTCTGTTAAGCGGATTCATGATATACCCCCCGGTATCACACACGGTTCTAGGCCTTATGCCGACCCGTTATAATAAGTTTGGGTTGCCGGAGCCTGGGTTCCCAAAATTAAGTATAACCGAACCGTAATATTCAGAATTTGTCATGCTTTTGTACATTAATTTTATTTGGGAAAACGCTGAAAGATCTAATTAAATGCGAAAAAAGCATATTGGATGTAACAATAAACAGTGCCATTGTAGCTATATATAACACTAGCAGGTGGACCCGACTTCGTCCGGGCTGTTTCCCCTCTGCTTTTTGGCGAATTGCGCGATTTGACCTTGAATTGTCCATTTTGAAGGTCAAGGTCAGGTGGGGTCACGATTTGACCCGTCCAAAACACTGGCCGGACAAAAGTACCCCACAAAAGTACCCGTCGAAATCCATCCGGTTTTACCCGATTTGACATTGAATTGATCATTTTGAAGCTCAAGGTCAGGGTCACAATTTGACCCGTCCAAAACACAGTGGACAAAGGTAACCCTATGTATAAAATTTCGTCGAAATCCCATCAATATTCGCGATTTGACCTTGAATTGACCCGATTTCAAGGTCATGTCGCACGGGCAAACGAATAGGCTTACGACACTCCCCATACTAAAGTATCCCCAGACACTAATTTTCATCGAAATCCCGTGATACTCGGGCGATTGACCTTGAAATGACCCGATTTCAAGGTCAAGGTCATTTCGCACGGGCAAATTAATAGGCCCATGCCACTCCCCGGCCGAAAGTACCCCCACATACCAAGTTTCATCGAAATCGGTTTGGTCGTTTTCGAGTACATCGCGAACACACAGACAGACAGACAGATTTCCCAAAATATATAATAGACTAGCCGATGAGCCCGACGTTGCCCAGGCTATTCAAAAACCAAATTTCAAGTCGATAGCTCCACCCGTTTACGAGATCTGGTAACCAAATTTCAAGTCGATAGCTCCACCCGTTTCCGAGATCTGGTCTGCGCGAAGCTGGCGTCGCACAGGCTCGGCGACCCGATAAAATTCGTATCCGGGGCAAGATACATTCACATAGCAAATTTCAAGTCGATAGCTCCACCCGTTTCCGAGATCTCGTCTGCGCATACGCGAAGCGGGCGCCGCACGGGCTCGCCAATACGACAACGACGACCGCCTGGTCAAAATACACACACGTACTAAGTTTCGCCCCGATCGGTCGAGAATCGTAGATTTGTATAAATGACATACATACAGACAGACAGAGGTCTTCAAAATACAAGAATACAGGATATAGAAAAATAATCATAAATAGGATTGAATCATCAAGTGCATAAGATCAGTTACTTGCCCAGTTGAGGGTCAGCAAGATATGGATACCGGTATATGACGATCCACATCATGCTGACTCCCAAATGGGGTGCACTCAGTCTGGTGTTGGCATAACCTCGTCCGTGGCCGTCTTCCTGCTGACCCCATCATAATATGTATTGTGTCAACTCCGGTTATGTCAACGATTAAATGTGATACTTATTATATAGCAGACATACGGTATGTGTATGTTCTTCTTAATTTGACGGACCCGAGGGAGTGTGGCATGTGGTCCCGCGGGTTTCTTAAATAGAGATTATGTAAACCAAGGTTACCCTCATTTTTGAAGAAACCCGCCAGGCCAGTTAGACGAGATCCAAATAGAACGCTAAAACAGTATATTGTTGAATGTGATGGAAGGAGCTAGATTTTAACAATTGAATAATTATTAATCAATAATTATATTGATATCTGTTTGGTTTTAAAGCACAATTGTTTGAGCATTCACATACTAATATAATAGAAGTAATGTGCCACACACATATGTGAAATGATCAAGAACTTTTGACATAAAACATAGCAAATAACTCATTAAACATTGCCATTAGCAATTATTTTATTTTCTGCCCTGCCAGTGTGAACCAATTTACATCAGCGTGAATTAAATTAAATAAATTAATCAAATAAAAATGAAATTTAGAGACATTATTTTTTTTATTTTTTGTAAGTATCATTGTTAATTGATATATTGAAAGCCATTGATAATAAATCAAATTTTGGGAAAATGAACAATTTGATGATACAACTTGAGTATAATATTATGACATACTGAAAAGAATAATAAAAGATACTTTAAATCTGTGACAGAATTGTTTGGGTCTTGTTAATTGAGAGTACCACTTATCATAATTACGCAATGACTTACAATGCGCATCAATGACATTGCAAATCAAATGGTGTTATTTCTTTGTGTGTCAAAATGACGCTGCAAGAAATTATGGCTAAATGTTGGCTGGAGGGAATAACTTTGGTCATATGTGCATTGGGTTTTGGGTTAAGAATTTGCTATCTAAAATATGACAATCTACCAACATAATAGCACAATATACTTTTAAGGCTTTTGAACATACACAGATTCACCCCCCCCCCCCCCTCCCCCAAGCACAAGCCAACACCATGCCATAGGACTGTGGCCATCAGGACAGTACCTAAATGGTGCCCAAACATGAAACCTGGATCATTGCCAATATATCCAAAAATGTTTTTCAATTTTAATGATGATATATTCTTCGAGAATAAGTTGTATATAGTTTCCAGGGCATAAAATAATAAACATTGAATCAAAAACATGACAACATATCCGACCACTAAGCATCTGTAACTTATAATATGGGTAGAATAATACATCAATAATTATGTTTTGTAGTTACTAATTATATTGTTGAACATCATTATTCGGACAAAGTGATAGCTACACAGATATCTGTTGTCGACATAAATTCAATAGCTATTCTGACAGTACAATGTGAACACACACACTCTGAATATAAGGGAACTTAAACCTTTCATGACGGGAGCTGCAGTGGTACAGTAATGCTCTAATTAATCGACTCCTTAAACACAGCAGAATCATGGGTAACTTTTCAGGATTTAGTCAGAAATATGGCTTGTTGCCATTCATCGGAAAGCTCTCAGGCATATATTTGCTCCATTGCTAGTAGACCAAGAATTTGTTGATGATTTTGGGATTTGACATGAAAGTCAGTTGTTACTCAGTATTATTTGCAGAGCATTAACCCTTTCTATACTAATGTCTATTCCCTAATCAGTTATGAAAGTATACATAATAACATTGGAATTCCTTGTTATTAATCTGGAGGGGTGTTCATGAATAATCATCACATAATAACAGATAATATCAGTGCCAAAATAGTTATTTAATAGAAGGAAATGTTCAGATAATAAGTTCCAACAAACCAGATGTTGTTTATTGACCTTATTATCTGTATATTTTCTAAGGGAACTATTCATCAATGAGTATTTAGTATAAAAAGAGGTAAAGCTACCGGTGGTGTGCCTGTCCCAATGGTAAAGTATAAATGTATACTTACTGTATGAAAACTCAAAAACAAGTCTACAATCCTTTGATCACATTCTTTAAAATGCATGCAGCTTCAATTTTGGAACAACTAGGGATATAGCACATGTGTCCTTTCTCCTGGAAATAACAAAGGTCAAACATTCAAACATTTCGCACTCTTCAAATTCCCCCTTCAATTCAACACCATAGAAACTACTCTATTTTTTCATTTTCACTTCCTACTATTTCTCACTATAAATTGAAAATACTCAAACCTGATTGAATGAGGGTATGTGTTTGCCATCTTGACACAAATTCATGCCATATAATTTGATTCTTGACTGGGGAGGTAAGCATGTACCATTTGGCACCCAACTCATCTACTTCTTTGTAATTTTAAAAACTCCAAATTGTTGAAATTTTGTTGAAACATAATATGAGGAAACTACTACTAGTAGCTAGTGAATATTTAGTATAGAAAGGGCTGAATTAAAATGCTTTCAAGTATGACTATGAGGAGAATAATTATGTGTGTTGTAGTTAATGAATGATGAGGGATGTGGCTTGTTGGGTGTGCCAATGAATTTAGTCATGAAAAGAGTAAAATCCAAGTTGGCCACTGGCGACCATATTCTTTAACAAATTTCGGAAGCTATCATTCGCTCCCAACTAGAGATAATGCCCAGGAGATCCTTATGATGTTGGTGCAAAATATCTCAGATCGAAGTACTTAATACATGTGCCGATCAGTTATCATCTATATTATTTACTCTGACAGTCAGTGTTTTAATTACAGTGGTGCCATACTGATAGGCCTGGTTCAATCTGAGGTTGATGTCGCAATCATTTTTGATTAAAAATAATAGGTTTCATTTATTCCTCCCAATACATGTGCGATATGCCCATTCAGCCCAATTGTGTCCCGTTATATACTTTGTGCTGCCATGGGCATATTTTTCAGAATGAATATATTCCACAATCCACATATGATCTTATTGTGGTCGTTTCCAAAAAACAATGAAACAATTGAATTCCACCTGCCCTACTTTTCTACCATATGTTACCGGAAACAAAAAAAAATTGTTTTAGGCCTATGTAGCTATACTTGCACTTTGGCAACTTTTCGCAATTTGGGCTATGATTGTCATTTTCTTGTTATATTTTATGCTCTCAAGTCAATATTCCACCTTCTCTCTTAGAATCTTACTCAGCCCCAAAACTTCAACTTAATCCTTTGAAGATACTTGTACCTTGATGGAATGAAAGAATTATATAATTTTTTTATGCAAATGACCTGTGGTCAGATGCCCGTAGCCTGTTTATATATAACTATGGGTATATGCCAGATTTTACCGTTAAAAAAAAATGCTGTGCTTTTGACAGTGTATTTATCCATGGTGTATGTTGCTGTGGTTGGCCGTGTTATCTTATATTTTGAAGGGTTATCTTGTTTGACTGGTAATTAGTTTAGCGGTTTCTATGTTTTGTCTGGTCAGATGTTACCGGTATGTTTGAGCTTTGTCTGAAATAGAAAACACTTTTTATATTAGAATTTGCACAACAGGAGCGCAAGGACATCGCATGTACAGTGTGTTTAAAGACATATTATGTACTTGTTCGGGTGCGTGAAACTGATAAGTTAGTATGCAGGTGCTACACCAACTGGAGGAATGTAACATTCTACTAACATCGAAAATCTCAATCAAATCTACCGTACCACTCCATTGAAAACATCGTCTGAACTGGGCTAAATTGTAAATATTTACTACTAGAATCGGGACGCATCTATCGGCGGTAAACTAACGAAAATGATTTCGCCATCGGCAGTCACTGCATTGAATTAGTATATAAGAATGACAGTGTTTGTTGTCAATTTAGATATAAGATTTGTAAAAATAACTACTTTGAACAAGATTATTCTCCACTTCTATTTGACCACCCTACCGGAGTGTTTCACATCACTTTAAGGGCTTTTAGAAACCGAAAATATATATTATATAAGGATTAACTGTCATGTGGACTGTTTTTATGGAGATGTAACGGTGAGGTAAGTGGACATAACTTGTGTAAAACCCGAAGGGTTTTACATACAAGTTATGACCATTTACCTCACCGTTACATCTCCATAAAAATAGTCCACATGATAGTTAATCCTTATATTTATATACATTTAGCGAAAAAGCTACTTTTGTAAATATATTTAAATCGAAAAGTGTATCGTGACAAAATCAGCCCAAAATACCCAATAGCACCCTTGGCAAAAGTTAATAGGAACAATTTCTCTTCATATTGAAACCCGATGATGTATTAAGTCAATCATGCGCGAGTCCAAATGCGCCCAACACATTACGCGTTCGTCTTTCCAAACCTAATGACGTATCGATTGTGTTATTAGCTTGGTGTTATTAGGCATTGCGCATTCACCGAGAAATAACTGCAACTAGCCACGTGGGCGCCGACCAATCAGAATGGTGGATTCAGAGATGACAACACTTAGTGTGTAAATATATAGAGATAATGAAATTATATATGTATATAGTATTTGAG
This sequence comes from Siphonodentalium dalli, assembly GCA_032622095.1. Lineage (NCBI taxonomy): Eukaryota > Metazoa > Mollusca > Scaphopoda > Gadilida > Siphonodentaliidae > Siphonodentalium > Siphonodentalium dalli. The sequence goes on along the minus strand of CP136067.1, from coordinate 193,348,443 downwards.
TTGATTGTGATGACTTTCGTGTAGTTTTGTGGTTATGAGAGCACATTCTTATTGTCCCCTTGATTTCTGTATCTTTTCTACTTTAAAAATATATCTTTTCCAATATGGGTGGCACCAGGATATCTCCCAATTATATCTACCGGGCAGACTACTGCAGATCTCCCCGATGTTAGCTCATGGACAAGCTAGGGGTTGTGGTCCCATCCTGTTTTCCAACAAAATCTAATATTGATGATTTCTCATCATCAGTGAATGCAAGACCACACCTTTGTCATGGGGGTGCCAGACAGGGGCGTGATGACATGGGCTGGTTATGCAGGGGTCTTACCCCCCCCCCCCCCTATAGCCAAACCTCACACAACATTTAGTTGGAAATTATACCAAAATTAGGTTTGATTTTCCAATGTTCAATTTATTAGTGACATATTTGTTTATTTTAGAACATTTGCATATATTCCTTTCATTTGCAAAACTTTGGACTCAAATGGCCATTAGTTCAGGGGGGGGGGGTGGAAAAAAAAATTCCGGCACGTATGCCGGGGTGGGTGGGTGGTCAAAGCCACCAACAAGCAATTTTTTCCGCAACTAAAAATAAAATTTCCTGCTTGTTTTTTAGTGTTTTGGCAATGAGTTGAGAGAAATAATGTAATTCTAACTGTAAACTGACTGCAGGCAGTTATCGTGTTGTATTTTGTTGCAAATTTTGAAATCCAAGATGGCCGCTGGCAGCCATGTTTTTTTGGCCGAATGACCTCAAAATGACTCATTCCTATTTACATGTCCATGTTAACATCCATGATAAATAGTATGCACAGAAATTCATATACAGCTGTTTACAGTGAATTTCCCCCCGCAAATCTCTGTTTTAGTGTTAAAAGGGGGGGGTGTAAAAAAATGGTCGGAAAAAACTGCCGAAAACAGAAAAAAAATTGGCGGTGGGGGTGGGTGGGTACAAAAAATGATCGAAAGGGAAAAAATGCCATACGTGCCTGAAATGTTTTTCCGACCCCCCCCCCCCCTGATTAGTTGGCAATTTTCCAACATTTGGATGGGTATCAGGTTGGAAATTTCCCCCAATTTGAACATCTTGAGGCCAGTCTAGATGCTAAGAATGAACAATTTTCATATTCAGAACCACCGGGCCGTCCGACCTATTTGTCTTGTGATGTTCTCAGTGGCCAGTTAAAGCTGTTAATTAATTTTTTAAAACACAATAAATTGGGGTGCGAATTTTCCTGGCATTCATCAATATCACAGACAATTAGGTGTTGTAATTTTCAGGTTCAGATCTAAATAAATTCGCATACTGGGCCGAACCATCCTTTTCATCCCCTGCATGGATAGTGGCCACAAGACTACTGATCCATTTAGAATATGCTACCATTTACAGTAATGCCCCAATTAATCGACTCCGTAACCACAGCAGAATTATTGGTAACTTTCAGGATTTAGTCGGAAATGTGGCTTGTTGCCATTCACCAGAAAGCTCTCCGAGAGCTTTCCAATGAATGACAACAAGCCATATTTCCGACTACTAGTAAATCCTGCTGTGGTTATGGAGTCCATTAATTAGGGCATTACTGTAGTAGTCTGTGATGGAAAAGTTCAGAAAAATCAAGCCCCATGGGGTTTTGCAAATTGAATTACGCAAACTTAGTTTGTGTCGTTCAAGGGGTTGGGGGGGGGGGGGCTTCAGTTGGAAGTACCAAGATGTCGACCCTCCCCACCAAACCATCTAGCCACGTTCTAAGTGCCAAATATCCCAGACTCAACCATTAGGTGCCCCTCGCTTAGTTTTTGCTTTGGGTATATTTATTCTATCCGAGAATACTCTACACCCATAGCAAAATATGGACATATATATATGTACTCTTAAAAAAAATGTTCTGTGGCGATCACACATTAAAATTGTGTAGCCAAGTAAATATAAGGTGATAATTTTGTTGTAGAAATGATACGGACAACCGATCATCAAAAAACGAAATTGTCTCAATTACTTTACTGTACAACCCTTCCATGAATGGAGCTTCTTGAAATTTTACAAAAAACCCTGTGCCAATGCATTATCTTATATTATTTTCCAGACTTGTTTTTGATAATGGCAAAAATTCAAATGAAGCGACATTTAGAAGAAAGTTAGAAAATCAAATTGGATAATTTACTCACTCCATGTACTGGATTTACCACATACATGTATGTTCAAAATGTTAACCCAATCGGGCACATATCGTAGGAGATACAGGGTATTATTACTTTGATATGAGATGTACTAATGGTTATATGGACTTTTATATTATTGGCAAATTTATTCATCACTTGATTGTGGTTTACTGGTGGTACGAACGGTAACTACCGGCCTACATCCATGTTAAGGGGGTCAATTATTTTGCGCATACATGTAGCTGTATATATTCGAATTGAGATTTGATTCGCGAACCTCATCCCCAATTGAATTCAAAATTTGATTTGACTGTAAACTCAGATTCGCAGGGCCCTAGTAGAGCTAAGTTTAAAAATAAAAAAACCATGACGGGCTGGACAAAATACCATAATTACCCCATAGTTGCCAAATGTTAGCATGGATGAACAAATGGACTGACAGACAAATAACATAATACAACTGCAGCCTTCATAATTGGCTACGGCAATCAGCATTGCCGAAGCATTTTGCTGAAGCAAACTGGGCCACGGCATACTGTTGCTGTAGCAGATTGCCGAAGCCAAACAATCTGAATTAAGAGGGCTGCAACTGGCATATAAAAAATTTGGTTAACAATTTTATCCGGTGTGAACAAGCAATGGGTTAACCAACAAGACAGTCAAAGACTGTGGGGTCGCTCACCAGACTGCAAAGACTGGGACTCTGGAGACCACAATAGTCAGAACTTTTCATAAGCATAGAGAGGCTTCAGTAGTGTACAGTGGGTAATTTCAAGGTGAATATCCACCATGAAATTGCCCACTGTTCACTACTGATCACCCCCCCTCCTCCAGCTCAACAAGTCCCCTCCCGACCGGGCACCAGACTCCCAAGTCTTGGGTTGGAATTTCACAACCGACATCTCAAACTTTCTCAATTTTTGGAAATTTCCAATCTCACAAGCACCTTTTTATAAAACCATTTAGACATGTTTGAAGCCCATTTATCCATGGACCCAAAACACCATACATGTATGTCAGATTAATCAGTTAGGTAGTTCCAAGGAAGATGTTTTAATGAATTTGGTATTTCAATGATTTTTTAAACACAAAATTGTTAACTCCCCATAGCCCCCGTCATTTCTTAACAGGTTGACCTGATGTTAACAAATCTGAATATCAGTCACTAAAGGATCATCCATACTATATGTAAGCTAAATAGTCCAACCTCTCTTGAGAAGACAATTTAAGAATGACTATAGAGACATACAGTTATGTCCCTGGTCCAACCCTATTTAACCTGGTGACCACATCTGAATAAATTTCAATACCAGACACCAAAGAACCCTTCATACTAAATATCAGCAAAATAGACCTGTTAACATTTGTGGCGATTTCGGTCGAACAGTTTAACCCGAAGTAGGAAAATGTGGACTGTTACTGGTTGAAAAATCAAATCTACAGCCTCATTGCCTCCACCCAGGCAGCTTAGAAATCAATAGGAATCTATATATTATTATACCAGTATCAAACAGCATACATACAGGTAGGGTGGGTGGTTGAGAGTTAAATCCCCCCCTTGAATCAGATGCAGACCAAATACATGTTTTTGCATAATTCCATTTGCACCTCTGGTCTAATATCATATATATTCATAAACCATGGTTCTATATATTCCTGGTATGAGACCATTCAGATATTTTTACCTGAAAAATTGCATAAAATCTAACATCTAGCGGTCTAACTCCAGACAAATGCACACGGCTACGGACAAGAGACCAGGACACACCGGGCTGTTCATGGTTGTTCGGCCCGGGGTGAGAACATTTTGAAAACTATACAAGAAAATCTCGAATCTGATAAACTAGACTGGCATCAACTGAAGCATTCCTATTTTCTTGTAAATTTCAATTGGGGAAGGGGTGCGTAAGAATTTTTTTGGGATTTACAGCTGGGAGTTACTGTTAAAATCTCGAGATTAATGGGGTCTTTACGTGGTGTTATATGATGCCGACAAGTTCATTTAATGTCAAAATTACGATTAGCCAATTCGGCTGGTTAAACAACACATGTGGCGGCCCACGTCCGGAATTTTCCCGGTCTCCCGATCGGCCATGCAGTCCGGCTCTGCCCTCATGAATTTATGTGAGAAGAGTACCATCTTATTGGATACACGGCTGGTTAAACAACACATGTGGCGGCCCACGTCGGTTTCATTTGCGGCCCAAGTTGTGGTTGGGCGGCCCAACCACATATGATATACCCCCCCCCCCCCCCCCCAAACCGTAAAAAAAACCCTCGGATTCTCGCTTGATAGAAAATCACGTGGAATCAGAATTTTTCCGGCCTCCCGATCGGCCAGTCCGCCTCTGGCCAACAGAGAAATAAAAAACAACTGAAATCATAGATAGGTGGTATTTTACCTAAAAAAAAATTATAGTGATGGTGCCTTATAATAGTGATGGCATGGGGTGATAGTCTGAGGGTACAATTTAGATAATCTCATGCAACAGAATTCGGAACATGGCTTAATTGACAGATTGAGAATGTTGTGCAATTTTTGACCACACGACTCACAAACGGGTACCCCATATGTTTAAAGTCGAAAAAGGGAGATAACTCCACCAAAAAAGTCTGACAGACGCCATAATCGCAGGTGCTCAGGTTCCCATGGTGGTTGATGTCTCTGCCAAGTTTCACGGAAATTGATAAAAAAAACGACTGTCTGAAAAAAACTCCGGACAAATTTGTGTCCACACACGAATGATGGACGAGCTGATTTCACTATACCACCCCAACATTGTTGCAGGGGGTATAATGAGCACAATGTATTGAATACCATTAGCATCACAGTTCTCAGCAATGTTATGGTTATAATATTTGTGAGTTCATTAGAATGAACATAGCGATTAATTTCAGTGTTATGAATAGCCAAATATATACAAACAATATAAAAGTAGGAATGTATGATGGACCGCCGGTGGTTCCTAAATAAAGGAATCGAATCGGAAATTAAAAGTTTCATCAAACTACCAGATAGTGGTTTATAACAATTACAATGGACTATAGTTTTGTGTATAATGCAAAGTAAATCGTGCATATAAAAAAATTGCATGCAACGTCTCGGTCAGGGCTTGATTATTGATATTTCAACTTAGATTCAACGTACAGCATGTATCAATATTCAGTGTTAGGTTTCCCACATTAAAGGTAATCAATCCGAATTAACGCTCACGAATTACAATATCATTGGCTTCGGGGGTACAAAATATTTAACTTGAGTCGAGGAACCCACCCATCAAGGTACAGTAGGAGTAATCAGATATCGATATTTTAAATCTAGTATTTTAATTATAAGTGGCCCAGTAAACTGTCAGCGAGAAGAACTTATAACTCTCAAATCGAGCAGCCTTCATAATTGGCTACGGCAATCAGCATTGCCGAAGCAATTTGCTGAAGCAAACTGGGGCACGGCATACTGTTGCCGTAGCGGATTGCCGAAGCCAAACAATCTGAATTTAGAGGGCTGAATCGAGTGGCTTTTTGTGTCAGATATTTGACAACCAATAAAATTTTGTTGAAAAAAACTTTGATAAATAACAGGTTTTGGGCAATTTTACAGTTGACTGTGGTTCTAAAGCATTGTTTTTGGGCAATTAATCTTTTCTGATAACTGAAATGGCATTTAAAAAAATGGTGTTGTTGTTGGAATCTGATGATATGGGGACCGTCGAATCGGATTGAGTACCTTTAATTCAACATTAGATAACATCTCGATATTCAACATTAGGTTTCCAACTTTATTTCAACATTGATTCATTGTTGAACGATTGTCCAAATTTAAACTGTTAGATTTCTAACATTATTTCAATGTTGATCGAACATCACAAAACTTGACAAAAGTGAACATTAGCTTTCAAACGTAATGATAATCCCAATGTCGATTCAACGCTAAATTAATGTCCAGAAATTAAACATTAGGCTTCCAGCGTTATTTCAACGCTGAGCGACCATAAAACAAAATCAACATTAGGATTCCAATGCTATTTCAAAATCGAGTGATCGTCCCAATATTCAACATTAGTTTTCCAAAATTATCCCATTTTCAATTCAATGTTGTTGATCATATCGAGCAAACATAACAAAAAAAATACTTTTTTTATTCCAATATTATTTTAACGTTTAGCGAATGTCAAAAAATTCAACGTTAGCTTCCCAATATTATTCCAATGTTCAAAGTTAGTTTTTCAATGTTGTCTCAAATGTATATTCTAATATTTCTATGTTCACTTCAACGAGCAAACTGGACCAATCGCCAACATTATTTCAAATTCAACGTTGAAACAAAATTTGAAACAACCGTTTACTTTAGTCTTTACATTGGATCAACATAGGGATGCTATCTGGCCTGGTGAGGCCATTTGGCATGATTTTGGGAAACATTGGGACATAAATATTATACAGACTGGAATCAGTAGGCCCTATAGCTGATTTCACCTATTGTCGCGGATTTTTTATACAACTACCAGGTCTGGCAAATGTGAGAATACAGCTACAATAGCTGTATTCAGCTAACCTAGATGTATTCAGCTATAAATTATACTCTCAAAGCGGCTGTGCATCAAAATTAAGCTACCATATTCTCCGGTCACCCTCAACCAAATCAAAATCTAGGGTTGAAACGATTAATCGACTAGTCGTAGACGACGCTGAAATGTCAGAACTTCGACTCTGAATTTGCCGTCGACTAGTCGGAACATAGTGTATTAGTTCCATGTATAACGTTTTCAAGATCGATTCCGACATAAACGGTGTTAACTGCGCGTAAGTTACGGTAAGTATAACGTTTGGTGGCACCCGGAATTGACAGTGTTACTAGTATAGACACACACTGTGACCCGACTATTACTTGAAAGAATGAAATTGACAACACAATGTCTCACTCGTCGTTTGAGGTCAAAGACATCACTGCGACATGATGGCAATGATTGACGCGGCTTTATCGTTTGTCCGAGACCGCTTTGATCTAGACACTGTGGATATTTCAATTGATCAATTGAAGGTCGCTTTAGGTGACGTCATTGTTGCTACCGTGTATAAATGATACTGACATTAAAACTGGCTATCGTATTCTTCAACATAGCCTATTCTATAGGGCGTATTTAGTCGGAACATTAACATTTTATAGTGACACCGCTCGGCACCAGTTTATTGGTGATCACGTGACTAAACGAAATCTCGAACGCAGATATTAAATTTAAAACCTGTATAAATGATCGAGTTTCTAATCATTATCCACCACATGTCTAATTACCGGTATATAATTACATTCAGTGTGCTGGATAAATATCAAGATGTTTACAGTATTATTTACCAAATAAATTGGTGTTTATGCAGGGAAATGCGCTACGCAATAGACTGTCATTGCATCAGTCATCAGTGTACGCCATGTATGATGAATTTTCTGTACCATGTTATGTTTGAAAGTTTTGATATCGGGTACCGACTAGTCGACGCAACGCGACTTTTGGGTCTCGACTAGTCGACTCTGAAATTCACTAATCGTTTCAACACTATCAAAATCGTCGCTTGTGTTCTGACGAAGTGTTGCCTTTTGTCGACACGGCAATTCTGATTTTGTGTGAAAACTTACTACGGTGGTCGATGTCAGTAAATATTCTGGGGACTATTTTCTGCAAATGCATTCATTAACTAACTTATAAAATAAAGATCAAATTCATCCCAAACACTCGTTTACTTCTTCCCGATACTAAACCGGTAGGGGGCGTTAGAATGGTGTACCTATATCGAGCATTTAGAATTACATACCACTAGCGGTTTGTGAGCGATACTGGTAAGGCCAAAAAAAAAAACATCTGTGTTTCCGGTTACCCGACCGACCTGCCGAAATTGGGCCGACCTGGACTTTTTTTCTTCAAATTTCAACCCAAATCAAAAAATTACAACCCCAAAAAAAAAAAAAAAAAAAACTTTTTAATTTTTAATTTTTTTTTTAATGCATGTCATTGGCATGTAAACACATCAAAATCGTTAAATATATACTATATACTATGTTTACATTAAGCAGCAATAATTTTAGATGGAATTTTCAAAAACAATTTACTTCTATTAAAATACATGTCCATTTGTGGTTGCAGATGAATCCCAATCTCACCAATAAATCTGCAGTCTTTAAAACCTGCCTGTGGTAATCTTGTTTGTTCAACTCCCATGTCATATGGGAAGAAGTCTTATCTGCTAGAGAGCAATATACATGTAGAAGACTTTCTATATCAGAATTTAAAGTTCCTCTCCCCAGTCAATCAAGGATTCATAGTGTTCAGGCATAGTTACTAGTATGTATACAGACAGTATAAAGATGACTGCATGTCTACCATATCAAACACCCTTCTGGGATGGGCACTAAAAAGCACATGAAATTATCTACTGGTTTGTTTGGGTATATAAAACTTACTTGTAAGCATGCATATGCCAATTTGAATGCTGAGGTGTGGTACCTCAGTCAAGGTGTGGCCTGTGGTACCATTTTCAGTGTGGTGTGGGACTTTATATTTCAGTGCAGTTGAGGGATGTCTGAGGAACATTTACACCCTGTGCAATGTGTCTGAGGTGCATGTGAGATATGTGTCTTAGGTCCTGAGGTGTATGACCAAATATTTAAGTGAGGTTTGAATTAATATCATACAAGTTATGTTATTATAAAGTAATAGTGTATGTCTTGGGCCTGTTGATATGTCAATATTGTGCTCTGAGAAAGATGTGCCACCACAATCTAAACTGAGAGAATAATTACAAGAGAGCTGCATAATTGAGTGCCTGGGTGGCATTTGTTTGTTCACATTGACAATACTTATCATATTATTGTGCTACATTAACTGTTTACTTGCAATATACATGGACAGCCTTAACACAAATATAAAGAGTAAGCATTAATGTACTTCTTAACTGTTCGGGGAAAAAATAAAAAAATATTACCAAAAAAAAAACAATCCCTACCTACCTACCTGGAATTTTTTGGCACCGTAATAGGAAACAAATAATATTTTTTTTTTGGCCTAACTATTCATAATGGTATATATACAGATATTGTGCGGCATATTGCAAATGTATGGCACAACATAGGGACAACTGAAATGAAAATGCGACTTATATAATTTCTGAAGTATTTCAAACATGAAGTCCTGGTCGTTAGCGAGTCAGAACTATTCAATCTGTTTTGGCGGGAAAATATATAATGTGTGAAAACTTACTAAACATAACATTGGTATTTGTATTTTCGCGATTCGACATACATGTATGCGTTTCCGTATTTTTGGAGAGAATCAGCTCAAGCAGTGAGTGGAACTCGCTCGGTTAAACTCTGGCTAGAGATGTTCCCCTTTTTACCTGTTTTAACGCACCAACCAAACTGAGTTTTACCAGCATCGACATATTGATACTTCCGGGAATGATTAAGATGTTCCATCTTCGGTGATAAATATTGTATTTTTCAAGGTATTCCGCATTGCATACTTTTAAGAGAGTTATTAACCGTTATGACCGACATCGACGCCATAGTAAGTTTTCACACATAATCACCATCGTCGTGCCGACAAAAGGCAACACTTTGTCAGAACACAAGCGACGATTTTGATTTGGTTGAGGGTGACCGGAGAATAGGGTAGCCTAATTTTGATGCGCAAATTAGCGCTTCTAGTTTATTATCGAAAAACAGCCGCTTTGAGAGTATAATATATAGCTGAATACAGCTAGGTTAGCTGAATACAGCTATTGTAGCTGTATTCTCACATTTGCCAGACCTGACTACTTAATGAACTAGTGGAATTATGTTTATATGATTACAGTTACCAGTAGGCTACAATGTGAACACAGAACATATAGATATACGTCAATATAGAAACAAAAGCGACATGAGCGCAAATATTACCTCTCCTTGTCACAGATTCAAATTTCAAAAATAAATTGCGAATGAATGAATTGGAAATTTGGTGACGTCTAAATGTCGTATCAATAATGGTTAAATTCGTTACCGGATGTCCTGCATGTACCTAAGATTATAAATAACCATGACTTGTCACACAGAAGTTATACATTTTACGCCTTTCAAATTTTAGTCTAGCTGGATTGACAGAAACAGTAATTGTGCCTTTTCTCGACTCGACTGGGAAGCCGCCATTTGAATAGGTTGTCACGTGCAGTTATAGAACCAATCACGAATAGACATCGCTTAACTATCCCCGATCCGTCTTGTAACTACTTGTCAAGTAGCAAAAATAGCATATTTAAGTAGCTTATAATGCTATAAAAGTCGTTGGAATATTCTAACCACCCAAATTTAGCTACTCGAGATTTAGTGTGTACGTTTAGTTGGTTATGTTGATGAACCACATGCAGGTCGAATTCCGGAGCCGTAAGCTGTTTCACATACCTGCGGCTGATGCAGTTAGACGCATCCGATTTCAAAACGGTGCGCTTAACTGCGTCCACCGCAACCCCAGTAATATATGTATGGTTTGAAACGTTGTACCTATATAATCCGATAACCGCATGCATCAGCAGCCTGTCAGTGAAAGCAGCTTTATACCGACATTTGTTGGCGGTCTATATGTGTTGAATTTGTGTGCACCAGTCTCTATTCAAATTAAGTCTGCATGTAGTATATGACAATATCTATATACGTACATACGTCGTTTGTTCGAAGGGAGCAAAATTTTGCCGTTTGGCGATCAACTGCTGCACATGACACGTTCACCCGAACGGCGAACGTCAATTACCACCACCGGGCACACGTAGGCAGAAGGGCCGTTCGTTCGAAGGGTACGAACCCCCTTGGCTACGGGCTTGTAAATGAGTTGGTGTTCTATTGATTACTAGTTATAAGAGTGTTGGTATCAATACATGTATCATAGTTATATATTTGTTGAGTTACGTGCACGCTATCAAAAATACCCTGCATACGGTACACAATCAGCACACACTTACCGAGTTATTTATTGTGAATCCTGCATGTTAATGGAATAATCAGAGTTCATATTTAGATTTAAATGATATTTCTATGAATTATACACATGACATGAGCTATTAAATCATATATCATTGAATGCGAGACAATAATTTTTCACCGTATCCTGAATTTCTGATGCACCCAGTAAAACTGCAAAAGCTTAATTATACCCCCACTTTCGAAGAAAATGGGAGAAAATGGGGGTATACTGGATTGACTGCGTCTGTCTGTCCGTCCGTCCGTCACTCTTTCTCCGTTCATCTGTCCGTCCGTCCATCCGACCTCATAACTCGAACAACTATGAACCGATTTCAATATGTTTTTGTATGCAATCTCCTTAGGACAGTCTCTCCGCATGATGCTAATTGCGGTTCGGTCCGCTTTTCTTTTTCAAGTTACACCTCTTTTTCGACTTATAAAATTCTGTCCGACTTAATAACTTTAACAAATATGAACCGATTTCAATAAATTTTGGTATACATGCTTCTCACAATACCCTCTCTACATGATGCGGCTAGGGATTGGCTCAGACTGTTTTTCGTAATATTACACCTCATTTTCGACTTATTTTGACTTAGAAAATTCTGTCTGACTTAATAACTTTAACAAATATGAACCGATTTGAATAATTTTTTCTGTACAAGCTTCTTGTGACACCATATCGATATTATTAGTCCGAATTTTTCTTCAAAGTTAAAAATCTTTTTGGTTGAGTTTACGGATAATGCGGGTTGAATTTGCCATGGTGGGGGTATGCTAGCACTCGAGTGCACACCTCTTGTTAATTCTACATCTATTGCCAAATTGTTTTGTATTCCGATCAATGTTGTGCTCATGTCTTGAAAAAACATTCTAACCGAATAACAAAAAATTGAATTTAGTAACTTATTTTATCATCTTTATGCTTAAAGTGATCTGAAACACTCCGGTAGGGTGATCAAATACTAGTAAATGGAGAATAATCTCGTTCAAAGTAGTAATTATCCCATGCCAAATTGAACATTTGCGGGGGATATAGGAATGGGTTCCATCCGTCGGATTTTTGGTATATGAGTTCACCTGACCATTACCTAGAATGCGTTTGCAAGCCAGGTCCAGCTAGATATTTTTACCAGAGTTATTGGACTTTGTTTATTATTTTGTCGAATTTACCAAATAGACGACGTCACAGGGCTCATTTCCACAAATCTCAAACGGATTTGAAAGATCTTTGGTATTTGAGTTCACCTGACCATTACCTAGAATGAGTTCGCAAGCCAGGTCCAGTCGGACATTTTCAGCAGAGTTATTGCACTTTGTTTATTTTGTGTGTGCAAATGGACGACGTCACAGGACTCATTTCCACAAATGCCAACGGATTTCAAAGATTTTTGGTATATGATTTCACATGACCAGTATCTAGAACGAGTTTGCAAACTAGGTCCGGCCGGATATTTTCAGCAGAGTTATTGGACTTTGTTTATTATTTTTAGTGCAAATGGATGTCACATGGCTAATTTCCACAAATGTCAGTCCTAAAATGAGTTCGCAAGGCAGGCTTTGACAAAATTCCACCTCTTGTTGAGAATGCACTTCCTCCAACTATTCCAAACTAAATCAAAGTTTTGCCAATTTACTATTTTTGGTGAGATTTAAAAGTGAGTAATATAAAACCATAAAAATTATTAATTGCCCTCTGAAAATGTTTGGTCAACCTATTGTTCATCAAAAATTATCTTAGGCAGATGCATGTTGATAATTTTTGGCAGTTATTAATAATAAAGTTCCAAAAGTGGCAAAAACAAAGTGGGTTTGCTGTATTTGATTAAAATTTAGAGGTGAAATCTCTAAAAACTTTTAAGCTATTATAAAAGGTGGTATAAAAGGAGTGTTCAGATGTGTCCGTTGCCTCAGTCTGTAATCTGTACATGTATGTTGCTTTGACACGATCCTTTGTCTGCATTAAGCCGTTCACACAAGCGCTTACTTTGCATTATAACTCAGAGCTTCTGATTAAAGGCATGCATGGCCTTCATGGTGGGTATTGTTGTTAAAATAGTCACATCCGCTAAAACCACCATAAACAGAAAGAATATTAAAATATTGACATATTTTGTTCTTATACCAATCATAAATATCACGTAAATAGAATGTTATCGTCAAGTTCATACACTTTTTTTTTGTAAACAAAAGCCAAAAATGTTACCGAACCTAGTTTTTGTTTACATAACACAGCTTACAAACTTGACAGTACATGTAACATACTATTTATGTCAGTTCTAACAGATGTGACTACCCTCCGCAAAGGACATCCATGTCGTAATAATATTATTGCAGCTAATAAGTGTGCCAAGACAACCACAGAGCCGTAATTTCGCTAAAATCCGGATTGAGAATCCAAAGCCGATTACGGGGGGCGGAGCTAATTTCGGATTCTAGGTCAGATTTTGAAATCCACGTGGTCTCCGAAAATCTCTCCCAGCGTCAAACATGGCTCATGTATTTGACAAAAGTATCATTTGTATCTTATATTTATAAAGTGCATGTTTGTTGTGAAATCATGCTTTTCGTCTATGTGTATATACACGGCACATAAATTGTCATAATTTGCTGCCAATCCGACTTAATCGCATCTTTTTTTTCAAGTTAAAGTGTGTTTATTGATGTTGGCAAGCATATCTAAACATGACAGCTCTAGGCCTCCTGAATCAAATTCCAAAGATGTTGTGAAGAACACACGAAACTTGTCAGTTGAACAGGGACGTGACGACAGGGGTTGCTTGTGTGTCTCGACCCCCACCCCGATTTTTGGTACAATTTGCTAAGCTGTGCAGTCATTCATACGTGAGGAAAATCAGGATTATTTTGACTAACTGTTTCAAATAATGATACGTACAAGCCAACAAACGCAACAAACAAACAAACCCGATTTTAAATAAATACATATACAAACTTATGACTAACTCGGGAGAGGGGGTGTCCAGTGATCTGTATATATGTTCAACTTGTTTTGGTAGTCATGTACGTTGCTTTGCCATTACTAATTATTTATTTTTTCAGTGTAATAACATTTGGGAGAGGGGGTACCCTTAAGTGAGTCAGTACTTGTCCCCCAATTCCTTTGTATGTATAAACAAATGTATGTGTTATATATCATGTGTTATCTAAATTTGACATATATTTGAAATAAATATATCTAAACTAAACTTTGGTACATTCCAGCAGTCGGAAATTTCATGCATGACACAACATTAGTTGGACATTAATTTGACACCATATATAGGTTGGCATTGTTCTCATTGTTTGATTTTTTTCAACCAGTAAAAGTTGGTAATTTTCCAATCTTAGTGTTTGTCAGATTGGATATTTCCAAGGGGAGCAAATTGAATTCTGCGAACCTGTGAGATTGATGTTTGGTTCAAGGGGGGGGGGGGTGCAGTTGGCCGTAAATTTGAGGAAACTTCTAGCCACGTCCCTAGAACATGTGTCTGTTGTCTATACAGAGACTATTGTGCAAAACGACTGCATTTAACGAAAAAAAACAAGTTAAACATGAAATTGCTATAACATTAAGACTAGATGATAGTACATACGTGTATCTGATAATCCATCGATACCATATAATCCTACTATTTCTTGAATAAGAAGAAACATTATAATAACGAACACAGCAGAAGACATATCCATGCAGGTGCATATGAACTCGGTCAATGGTGACGTATCCGCCGAATTCGAAATCGACATGCGTTCGGGCGGTATTTTAAGGATGGAATTATGAAATGGACATATGAAAGTGACAATCAACAATGAATTGCAATTTCTTCGCCATCAACCGAAGTGCTCCCCCAGCGTTACTATCAATAGCGTTATTATTTGGCTAATTTCAGTAATATTCTCCCAGTTTACATTCAATAAAACAAATTTGTCTCCGCATTTAAAATTCTTTGATATAGATCGTTTATATTCTGCAATAATTTGTACACAAGAGACGGATTCTTATGTTTTATTGTGTTTTTAAACTCTGAGGTGGCGAAATCTCGGTTTGTTTACATTACGAACATTTGAGTCCGTAATCGGAATCCGAATCCCTATCGGATTCCCACGAAATTAGGATTACGGTCTGTTCGTTTACTGATTCTGGAAATTTGTGGTCTGTTCTTTTGCCGAACCAAGTCGTACGGGGACAAATCTGTAATCTGAATCCAGAATCCAAATCGGATTTTAGCGAAATAACGCCTCAGGGACATAACTTTCAACCCGGGAAGAAGATAGGAAATCTCTGTCAGAGGGGCGCTCGATTACCACACATATCAGCGTCGCTGTTGACCACATCTAGATCACAAAAGTACTGAGCACCAAATCGTATTGGCAGAGATTCCATGCAATAACATAGGGAAATGATTTGTGGAGTAAACAGAACACGGTCTTGAGGATTATCAAGACCAGATGTATCGCCTAGAAAGCTACTGAAACCAGGAGAGTTAATAGGACCCATGGGGAGATGACGATAACTCAATTACCCTAAGTACGATGAACCGACGCGCCGTGAAAATACACATGGCCGTCATTAGCAGACACTGGGTATTTTAGGAAGAAGAAGCCGACATGATAAGACAGTTCTAACCAGCTACCCGATAGTAACAAGGAATTCTCGGACGCCCGAGAAAAGCAGCTAGAAGGATGGATGAAGATACAAGGTAACACGATGATCTTGTGATCCTAACAACATCTCACTGATGCGCCGGCGGAAGAAGAATATGAGACGACAGGAAGATAAACTCAACCGGAACTCAACCGAGTAGAAGACAAGCAGATACATCCAACCTATGAAGACGGAAGAAGATCCCAACCCAAGCAGACGACAGGAAGAGAAACCCAGATACCGATGATTGAACATTATTGACTTTGTTATATATAAATAATCAAACCGTTCTGATAGCCTTAAGAGTTATATGTACCCGTATTGGCACATATCTCTTAACTGGTGCCTTCGAGCCAGGATCTGAACGCTAATCACAGACACAACGTGAAACCAGAAGAGGAACAGTGTGAAAGAAACAGTGTGGGAAAATTCGCAAAACGTGAGTCTAATTGTTTATTATCATAATGGCTACCCAACAACAACAATCAGCTGGTGTTCTCGCCCCATTAACAGAGTCTATCAATTCTCAAATTGCTGCAATGGCCATGACTACGGTAACACAGGTAGTGACGTCATTTGACGGGGACCCCACGAAATACCACGGGTGGGTCAAGTCGATAGAAAAATGCGCGATCCTAACCGGCGCTAACGAAGCAAAGAAGCCCTATATGGCATTTCAGAGCGCGACGGGCCCCGTATCAGATTTTTTACAAAGATATTTGGCCACGAATCCTAACGCCACGTGGCAAGACACAAAAACTGAATTATCTAGTCGATTTGCCGAGATAAATGACATTCAATTCGCCTTTTCGATGCTAAGAAAAATCAAGCAAAAACAAAACGAAAATTTACATGTGCTTGCCGAACGGATTTTGGAGATCGCGATTGTGGCATACCGAGAGCAGCCCGGCGGGATCAACGCGGTTGAAGGCCAACTCGTAGGGTTTTATATTGACGCTTTAAGAAGCGACAGGTTGAAAATGAAGTTGATCAGGGATGCGCCGAAGACACTAAAATTGGCAGCCGACATCGCCATGCGGGAAATGGGGATCCGACGGGTATTCAACCTACGAACGGGCCGCGAAAATTACAACGAAAACGAACCGGAAGCAATGGAAATCGATAGTTTCAGAAACAAACGCGCGAGAACAACCTGCGAGGTGTGCGCAAGCGATAATCACACGACCCGAGAACACAGATCACGCCCGAGACAGGTGCATGTCGATGCGGTGGTTAAACCACGAACGGTCGAATGTTGGACGTGTCAAGGTGATCATTTCGCTCGCGACTGCCCCTTTAAGACCGAAAACCGGAGGCACGTATCTTGCTGGGTTTGCGAAGGTAACCACTTAGCTAGAAATTGCCCCTCTAAATCCGGAGATTCGAAGCAGAGGCAATGGAACACGCCAGTAACGCCACCTAGGGGAATCCGCCGAGATCAGCCGAACCGATCACGTGACCTATCCCATGATACACCGCGTCACAGCCGGAGATATCCGACATTAAACGAACCACCGCGACTAATGACCCCGCCCACATACGCAAAAAACTAAGGAATCCTCTCATTGAGGCCACATGTGAGAGGAAATTTAGTATCAACATTGTGGGGAATCCCAGCTCGTGTTTAGTCAGAATAGGGAAAAATAAATATCGCTCATTAGTAGATAGTGGAGCGGAAGTATCATTGATTCACAAACGCGTCTATGACGCATTACAGTTCCGACCAAAACTAACTAGGGAACACATCAACCTTAGCTCCGTGAATGGGAAGTCACTGGGCGTACTTGGTAGCGTGGAACTGACCTTCAGAATGGCGAAACTAAAATTAACCCATAAATTTTATGTGGCGAATGATATGACCCGGAATATGATTTTGGGGAGGGATTGGTTGACCTCTCGGGGGGTCAGACTATATTATGACCTGGGATGCCTCAAGATCAGTGACGTGTATATCCCCTTGGAAGCAGATGCGCATATCGCTTCCCTTCTGAGATTAACCAGCAAAGTTAGTTTAAAGCCCCGAACATCGACTTTATGTATGGGAAAATCAAAAAACTTAGCTTCTCTTCACAAGTCGACATTAATAGAGGTTGCCCAAATCAAGAAAGGTTACCTAGCATCAAAACCCGGTTTGGAGGTAAGGAATTCGATTTCGGAACTAGGTAAAAGACATCAAGTCCCATTGCTACTTGTGAACAACACTAATAAAACCGTTTATCTACGGCGCGGCAGTGTAGTTGGAAAATCAGTCACGTATGGACGAAGACGCAATCGTGCTGGGAAAGGTTATTGTCAAATAACATTACAGCAACAGCCTAAATCATTTATGATGGTACACAAACACGTGAAACAGGCGAAACGCCAACAAGCAGCGAAAGTTAACAAAAAGGCCACAGACACCAAATTCGAGATTGGCGAGGCCATCTATGTGAAGAATCATTTACGAGAAAGCAAACTTGAAAGCAAATGGAAACTTTACTTCCGCATAACCAAGCAAATAACGCCCGTTACTTTCGAGGTAAGGAATCAATTAACTGGGAAAGTCACACAATCCCATGCTGAACATATGCGCAAAGCCAACCTGGAATGGGAAATCCCCAAAACTGACAACAACAAGCGTGCTCAAACGTATGTTGTTCCCCCCGAAGACGAAGATAGCGACGTTCCTGCCCCTAACCCTGTGGGTGGGTCTTCTGGCGATGAAACAGAACCATTACCAGATGATGTAATCGCTCGATATCGGAGACAATGTTCGGACTCCGATGACGAAGATGTCCCTTTAAGCGAGCTTAAGATGCGCTTACAGCGTAGGAAAACGCGACTCGCGCGCTCAGAGCCGCTACAAAACCCTGACTCGTCCATGGACGAGAGACCAGAGCCGAGTGCCAAGGCACGACGCGCTCCAGCGCCTCGTCGAAACGGGCGCAAAGTAACAAAGATGTTTACAAGTGATGACAGCTCAGAGGATGAGTTAATGGAAGTGGCCGCCATTGAACAAAACCCTCGTGAATCTAGGCCCGTACCGGCCCCTCGCAAGTGTAAGCAGCTCATGAATGGAGCGAGCATCAACTTAATAGGCAAACCGTCGCTTCAAGCCCTGCTATCAGCGATAATAATAGAGTGCTCGAAACAGTGACCTGGGGTCCATTACAGAAGAAATGCGACCCTACCCTTAACTGGCTTATTGGCAAACCTAACCTGGCTTCGTAAATGTTGAAAATAGTTAGCCCGACGCCCCAGACCGAATCGCGAATAAATAGTCATGTTCGGATCAATGACAGGTCGCGCGCCCCATGAAACCCGGCACGTACGCATGGCGATTTAATAAATAAAGCTTTGAACTTTACAATCACGCGCCGAGAGATAACGAGCACCACGGCGACGTGCACACCGCCACCCTTAGGGTTACTACGTTAAGCGAATCCCGCACAAATCAAGCGCGATCGAAAATATGCTCACGACTGACTTAGTGAACGAAAAAGTATTACCCCAATGAATGGTAGAGATGGCCAGGGTGGTATTTTGCCCTAGTAACGTAGTTACAGTAGTAATTTTCATTATCTTGACCCACCGATTTTGGTGGAAATTTGTTAAACATCAGTTGCCAAGGTTAGCCATTATGTATAATAAGCAGTTAGACCAGCGACCTGAGGATATCCTGAATGCCGTGTTCAAAGGACCCATCGACGAAGCAATGGAGACGGATGCACCAAAGCCGTCTGCGCTATTCCGGGACAACACTCAGGAACGCCTACATGTATATCCAATTATAGCCGTCAGAGGCTAACCACATCTGTGGCGGATTTGGATTAGTATCACTTATATATATTATGTTGTGTATTCATGTATTCCACATTTTGTTCGTACCGATTGTCGAGTTGTTCTTAGTATCGATCACATGTATATAGATATAGACATTGGGCATTCCTCTCATCGTATTCCGAATTTTAATCTACGAATCGCCATAACGACGTAAGTTGCATGTAGATAAGCATTGATGCAGTACACATTTGAGGTATTTGGACCAGTCACATCGTTGGCACGTAGACGTACCTTCGAATTATTTCTCACTTGCCGAATACTAAGCAATTGTATTATCAGCTGTTGAAGAGAAAGTAACACCCCTGACACGTAATCAGATATTTAACGCCGGAAAATCAATCGCATTATTCACGCAGCATGTTCGCGTCTTTTTCTGTCTAATTATTATAGTTCCACCAGTCAGACGATCGACGGAGCCGAGGCAGAGCCCAGGCCCGATCAGGCGGAACTCGACCCACTTCTAGGGTACGGTTTCGGTCTCCTCCCCGAAGCAAGGCCTCAGACCCCACCGACACTGCGAGCATTCTTCGCCAATTGCCGACGGCGGCTGGACGAGGGCGTTCACGAACCGCAGGAACACCTGGCGGGCTCTGGGGACGAGGAGGACGCTGAAGACCAAGTGGACGAGGCCGCCCGCGACGTCGGATGGAACGACGACGGATTGTGGGACGAGGGTTTCGGCGGGGATGATGGGCAACCGGTCGGGTACGTTACGCCCGCACCTCCGTGCCTAGCTCCACCAGCGCAAGAAAACTGGGACGACCCCTAATCCGAATGCCGACCCCACCCACAACCAACAATAGAAAATAACGACCCGGACCGAAATGAATACGACAACGCCATGCGATTTCAATCATAGTTTTACACCCAAAGAGTCACAGCCAGTAGGTCGGAGTTGTCTGAGAGACGCCCAGACGACCCGATCTACACGGAGACGACCGACATCGAACCAGCTATCCATCGCCGATGCCGCTGTTGCGAAACACTTCGACGAATCATCGACCTGCTGCGCAGCGACGAATTGGACTTGCGATTTCAAGATCAACTTTAAATCGAAAAAGTGAAGGAGTAATGTGCCAAGACAACCACAGGGACATAACTTTCAACCCGGGAAGAAGATAGGAAATCTCTGTCAGAGGGGCGCTCGATTACCACACATATCAGCGTCGCTGTTGACCACATCTAGATCACAAAAGTACTGAGCACCAAATCGTATTGGCAGAGATTCCATGCAATAACATAGGGAAATGATTTGTGGAGTAAACAGAACACGGTCTTGAGGATTATCAAGACCAGATGTATCGCCTAGAAAGCTACTGAAACCAGGAGAGTTAATAGGACCCATGGGGAGATGACGATAACTCAATTACCCTAAGTACGATGAACCGACGCGCCGTGAAAATACACATGGCCGTCATTAGCAGACACTGGGTATTTTAGGAAGAAGAAGCCGACATGATAAGACAGTTCTAACCAGCTACCCGATAGTAACAAGGAATTCTCGGACGCCCGAGAAAAGCAGCTAGAAGGATGGATGAAGATACAAGGTAACACGATGATCTTGTGATCCTAACAACATCTCACTGATGCGCCGGCGGAAGAAGAATATGAGACGACAGGAAGATAAACTCAACCGGAACTCAACCGAGTAGAAGACAAGCAGATACATCCAACCTATGAAGACGGAAGAAGATCCCAACCCAAGCAGACGACAGGAAGAGAAACCCAGATACCGATGATTGAACATTATTGACTTTGTTATATATAAATAATCAAACCGTTCTGATAGCCTTAAGAGTTATATGTACCCGTATTGGCACATAAGTTTGATAGTCACTTTTGGAAAAATTCCATATCAATATATCTGTAATAAATTAATTGTAAGATAATGTCAAATCCAAACATCTGACACTTTATTGACATAAATAGAAGTTGATTTCCCTTCGCTTCGAAGACAGGCGCCATGTTTATCGATTGAAAACAAGAAACGTCGTGACTCGTGCCATATATGTATGCGTTATGGTTTGTTGCATTGAAAATAGAATCTGTTGTGTGTGTTAACAGAGGCATTACATCTGTCTGAACACCTTGGTATTATTGTCTATTTATCCAATTTCAACACAACGTTCTCTTCTGAATGCTACTTTAGAGTTTCTTCATTCAGTAGTTATTTTTTTCAAATCCTGTTGCTTATCAAACAACATATTAAATCAGGAAGAAAAAAACACGGAATGAAGAAACTCTAAAGCTGCATTTTCTGTGAAGCTATATACAATCACAGTCTAAAACAGAACTAGACCGAAAATTGCTTTGCTTGCTTCCAGCATCTTCATTCTATACCATTGTAACAGAGTTTATCTCTCCCGATCTGCACATTTCCCCCTCCTCCCCCAGTGGGGAAGATAACCTAGGTTACCCCCCCCCCCCCCCCCCACCTGTCTGAATTTTTCTTACTTTAAATGCTGTGGCCAGTTTGTTTCATTTTATCATTCAATATGACTATATGACTTAGTTCTATCATTGCTGGCAAGGAAGCATGTTTTTTCTTTGGCAGGGGCATTACAGTTCAGAATTAGGAATAGGCAATAATTGAAGTTCAGAGAATTTTCATAGAAAATTACCTAGCTTATCTCTTGCCATTAGATGTTGATATAAATCAAAATTGAGACCGGGGAGGGGGGGTTTCAGGCTAGATAAACTAAGCAATTTTCCGCTCACAAAATTCTGAACTGTAATGTCTCTGCCGAAGAAAACACATGTTTCCTTCTCACCCAGTCTCACCAATGATATTTTTTTCTAAATCTTATTGAATAATAACTGCCATGCCTACATGTCAACGTAAGAAATATTCATGGGGGGGGGGGGTTTCAATAAAAATTCTCGGCCCTTCAATTATTGCCTTTTACAGCCGCTAAAACAAAAAGAATATTATTTATATATTTAGTATGTTATGGTCAAGTTCATATACTTTGTTATGTAAACAAAAGCCAAAAATGTTACAGAACCTGGATTTTGTTTACATAACACAGCGTACAAACTTGACAATAACATAGAGTTTAGAGTTTCTTCATTCAGTGTTTATTTATTCAAAAGGCTCTTGCATATCAAACAACATAATCAGGAAAAAATAAACAATGAATGAAGAAATTATAAAGCTGAATTTTCTGTGGTTACTCATAGGCATCTGTTGAATTCAGGGTTTTTTATTATTCATGTATTTTTTATTGAAAATGACTGCATGGTGAAGCGATACACAATCACCGTCTAAAACAGATCTAGAGTTCTAGACCGAAAATTGCTTTGCTTCCAGTGTTTTCGTTCTATACTGTTGTAAAAGTTTATCTCCCGCCTACGCATCCCCCCCCCATAACCCCCGTCTGAATTTGTTCTTTAATACCTCAACAACTAATGGGCAGATAGACTAATTTTATCATTCAATATGACTATATGACTAAGAAAACCTATCATTGGTGACAAGAAAGCTAAGTATTCTTTGTCAAGGAGGCAAATTTTCATTGGAACCTTATAAAGTCGAAAAAATAACACAGGGAATATATTTCTTAGTTATTATCTGTTCCTTACTAATGCACTTTACTGTAGGTGAAGGTCCCAACTCGAAATTTCATGTTGAAAGCGGATTTTTGAGAGATTTTGCTTTGCTTTGCTGACAATTATAGCATTTCTACTGGGTAAATAATTCAATGTTTATTGTGATATCGGGTCACAAAGGTCATAGAAAAACATGCAATTTTGAGTTGGGACATTCACCCATTGTGAAACTTGTACATTATTAAGGAACAGATAATAGCTGAGAAATATATTCCCCGCGTTATTGTTAGACTTTATAATATCCCCTGTCAAAACTTCAAAAAGTTCAAAGGTTTCGTATTAGTGGAATATGATCCCTATGGGCATTACACAGAGTAGAGAGTCGTGGCATGATCTACCTCTTCCGAAGAAAAACATGGGTTTTTCCGAAGAAAAACCTGCCACTACATGTTAAGGTAAGAAAAATTCATGTGGGTGGAGGGGGAGATCAACTATGTATTTTTCAATGAAAATTCTCCGCACCTCTTTAATAGAATATACATGCTTTCTTGTCGCCAACAATAGTTTTTTTTAGTCACATAGTCATATGAATGATAAAATTAGAATAACTGTTGAGGTAAAATTCAGGGGGGAGGGGAAGATAAACAAGGTAATTTTCATTGACAATTCTCCAAACTTTAAATATTGACTCTTTCACAGAAAAAAACATGCTTCCTTGATGCCATTGATAGATTTACTTAGTCACATATTCATATTGAAAGATAAAATGAGACTGACTTAACTGGCCATGAGATGCTGTGGTAGAAATTCTCTGGAATTATTGCCTATTTCACAAAAAATACATGCCAATATTAGTTTTCTTAGTTGCACAGTCATAGTGAATCATAAAATGAGACTAATTGGATTAGTTGTTGAGGTAAATAAAAATTCAGGCCGGGGGGGGGGGGGGGGGGGGTGTTGGATAGACTAAGCAATTTTCCACACACAAAAAAATTCTGAACTGTAATGCCTCTGCCGAAGAAAAAACATGCTTCCTTGTCACCAATGATAGTTTTTCACATAGTCACATAGCAATATTGAATGATAAAATGACACTAAATGGCCACTACATGTGAAAGTAAGAAACATTCAGACAGGGGAGATGATCAGTCCTTCCCAGGAGACGGGAGTGATTGCTCTCGCACCCGTAGCAATTGTACTTTTCAATTCACAGGTGCTAAAATTCGCACCCATCCCTCTTCACAAAATTCTAATGGCGACTGTAATAATGTAATTGTTGGTTCAATATTGAACTATTTTATTTAACTATTTTAAGGTTTATTTACATCTTTTACCATCTCAGTTCGACTATGGCCTATTGCAGTGTAACTTACTAGACATAGTCTAGTCTACTGTAACTTTTTGTTTGAGCAAAGACGCCTTTTGCAGTTTTAGTGTGGGTGCCGTATTGCACCCGTCTTCTGCGTTGCGGTAGCCAATAACTGCTCAGGGGAGGGAAGATGCCGTAGCACATCATCATTGAAAATGGCGGAATTTACCAAACAACTGCAGACCTAAACGCGCAATATGTATGGATGTCATTAATACGAGTAAAATATAAATAAAAAAATAAGCCACATTTTATATAGTTGCCAGGGTATAAAATGATAGATACATGCATGAGTCAAAGACACCTGTATGGAAACGCTTCTATCATCGAACCCTTCCATGACTGGAGCTTCCTGAAATTTTGTGAAAACTCTGTACCGTAAATGCGTTCTGTTATGTATGCCAGTCTCCCATCAGGAGCCTTGCATATACAGTAATGCTCTAATTAATCGACCCCTTAACCACAGCAGAATTATGGGTAACTTTTGAGGATTTAGGCGGAAATATGGCTTGTTGCCATTCATCGGAAAGCTCTCAGGGAGAGCTTTCTGATGAATGGCAACAAGCCAATTTCCGACTAAATCCTGAAAAGTTACCCATAATTCTGCTGTGGTTAAGAAGTCGATTATTTAGAGCATTACTGCATAAAAAGAATACATAGGCCTAACAATATTTACCTTGACCTTGTAAACCAGAGCATTCTCTTATATATGCAAGGCTCACAGTCGCAAATATAATATAAGATAATGCACTGGCACAGGAACTTTAATGCTGTACCAGCACAGCTCACGACGTGAAGGGTTAATGATGTTTTTCGATACTATTTTTTTTTAGATAGAATTAAGCCCATGCTATGCACGGAACAAACACGAGCTATGAAATGTCCCAAATTGATTCATGTATATACATTATACCAGAAAATTCAAAATTAAATCAATAATAACTTATCGAAGCTCTTCCAGACAGGGGTCTTTCAACCGTCTTTGATTCATATTATTTTATACCCATGAAACTATATAAAACTTGTTATAGGAAGAGAAAGGCTAAGGCTATCTTGGATCATAAACAAAAAGGAAGAAGTTTGATTTTGCCTGCTGCGAATTAAAATGGCGTTCATCAATTAACTGATCAGCAAACTATCCCATTTCCTGCGATGCATATATTTGATTCTTAGCCAATGAAAATGCTGCAGTTGACAAACAGCAACATATTATGTCATTGACACAAGAATAATGAAGAGCATTTCTCTTTTTGTGAGTAGCTGTAAATATTTTAAAGAGTGGAATGTACCTGAATCAATTTCCCCAGTGTACTTAAAGGTACTGAATCCGATAAAACTCCTCTCAATTACTATTTCAATGGCTTCGGGGGTCAAAAATATTTGATCCGAGTCGAGGAAGTCACCCATCAAAGCTCAGATTTGTTAGATATCGATTTTTAAAATCTATTATTTTTCATTATCGGGAATACTTTCTGGCCCAGAACTCAGTCAAAATTGCGTTATTATTACCACTTGATTTTAGAGTTATCCATCCTTGTCTGTTTGAATAGATTTTGGTGTACACATCCCGAGCAGATTACTGCAGTTGAATGCAATTATTAGTACTCATCTCGAGTAAATAACAAATTTCAAAAATCAATATCTAATAACTCTGAGCTTTGTTTGATGGGTTCCTCGACTCGAATCAAATATTTTTTACCCCCAAAGCCAAAGAAATAGTAATATAGGACCCTCTGATCGGATTGTTGTTGTTGGAATCTGTTGAGATGGGGACCCTCTGTTCGGATTGAGTACCTTTAAAACTGACTATTTTTCCAAACAGCTTTAACTTATACCAGGGACAGGGGAGGGGGTGTCTACTTTGATCAACATTTTAAAATCAACAAGTCCTTCCATTATCAAAACTATTTTGGAGATTTTACTATCCTGGTTACAGGACTGGAAAATCCTTCATTTCTCTCTAGTATTTAAAATATTAGGAATAGTCTTGTGAAATGAAGTCTCAATTTTAGAGGTGAATTTAGGGGGGGGGGGGGGTCGAGACACACAATCAACCCCTGTCGACACGTCCCTGTACAACTGACAAGTTTCGTGTGTTCTTCACAACATCAGGAGACCTAGAGCTGTTAGAAATGCTTGCCCTCATCAATAAACACACTTTAACTTGAAAAAAAAGATGCGATTAAGTCGGATTGGCAGCTAATTATGTGCCGTGTATATACACATAGAAGAAAGTCGTGACTTTCACAACAAAGTTGAACAAACATGAACTTTATAAATATAAGATACAAATGATACTTGTGTCAAATACATGAGCCATGTTTGACGCTGGGAGAACATTAAACATAGTATCGGAGACCACGTGGATTTCAAAATCTGACCTAGAATCGGGAATTAGCCCCGCCCCCGTAATCGGCTTCGGATTCTGAATCCGGATTCTCACCAAATAACGACTCTGTGGCCGGGTTATGTATATCGCGCGAACTTGGCGACTCCGTCCAAGTTTAACGGCTACATGTGCATTCCCACTTAATTATATCAAGCTTGTCAGTAGACAAATATTACACGACCTGTAATATTAATGCGGAGAATAAGAAAACATTTTGGTTCAATAAAAATCGCTTTCAAACATAGTAACTGAGGTAAAATCACTAAAAATACTCACTTCGTAGATGAAATATGTCTTCTCGCCATAATTAAACAATTTTGTTGCATTGACAAGCAAATTGTTGGCAGATTACGTTGGATTTTGTTGCGACCACGCTGAAACCCAGCTGCATCAAAATGGCGAAGCACGAGGAAAGATAGTATAGTCTAGTGGATCTGGCCAAATAAACCACGGGACCGTAAACAAATTGCAATACAAAAGTTTCTTTCGTTATAAGATGTGTATAGGTGTCACCAACCGGAACGTCGAAATACCAAGCAGAACCAAGCTAAAGAAAACCAAGACGGAAAATGACACTTAAAGCATGTTTTGTGGTGTATAATGAAGAAATAAACCATAATAATGCAACATGACGTGGTTTTATTTGACTTTTGATGACACAGCGAGCGTAAAACTAGAAAACAGTGCGGCGATCGCGAAAACTTCAGCTTGGTATTTCGTCATTTACAGGTACTGCTTGGTTTATCAGCGATAGGTGATAATTAATTTTCGGGAACATATGGCACTGCGCGGTAGACCCTTTAATTGTTGCTGATTAATTATCGATGTGCGATCGCGGCTTACTCTGGCTTACCAAAATGGTTGAATAAACAATATATAAGTGATGATTAAATGAGTTGAGGACACAAAGAAACGAGTCATGAACGGAGTGAGACTGGGAGCAAACCTCAACAAATTCAAAGTTATCGACTTCAAGAAGGAACCTCATGTAACCCAATGCTACAAGTGCCAAAAGTTTAACCACACGGCTGAATTTTGCAAGAACAAAGACGACATATGCAAGAACTGTTCCGGTAACCACAAACACCAAGATTGTACAAGCACCATCCGAAAATGTGCAAACTGCAACAACGACCACCACTCAGCCTACAAAGGATGCCACGCATATCGACAGGAAGTAACGACCAAAGAAACAAAAAGAATTTCCTACGCAGCAGCCACATCGAAACCCGCCGAAATAACCGATACCCTGAAACTCGCCGCTGTCATCACATCAACAATTGTAAAAGTCCTCAATGCGTCAGATGAATCCAAACAAGATGTCAACAGAAGCGTCAGTCAACACGTCAGCGAAGCTGTCAACACCTTCTACCGAACCCAGCTCAGCGCAGAAGCCATACAACAGTTCACATTCAGACGTTAAAACAACACCGACACTTAACAGCTTCCAATCTTCACACCTACAATGGCAGACACGACTCACACCACGAAATACAAGAAAGCTCCTGATTGCCTCTTACACCTGCTCCACATCAACATCAACGGATTAACTACAAAGCGACAAATTCTACAAGAATACATCACCGACACCCAACCAGACATAATCGCCATTAACGAAACCAAGCTCAACGACGATAGCCGGATTAGTTTCACGAACTACAAAATTGCGCGCAGGGACCGGAACACCCACGGAGGAGGGGTTGCTCTACTCATCCACAAAGAACTGAAACATGCCATACTAAACACCGACGACTTAGACGAAGAAACCTTGGCAGTCGAAGTCACCGTTCGTGGCATCAAGACTGCCATTGTCGCTACCTACAACCCACCACTCACAGAACTCAGCAACGCCTCCTTCCACCACTTCACATCTACACATCGACAATGCATATTCATCGGAGACTACAACGCGAAACACACCTTCTACGGATGCAAACGGACCAACAGCAACGGCGACCGAATGTTCGACATCATCGAAGACCAAGATCTACTCATACTCAACAACAAAGACGAACCTACACACTACCATGCTGCAACCAACGAATGGGACATCCTCGACTTAGCCATCGCCACCCCATCCATCACAACGAAAGGATTCCTGTGCCAAGTAGGTGACGACGTCTCCAGCGACCATCTACCCGTCCACATCAAGATCAGCAACGCCACTGCTGATCGCCACCAGAAAACCCTCCGACGCAACTTCAACAAAGCCAACTGGGATCTATTTCGTCAACACATCACAGACAACATCGACAAAACATCCATCACATCAACAACCGACATCAACACTACATGCCAGCATCTCTCGCAGA
Source organism: Siphonodentalium dalli (assembly GCA_032622095.1). Taxonomy (NCBI): domain Eukaryota; kingdom Metazoa; phylum Mollusca; class Scaphopoda; order Gadilida; family Siphonodentaliidae; genus Siphonodentalium; species Siphonodentalium dalli. The sequence continues at coordinate 193,319,217 of CP136067.1, read as the reverse complement.
CCATCGACTCAGCCCTAGACATAGCATGCCCAAAACAGCCAGTCAACATCACAGCATGGCGTGTCTCTCCTGAAACCCTCAACATGATCCGTCTAAAACGCAAGCTCCGAAGACTACAACAGAAGAACCCAAATGACGCCCACTACAGACAATTATATAACAACATGAACAAGCAGGTAAAAGCAGCAGTGAAAACAGAAAAGCAAGAATCCTGGAAGCGAGCAACGACAGAACTCGGCGACAAGAAAATGACCAAACACTTCTGGAAGACCTTCAAAACTCTCACAGGCACCGGAACAACCAACAATAATACAGAGAAACCCATCAAGAAAGCAGACGGAATCATGACTTCAGGAGACCGCGAAAAAGCTGAAACGTTCGCAGACAATCTACAAAAAATTCACAACACCCACCAAGGCCCAGCCTACGACGACAACTTCAAAATAACCGTTGAGAACCACATCAAAGACAACCCAGACCTCTTCAAACCACTAGACAACATTAACAACGAAGACGAAGTCTTTCCCATAGCAGCGCCCATCACACAAGACGAGATCGCATCAAACCTAAAGAAAGGAAAAAACAACTCAGCACCAGGCAACGACAACATCACCTACTCGATCCTACGACAAGCACCACCCGCCTTCTTCGCTAGACTGGTCATCCTATTCAACGCGTGCCTAACTATTGGTTACTTCCCAACAGCATGGAAAACGGCCGTCGGAGTAATGATACCCAAGCCAGACAAAGACCGCTCGATCCCCAACAACTACCGACCCATCAGCCTCCTGCAGTGTACCGGAAAACTCTTCGAGAGAATCATCAGCAACAGACTACGTGAACATCTAGAATCATCCAACTTCTTCAACCCATGGCAGCGCGGTTACCGACAAGGGAAAGAAGGCATGGAACACATCATCCGACTAGCAGAAGACGCACGACTATCCCTAGGCAAGAATTGGACAACAGCCGCAGTATTCCTAGACGTAGAAAAAGCCTTCGACTCCGTATGGCACGACGGCCTCCGCTACAAAATCAGCCATCTCAACATCGCAAGAAAATACACACGCCTTGTCTCCTCATTTCTACAAGACCGTCAACTCAGCGTCCGCATTAACAACGAAACATCAAACCCAGTCTACCTACGAGCCGGAACACCCCAAGGATCAGTACTAAGCCCGCTCCTCTTTCTAATCTACGCCAACGACATACCTATAGACAGACACAACAACGTTGAAATATCACAGTTTGCCGACGACCTAGGACTCTGGACTTCACACACAAACCCCCAGATCCTACAGAAACGACTGCAAAAGACACTCAACGACCTATCAACATGGTGCTCAAAATGGAGAATTAAACTCAACGCGAAGAAGACCCAACTCATCCTATTCCACAGACGAAGGAAAACACAGTCCATCAACATCAAGATCGACAACGAGACAATCAAACCATCCGACCAAGCAATCCTACTAGGAATAACCTTAGACCAAAAGATGACCTTCAACTCACACATCAACAAGATAGCCGACAAAGCCCGAAAAAGAACCAACCTACTAAGATGCCTCCTGGGTACAGACTGGGGAACCGACAGCCAAACACTCATCGACCTCTACAAAATCTTCGTCCGACCAGTCATGGAGTATGGTGCCGCCATCCTCATAGCAGCTCCAAAGACCTACATCGAAAAACTACAGAAAGTCCAGAACAAAGCTCTCCGCATCGCACTCCGCCAACCACCATGGACACCGATCAACGCCCTCCACGACGCAGCGAATATACCTACAATCAAGCAAAGACTGATGGAACTCAGAAACATGACATTAGCCCGACTAGACAACAGCCCACTCCTCCTGGAACTCAAAGTTAGAAACCACCTACTCACCACGAAAAAGACGAAGTCCATCCTCCAACTAGACGAAACAGACAGACCAACATAACCTCGACAGCACCAGACTCACCCACCACGCTTCCGCCGCCTTGCCTCCAACCACAGTAACTACGACAGCAACAAGATCGATCTCCATCGAAAAGCCAAGAAAGGGTGAAGGGACGTGCAAAATGCAGTCCGAACATCCTACCCGGCCTTCGGCCGGAAACAACTCAACAACAGTTGATGGTGTCATATCCATGCCCATATAGAGGTCTCATATTTTCTATTTCGCCATTCTGATCATTGATCTGAGTAAATTACAACATGCCTTCAAAGTCAATACTTTATCCATGTGGTGTATGTGCCGAGGAATGTCATGAGATTCGCAGTTTAAAGGTACTGAATCCGATAAAACTCCTCTCAATTACTATTTCAATGGCTTCGGGGGTCAAAAATATTTGATCCGAGTCGAGGAAGTCACCCATCAAAGCTCAGATTTGTTAGATATCGATTTTTAAAATCTATTATTTTTCATTATCGGGAATACTTTCTGGCCCAGAACTCAGTCAAAATTGCGTTATTATTACCACTTGATTTTAGAGTTATCCATCCTTGTCTGTTTGAATAGATTTTGGTGTACACATCCCGAGCAGATTACTGCAGTTGAATGCAATTATTAGTACTCATCTCGAGTAAATAACAAATTTCAAAAATCAATATCTAATAACTCTGAGCTTTGTTTGATGGGTTCCTCGACTCGAATCAAATATTTTTTACCCCCAAAGCCAAAGAAATAGTAATATAGGACCCTCTGATCGGATTGTTGTTGTTGGAATCTGTTGAGATGGGGACCCTCTGTTCGGATTGAGTACCTTTAAAACTGACTATTTTTCCAAACAGCTTTAACTTATACCAGGGACAGGGGAGGGGGTGTCTACTTTGATCAACATTTTAAAATCAACAAGTCCTTCCATTATCAAAACTATTTTGGAGATTTTACTATCCTGGTTACAGGACTGGAAAATCCTTCATTTCTCTCTAGTATTTAAAATATTAGGAATAGTCTTGTGAAATGAAGTCTCAATTTTAGAGGTGAATTTAGGGGGGGGGGGTCGAGACACACAATCAACCCCTGTCGACACGTCCCTGTACAACTGACAAGTTTCGTGTGTTCTTCACAACATCAGGAGACCTAGAGCTGTTAGAAATGCTTGCCCTCATCAATAAACACACTTTAACTTGAAAAAAAAGATGCGATTAAGTCGGATTGGCAGCTAATTATGTGCCGTGTATATACACATAGAAGAAAGTCGTGACTTTCACAACAAAGTTGAACAAACATGAACTTTATAAATATAAGATACAAATGATACTTGTGTCAAATACATGAGCCATGTTTGACGCTGGGAGAACATTAAACATAGTATCGGAGACCACGTGGATTTCAAAATCTGACCTAGAATCGGGAATTAGCCCCGCCCCCGTAATCGGCTTCGGATTCTGAATCCGGATTCTCACCAAATAACGACTCTGTGGCCGGGTTATGTATATCGCGCGAACTTGGCGACTCCGTCCAAGTTTAACGGCTACATGTGCATTCCCACTTAATTATATCAAGCTTGTCAGTAGACAAATATTACACGACCTGTAATATTAATGCGGAGAATAAGAAAACATTTTGGTTCAATAAAAATCGCTTTCAAACATAGTAACTGAGGTAAAATCACTAAAAATACTCACTTCGTAGATGAAATATGTCTTCTCGCCATAATTAAACAATTTTGTTGCATTGACAAGCAAATTGTTGGCAGATTACGTTGGATTTTGTTGCGACCACGCTGAAACCCAGCTGCATCAAAATGGCGAAGCACGAGGAAAGATAGTATAGTCTAGTGGATCTGGCCAAATAAACCACGGGACCGTAAACAAATTGCAATACAAAAGTTTCTTTCGTTATAAGATGTGTATAGGTGTCACCAACCGGAACGTCGAAATACCAAGCAGAACCAAGCTAAAGAAAACCAAGACGGAAAATGACACTTAAAGCATGTTTTGTGGTGTATAATGAAGAAATAAACCATAATAATGCAACATGACGTGGTTTTATTTGACTTTTGATGACACAGCGAGCGTAAAACTAGAAAACAGTGCGGCGATCGCGAAAACTTCAGCTTGGTATTTCGTCATTTACAGGTACTGCTTGGTTTATCAGCGATAGGTGATAATTAATTTTCGGGAACATATGGCACTGCGCGGTAGACCCTTTAATTGTTGCTGATTAATTATCGATGTGCGATCGCGGCTTACTCTGGCTTACCAAAATGGTTGAATAAACAATATATAAGTGATGATTAAATGAGTTGATGGTGTCATATCCATGCCCATATAGAGGTCTCATATTTTCTATTTCGCCATTCTGATCATTGATCTGAGTAAATTACAACATGCCTTCAAAGTCAATACTTTATCCATGTGGTGTATGTGCCGAGGAATGTCATGAGATTCGCAGTTTAAAGGTACTCAACCCGATAAAACTCCTCTCAATTACTATTTCAATGGCTTCGGGGGTCAAAAATATTTGATTCGAGTCGAGGAAGTCACCCATCAAAGCTCAAATTTGTTAGATATCGATTTTAGAAATCTATTATTTTTCATTATCGGGAATACTATCTGGCCCAGAACTCAGTCAAAATTGCGTTAAAATTACCACTTGATTTTAGAGTTATCCATTCTTGTCTGTTTGAATAGATTTGGAGAACACATCCAGAGCAGATTACGGCAGTTAGCAGTACTCATCTCGAGTTTATAACAAATTTCAAAAATCAATATCTAATAACTCTGAGCTTTGTTTGATGGGTTCCTCGACTCGAATCAAATATTTTTTACCCCCAAAGCCAAAGAAATAGTAATATAGGACCCTCCGATCGGATTGTTGTTGTTGGAATCTGTTGAGATGGGGACCCTCTTTACGGGTTGAGTACCTTTAAACAAGTCGATATTATACTGGTCGTGATAGAAATTATTAGTCTTTTCGCGAACCAAGTAATTCAATTATCACCTATCTACTATCGCTGATAAACCAAGCAGTACCTGTAAACGACGAAATACCAAGCTGAAGTTTTTCGCGATCGCCGCACTGTTTTCTAGTTTTACGCTCGCTGTGTCATCACAAGTCAAACAAGAATACATTCGCCCTGTCCACCACGCAATATCAAAATCTCAGCAGCTAGATACACCACAGGTGGCGTAACAACCTTACAAATTCGCAACTGAAGACTGTCTACTACTATAGTTCATGTATTAAATCAACCCCCACCTGTCCCTGTGCATAATAACTGTTTCATTTGTACCGCGTAGTTATGCGCAGTTCCGCGCACTGTTTCGAGGTGCCGCGGCCTACGGGTCATTGAGTATGCTCAATTTTTGTAAACAAACTTTTGTCAATAGCCGTTTTGGTCAAACTAAACCTTCTTCGACCGGGACAGCAGATCCGAATAGTAGCTAAGATGTATTTAGATAGAATTATCAAAAGAATATGACCGATCAGGGTACATTTTAAGAGAATAGACTGGAGAAATCTTGGTGATAATTCCAGAAAATAAAGATGGAGGAGGAGAATCACAATTAAACTTCCCACAATGCACTTCACTAAACCAGGGGTTCTCAATGGGTTACACATTATTTTCAGTCTATCAGATTATTTATATTTTCAACAACAAGTGACTTTAAGTTTACAATTTCATCCTGTCCTGACTCTATCGATACGATTTAACACATTTTCAAAAACGTATTATACACCGGTGGCGTTAACTTTACAATTTAAGCATCTACGTGATTCTATCGGTACGATTGAGTAAGGTACAAACAAGAATACATCAGGGGCTCCCAATGGGTTATATATTATTTTCAGTCTATCAAATTATTTATATTTTCAACAACATATTATTACACCGGTGGCTTTAAGTTTACAATTTCAGCCTGTCCTGACTCTATCGATGCGATTTATCATATTTTCATAAACATATTATACACCGGTGGCGTTAACTTTACAATTTCGGCATCTACGTGATTCTATCGGTACGATTGAGTAAGGTACACAAAATCTCCAAGAATACATTCGCCCTGTCCACCACGCAATATCAAACTCACAGAAGCTAGAAACACCACAGGTGGCGTAATAAAACCACGTCATGTTGCATTATTATGGTTTATTTCTTCATTATACACCACAAAACACGCTTTAAGTGTCATTTTCCGCCTTAGTTTTCTTCAGCTTGGTTCTGCTTGGTACTGCTTGGTATTTCGACGCACCCTCACCAACAGTATCCTAGAATGACCCATTGATAGTAGTGGCGGAAATGCCTCATTTTTGGGGATAAAATGCCGTTTTTTGTATAAAACTGGTGATTTATGGAATTCCATCATACTCGCTAAAATAAATAATATACATTTATTATCTACCATTGATGAGATGGTATTTGGATCCATTATGCAATGCATGTATGATACGTTCATTGTAGTTCCAAAAATGGTAAATTTTTGGGATAAATTCACATTTTCGACGAAAAACTGGTGAAATCTGGAATTCCAACACATAAATCATGAATACATCTTAACAATGAACATTAGCTCGTTGTAATATGTGCAACGGCATTCTAATAACATATGTTAATGACCCAGTCATCTTGGGCATTGGACAAGCCTGACATTTGAAAGTTTTAGAGAGCGTTTCGTGATTGTGATAATGGATATAATGGTCCAGTTCCATTCGTAATTGGAAATTTGGCATTGTAATTAGTGTAGTACATTGCAGTAGTGATACACTATGACATGTGAAAATACCCATATTCATATGTGTTTGAGTAATTGTCGTTTTTGATTATTGTCAATTTAGAGAGCGTTTAGTGATTACACAAATTTCGCGTCTGATGCGTTAATTCTTGGATATATGTTGCAGAACATATTTACAATGTTAAATAAGCATCAGGCGTTGTGTGGAAATGTTTCTAAATGCTGTATATGATCGTATATGACATACATATGGTATGGTATCAATTTAATTCCTATTATGGATAAAATGGGCGTGGCAGATACCGAAAATAATCAGATCTGGATATAATTTTATACCAATTACTGTGCACATATTTCTTTTATACATATTGATCTACACATCTTCATCTACATTTGTGTCCCCTTTGTAATTGGAACACACAGTTTCCTGACAATTGCCACAGGCTACCATGCACACTAGTCCATTACGTTTGCAACTGCACCCTGTTGTAGTACAACCCGTCGTGCAAGTACATCTGATTACTTTCAAGAGGCATTCTGGGTGCAGGTGGGAGGTCTGTAGCCAAGGGAACACACACTCTAAGAACAGTCAAGAACCCTACGGTTCTTCACGCCTTCAAGAACCGATATTATGGGGATTTGGTTCTTCGCGCTCTCTAGAACCAAACATTGACTCGCGCGTTTTGAAGAACCAAATGAAGAACCAACTTTGTATAACATGAGTTGCGGTTCGTAATAAATGCGTGTCGCCCAAATGGAACAGAACTACGACCTCGTTTTGAGTTTTCAGAACCGCCATTTTCGATCGCTGATTTTTGTGAGAGGCGATGGAACAAAATCCGACAGAATCGACAAATGAACCGGCCATGTGAAATGCTGGCGATGTGGAGCAATGGTTGATCGAGTGTCAGACTGCCAGTTGACATCACGTGTTGCTACTTTTGGAGGTGATTATATTAGTTATCTTAATTTATATTTAGGATGTCGGATGTTTTGTAAAATAATCTCAGTTGAATTTAAATCAGACCTAATTAAAGTAAACTTGAAAGCTTTCAGATTGTAGATCTGTCACTTAATTTACGGTATTGACTATTATTACCACTTTAGAGGGCGTTCTCTACAGTTCTTCACGTCGCCAAGAACCGATATTATGGGGATTTGGTTCTTCGCGCTCTCTAGAACACTGACTCACGCGTTTTGAAGAACCAAATGAAGAACCAAATTTCTATGCTAAACTGAACTTAAGTGAAACCAAAAATCAAGGCATAAACTTATCACCAAGCACTCTGACTGGCCTCAGAGCAGAAATTCATCGACATATCAGCACCGATGGTATTATCATTCTGCTTAGGCCTCATCTGGGAAATATCTGTAGTCTCAAATTAACATTGATTTTAGTTACTTTTTTCCTTCTTAGAAATTTCTATATCCCCTAATTTGCAGAAGATAAAATGCATAATCAAAGTAACTAATGGGTGAACATCACCAACTTCAACTGGGGAACGTCAATGGGATCCTAGGTCTCCCATAGCAGTTGAGGCTTAAGCTGAATGAAGTTCTCAGAGTGTGAATTTGGTGATGCTAGCCTGCTGGGCAGGATAGTGTCACTAAATTCATGATCTGGGGACCTCATTCTGCAAATGACATACACAATATTGCAAGCTTGCTCGCCAGCGAATATAATGTCATTAACCCTTTCTGTACTAAATAATCATTGACGAGTACATGTAGTTCTCTCAGGAAATATTAAGATAATAAGTTCAACTGGAGAGGTCTTTTATTAGACTGATAGGAATGTTATCAGTAATCTAGAAGTAGCATATAGCAATATTGGAGAATTATTTATAATAACAACAAAGTTTTACATGTACTAGTAGGCCCTAATTGCTGATTGACATAGAATAATAATTATATAATATAGAAATGAGCGGTGCCCCAGTCTGAGTAAACTCATACCTAAATATTCATTACAACATTGAATATAAGGTCTGACGGATAACATCGCTATCTCATTTCCAAGTCCTCGGGATTCCGTAATCTGATTGATTGCGTAAATTATTTTCCGTCCAATGAAACCGTATGGGTTAATAAACAAGTGTTAGTGGGCGGAGACTACCATAATGTCACCTCTAAATATAGTAACAGAGCGGAATTTCTCCGATCGAAAGCGATGTTGCAAATACAACAGAGACATAAACATTAAAACAATGGCTTCGAAATTATATATTCGGTACGATTCGGATTAATTTGAAGGATGTGCTAGACCTGATAGATAGGCCTGCGCATGGTACCAACTTGGCCTCCCATAAGTATAAATAGAACTCACTCACGTCCGTGTATTTGATTTACTTTATTGTACCATGGTTTGCAAATCAAATTATTTGTCGTAAAAAAGTCATCTGAAAGTTAACACCGAGGAAATGACTTAATTTTATGCTTTTAAATAGTTCTAAAGCATCATTTTTGATGACGACCTTATTTTTTGCTCTCGGATGCAGCTTTCCGGTTGATGCAGCGAGTTCATCTCCCGAAAAAGAATAGTCGCACACACGACAAAATTATCTGCTGTAAGTTTATGTCGCGACACAGGCCATTGCTATTGCGAAGCACAACAAATAACACGCGGGGACACCTGTCAATCATCGATGTATTTTTTTTAATCCGTGACGTCATTTTGGGGAAGCTCTTCGCTGAATAGAAATGGTTTTGGCTACATAAGCTCCAGACTCTATATTTCAAATATAGAGTCGACGTTCACCCAGACTGGCGGTGCCCGTGTGTCTGCGTGGTATGCATCCATGTCTTGCCATCATCTGTTGTCCGCATGATAACTTTAACAGTAGTCAGTAACACAATTTGATGAAACTTAGCACATGGAAGATTTGGATCCATTCAACCATTTCTGGTGGAGTTATGTCCCTTTTCGAATTAGAATTTGATGATTATTTTGTTGTCTGGATGTTAACTCAAATTATGATTATCCGATACCTTTCAAATTTACTATGTGGATTAATCACACGAAAATACATTGTCAAACAAAGCCACTAGTCCGGGAGCTAATAGGGGTACCCTTGCACCCCCCCCCCCCCCTGGGACTTAACTTCACACCACTCATTTTGTTCCTTATTATGTCCTTCAACTTTTAAGCAATGTTAACAAGAAAAAAAAGTGGCCGTGTAGACTCCAGACAAGATGGCGTCCATCATGGCCGCCGTTTTTCAGACCAGACCCTAAGTCAGTTTTATGCAAATTATAGCGGGAAAATCTTGTAAAATGTATACAAATGTATATATTTTCGTGAAGCTGAGACATAATGACACATTTTTGAGCCAAAATTGAAACTCACCATCAAAGATGGCCGCCAAAATGGCCACCGGAAGTTGAAAATATAACATTTTTTCACAAATATCTTCTAGATCAATTCATGCTGTTTGGAACTGGTTGAGTAATGCAACTTTATTTTGTGTTTTGTATATTAACTGATCATTGGAGCAACGAAATATGCAATTATTGGGGTCCTAACCCCTTTTGATCCCTCAAAAATTCGATTTTACAGAATGCGGTATAAAATTTCACAAAAAATCACAATTGGGATTCTAGTCATATTTCAACAAGAAATGAACAGAACTTTGTAATGTAAGTGAGGCATATCATTAACTATTAATGTTCCAAATCACTGGGACCAAAATTCTTACTTTGGCTCAAAATGGCTGCCAATATGGACGCCAAAATATGGAAAATGGTAAATATTACACCAGCGTGTCGTGCAATCGCTTACAAGTTGTGGTTGATGTATAAAATTGGCTATTCTGCTTTCTATACATTGAATACTAACATGTCTGATGCACCATGGTTAATTGTTACTATTGTCACCCCTGACATCGTCAAAAATATTGGACTTTTCTCTCAAAAACTTGACATAAATATGGGCAAAAAATCACTTTTCAGGTTTGGACCATTTTTTCAGGTAAAATATAACTATCTTTGGATTGAAAGGTGTTTATTGTTTTGGTCTATTTTAAATGTATCACACTACAGTGTTTATAGACTGAATTGCTCAAGATGGCAACCAAATTTGTGGAATGTTAATTTTTGACATATATCCCGAACATTATCTGCATTATCCGAAAAGGTAGCATATTGTGACTCACTTGGTTATTATACATGTTATTTAACTAACTGACAACTACATGTTCTATTCTGTTCATTTCTTGTTGAAATATGACTAGAATCCCAATTGTGATTTTTTGTGAAATTTTATACCGCATTCTGTAAAATCGAATTTTTGAGGGATCGGAAGGCGTTAGGACCCCAATAATTGCATATTTCGTTGCTCCAATGATCAGTTAATATACAAAACACAAAATAAAGTTGCATTACTCAACCAGTTCCAAACAGCATGAATTGATCTAGAAGACATTTGTGAAAAAATGTTATATTTTCATCTTCCGGTGGCCATTTTGGCGGCCATCTTGGATGGTGAGTTTAAATTTTGGCTCAAAAATGTGTCATTATGTCTCAGCTTCACGAAAATATATACATTTGTATACATTTTACAAGATTTTCCCGCTATAATTTGCATAAACTGACTTAGGGTCTGGGCTGAAAAACGGCGGCCATGATGGACGCCATTTTGTCTGGAGTCTACACGGCCACTTTTTTTTCTTGTTAACATTGCTTAAAAGTTGAAGGACATAATAAGGAACAAAATGAGTGGGGTGAAGTTAAGTCCCAGGGGGGGGGGGGTGCAAGGGTACCCCTATTAGCTCCCGGACTACACCTTATTTGGGAACTTGTGGCCTTTTATTAACCCTTCCTTGGCTGGAGCTTCCTAAAATTTTGCGAAAAACATGTGTGTCAATGCATTCTCTTATATATGTGAGTCTCTCATATGAGATGCTTATTAAGAGAATGCATGATCCTAACAATATTTACCATGACTATAAGCCAGCGCATTCTCTGGTATATGCGAGGCTGCCTATGGGAGACTCGCATATATAAGAGAATTCCTGTCACATGATCTTTAATTCTGCATCTGCTATGCCGATCCCATCATGGAAGGGATATTGAAGCCACAGCCCGGTTTGTGCTCCATGATAGAAATAATATTATTAGCTTCAGAATTTTTCCAAGTATCGAAATAGTTCGATAAATATCTTAACTACCTTTCTACGAACATTTTGTAACCCAAAAAGACGCATCGAAGTAATGAAAAATACAACTGTGAGTCTGTGAATACCGTGTTAGGGTCCCAAACACAAAACAGCCATTTACACGAAATGGAACAAAAAAGAACGTTCCATGGTACTCTACTCCTGATATGGTAGCAATAAAGAGCGTTTATCTTACTTCTGGCGAAAGTTGAAAATGGCTGAGAAATGGCTGTGACTTTGGCAAAGATTTTTTCAGAGCATATGAAGCCGGTGCATCAATAGTTTTGGCAGTTCGAATGAGCCATTTGCGTTTAAGGCCCTGAGTCCTTTAATGAGATATTATTTTTTATTTGTAGATGTCCAACGTGTCAGGTCAGTTTCAAAGACCGGTTATCCCTGAAACGTGATCAGTTGCTGCATATAGACAAGAACCGTAACTTTTGTGACTATGTGTGCCGGCGATCTGTTTCATTGAGATGTCATTTTGGAAAGATATCGCCCATCTAGCGGAGCTGTCTTCAAATGTGACGTGTGTCCATTCGAGATGATTGACGAAAATATATTTAGTAGACAATTTCATTCTGAAGATTCACATAGGAATGTAGTTGGAATCTAAATGCAGAGAGGTCAGATGAAACCGTGTTAACAGAGAACTCTGATATTCAAAATAAGAATGAACGACAATGTGACCTTCAAAATAAGGATGAGAAACACTTTTACGTTCCCCACTCTAAGCATGTCAGCTATGAAACTGTGGACCAGCATTGTTACCAGAGTATTCAGATAAAGTCCCATTCTTTCTATTAAAACGTCAAGGAATGTGAATGCCGAGGGCGTCGGATGGGAGCGACTTCAGAATATCTTACCAGTTGTCATACAAATACAAAAGTTTAATGTTTTCTCAAATCCCACCTTTGGTGCAACTGTGTGGCTCAATAAGCTAATTTGCACTATTGACATATTCGTGATTTGTATATATGGTCTTTGTGATATATGACACGACTACTATGTTGCAAAGTGAAATATCAAGATTCAATTGAGCTATTGATATATTCCACCTTATTTTTTTTCTGGGACTAATCAGAACAAGCTATGTGTATGTTCTGGTTTTCGCACACATGAGGCATGCGTTTGTTTATTAGTCTCTTGCGAGAAGTCTGAACAATCGAGGAAAATAACAAATGGATTCATTTGGAGTGGCATCTTCCGGAACCATATACACTCAAATATGTGTACACGAATGTCAAGTTCCCAAATAATTAGATCTGGTTTAATTTGTGCATATCATTTGTTGACTTTCTGAATGGACATTTTGCATCAGTAGTTGCACTTCTATTGTGGCTTGACATTGGTTGTTAATGTATACACATCGCAGCGTCGCTATTTGATACTATTCTAGCTGCTGTGTTCATTTTCTAACAACTGTTTGGCGTTGTTGAAACGGGTAATAATTTATTAATATTATTGGAAAGAACCGGGAAATCGTATGATGAAGTCAACACGTGTCGCATATTTCTAAAACGTCCAGAAAATATGCATCAAGATGATTCTGACTACTCCCAGAGAAAATTTAAATGGTACTAGTCTGAAGTATTTCCAGGCAGCTAAATAAGGTGCCGGTCATTTGCAGAATGAAGTCCCTAAAGGGTGCATTTAGTGATGGAACCCACATAGCAGGCTAGCATCACCAAATTTACCCTCTGAGGACCTCATAGCTGATCAATTCCTAAACAGAATGAGTCCCGTTGGATGAATTTGGTGATGCTAGCCCACTATGAGGGGTAGCATCACTAAACTCACCCTCTGGTGACCTCATTCTTCAAAATGTCCAGCACATTATTTTGAGGCCTGATAAATTCTCATTAATATCCCATTTAACATCAAATGGTAATTCAGTTGGTCACTAAACTCATGATTTATCGCAAATAGATACATAAACAAATTTTCAACATGACATTTGGGGTTCTAAACACCTCAAAAAAAGTAAGTCCCCCCTAATATATTTGTTAATATGTTATGAAATATGAGATGGATTTTGACGAAACATCATTCAATTGTTTTGTGGTATCTGGTTCAGAGCCTGCACAGTGTACGAGACAAGGTCTTGTGGGTTATGTTATGGCCGACTGAGCACAAATTGATTGGAAGAGTGGTGCTTTTCAAAAGCTGCAAAACACTTGACTTAGAGTGAACAATCACTCCAGTGTTCCATTGTTCACTCAAGTTGCTACTGGCTGTAAATGTGGTCCAAAAGTGACACTTATCCACGATAACATGCGTGTTATCTTCGGGACCCAATGTGCCCACTGCATACCCAGGCCATTCAGGCTAACCACATTAATTTGGAAAGACACCTTGCAGTAATGCAGTTACATGCTGTTGACGACACAGAGTTATTGGAATCAGTCTATTTGAAGCCCTTTTTCAGTAAACCATATAGGCATTGAGGTACCAACAGATAAGGATGTTTCAAGCCCGTGCGAGAAATGGGGGGACAACAGCACAACCGAATGACTGATCACTCTATCTGTGTTTTTGCAACTTTTTAAAAGTGGCCCTTTTCCATTCAATTCATGCTCACTCAGCCATATGTCACCTCACCGCATGGTGCTTATATCACACTTGATGTCTCTGGTACCTCAAGTCATTCAGAGATTTTCATCAAAATCCATCCAATATCTCATAAAATATTACCGAATATATTAGGGGGGGGGGACTTTCTTTTTTTGAGGCGTTTACAACAAAATTGGCAAGGGAATGATGGTGAATTTATAAATATCTTTCAAAATTTCACGTTTAAAACAAAACCATAAATAGAGGATCTCACATGAGTTTCTATTTTATACGGAATTTATCAACCGAGTTCACTAAATTCGATTTGAGCCGAGGTTTACCGAGGCTCAAATTGAATTTATAGGACGAGGTTGATAAATTACGTATAAAATAGGACGAGTGTGAGATACCTTTTATCACATGATCAAATAAACCCGAAGCAACGCGAAATATTCATCGAAAACAACAATCATAAACTACAGCGATCGCAAGTTATTTGAAGAACGCCGTGACGTCATCGCACGCGCTGATATTAAACGTGTCTATTACCGATAATTATGAAACTGATTTTATGGCCAAATTATGTGATAAATGAGATTATTGATCCACTGAAAAAATTGTTTGTCCTAAAATATTTATTTTAATGTGACAAATAAATCGACAAGCTACAAGTATGGTCTGCTATCCTTAAAGGTACTCAATCCGATCCGATCCTCCTAAATTACTATTTCTTTGGCTTCGGGGGTAAAACAATATTCAATTCTAGTCGAGGAAGCCATCCATCAAACCTCAGATTGATTAGATATCGATGTTTGAAATGTGCTGTTTCTATGTGTTTGTGGTCCAATCTTTTCTTGTTAATAGTTACAACTTGATTTTAGATTTATCCATCTTACAACTGCAATTTGTCCGTTTTTAGCGCATCGTCGTCGAAAAGATTGGACCACAAACAATAGAAACAGCACATTTGAAACATCGATATCTAATCAATCTGAGCTTTGAGATGGGTGGGTTCCTCGACTCGAATCAAATATTTTTTACACCCAAAGCCAAAGAAATAATAACTTAGAAGCAGCTGATCGGATTGGGTTTCTTTAAAATACTGAATTCTTAAACATATTGTGCCAAAATTCCACCTGACTATATGTAGAATATTTTTCAAGTTTAATGAATAAATGATTATCTTTATGCAACATTTTTCTTCTGATTCACCTGTACACAGAATGAAATGCATTTTCAGTGCTGATAATGCAATCGCTGTTACTAGAACCAACTGGTTCTTGGGCATGTATCCACCAAGGAACCAAATTTATTCTAAATGAAGAACCAATGGTTCTTCGGGGAAGGGAGGAGGGGAAATTGGTTCTTGGGGAAGAACCAAACTAGAACCAATGAAGAACCAGGGATTGGTTCTTGAGGGAGAACCAATGAAGAACCATTTGGTTCTTGGGATGAAGAACCAAATTTTAATCATGAAGAACCTATTGGTTCCGCCTGGAGGACAAACTTGAAGAACCAAATTTGGTTCTTCAATTTTCTCTGTGAGGAACCATTATTACTCTTGAAGAACCAAATTATTATTCCCGAAGAACCAAATGGTTCCACATGAAGAACCAATTATATCAACGAAGAACCAAATATTCAGTCGTGGAGAACCAACTGATTCTGCGGTGTATAAATAATGAAGAACCAAATGGTTCTAGATTTGGTTCTTAATAGTCACAATAATGAGGAACCAAATGGTTCTTGGTTTGGTTCCCGATAAACCCAAATCTGAAGAACCAAATGGTTCTAGGTCCCCTGAAGAACCAGTTGGTTCTTCATTTGGTTCCGCCTGGAGGACAAGTGGGGAACCAATGAAGAACCATTGGGTTCCATTTTTTTCTAAGAGTGCACTTGCCATCATCGATTGTCCAACCCCAGTTGATCTCGTTTTCGACAGTATTCCCGATCCAAGTCTGTATCTGATGGTATACTCGTTTTCTGTGGTGCTTTGTAGCTGAATCCGTGGGCGGTAGCGTTTCGGGTTTGACAAAGAGTTTGGACGATGCCACTTTGGATATTAGCATTTTATGCAATAAAGATGTCAAAGTATCAGTAGGTTTTCCTCCGAAAATAGCGATCATGGCAGCTCGACCAAACTGCTCCAAGTCTGTTGGTGATATCGTTTCCGTGAATCCGTGCCCGATTTCTTGCAGGTACTTGTCATTTACCATCTTTTTGAAAACTTTCGGCTTGCCAATACCGAAAATCCGAGATGCGGTGGGACGATGGTAGACATAGGCACAGCTGCCTGCATAATACTGTGTCCAATAGATGCCACTTTTGTCGAAACATCTTGCCCTAAGACCAGTTTATCAAGCAGAATTCTCAGAGTATCTGGCATATATGATAGCTTGATCAAGTTTGATATCATCGGTGGGTGGGTAAGAGTCCAAACACGGAATGGTTTGTTGTTTGATATCAGCATGTATGATCTTTGCTGCTGCTTTGACAAGGCGTCTTTTCTCAACTTCAACGTCTGTGTCATTCTGTGAAACTTTCTGAGAATAAGATCTGCTGATTCTCGAACAGTAACAACATCAGACTCCCCGCCAGAGCCCGAGAACAGTATTTGATCTCCGAAATGTTCAATCAGTTTCTTTTTCAAATACATTTTATTATATGCATCCACGCCAGTATCAACCAGGATAGCTTGCATTTCTGAGACTAACCCGAGGACAGTAAATTGATCATTTGTCGAATCATTGATCAGGAGTTCGCAGACACTTTCAAACGCCTCCGCGCGACTTTGATTCTCTGATCGACCCTGTTTTTGTCTCTTGGCAGTTGGTTCTTCGCTGGGCGTTGGTTTGTTGTACTTCTTCGGAATCTGTTTACCCGTGCTGAAATTTCCTCTGCACGTTTTGTGATAAACGCAATCGTAGGCATGGAGATCCCCAGAATAGTATTCTATTCTCCCGCGAACAACATGGGCCCATTCGTCATTTCTTTTATCGCAGTCAGCTTTTACCGAAATTGGGAAGTCTGAGGTTCGAACACGCTGGGCTTCATTCTTGGAACTCTTCCCCTTTTTACAAGAGAAGTCCACGGGGGTTTCACAAAAAAAAAAAGTCTGTGGCCGAGTCACAACTCGCGCGGCTCCTCTTTGTTGAAGTCGAAGACGAAGGAACATCGCACTCTGGTGTTATTCGATTGTCCGTTAAACGTCTCCTACATTTGTTGTGCACGTTCTTCTCGGCTTCAGCAGTTATATCCAAGGACAATTCCTGGCATCTGTGCGTGAGATTGGGAATACCCCTCGGCGTGAGGGTGGAGGCATCATCACCTGTTTCGATCGTCCCTTTACAGATTACACATTCTACCAGAGATTCGAGGTCATCGCCTTCGCCTGAAAATAAAAAGAATGGATTTAATGTTTGACTTATGCATATCAAGAAACTGTAATATTTCGTTGATGAAATAACTTTAAATATCGTTATTTTTGCATACACATAATATCGCAAATCACTCGTAATTACTAATACAGTTACAGTTGAAATATATTTATTAACGAATCGGCTTTCCGTAGAAATGTGTGCCGCCGGCGAAGAGGAGTGGTTTACAGCTGATGACCCCATTCTTATTTCTTACATTCGCGCGTCGTTTTAAATTTGGCTTTATAATGTATAAATAAGCACCCTTTATATATTGGTGCATATAGTATGAGACTATGACCATTAGGTGGGCTATTATAATATCTTGTTAATAACTTACCATCTGGCGGTCCGCTTTTTTTGTCCATTTATTCCAATAGGCTGACTAAGCACACTCATGTTGTCAAAAATAGCAATAGTTTGTTTGTTCTACGGAAACCCATAAGCCTCTTACCATGCCGCGAAATTTGAAAAAAATAAATAAAACACCCATAATTATGCATTGATCACTCAGACACTCACTAATTGACTGAGTAGGGCTTACATGGGAGTTTTATATTGTAGACATGCTATAAGTCGGTTCCATATAGACTATAGTGTCCCTATTTATCAGTGGAGACAGCGCACCCTAAACAGTTACCTGGACGAATGAGTACATTTAGTGATGTATTGTGATCATGAAACGCTCTTTATATCACATATAGTATCGCAAAAATGTGCATGCTAATGATGATTTAACATTGACATAGTATGTCAGTTGGGTTTTAATCATTTACAACTTTACAACACTAATTTTGCAATAGTAATGGAATTAGACATGATACTCAATATCATTATCACTAAACGCTCTCTAAATTACACAATATCGCTGAATCGTCGCAAAAATGGGCATGATAACAATGATTTAACATTCACACAGTGTCTCAGCTGGGTATTAACCGATTACAGCACCAAATTTGCGATTAGTATTGAAACTAGACACGATACTCAAAATCGTTATCATCAAACGCTCTCTAAATCATTAAAACCCTAAAAAAGACAATTTCCGCTCAACATAGAGATGGGTCATTTTCAGATGTCATATGTATGACCTATTGCTATGTATTCCAGTAAAAATCATTTGTATTGCAATTTGTTTACGGTCCAACACCAGATCCACTAGACTATAGTTATGAAGTGCGCATGCGCTGTTCTCAAAATCTACTTCCGTCGTATAAGGTGTGTCCGTCAGTCTTCTCCCTGTAAGCCCGTGTAAATAGCAAAATACTAGATATTTATGAAGATTACTTCAGTTTACTTTTCGTACCCGGGTATGAAAATACCAAACTACGCCAACCGAGAGCAGGGGTGGCGCCAGGATTTCCCCGACGGAGGGGCTATGGTCCCCGACAGGGGGGCTAGACCGGTGACCGAAGGTCATCGGCGGCTGCCGAAGGCAGCCCCGGGGAGAGCGCGAGAGGTGGTGTCCCCTCTCTCACGGGGGTTTTGGGGGACCTCCCCCACGAAAATTTTGAAAATACATAGCCTGAGATCGATTCTGGAGTGTTCTGGTGTCAACATACACACTGTTCTAGGGGATCATAATTGTCACTTTTACTTGAGTATTTGGAAACAAAATCAGCATATACAATTGTCAAATAATATTTGGTCTTCTTGTTTGACACCCATTACAGGGCTGTTTTTTCGGCGACGCATAGGGAACGGGAAAGGGAAGATTCGGCAGTGTGAGTCTGTGTGGAATTTGTAATACATGTAACACGACACACACGAGGATGGTGACGGCATCTATGACACCCTAACCCTATAGTTCCATGCACGAATTTAATAAGTATACGATATGACTCACGGTAGTCTCACGAGTGACTCGTGTCGAGTCTGTCGGACTAAAAATAGAACTCTGGTAATGTGATTCATTAACTCTGCACGCCCACGTCGATTTGTTAATCACCAGTGCACGTGTTTCGAGTCGCGGATTTTCCAATGTTTATCGTCTTTGCATAATTTTATCTCCCCGACGAATTTTGGCAGATATCCCCGACGGGGGGGCTGACCATCCCCGACGGGGGGGGGGGGGGCTGTAGCCCCCCCCCCCCCCCCTTGGCGCCACCCCTGACCGAGAGTATGCTTGTGTCCTACTCCGAGTAATAATTTTGTCCGCTCTTGCGCAGCGTAATTAATGGAATTTGACCTTGCATTTCCGGCGGCGCCAATTCGGAAAATGAAAACGTGAAGATGGGTTTATATCGAGAAATCAAAGCAAATATATCATTTCCACAAAAATGGAAGGATATTACAGTTAACATAGGTAGTGCCCTCTTTTCATGATGTTATAATATGAAATGACTCTTGTCTTATACCCAAGATGGCCAAGTCATCTGATACCTTTTTGAGTCAAATGGTACCTTTTATCAAAAATTTTGATTTAGATACATTTGACGCAAAAAAAGACCTGAACCAATGACACAGCAATTTTGGGTATCACTTGACCAATTAGAGTATCACTTTGCAAACAAAAACATGTTACTCACAGTTTTCCCGGCTGTCGCAGAACACGCGATCTGCAGTTCAGGTGAAAAGAAGGTATCAGTTTACTCGAGATTAGGTATCACTTGACCTTTTTTTTCCGAGAGTATCAGTTGGTTTGGGTATCACTTGTCCTGCACCCAATATGGTGAACCAAATAACACTGACAATTCGTTAATTAGTTCAGTTGGTATTTTACCAGTTTCTCGAAACGTCGACCAAATTACCAAAACTATTTATTAAGCAAAAAGCAGCAAACGGTTTTACACTTTTATTTATTATACAACTTTGACGCCCGTCATCAATTACTAACTATAAAGTATCACCGATTAGAATCTCGAACACTGCTTTCTTATAGTTATATTTAGTTATAAATAGTTCAAGTGGCTTTTAGAATTCTAACTTTTATGCCAGGCATCAATTACTAAATTAGAGTATCACTTCGTGTGTTTGCTTCAACATCTAATTGTCATATTTACAGGAATTTTGAAGTAATGCGTTAATTTTTATAATTAAATTATGATATATTTTTTACGATATGTACCCTATGAAAGTCGAACAAGAACTAAACGCTTGTTATCAGATAATATTTCCAGCGCGAAAAATCGATGCGACTCCGCGTCAGCGATTGGATGCTTTTGGATATGCGCAGAATGTGACAGCTACAAACCACGCCCAAATGTGTTAACGCCGCCCATCATGAAAATGTCCGGGAATGATCTACACTTGCGTCAGTTAATTTTTCGAATGATTGTTACATGCATACAACGTCGATTAATATTAAAATTATTCTTATAGTTTGAGGACAATTTAAAATTGAAATCCATCGATCTATTTTTTTTAATTTTTGGATTGGGAACTTAAATTATTGGAATCCTTTATATAACTTAATGAAGAAACATCCTCTATCGATCATGCACATAAAAATTATCAAGATCCTTCATATGTAATTTTAATGCGTACAAATATTCATGGTTATCACTTTGTACCGTTATATATTTATTCATTTAGAGAATTGTCCAAATGTGTTTTGGTATATGCTCAGATGATTATAGAAGGAAATATTATAGTTCAAATATAACTGTAGTCAACGATTTTTAGAATTATGCACCCGAAAATAAAACGCATACACCGGTCTATATATTAAGTGTATTTTGGTGCGAAAACAGCCACGTGGCTTAAAAATATTTATTTTGTCATCTCATGTTCCATTTTTTTTGTCCTCTCGCCGGGGGGGGGGGGGGGGGGGGTAGTAAATATTATCATAGAAGGAAATCTTGTAGTTCAAATATAACTAGTCAACGATTTTAAGAAATAAAACGCATATAATAACATTATAAACGGAAAGACTTTCATTTCTCGATCTTGATCACCCATTTTGTATATGTACACTATTCTAAGGATGTGTTATATATATTTGGGAAGAAATGAAGCATTGTGTAAACCGATCTTGTAACCTCAAAATAAACCCAATACCAACGAGCTGGTATTGGCCATATATATAGTAATCAGCACACAAGTGATACAAAATGGTTAGCGTTTTACCAAAATATTACGGCTAATGAGAAACGCTCTTTATTACCGCCACACAGTGGGTGTACACTGGTGTAGATTTTTTCATATTGTGTGGTCGATCGATAATCCACTGGGCGTTTGTATTATTACGTGTGACCTAATATCTCAATAATCTGAGGCAAAAGTACGCCTGCTAAAGGCGAATTATAACAGTTGGGGCTATAACGCTCAATGAATACTGGAGGCTATAACAAACTGCGCAGCAGAATATCGCTGAATGGACGAGTATGAGATGAGCCTAACTGCAATTGTGACTTTGTTTAAAGGCCCACTTAATTTTCGAGTCATTCATTTTTGTATAGTATATACGGTTTTAATAACAATTTATGCCATAAAATTTGAATAAAATACTATAATTCATCACCATTTCAAACGCAGAATACTTCTATCTCCTAGTTTGAAACACCTTTAAAATACCGCGTCGTATATCTAGCAATTAGCAACCAACATGTCCTCTTCGGCTTTCCATAGATTTCAACGTAATTTGATACTTATGGGTATTTGTGTCCGGGAAGTGTTTTGGGTGTGACCCCGACCTGACCTTGACCTTTAAAACTGTCAACGCAAGGTAAATTTGGGTAAAACGGACAAATTTCGACGAAATTTGATACCTAGGGATACTTTTGTCCGGGGAGAGTTTGAACAGGTCAAATCGTGAACTCGGCGTGACCTTGACCTTCACTGTGGTCAATCAAAGGTCAAATCGGATAAAACGGATGGATTTCGACGAAATTTGATACCTATGGGTACTTTTGTCGGGGGAGTGTTTTGGACGGGTCAAATCATGACTCCGACCTTACCTTGACCTTCAAAATTGTTCATTAAAGGTCAAGTGGTGTAAAACGGACGGATTTCGACGAAATTTGATACCTAGGGGTACGTTTCTCCGGATGGGGGTGTTTTGGACGGGTCAAATCATGCCCCTGACCTGACCTTGACTTTCGAAATAGTCAATTGAAGGTCAAATCGCGTCTTTCACCAGAAATCAGATGGGAAACAGGCCGGGCGAAGTCGGGCCCATCAGCTTGTGTAATAAAGAAGACAGTTTGAAGAAAGTAATGTATGACACGAGAAACGGGAAAACTTGAAATATGGAAGTATGCAAATTTCCCACATAAAATTTGAAAGCTATTTTATAGAATAATTGCATTATAATTTATATTTATGGCTAATAATATGATATTGGTGGCGTTACCATTTCTGACTATGGTTTTCTTGTGTGTAAGTGTTCTACTGGATCCATGTTTTCCACATCTCTTGACTTATTGAACCGGGATGCATACTACATGCATGCATATAGGGTGAATGAGAAGGTCTGTCGATCTTTACGATCACCCTGGGAGCCCATCCTGGTCTAGTTCGTATATCTGTCGACCTGCATGTTGTCATCGACCATCCCTTGTACTAAAGCCATGCACTTGGCGGTTTGCGCTCCAAAATACACTTGTAATAATGTATTCGCCTTTGAAGTTTTCCCGGCATCGAAATTTATATATAGATGATAAATACTTAAACGATACTTTCTACTAGTACGAACATTATATGTTCCAGAAAGACGCGTTGGTGTCATAAAACAAGTGATACTTAATTCCGAGTTAAATGTTATATACCGGAACAAGTGATACCCAATTCCGAGTTCAGTGATACCTGAGACAAGTGATACCCAGTTCCGAGTTCAGTGATACCTGAGACAAGTGATACCTAATTCCGAGTTCAGTGATACCCGAGACAAGTGATACCTAATTCCGAGTTCAGTGATACCTGAGACAAGTGATACTTAATTCCGAGTTAAATGCTACCCGGGACAAGTGATACCAAATTCCGAGTTCAGTGATACCCGAGACAAGTGATACCTAATTCCGAGTTCAGTGATACCTGAGACAAGTGATACTTAATTCCGAGTTAAATGCTATATACCGGAACAAGTGATACCCAATTCCGAGTTCAGTTATACCCGAGACAAGTGATACCTAATTCCGAGAGTTCAGTGATACCCGAGACAAGTGATACTTAATTCCGAGTTAAATGCTATATACCGGAACAAGTGATACCCAATTCCGAGTTCAGTGATACCTGAGACAAGTGATACCTAATTCCGAGTTCAGTTATACCCGAGACAAGTGATACCCAATTCCGAGTTCAGTGATACCTGAGACAAGTGATACCCAATTCCGAGTTCAGTTATACCCGAGACAAGTGATACCTAATTCCGAGAGTTCAGTTATACCCGAGACAAGTGATACCCAATTCCGAGTTCAGTGATACCTGAGACAAGTGATACCTAATTCCGCGAGTTCAGTGATACCCGAGACAAGAGATAGTGACACCGAGACAAGTGATACCTAATTCCGAGTCCAGTTCTATGAAAATGACACCCGAGACAAGTGATACCTAATTCCGAGTCCAGTTCTATAAAAATTTGACAAGAGAAATTATAATTGCACTAAAATAATAAAAGGTATCATTTGTCTCAGAAAAGTATTAGTTGACTCGAAAAGAAGGTACCAGTTGACTCGAGATTAGGTATCACTTGACTTTTTTCCGAGAGTATCAGTTGGTTTGAGTATCACTTGACCTGCACCCGGATAATATTGTTATATTTCAAAATTCAAATGCTCTAGTCACCAATTTTCGACACAGAACTTTGTCAGGTCGGGCCACATTTGTTGGCCATTATATATAAGTAGTAGCCCTAGAGTAAGAATAATAGGAAAGTTGGGAAACAACATGTTAATTTTTTTTTTTTTAAACCCACCACCTCCCCTGTAACACTCGAAATCTCATCAGATTCAAAACGAATACGCTTCGGACAACGTCATCCAACGGTGCACCTACAGCCAAATCAAGGCTACTACACCTAGTGTTCAAACGATTAGTCGACAAATAATCGTCGATGTTGGTTTGTCGGGAAATCAACTCTAACTTCCACAGTCGACTAGTCGGAATACAGTTCATATATAATCTCATCAGCTGGCCTTGACAATGCATGGTTTCACTAAATGTGAGTCAGAAAAGCAGCAAAGATAGCTAGTCTATGTTCAAGAAGCTTTCCAAAGTGTTCGTCGATACTAACTGAGTCTAACTCTCCGCTTGCTACGTACGCCTTACGGAAGTTATGGCAACTTACAAAGTAGGCCTATGTACGCATCATCCATCATATATAATCATTATAATGTGTGTCACACAGTGTGTGTGTTTTCTTTTGTTTTTGTTTTGATTTTGAGCTGACTTTTGAGACTGAGTATCGTTTATTTTCTATACCCTGGCAGGGAAGTATTTATTTGATTTCATGATTAAACAGAAAATCCCTCAATTATTTCCTCAATTATTTATTCTCATTATCATTAGAGCTGAAACGGTTGACCCATTCTTATAACCGGTTAACCATCGGGGTTAACCGGATTTCAACCGGTTAACCGCTAATTTATAGTGGAATTCTCTCTGACTAATTATGTCGACATTTGCCATGCTCCAGGGACAGACCTAGGTGAGAAATAGCAGCTGAACTAAAGACCTTATTCGCGGCATTTAACGATATTCAAAAACACGCATTCACTGTTCTTTTGCTGGCTCTCGTGATGGGGAATGAGCAAGTGAAAATTGTGAATGGCAGGGGATGCTTATTTGCAATTGCCGCCATTTGCCGGTGATCAGCATGTTTGGGCATCTGTAAAACGAGTAACAATAGTATGCGTAATTGGGTATTGGTAAAACGAGTAACAACACTATACATTAAAGATCTGTAATATATAATTACCATCATTGGTATATCCTCCAATGATTTAATAGAAACTGAAACGTAATAACTCATACATGTAGCTAATAAGCTATAGCACTAAAATGAAGGTCAGTTAGGTAATGCAGTCCTATTCAATAGGCCTAATACTATTCGTCGGAATCACTATCATCACGACAAATTTTGCATTCCGCACTGTTCCGCAAACATTTTTTGGTTTGCATTGTCTTCTACCAATCGGAAATTCGCGCACACTTCTGATTTACGCGATTCCATTTAGATAATAGCCGTCTTGAAGCGTCTTCCTTCTCAAAATTCAACACGAAATAATACCTGAGGGGTGTCTATCAGATGACAGATTCACTGATTCAGTGACGTCATTGCATTGAACTATCCCTCCTTGATACACAGTGACTGCACACGTGCTCTTGTCGGAAGATCAGAGAAAACTTCAAAGGGCCGGAATTGATTGAAGGTCGCCGACACTTGCAGGCAGTTCGAGAATTGCTACTAAGTATCTGATACTATCGCGTGTACCAATTAATGCTTGCGTTGCACTCTACTATCGGTGACACAGGATTTAGTATTAGTTTTGCATCATTTAACCTAATATTTTGAGGATTATTCACGTTCACATTCAACTGATAACGGGATGCGGTTTCGTCCGGTTCATTTTTTTCTAACCGGTTACGTCGCTAACCGGATGCTAACCGGTTAACCGTCTAACCGTTTCAGATCTAATTATCATCGTAGATTCGTAGGGAACTTATTTGCGATCGGTGGGTTTCTAGAGCACCGGTTCATTTGCAACAAAACCACATGACGGGTCACGTGATTCAATTCTCCGATCACAGTAGAGTGTAAATATTGTGATGATGGCACGGAATTTGTAATTTTCTTTCACATGTGTTTTAGTATAAGGTTGGTGATGTATTTGGCCGACTAGTCGACGTCGACTCGACTTTTGGTCTTCGATTAGTCGACTCCAGATTCCCAGAGTCGTTTGAACACTAACTACACCGAACTACATACAGATACAGACAGATACAGATGAATAACTACGTATGCAAAACTATCGAATATCGATAATCACACTTACCATACATTTCTTGAGAGGTATATCCAGAAAAGCAACTTTTATCAGGTGAACATAATCAAAATCACTATAAAATTTGGCTCGACACAACATCATTAGCACGGAAATGTTAGGATCGATAACTCTTTTGAAAAGTCGGGTTGGCGATTACCGCAATACGATAGGGGAACACCGAGTGCGTAACGTAACTATCACAAGTATAACGTACTCTGATAACTTATGACACTTATCGCCAAATTCATGCTTCAAACATTTTAAACATGTCATCTTCAGCTTCTTTTATTTTATTTTTATGAATAATAAATGGGGTGATAAATATGTATAAAATGACAAATAGTATCAAATTAGCCATTTTCCCGTGAAACTTAGGACAGGTAAGCCAGGTAAAAAAATTGGTGAAATAGGAGTACGAACGTCAAAGTGTTCCCCCTATCGTATTGCGGTAATCGCCAACCCGACTTTTCGAAAGAGTTATCGATCCTAACATTTCCGTGCTAATGATGTTGTGTCGAGCCAAAGTTTATCGTGATTTTGATTATGTTCACCTGATTAAAGTAGTTTTTCTGGATATACCTCTCAAGAAATGTATGGTACTAGTAAGTGTGATTATCGATATTCGATAGTTTTGCATACGTAGTTATTCATGTCCGAAGCGTATTCGTTTTGATGAGATTTTGAGTGCAACAGGGGAGGTGGGTGGGTTTTAAAATAATTTTTTTAACATGTTGTTTCCCAACTTTCCTATTATTCTTACTCTAGGGCTACTACTTATATATAATGGCCAACAACTGTGGGTCGGGCACATATGCAAAATGATCTAATTAGATCATTCGTCTATCATGGCCCGATTGAGCTACGTCTTTAATGTGATTTACACGCCTCTAACGATTGCGGACAATATCATGAAAAAAAATTTGAATCGATGTTCAACGGCTCGGTACATTATGATCAGGCAAAAAAGAAAAAATGTCTCTATTTCCGATACAGAACAGAAGAAAGCATTATCCAATATTATGAATATAAAATGCATAAGCATCCTTGAGTATTCACAGAAGCCCGAGTTTAACATACTTTAAATGAACAACTGCCTGTTATGAACACACTTACACAGGCCTTCTAAACAGTGACTGAGATCTTGATAAATAGAAATTTAATGCATCTATTCTCTATCAAATATTAAGAGACATGTGTGCATAAGAAAGTTTGTAAATTTACAAATATCGACCCAATAATTTTCAAAGTGTTCAAAACGTTTCAAATATCATATTTTACCATTATTAGCTCAACTTTACTTTGTAAAGTTTGAGCTATTGCCATGGCTTTGTCGTCCGTGTGTACGTGTGTACGTAAGGCGTCAACAATGCAGTCTACAGGTCGTACCTTTGGTCGGATCATTATGAAATTTGTCATAGCTGTTGACATCAACATTTAGACCAGAATGATTAATTTTGGGGTCATTCGGTAAAAAAACATGGCCGCCAGTGGCCATCTTGCATTTCAAAATTCAATCCATTAGCACGGGCTACAGGGCGTACTGTTTGTCTGATCGTCATGAAATTTGTCATGGATGTTAATATTGACATGTAGATGGGAACGAGTAATTTTGGGGTCATTCGGCCCAAAAACATGGCCGCCAGCAGCCATCTTGGATTTTACTCTTTGTATGACTAAATTCTTTAGCACGGGCTACAGGTCGTACTTTTAGTCTGATCATCATAAAATTTGTCAAGAATGTTAATAATGACATGTAGATGGGAACGAGTCATTTTGGGGTCATTCGGCCAAAAAACATGGCCGCCAGCAGGCATCTTTGATTTCACTCTTTGTATGACTAAATCCTTTAGCACGGGCTACAGGTCGTACCTTTAGTCCGATCATCATAAAATTTGTCATGGCTGTTGAAATTGGAATGTAGATGGGAACGAGTCATTTTGGGGTCATTCGGACAAAAAACATGGCCGCCAGCGGCCATCTTGGATTTCAAAATTCAATCCATTAGCACGGGCCACAGGTCGTACTGTTCGTCTGATCATCATGAAATTTGTCATGGATGTTAATATTGACATGTAGATGGGAACGAGTAATTTTGGGGTCATTCGGCCAAAAAACATGGCGACCAGCAGCCTTCTTGGATTTTACTCTTTGTATGACTAAATTCTTTAGCACGGGCTACAGGTCGTACCTTTAGTCTGATCATCATCAAATTTGTCATGGATGTTAATATTGACATGTAGATGGGAACGAGTAATTTTGGGGTCATTCGGCCAAAAACATGGCCGCCAGCAGCCATCTTGGATTTTACTCTTTGTATGACTAAATCCTTTAGCACGGGCTACAGGTCCTACTTTTAGTCTGATCATCATAAAATTTGTCAAGAATGTTAATAATGACATGTAGATGGGAACGAGTCATTTTGGGGTCAATCGGCCAAAAAACATGGCCGCCAGCAGCCATCTTGGATTTTACTCTTTGTATGACTAAATCCTTTAGCACGGGCTACAGGCCGTACCTTTAGTCTGATCATCATAAAATTTGTCATGGCTGTTGAAATTGGAATGTAGATGGGAACGAGTAATTTTGGGGTCATTCGGCCAATAAACATGGCCGCCAGTGGCCATCTTGGATTTCAAAATTTAATCCATTAGCACGGGCCACAGGTCGTACTGTTCGTCTGATCATCATAAAATTTGTCATGGATGTTAACAATGACATGTAGATGGGAACGAGTAATTTTGGGGTCATTCGGCCAAAAAACATGGCCGCCAGCAGCCATCTTTGATTTTACTCTTTGTATGACTAAATCCTTTAGCACGGGCTACAGGTCGAACATTTAGTCTGATCATCATAAAATTTGTCATGGCTATTGAAATTGGAATGTAAATGGGAACGAGTCATTTTGGGGTCATTCGGACAAAAAACATGGCCGCCAGTGGCCATCTTGGATTTCAAAATTTAATCCATTAGCATGGGCCACAGGTCGTACTGTTCGTCTGATCATCATGAAATTTGTCATGGTTGTTAATATTGGATTTTACTCTTTGTATGACTAAATTCTTTAGCATGGGCTACAGGTCGTACCTTTAGTCTGATCGTCATAAAATTTGTCATAGATGTTAATAATGACATGTAGATGGGAACGAGTCATTTTGGTGTCATTCGGCCAAAAAACATGGCCGCCAGCAGCCATCTTGGATTTTACTCTTTGTATGACTAAATTCTTTAGCATAGGCTACAGGTCGTACCTTTAGTCTGATCGTCATAAAATGTTAACGATGACATGTAGATGGGATACAATCATTTTGGGGTCATTCGGCCGAAAACATGGCCGCCAGCAGCCATCTTGGATTTTACTTTTCTCTTCATGTCTATAAACTAGTATTAGACATTCAACTTTCCACATTCCTAATCGCTCCATTGACTGTAATACATTAAATTATTCCCTTTCCAAGTTGAGCTACAGTGTCATTGACATTTTCATATTATAATCCAACATGTGCTTCTAATTACGAGAAACACGAATCCGCTGTCAAACCTGTCGTAGGACGCCCTCTTCTCGAATTATCCGGCATTTCAGATGGTATATTCCGTCCGTTATTTTCACTAAGATGGCTCCGATGCGGTCCCCAAAGTTGACACAACCGGAAGCGAAGAAATGTTGGGTCTCATTAAAGGAATACCGGCGAAGGCCGACGGAGTCCCGTAGGTGAAAAACAAAATGAGTTCATGACACAAAAAATAAACAACTCCGGCTAAACTAAAGCAGGGTGAGTATGTCGACGACTGGATATTTGAAATCCAGCATAATATTTAATTTTTAAGCCGCTTGTCTGCGTTGGATATCGGCGGACTTCTTTTGAGTGACCGTTTCAAATGGAAATACAAAATGGCAAAAAAAACAAGTGACATTTGTTGAATAATAGACATGATACAGGTGAGATACATTGATTCTGCCAACGGCATACATTTCTTAAAAAATAGAGGCACCAGTTGCTGTAAAAACATCGCAGTTTAATGGTAAATTGTATGATAAAATCGACTTTAAGGCCAAAAAAAAAAAGTGTTTTGAATCTCGGGCAATTTTTTTTGAGAAACAGATGAGGGAGCGAGGGATTTATTTTTATTTTTGTTATGGGGATAATGCCCATAGTTAGAATGGGTTATTATACCTTCCCAGGTTAATAAAATGTAAGGAGAACATTGTTTTGATATAAACTAATGTATTCCACTATAAAGAATGACCATAATAAGATCGTTCTCAACATTGTAGATGGACCAGTCTACTAACATTTTATCACCTGTTGTCACATTTAATGGGATGAGCATATTTGCATTTCTAATATTGTTTCGTAACAAGCATGTTTAATAACAACAAACAGAGCTAAATATCCGGTTCAATTACTCAAATAAAAATACGGAACATGAATACAATCGAAACGAAAAGATATATATAGTGATCTTCATAGAAAGTCTAGAATGATTTATTCTGCCGTATCTGAATTATGTATTATGTACCTCAATACATGCTAGCCATAAAAACTTCAAATATTAAACCAGCATACACATCACCAATACTCACCATATTTCTTTCCGGTTTGCGTTCCCGAAATTGTAAATCTCAAAATTGTTTATCGTTTACCTTTTCGATTGATAAAATACCGAAATATTTGAACACATTAGACTTAATAAACTTGGGGTTTGGGCAGCTTGTGGTGACTATATGCCTGGTAGTTATCGTTGCCTAGTGTCTGTTTTTGAATACCAACACATGCACCATTGTATGTCTATCATATTCGATGTTTGAAACATAACTAATTTCTGTTTTTTAGTTTCCTATTTTCGTGTTATCATTTGTCAGCTTTGGTAAAATTTGAAAATCGTAATAAAATGGTTCAACGCAGGCCTTTTTTCCAGACGCGGCTATCCCCGTCTTTTTTGCCTAACCTATTTTTTTTATCGACAATGACGACATGACCAAATTTCGGACAGAATTTTATATGCATACCTGGTCCATTTATTAAAGGTAAGTGGACTAATTACTTCAAAAATCTATAATATCACTCAATTATCACTGTTTAGAAGGCCTGTAGTTATGAAGGACACATTATCTGGGTCACTGTCATACACCAAACATGTGCGGGTCACGTGAATCAACTAAGTGTAACTATTTATGGCAAGCCCTTTGATGGTACCGACTTTGTAGCAAATACTAGTATGATAGAAACAACTTGTACTGTATGCAACTATTAAATGCGCATTTCTGATCATCTAAATGTGCAAATATGTACTGTCAGGAATATGTGATAACTTGCTGTTAATTGCACTGAAAGTTAGCAGGTAATCAATTCTGCTAATTAAAACTTTCCGGGATTGAAACGAAATAGGTCGGCAAAATGTGACTTTTAAGGTACTCAATAGATGCTCCTAAATTACTATTTCTTTGGCTTCGGGGGTAAAAAATATTTGATTCGAGTCGAGTAACCCACCCATCAAAGCTCTGAGTGATCAGATATCGATTTTTGAAGTTTGTTATTTCATTTGTATGTGGCCCAGAAACGCAGCCAAAAGGATTGTCTCGGTCAAAATTGCAGATGAAGATGGATAACTCTAAAAACTTTCGTGAATAATCAAGTGGCCGTATTACTCTTGCTAGGCTATTCATTGAATGCATGCGAAAGCAGCCCATAATATGAGTGACCAAACAAACAGTGCATGTCTTAGATTGCACTTCGACACACAATGTATCATAGTATGACGTCATCAGTGGCTCAATGCCACACTGAGTACTACTAAGTCTGTGGCAGTTCGGGTAGCTCATGGCCATTGGGTGTTGGTGACTTAAAAGACACTGACAATGCATGCAGTCTGTAGATAAGTCATTGTCATTATTCGGACGGACTGATTTTAGATTAATGTGATTTTCACGAAGACGCCAATCCTTGTCGGCTTACTCATTATTTAAAGACAGGATCTTTAGCTTTATGTCTTCACTATATTATTTGTTTAAAAAAAAAATGTGATTGTATCATTAACAATTTTATTTTCCAAACATTGCCAGTCTTTCCCAGGAGACGGGAGCAATTTTTCTCGCACCCGTTCACACTCGCAATTTTCAATTCATGGGTGCTAAAATGTGCTCTCGTCCCTCTTGTCAAAATGATTATGATGACTAATCGATTCAATATTGAACTATTGAAGGTTTATTTTGATTCTTTTCTGTTTCAATTCAATTATGTGCCTGTGAAAATGTGACTACATACAAACAGACATGTGGTAGGTGTACATGTATGTCCCATTTTGTAACTTGTTACTTGTGATTATATTACAGGGTGCAGTTATACCCGTCTTTTGCATTGCGGGAGCAAATAAGTGCTCTTGTTGTGTTTTCCTCCTGGGAAGGACTGCATTGTGTAGTGATGAGCCGATTGTAAAATAGAGCCTTGCGCCGATTGCCGATTATTTCAGATCACAATCGGCCGATTCAGGTGCCGATTCCGATTATTGTAATAATTATACCAAAATATGCTATATGTGTTACTACTTTGATTTGGAAGCAACAACATCCGTAATATACCAGTATACATAAGTATACGTTTCGTTTGGGTAAGTATAAAGGTAGGTATGGGTGGACTTGTGAACGAATTCCTGCGTCCTGACAACAAATACACATGTTATATCATGCTCAATTTACCGTAGTTTTCTGTCAATATAAAGTCACTACTTGTTGACCCAGTATTTTCCCTCAAAATGTGCATGCGCCTTATACAACAGCTGTAAGTCAATAGGGGGTCTGAAATCTGGCTACAATCACAGACACAGGTGAGATTTGGCATTCGTCGCGATGACAACTCAGAAGAGTGCATGACCGTTCACACCAAAACAGGAACGAAATGTTTAATTACAAATAAAAACAATTAAATATTATTAATAATTGTTACCAGTGTATTTATCCCTATCCAATTAATGAAATACAGGAATTCAACATGAGACCTCCGTCTGAGAAAAGGAATTTTTATGTTATACCACATTATCCTGAACTCAACTGTAGTCTGTAGAGACAATACCAAGGATGACGCAACACTTGTTTACTGTCTACAGGTTTTTTTTATGTCGGCTTATAGATAAGAGGTAATTGAGGTCACTGGTTCATTTTACATAATTATTTCAATTCATTCGATATATAATAATTGAAGCGTGGTGAATGCAGTCAACTGCGTAATTATGTGTCAGGTGACATGTACTTCCGGGGGTTTATACCTGTATTAGGCAGGACCTGGCTGTATATCATCAAATTTGTGTTTGGTTGCACTTTCCCCATGTTTACTGGTCATTTATTCAACAAAACATCGTTATATTTAACACAGTTTATTGAAGAAAAACAAGCACCTGATTATTATTTAGACAATCGGAAATGCCGATGTTGAAACCCGAGTACCGATTGTCATCCGATGGGCCACAATCGGCTGATTCCGATTGTCGTTTCCGATCATCGGCTCATCACTAGCATTGTGGTTTTTATTTTTGTTAATATCGCCCAGCCCTAGTCCTCAAAGATAAGCCCACCCCCATTTTTAGAAGTTAGAGGGAAAGTACCGGTATGTTGATATCAGGTTAACTCTGAATCAAGATGACAAAAGCTCTTGCATATATCCACATCAATGAGATAAGCTCCCTTTATCTACACTATATATATTAATATGACACAATAAAATAAATTCTATTTGTTATAAATTTTGTCCAATAATGTGTTTCCTCACAAATAAAAGTGTATACTATTTTGCTCTTCTAATATCCTTCCCTGTTAGTAAATTAATCAACATCATAAAACGTGGCAGCCCTTTACAGCCATCCAATCAGGGGTGTGAAGTATTTTTCTTCTACATATTACTCCGAAGCCTTCAATTTACTGAAGATTATGCGGAGGTCCAGGAGCTACCACGGTCGATTAACTTTATAACCATGTAGTGACTCCAGTAGCGTTCTATAATGTGCACATACCGAGGTGTGTACACAGGTCAGCCATTAATGTCTGTGCCCGTTTGCACAGCGTACTGCACCCATGACAACATACCTGGACAAATGTTGTAATGGGGGGGGGGGTCTTCATTTTGCTTTCAGATCGTTAATCAATGATCTCGAATGAGACTTTGTATCTGACCAAGTTCTGATTTTTGTCAGAATACCCTGACCAGGTTTCCCTAACGGACCAGGGAGACCAGTACGCTACCTCTCGGCTACCGACTTCTCCGTATTCACTCTCTGCTTTATTTCATCCTGTGGAAGGAAGTGTGATAAGTGTTTAGCTGTAGCTCACATATGTGATTATAAAAGCTGTCATAATAAGAGTCTAATTACAAAAATAGCATTACTCCAGGCTACAGCTAATTTCCATGGTAAACTCATTAATACTACTTGTCCCATTGTGTTTCACAAAATACTGTATTAGAATATGTAACAGTAAGATGATCCTTGTGTCTTATTTTAAATTGATATCTAACAAAATAAAAGTTATAAAACACAAACAAATTAATTTTTATTACATAAAATAATATAAAGATCTAAAAAATATAAAATACTATGAATGTAAACTGAGATTTTTGCATGTGGGGTCCTCGAAGGTAAAAGCCCAGGCCCAACTTTTTGTATAAAAAAAAATCACCCGGGCTTAGGCCGAAGAAAAAAATATTTGTGGTTTGGGTTTCCCTACCGATCCTATTTTAAACCCTTTACCCTAAAGTTTTTTCAATGGTTTTCAAGAAAATCTATTTAATTTTTTCTCAAAAAATTTCAGAAAACACAAAAAACACATTTAAGTATCTCAGAATAGGTTGATTTCTAAGTGAAAGTATTGTGTAATATTCAAATTTATACTAAAATAATAAAAAGTAGTTTTATGTCAATCTTGCAGAGCAAAATGTACACATGAAAGGTCATAAGAATATGTAAAAATAAAAAAAATTATTAACAAAATAAAATTTCAAGCCTACCTACCGACCCTATTTTTTTCGGCTTGTAACCCAAACCAGACATTTAATTTTCTTTGGCCTTACTGCTGGTTGTACACAGTACTGGTATTAGAATCTTGATAGCTAATCAGAGGGTGTCCATATTTTTATTTCCAAATCCTATCAAGTAACATGATATACAAATGACACCTAAATGCAAAATAGAAGTGTTAATATATAGAAACGAGGATCAGGATCCATATATACACACTGCAGACAATTGTCCAACCAATTGGTGGCATCTCAGTGTAAATTTGGACCTCTCATTGTTCTACATGTATTTTCAGGTGCATCAGCAAGTACATTACAAGATATTAAAGTTGCAGACAGTTCTGGGGGTTACTCTTATATACAAAGTGCTGATGCTTTGTCTTGTTCAAGAAATCGATACATCTACTGGTAAGGCGGCTATTATTTACCTATTCACTACTTAATGGTGTTTTCTTAACCCTACATTTGCTAAATGGATTCTCCTATTCAGTTATCAGTGTATAGATCGGAATGGTCTATTATTCATCTGGAGGGATGCTCAGCGGGCCCGAAAATCCATCAAATTTTGCGAGAATCAAAACATAGTGTTTCTACAGGGAATCAAGTCTTTTTATGAGAATCAAAATGAGAATCATGATTCTGATTCTCATTGGATTTTAAGGCATGCTCAGGAAATAAAAGCAGACTGCAGATAAATAAAGTGCAGAAGGATTCCTATTGATTTGTGGCAAATGTTCAGATAATAAGTTGAACAAACGACCAATATGTTGAACTTATTACCTGAACATTTCCTAAGGAAACTACTCGTCAATGAGTATTTAGTAAAGAAAGGGTGAAAGCTCTCCAAACCGGAACCTCTGTAACCCGAATCCCTCTCCACAGTGAACGATTTCTCCAGGCCCGAATTTACTCAAGTGTATTTTTGCTAAAAATGAGCTCTCCAGTCTGAATACCGACCAGGATTTTGAGTATGTATTATGTAAGTGACCGAACAGGCGAACACATAGCTTTTGACCTCCAGAAATGTCGGGTCATTGTTTTCATAGCATTGTCATACATACTGTCCTAATCAGTTGTCTTTTCATTGGATAATGCTCTTATAGTAGAGGTGCTAGGGAGCCTCGCTTATATAAGAGAATGCATTGGCCTAACAATATTTACCTTTGTAAGACATTGTAAGCCAGTGCATTCTCTTATTTATTCAAGGCTCCATATGGTAGACTCACATATATAAGAGAATGCACTAGTAAAGGGTCTTTAATGCTGCAACAGTGCAGTTCCTGTCATGAAAGGGTTAAAACCAACACTGAAATAAAAAGCGGCCTCATACAATGTATATTAATATCAAAACTCATCAAAAAGCAATTGCTTTGCAACTAACTTTGTTCTCCACAAGCATATTTCAATGATGTTCATTTGTCTACAGGCGCACATCTAATGATGTTCTGGAACTTGTTGAGGAATCACTCGACGCCAACCTTACGGGATCACATGT
The DNA here is from genome assembly GCA_032622095.1 of Siphonodentalium dalli. NCBI lineage: Eukaryota > Metazoa > Mollusca > Scaphopoda > Gadilida > Siphonodentaliidae > Siphonodentalium > Siphonodentalium dalli. The sequence goes on along the minus strand of CP136067.1, from coordinate 193,282,013 downwards.
TAGGTATCGATTCCAGGACACACCCATTCTGGGAGGAGTCAGCATACATGAATCACATGGGGAGATCATTGTTTTGGTGCCGACTGTCGCCAGCGTTCACAGGCTTGTGTTCCCTCATCCAAACAGAATAAACAAAGGGGTATGTGCTCAGATTCATACTGCTGTTATTGTTTTGTTTTAAGACGTCTATTTGTAAAAAGGTTGTGGTCGGGCCACGCAAAGTCAATTTCCCATTTCTCAGGCACGTGTGTATGGTTTTGAAATCCGGGGTGGGGGGGGGGGGGGGATTGAAGATTCAATCGTTTTGAAATAACTGCAGAACCTTTTTTTTTAACTGACGTGCGCGAAATTGTGATTGTACAAGCCCATTTCCCAGATAACATTTTCGTTCATATTGTAATTAGGAACTGTGTTCAAACATTTGTTGAACATCATCTAAAACATGTGATGGATTGCATCTGTCATACTAGTTAGCCTATTTTTGATTTACTAAATCACATTGAATCTATCAACTAACTTTTTACGGACATCTGTTTGGGAAATATTAGCCACAGCAACTTGACATTAGACCCAAACCTTGCCGATGGGGAGGCGAAATGCTTTGTCGGCATGTGCTCGAGAAATTAAAAAATAATATATAAATACTCACCCCGCATTATTTTCAAAACCTTTTGGCCTGAGAAACAGGAAATTGACTTTGTATGACCTTAATGTCACTTTAAAATGGTAGCAACAATGTGGTAGTCACTGTCAACACAGCGAAATGACCTCTTTTATTTCAATAAAGAAATAAAATAAAACTGATGTTTTTTCTGAAATAACTTCCACGCTCCTACAGTATGACCGACTGACCATATGAGAGAATAGGCTATAGCATTGCCTGTGTATTTACTGGATTAGAGCCCGAAGCCGCCATTGCATGCCGCTGCCAGCCATATTGGCCACAAGCCACCGCCAGCCATATTATCCTAACGTCAGCCACATGAAAAAACTTCCGCCTCCCGAATTGTAAAATGGCTGAGCCGTGTGCATGGGCTTATATGTCAATACAACTGTACTGTGAATCCAAAGAACTAAACTGCATTGCCTAATATCGGCATACACGCATGGACTCTGCTTGGTTGTTATATCATCAGAACACCCGGACCTCTCAATGTGGAATAGACTATTCCAATGCATGCTTTCTTATAACTGAATGGGAGCATCCATTCAGTATTGAAACTTGAAAGGGTTAAAATATAAATTGTTTATTTCGACACGACTCAGTCTCAGACAGTGCTGGCATTTGTCAATATGTGCATAACCTGTAGAATAGAATAGTAAACAGTTTGAAATATTATATATTTTTACTATCGGATTCATCATTCAATGATGCATGCATATATCGCAAGATGATAGCAGTCTGAAGTCGACAGAAGTCCCAATGTAACTTATACCGATTAGGTGGGAATCTACATATGGTACATCTATTTAGCGTTTGTGGTGAATCTATAGAATTCCAGACCACACGTATTCATTTCGTGTTGGGCTTTACCATAATGGTGAAAATAAACGAAGGACTTGTGGTCTATAACTGGGGATTAGGACAATTTCGGAAACGAAAATACGCTGAATGATATTGTCTCAGTCGGCTGAGCTGCCATATTTCATCAGCCACCAATGTCGTGACTGAGCCGGCTTAGCTAGCTAACCAGCCGCGAAATTGGTTGAGCCAGCCGCGAAAACTACTTGTCGTGGTTTCGGGGTCTAAATTGGATGATATGACACTAGCAGTTGGTTTCCCCATTTAGCACTTGTAGGGATGTTCAGACAGATAAATTTCAATAAAAATCCTTAATATGTCAGTTTGTTGAATTCATATTTGAACATCCATCCAAATGGAGAATGGGAAATCCAATATTAATGTTCTCTGTCTGCTATTTGCTTTTAATACATTCTTCCAAGTGATGAATATAACATTGAATGTGATACTTTTAAAACAGGATGGGGAATCTCAATCAAGCCAAATGCAATGGGCATGAATTTATTCAACTCTGGAATTGCTGAAATTTCACTTCACATTTCACATCTATCAGTATGACTGTGCTTTTAAATAATATAATTGATAAGTACGCCATGCTGTGACTAATTTATTCTCAATGGACAAGTTGTTATACTTTAAATATTATTGTTCTGTCTGTGCACTGCTTGATCTTGGATTGGAATGTTGTGACTTGTGTTGATTGCTTGTGTACCATAAAGAATTGCACAGAACTGTTGTGATGTAGTCACCCTCTGTATCAACATTTTACATCTTTCATGTTTTTCCCAGATTTTTCCCCAGAGCTCAGCAGAGCTGGGTGTTTTTTTTCTGGTGGAAGACCCCTTTTTAGACTCATTGAGCATCACTTCAAAATGCATTGTTGGTAACTTGTGCTTCACAGGGTTGGGGCGATTACATGCCAATGTAATCGATTACGATTACAATTACTTTTGATTTACATGATTACGATTACTGATTACATTTTTTCCAATGTAATCGATTACGATTACAATTACTTTAGTAAATATAATCGATTACTATTTGATTACATCTGATTACAATTGTTAGTTTCCAACCATTTTGATCGCATAGGAAGAAATAATGAAATAATTAAAATTAACATATCAAATATGATTGAATAAAGACATCACTGCATAACATGGAAATAAGAAACGACTGAAACAATAGAAAGAAGCAAGCAATAAACATATAAACTTTTTATATTTACATGTATTGGAAAGGTTTCATCATGAAGTTATGCACCAACTTATTGGGAATACATAATCATGTTTTATGTGTATTTATTTATGTAAATATATTTTAATATATTTTTAATTTTCTTACATGCATTCAAACTAAAGCATAATATTTATGAAAATATCACCAGAAACAATTATAAAATATTTGCATGTTCTGTTAGATTCAATACCCAACACAATGCAGATAACACTAAGATTTATTTGATGATCATCCGTTGTTAATCCTGATGAGGATTAAATGAGGCTTAACTCCATGAGTGCAGTAAATGACAAACCAGCTGATTAGGTCTACCAATGTACATCACACCTGCTTTGTTCAGTTAATTAGCCCTATTGTACCAGTGTGACTCTACATCCATTGTCTGCAGCAGTCCCAATTCAATTTAATCATAATTGAAGTCGGCTAGCCTATTTATTCATTTAGAACATTTCATTGTCTGTTTCACAAGTTTATTGCCATTCATGCTATATTCAACAATTGTGTGTTGTTATCTGTGTCCACTGCCAGACTGTACATACACACTGTACCACTAACATAACATATGACAAAATTATACTAACTTTCTAATATGTTGTTTGTATCTTTGCACACTCCACAGTACCACAGTATGAGACTATGAGTATCCAATAGCCATCCATATGGATATTTTAGTAAAAGTAATCAAAAAGTAATCAAAATGTAATCATGATTACAGGTACATTTGAAAGTAATCGATTACGATTACGATTACTTGTAATCAAGAAATGTCATGATTACTGATTACAGACGATTACTCCAAATTGTGTAATCGATTACTTTGATTACGATTACTGATTACGATTACCCCAACCCTGGTGCTTCATTCGTAATTTGTTTGGGCTGTGTATCAGTGTCTATGCATTTAAACACGATACTTTATACAACTTCTCCAATCACTATCACAGTGGTGGGGTCGTCGATATAGTCTGCATCAAATTAAAAAGAATAATCTATCTTTCGATATCGGGGGAATTGGCGCTACACCAAATTCAAGCTTGTTGAAATCATCATAATGATTGGCTTTGAAAATGTCTTGAAAAGTTTGTGTGTGTTTGATATTCATATTAATTGTTTGCGTTCAGCATGCTCTCATTTGGGGAATATAAGCGCGTAAAAACTGGATGTTTTTAGTTGAGTTTTTTTCCAAAACTCGACTTATAGTTTGATGGGGGACGGTGGGCGGGCGGGCGGCGGACGGGCGGCGTGTTTTGCTTATAACTCAACCGTTTATTGACGGATTAAAAATAAATTTGGTGTGTGAGTACATATCCATGCACGTAAGCTGCAGACAAAAAATGGGGTTCGTCCGCACATTTATTACAGAGTTATGGCCCTTTGCCATTTTCACTGATTTTAGGCTCGTTAGCATGATAACTTCAACAAACGTTATCCGATTTGATTGAAATTTGGGATATAGGTGTCTCCCAAGAATATCTCGGTCGAGTTCGAAAACCGGCCAGGTCCGATAAAATTTGATAGAGTTATGGCCCTTAATTAGTCATTTTTTCCAAAATGTTCAACTCGTTAGCGCGATAACTTCAACAAACGTTATCCGATTTGATTTAAATTTGGGATATAGGTGTCTCCCAAGAATATCTCGGACGAGTTCGAAAACCGGCCTGGTCCGATAAAATTTGATAGAGTTATGGCCCTTAATTAGTCATTTTTCACGTTTTTTTAGCTCGTTAGCGCGATAACTTCAACAAACGTTATCCGATTCAACTAAAATTTGGTATATAAGTGTCTTCCAATAATATCCTGGACGAGTTCGAAAACCAGCCTGGCCCAATAAAATTTGATAGAGTTATGGCCCTTAATTAGTCATTTTTCGTGAATTTTTAGCTCGTTAGCGCGATAACTTCAACAAACGTCCTCCGATTTGTTTAAAATTTGGAATAGGCATACTTGCCAAGAATATTTCGGACGAGTTTTCTCCGAACTTTTTTCCCCTGAGTTATGCCCCTTAGTTTGTGAATTCTTCGCGATTTTGAGGCCGTTAGGTATTGAACAAATATTAACCGATTTTACCTATTAATTAGTCTACCGATACTGATGCACACCTATTGGCGGTAGCCACCGGCGGTAAGCCACCGAAAACGAGACACAGCATCTCTGATGCCACCTCTTGTATATTGCTTGTGTTCGTTTGGCACTCCGATAACAGTGGATGCGCGTACTTACGATAATTCGTACCAGTAACATACTTCGGTAATTCGTACCTATATAATTTTTTTCTTTTTGACGAATGGGTGAAAAAATGTTTAGGGTCGCACGCAAAAAATAGGGTCGGGAAACCAAAACATTTTTTTTCTTTGGCCTAATTATGGCTAGGTTCCAAGTTGAGCCGAGTGTGACTAGAGTTACACGCTGTTCAAATCTTGAACCTAGTTGTGACCTTGAGAAAGATCGCTCGTGCTGTGACTTCTTCACACAACGTATGCATTAAGGGATTACTCGAACAGGAATTAATGGATATTGGCGGTATGAAATCCTGGTATGGGCACAATTTTTTTGCAGTGCGGGTCTGCTTCCTCGTAGGATGGGAATGGAAATGGCAATAGTGACATGCTCTATGGTCGGGGTAACAATCGCTGTAAAACTTATTGTAATAAATTAATTGTGGAATGCGCTTTATGGAGGTGTTGATTATTATTAAAGGGAGTCAGTGACATTGAAATTTTTCAATCTAGAGTTATACCTACAGTAATGCTCTAATTAATCGACTTCTTAACCACAGCAGAATTATGGGTAACTTTTCAGGATTTAGTCGGAAATATGCCTTGTTGCCATTCATCGGAAAGCTCTCGACGAGAGCTTTCCGATGAATGGCAAAAAGCCATATTTCCGACTAAATCCTGAAAAGTTACCCATAATTCTACTGTGGTTAAGGGGTCGATTATTTAGAGCATTACTGTACATTGTATTTGTTTGCCTGAAAGTGGTAGTTATCTGATTTAACCCTTTCATTACTAAATGGATTCTCCCAGTCTGTTATAAAAGTATTCATTGGAAGGATCTATTATTCATCTGGAGGGGTGTTCAGAAAATGTAAGCAGACAACAGATACATGTAGATGAACAGATAATACAAATGCCGAAGGATTTCTGTTAATTGGTGGGAAATTTGTTCTGATAAATAAGTTCAACAAACAACCTAAGAGAACAACTCATCAATGACTATTTATTTAGTAAAGAAAGGGCTCACACAATTGGCAGCTCTCGAAATTGGGAAAAATGTCCCACAGTAAATTTAATGCTGTGGCATGTTAGATTCACATGTTGCCACAGAATTTCCCACTGCATTGCTTATTGCCATGGCCAATTTCGAGGACTGAATTGTTAACACATTTGGCACGTTGGTGCAACTCCCTATATCTACAAGGTATGGAAATTGTTTGCATTTCAATTCTTGAGTTATCCTTCTTTGATTATTTTAAATTTGGATACCATCCTGCCCATGGTTCAAATTAGCATCATCAGGGTATGCCAGCACCCGAGGCGCAACTTCTTGTTCATTTATGTTAGGTTATCATATTTTAGTTTCTGAATGCGCTACTGGTTTACTTGTTTCATCCAATAAACATTTAAAGGTACTCAACCCGATAAAACTCCTCTCAATTACTATTTCAATGGCTTCGGGGGTCAAAAATATTTGATTCGAGTCGAGGAAGTCACCCATCAAAGCTCAGATTTGTTAGATATCGATTTTAGAAATCTATTATTTTTCATTATCGGGAATTCTTTCTGGCCCAGAAGATAGTAAAAAATTCGTTATTTTTACCCACTTGTTATAGAGTTATCCATCCTTGTCTGTTTGAATAGAATTTTGGCGTAAAATCTCGAGCATGTTACCAAATTGACGGCAGTTATAAGTACTCATCTCGAGAACATAAGAATTTTCAAAAATCAATATCTAATGACTCTGAGCTTTGTTTGATGGGTTCCTCGACTCGAATCAAATATTTTTTACCCCCAAAGCCAAAGAAATAGTAATATAGGACCCTCTGATCGGATTGTTGTTGTTGGAATCTGTTGAGATGGGGACCCTCTTTACGGGTTGAGTACATTTAATTTATTTTTCAGCATGGCTGGTCAACGTCTTCAAGATCTGCTCATATGCATTCTGTTTTTCATGATGCGTCATTGTCGAGTGCAGCGGAAGCCTCCAATTTTCACGTCCTAAACCCAACTGGTGCCATGACGACCCAGCTTCATGACGCTGCATCTTACTTGACATATGACGAGGAAGCTATGTTCACATACGCAACCCACTCCGGCAGTATCCTAGTTGTAACTATGCCGTCATCTGATGTTAAAGGTGAGAACTCTTCTTTTTAACCCTGTTTTGGCTAAATGGATTCTCCCATCAGTTATAAAAGTATACATTGGAATGGTCTATTATTCATTAGGAGGGATTTTCAGGATATACCGTATTCTCGTGGGTATAAGCCCACTTTCGGGCATAAGACCACCCCAGTATTTTCACAAGAAGTAAGTTTTCCGGGTATAAGACCAACCCCTCCCTAGCCCTAACCATAACCCCTCCAAAACGGGTTTATATACCAGTATTTGAGAAAAATAAAGATGATTTATGTTACACTGTGTCTTGTTTCTTGTGTTCAATTAATAACTGGCCAGTAGGCCTATATTATTGACGTTCATCGATGGTGACAGGTGTCGTACTGAGTGTATGGAAAAGATGAATACAAGAAACTATATTCAAGGTTAATAATAATAATAATAATAATAATAATAATACTTTACTGCTGGTTATCTGAGTGTTGAAGGTTTTCTCTGGAGTTTTTTCTCGATTTTCTTGCCTTCCTCGCCAACTTCAACACTCAGATATGGCCTCGAGTGTTTTCACTCTCCGATGTCACCAGTGACACAGCCTAAGCACAGTGTATTTTCACTCTACGTACAACCCAACCACTGGGGATGAACAAGAAGGACTTTTATTCGATTTATTTATTATTCCTTTCCTTTTTACTATTCTTGTTCATACCACGGCCACCCCTGCTCAGTGACCAGACGTCATAAACGTCCGCTACTATATCAACACGTATCGCCGTATCAGAGAACGGCATTCGCAGATCTCTCTATATACACGCCATGTTCTTCCACTGTTCGGAATGCACCAACACACCGATCCAGTTTGAGTGGCAATGTCAGAGAAATACATAGACATACGAAGGTCAAGCACCCTACGTTTACTGTCTCACTATCTTTGCACGCTAGTACGACACTAACCCATTGAATCACATCTACGATTATAACTCATGACGTATGTAACCGATCAACAAAATCAACCACTGGAGTGAACCAGCCCGTAATTTAGCAATAGCAACGAATCAATTAACAGCATGGTGTGTATATCCCAAATAAAATTTATCACATAGATCTGTTGTGATTTACTATTAAATACATCTATTTTCACAACACAGTAGCATTTGTCACTTCTCCCTCCACGGTCCAATAAACCATCTTCCACAAAATTCGCCAGAGGATCCAAGCAGAATGCCTTTATCACCCAAACATCGTAAGGTATAGTATCCTTTTTGATTGGTCTTCTCCCACCCACATCGCCCAACTAAGCACGTCGCCAACCTCGACCTTCCGGTATGTTTCCGTACCATTCAATTTCATACCATTAAACCTCCAACAACAGACACTCGTTGTTACCCGCACGTCAAAACTTACCAACGCCAACTAATGGCTCATTTTACGGAACTAAACCATTGTTACCCGCATACCTAAACGGCTACACATCCAGCCAAACACACCACCCCATACCCAACCGTCCACTCGGCAAATACCCGCACAACCGATGTTACCCGCACTCCTACTTCCGTGACTTCGTGCTTTCCCACCACAAACGCCAGATACCCGCACTTGTTACCCGCAATTTTGGGAATGCATCACTACCATCACCACGTGAATAAGTTCAACAAACAATCAGTTAGATTTCCGCCATGGGGAAATAAATCAGGCATTTCTGGGAAATACATAACGCAACAAGCCGACCATGGTTCGCCCTGTCAGGAGAAAAGTTTCATTTTTGTCACTGAAAAGTAGCCATTTCCCCGCACCTGAGATAATCGCAAGGCAATCCAAAGCTACACATATAACGCTAACTCATACCCTTTCCATCCATTTTCATGACATCCACTTTTATGGGGGATAGACGTTGCACTTGTTGATCTTTGATTTTAATCCAGGAATCGTTCAGCAGTACGAATTGTCGCAGTCCTCCGTCATGCAGAAACTGTGGCAGGGCATTGTTCCCGTGGCGATGAGGGGCGGCCAAGAGGCAGAAGATGCCGTGCAGAGTATGGTGATATTCCCCGCTTCTGGGGACACGTACATAATCTCCATATGTCGGGATCACAAGGCCCGAATGTGGTCAACCAAGGTGAGCATCGATTAATTCTTTATTTTCTGAATGGACTCTCCCATTCAGTTATGAAAGCATACATTGGAATGCTCTATTTATCATCTAGAGGTGTTTCCAAGAAATTTAAACAGACCACGTTGCTAAGGGAATTTAAAATCAGTTAAAGTCTCTCCCAGTTTTTAGTCAGGTAAAATAACTCAACAGTCAATGACTTTCTTGTATTGATAAAGCGATGGAATTTTTTGGAAACACTTAACAAGTTATTAGCGCAGGAACAGTAAAATTATTAATCTACATTAAACAAACTTAGTGCAAAGTTCAAACAATAAAGTTACTCAAGTTAGGACCTCTTTCAAATAATGTTGTGATGGAAATGTTACACATTATCCAGACAGTCTATATCAAATTCTTTGTTAGAAACACAAGCATGTCTACTTTTGATAACTGAGGCATGTACGCTTTTGGGTCGCAACATTTTCAGCTGTGCTGAATACATGTTCCTATGTGCAACTTGTCACTGGAATGCACAAATAATTGTAAGATTGGGGTAATGTTCAGCATTATCCTTGCACCAAATATATATGAAATAAGGGATGTGTGCTTTCCGAAGTAATGGCCTTAGAGGCATCTGACTTGAAAAAATCTCCCAGTGAATCATGAAGCTCTGGTGCAGTGGTTAGCATGTTAGACCTGTCTTGGACAGTAATCAACAAATATGTAAAAACTATAATAATAGCATAAAATTATTATCTGGTATTCAGGATTTAAGGGTGTAGGGTTGACACCCTCTTATAAAACGTGATGTGATCCAATGGGGTATATAAGAATCGGCTTACCGTCCGTCCGTTCATCCATGGACCGAACTTATTCCAAGCTTGTATTCCTACATTTTTCAGTCAATTAAAAAAAAATTGCCACATATATCAGGGTTTCCGCTAGGGGTTGGGGGAATGTGGTCGTATTTGGGGAGCACATATCACTGAAAAGTAGCCATTTCCTTGCACTTGAGACAACCCGCAGGAACATTGAAGCTTCGTATAGAAACCAAATTAAAACAGATCGTCTTTCTTAGATATAAAGTTAATGAACTAAAAGCATGTAAGCACAATGCATACAACTTTTATATAAACAGTAGCAGTATTAAAAGCTGACATCAAAGACTACCGCAGTTAGCAAAAGAAACATTGTCACACTGTCTAGCAGTAACAGGTGTTACTTTAGAGCAGAGCCCATGTTACGTGCTATACAGACGTTCTACATGCCCACTTTCTTTATATTTTGTTCACAGTACCAATCAAAAGCCATTCCTCAGATGGAGATGACCTCATGCTGGAATTGTATATTGGACAATTTTGTATTCATTGGATAGGGAATAAATACACCGATAATAACTATTAATATTTTAATTGTTTTATTTTTAATTAAACATTTCTTTGATACAGACCTTGTTTTGGGGAAAAAGGTCTGCACTGTTCGTTGCAGCGACTGCCAAAACTCACCTATGATCATGGCTGTAGCTCAGAATTTAGCCCCCTTAGTGACTTACTGATGTATATTGCAAATTCTGAGGGGAAATAGTGGGTCAGAAAGTTGGGACTTATAGACAGAAATCTACGGTAAATTAAAATACGAGAGGCTGATTACTACTAAACACTCGCATGACAAAGCGTTACCAGGATGGTGTAGACAACTGTGCACGTGGTCCGCGCTACTGATCATGTCTTATTCAGGCACCAAGTGTAGGATTCCTTGCAATCTGTTAATCATCACTGTTGGTGCTGAGCTAGGTCTGTGGCAATTTTGTGACCAATATTAACCCTTTACCCAACAGAAGGGCCCTGTGCCAATGCATTCTCTTATATATGCGAGTCGACCATAGGTCGCCTCGCATATATAAGAGAATGCATTGGCTTAATACATTAAAAATTATAAAATTGTTAAAGAATGTAAGAAAAAATGGTAAAAAGTGTTAAAAAAGATTTTTTTTTTAGGCCAATGCATTCTCTTATATATGCGAGGCGACCTATGGTCGACTCGCATATATAAGAGAATGCATTGGCACAGGGCATAACTGTAACCATCACAATGTGGTCAATGAACCGGTTCCAATGATATCCATATTTGTATGGTTTTATTGAGACAGACCGAAGATATTTTAGGCTGTTTAAGCTTTATTTGGGCGTTTTTGGCCGCTTTGTTGGGTAAAGGGTTAAGTCAAGGTTGGGGAGGGGAATGAGGCCGTTGGACAGCCGGCCTGCCGTAGTAGTGGAAACCCTGTATATATTTACCACTGTGCACCTGCAATTATGAGCTCAATCAGACTTTTTTAAGGACGACCAGCTGGGCGCAGCCCAGCCGCGCATATGTTGCGCAGCAACATATGCGTAGGTCGTCCTTATACTAAGTTCGCTTTCGAACATGGGCGCCGCCATCTTGAATTAGGGGCGCCGCCATCTTGGATTTGAGGGTCCGCCATCTTGAAACGTCATTGCAATTAAATTAAAACTACAAAATGTAACTTTTCATATAGCCAACATAACAGTATTCATTGTGTTAAGGCATTACATGCTTTATTCTTTGAACAATAAACATTACTTTAATCATAAATATTGTCGACCGGACTCGGGTTGCTATGCCATTCGGGAAATGTCGGAAATTTACGTAAAACTGCAAATTTTCCTTAGCCACCTCACGAAAACAACATAATTCATATCGCAAATATCTTGAATGTTTATCATATAACTAAATAAACTTTTCTTTAGTTTAGTAAATTAGTAGAAGCATGTTCTGTAAACTGTTAGGTTACGTCATATGTTGTATCCAAAGCGACGTCATATTGGCACGCGCATTTTCCCGCGAAAGTTATTGACGTTTTGACAGCGACGCGACATAGCACACAAAGCAAGCATAATGTTGGCATGGTTCGCATTAGGTTTGGTTGGGTTGACGTTGTTGCATAGTGCATGGCTCCGAGTCCGCACTGGTATAAATGTTGCTCCATGCAATTGTAATCAAACTGACCAAATCCCAACCTATTAAATCACTATAGAATTTGTCCAGGTAGGCCTACGAACAAAACCTGTTCTTGGAAATTGAATGTTCTTCCTTACTTATATTCTAATGATTTGGGTTGTGATTTGAAACAAACAAACAACCCAAATTATGAGGAGGTAAACCCGAGTTCTCACTCATAATAACCCCAATTTCCAACCAAGGCCAAGGGTTGTGGAGGCGAGTACAACTAATATTTCATCCAAATTGAGAATGGGCATATGTGCCAGTCAAAATAAATGGCCCCGGGGAGCCACGATCGAAAGGCTGGAAGATACATGTATGAGTACAATATGATAATTATGAGGTACAGACCCAACCCCTACCAATAGCAACCAACTTCGTGTACGGTACGTAAATTAGTTATAATAAATATTTATAGTTAATTAAATCTTGACGTTCATATAAGTCAACACATATTAGTCTGAGTAGTGCAGGTCGTGACTGCCCGGTCGTCCTTTTTACATGGATTTCAATGCCATAATTTCTTGTTTTTGGTTATGCCCCTTTTTCAAATTAGAAATATTTGGCAGCATACATAATTTTGACTGAGCCGAGTCGAGGAACCTACCCATCAACACTCAGAGTGACCAGATATCGATTTTTGAAGTTTGTTATTTCAATTGTTTGTGGCCTAGAAACACGCTGTCAAAAGAATGGTCTCATTCAAAATTGCGGATGAAGATGAATAACTCTAAAATCAACTGGTAATACAGCCAAATTTCGTGATTACTCAAGTGATAATAAGGCGATATTTCGTTGAACAAAATGTTGATAAATAACATGTTGTGGGAGAGTTGATACCATAGTTGACAGTTGGTTAGCATTATTTTGTTGCAATCGATTCTGATAACTGATGCGTATTTTGAAGAAAATGTTGTTGTTGTTGTATTTTGATGATATGGGGACCCTCTGATCGGATTGAGTACTTTTAATGTGGCCCAATAGCACAGCAGGGGTATCCTTAGTCCACTGGGACAGGCTCACCTCTAGCTTAATTTGTACCCAATGTATCCTGCTACCCTGGGATTTCTAAGGAAAACAAAGTGACCAATGGAAGATCATTTGATGTGTATTGTAAAAGTAACAGAAGTAACCATATGTATCCATGGACTGTAAATGTAATCTTATACCCTGGGATTTCTAAGAAGAATTATCAGTAAAATAAGAGATAATTTTGCACGATGTAATAAACATACACTAACTGAATGACAATCTAATGTTGTAACCATGTACCCAACTTAGCAACAGCGTGTAAATGCCTTGATGGTTTTCGGCGTACCAAAATCTGTCATATGAAAGATACAGATTGCCTTCGTGGTGGGTATTACTTTTAAAACCACCTTAAACAGAAAGAGTATTAAAATATAGACATATCTCCTTCAAAGGTATCTTGCCCACTGAACTATATGGTATATATCCCAAGGTAGGAGGGGTCAACTCTCTGAGTTGAAAAAACGGTACGAAAATTCTATGGTACATATCTTCTGTCATGATCATGACCTTGTAATCACGTGATCTCCGACACGTAGCGAAGCAATCGCCATATTTTCATTCCTCCTGGTAGCCGACGAACGTCTTCTCCAATCGAAGCTAAGTCACAGTTTTTGTATATCCAAAGACAGTTTTGTTTTTGTATTATACAAACAACATTATTTCTTTGATTATAGTTGAAAATTATGTACAATTCACATAAAGATTACGCGGTTTGTTCCGAATAATATCGGATGACTCGTTTCGTTTTAACGGAATTTGTCTTCCATAATTTTAATCGGTCAATGATTTAATATCCGTTCAGTGTCTTCGGAGAGTTTATTGCCTATAAAAGGCAGAACATTGGAGGCACCATTGGATATGACTAAAGACGCTCATCGTTTTCTTTATAACAAATCTATGGCATACAGGTGACGTGTTATTTAAGTTACCACGTGCGTTGGCCGTTGCATTAAAGGTATCACAGAATTAGGTGACTTACTTTCGAGTTAACTTCTTCGTTTGACGGCTTTCTTTAGACGTTGACAATCATCGTCTGGTGTACAACTGACGGAAGCAGTGTTTAAAAGCTTGTGAAATAGGCTGATAGGATTGTAAAATCCCGAATGTAAATTTGCACCTTTTTCACCTTGGATGATTAACAATGAGGCCGTTACTGCATTAGTTGCCACAGACATGGTGCTTATCAACATAACACAATAGGTGTATTTTTTTATTGTTAGCAATCACATTAATTAATTAAAACCTTCGCAATGGGATCACAGTTCACAGGCTTGTTTCCTCCTTATTATAAGCCACCACCTCCGGGGGCTTGGCAGACAGGTTACTGGCCGCATTCTGGCCAACAGCTGCCAGTAACTTCGGGTCTGATTTTAAATGAAAACCAAAGATCTTATTCCTTGACGCCATTCTAGCAGGAAGCTTGCTTGGGAACTGGTACCTACTAACCTCCCATCGCCAGTTCGGTCAGTTGGATATCGGGATCAGTACGAGCTGCTGCTCCATCCCCAAGATGTACAGGCTCTGGACATTCCTCAGGGGTCCCCAAGGACCAGACCTCACATGCAATTAGAAAGGAAGCTTGTCGTTGTGTCTTGAGCTTTTAACACCCAATCGCCAGTTCGGATGGATGGAGATCGGGATCAGATCGAGCAGTAGCTCCAGCCCGAGGTGAAATGGCTTTAGACATTCCTTTCGGGTCACCTTTACATGCGCTCACGAGGGAGCTCAGTTAGTTGTTCGGTGTTCTCTGATGCAGCCAAGCGCAGGAAGAAAATTAATGTCGAATTTTTATTAGCAAATAACCTCAGATTGACATGATTTGATAGCATTGTTCTACAATCATATACAATTTAACAGAACATCAGAGTGCTTTCCCTCGTTTCGAGGGTCACAAGGAAGAGATAGAAACCTTTGAGACCAGGACACTGACACTTGTCGATATATAGTGTTCCCTTCATTGGCGTAATTAGCGCTCAGGACGATAGTCCCACCAAACAGGTCGCGGGTTGGAGCTACCCATCGAACCCATTGGTCGCATTTGGTGGGCTTCCTGGACTATCGAAAGGGACTCCCATTCATATACTCGGGACGACCGTTGGCGGTTGGCGTACCCAGGGACAGAAAAATGAAATAATAGGATTCAAGTTGTATGGCTTTTGTTCGAGTTTGGGTAGCAAATTACCCTGAGATGCTGGTTATGCCATCGGACTGCACACTTGGCGACATGGGATCGACCATCCTGAGAGGTATTCAAACATTTTACTGTTCTCGGATTGGGATGTGTTCAACTGCTTGCATTATAAGTTGTTACTTCTTTCAATGTTCCATCCAGCTCTTGCGAGGTCACGGTCATTGCTGGAGAGTGTCTATAGTCTTCAGGAGTATTCTTTGGAGGGGGGGTCATTCATATAACTAGATTATTATATGACTCTCGCCCTTTAATTTTCCTGACTTTTGAGACATGTTCTGGACTGGTTCGGGTGCGTGAAAGGGTAAATATTTACATCTCGATTTGGGACGCAAGAATCCGAGATAAACAAGCATACATGCTTTATCTCCGACCGTCACTGTGTTTCATTAATAGATGAGAATGACAATGGGTTCGTTGGAACTGTGGATTAACTGAGTCAGATTATTCTTCGTTTCTGTTTGATCATCCTATTGGAGTGTTTCATCTCACTTTAATGAGGAAACCACCTACAGGTATGGTTGCCAAATAACCAGATATAGGGTTTTTCCTCTAAATATGGTTTTATATTTTAGGTGGGTGCACTTGCATATCTTTTATCTGCGGGTTGCTTTCAGTTCTAACTAAAAATGGAATTCACTTTTGTTGTAAGTAATACATAGATGAGTCCATTATCCATATTTAGACATATGCTGAATTTCAGAACGCAGTTGACATGAGGTCTAGTTCAGCCACCCCGCTCAGGCTTAATGGGCCGCACGGCGTATTAGCAAGGAAAAGAAGAAAGAAATGGCTTCTTTGATATCGGCCTTTGGTTCTAATACGTCATTCTTCTTATGGGCTGGGTTGTCTGTACATAATGGTTTTTTTTTTTTTTCCTGATAGTGCTTGATTCGCATAGTGGTCTCATTTAATATACTAAGCCAGGTCTTTTGCTGACCTCAGGGATTGCCAATGCAGGATAATGTTGCGTCTAAGGGGCAGCATATGACTCGTGTTGGGCACACTTCATACAGACTGACGAAGATTCTTGCCAGCTGCTTCCCCCTCGTGCGAGATTCACTAGCATTGGGTGTAGGATGCCAGATCATATGATCCGCCCTCTAGATTCGCACTTCGGTCGATGGTTGTCTCTGGAACAGGGTACAATCGGAGGGGCACCCCATCTGTCCCAGAAGGGATACCTTGCACCATCGACTCGTCGGGGACCAGTCAGAAGAGCTAGAACAGTTGGGGCGCGGTGCCCATTTGGTCTGCTTTTCATTACCTACCTGCCATCGGTTTCCGCTGGTTTTGGGCTTGTGCCACAATCCTGATGCATATTTAGCACAAATTTTGTTTTTGTGGATTTTCCACCTTCATGACATTGGAATTTCGGTTCCTGGCGGCCTTTCTATCATGGATACAGTAGCCTGTGATTGGTCAGTTGGGTTTAACTGTGTTGGTGGGCGTTTCCACATTTGGAACGTCATCGGGGGGCAAATGCAATGGCTTATTGCATCTTTGTCATTTATATCTCGAACTCCAGGCTTCAAACTAAGTTTTCTGTGAGACTCCAATGCTGAGCCCAGTTAGTCATACGGCCTGAGCCTTGCAAAGTATGTCCGTATAATACCCATTCGCTTCCCAGTCAGAGTATTGGTCAATGATACCTCATCCTTATAGACAATGGCATGTCACAGATTAGTTGGTGTCCGGCCCTTTTTTGGAGCTTGCAGCTGTTTTTTCATCGGGCTCTCATCTTGTACTGGGACACGGCCCAACCCACTCAAGATTTGATCGGGGATTGGTTCTATTGTTTTTAAGGGGGGGGTCTCCTTTATAACTTGCGGCTTTTGTCGCATGGGTTAGCCCGTTATTCAGTATTCGGCCATCCCTTGGTTTATATACCCGGCTGCTGCCTGGGTTAGCCCGTTAGGGGCGTTATTCAGTATTCGGCCATCCCTTGGTTTATATACCCGGCTGCTGCCTGGGTTAGCCCGTTAGGGGCGTTATTCAGTATTCGGCCATCCCTTGGTTTATATACCCGGCTGCTGGGTTAGCCCGTTAGGGGCGTTATTCAGTATTCGGCCATCCCTTGGTTTATATACCCGGCTGCTGGGTTAGCCCGTTAGGGGCGTTATTCAGTATTCGGCCATCCCTTGGTTTATATACCCGGCTGCTGGGTTAGCCCGTTAGGGGCGTTATTCAGTATTCGGCCATCCCTTGGTTTATATACCCGGCTGCTGGGTTAGCCCGTTAGGGGCGTTATTCAGTATTCGGCCATCCCTTGGTTTATATACTCGGCTGCTGGGTTAGCCCGTTAGGGGCGTTATTCAGTATTCGGCCATCCCTTGGTTTATATACCCGGCTGCTGGGTTAGCCCGTTAGGGGCGTTATTCAGTATTCGGCCATCCCTTGGTTTATATACCCGGCTGCTGGGTTAGCCCGTTAGGGGCGTTATTCAGTATTCGGCCATCCCTTGGTTTATATACCCGGCTGCTGGGTTAGCCCGTTAGGGGCGTTATTCAGTATTCGGCCATCCCTTGGTTTATATACCCGGCTGCTGGGTTAGCCCGTTAGGGGCGTTATTCAGTATTTAGCCATCCCTTGGTTTATATACCCGGCTGCTGCCTGGGTTAGCCCGTTAGGGGCGTTATTCAGTATTCGGCCATCCCTTGGTTTATATACCCGGCTGCTGCCTGGGTTAGCATGTTAGGGGCGTTATTCAGTATTCGGCCATCCCTTGGTTTATATACCCGGCTGCTGCCTGGGTTAGCCCGTTAGGGGCGTTATTCAGTATTCGGCCATCCCTTGGTTTATATACCCGGCTGCTGCCTGGGTTAGCCCGTTAGGGGCGTTATTCAGTATTCGGCCATCCCTTGGTTTATATACCCGGCTGCTGCCTGGGTTAGCCTGTTAGGGGCGTTATTCAGTATTCGGCCATCCCTTGGTTTATATACCCGGCTGCTACCTGGGTTAGCCCGTTAGGGGTGTTATTCAGTATTCGGCCATCCCTTGGTTTATATACCCGGCTGCTGCCTGGGTTAGCCCGTTAGGGGTGTTATTCAGTATTCGGCCATCCCTTGGTTTATATACCCGGCTGCTGGGGATTTCTTGTCAAAGGGTATTTTTCTATTTCCATTTCCTTAGAAAATGGACGTTTCTCCCTTTTCGGGGGGGGGGGGGGGGGGGGGGGGGGGGGTGTGTGTTACATATACTTGCCCGGCGAGTTCTCGGCTGATACATTATTAGCCCAAAGCTCCGACGGGAATGTCGTCTCCGTCTCCATGTCTTCTGAAGCTATCTACTTTTACTTGCAGGTTTTTAAACTCCCAAGTGGCCACTTTTTGTTCGTTTGAGCCTTCTGACAGGTATTAGTCTTGGGGTGTAATATTACATTGGCTTATTGTGCATGTGTATATATATATATATATATGTATGTGTATATATATATATTGTAGGTTATCAGGTCAATCCAGTTCTTTGATTCAGGTGCATAGCGGTGTTTTTGTTTCCTCGTGGCCTCCACCTGCTAGAAAATTCTATCTTTTACCATATAGTTCAGTGGGCAAGATACCTTTGAAGGAGATACAATATTTTCCAAAATAAGTAAAATATATATCTCCGAGAAGTATCTTGCCTACTGAACTCTGAGCTCCCTCCCAGGGTTTCGCACCCACCCCACTCACGAGGAATGTCCTACTGGGGATGAAAATATGGCGATTGCTTCGCTACGTGTCGGAGATCACATGATTACAAGGTCATGATCATGACAGAAGATATGTACCATAGAATTTTCGTACCGTTTTTTCAACTCAGAGAGTTGACCCCTCCTACCTTGGGATATATACCATATAGTTCAGTGGGCAAGATACTTCTAGGAGATATATATTTTACTTATTTTGGAAAATATTGTATTTTGTTCTTATACAAATTATAAATATCGCATAAATAGCATGCTATTGTCAAGTTTGTATACAATGTTAGTAAACAAAAGCCATGTCATGTTACTCACAGTACATTAATAGTGTGCGATAAGCTTAACACTTGACACCTGGGAGATCCCACTAAGTGAACTTTGGTTAAAACTGTACCCTGTTGTTTACAACATGCCGTTATAGCGCTCACTAATTATCGATACTCAATATTTATTGTTGAATGAGTCACCATGAATCAATCTCCCAACAAAATTACCTCAGTGTTGAGTGTTTTGTTTATCGCACACTCTTTATGTGCTGTATATAGACAAATGTTCTGCTCACACAAAGTGTGTTTTGTTGATAATATAGTATTCATGCTATCATTATACTATACTATTAGTATATTCTTGGTATCTTTTATTTCTAAATTATAACATTCAACCAAGGCCATATGTGCATTTAACTTATCCTTAAATATCTCTTTTCAGAAACAAGAATGTGTAATAGTGTGTAATCTGCTCGACTACACTCCAGAACAAAGATCTAGTCAGTCTGTCGGAAGTATGTCTTAGTTAGTAGGGCCCTGTGAATCAATGCACCTTTCCTCAGCTATCAATCAAATAATTATTAATAGCACATTTTCTGCCAATCAGCGACTAAGCAGGTCGCTTAGTGCAATGAACTTTTTTTGTTCACTCTAATTTTTATATCTGTGCATACTTTTAGGCCAAAAAAAAAAAGAGTTTTGTTTCACGGGCAATTTTTTTTTCAAAACGATGAGGGAGGGAGGGTTTTATTTTTATTTTCCACAAGCCAGATACCTCATACTGGAAAACTTACAAAACTAACAAACAGGCTAGCTATTGACTGTTGGGGGTAACTAAGAAAGTTTTAATGAATTGCTGGCTTTGTCAAATTGTGCAGCACAGATGCAGTTTGTTCCACTGCAAATTATTTCTTCCTATTTAATACATTTTCTGTGCAAAAGTGCATCTTTGTTGCATAATACAATTTAATATTTGTCTCAAAAGCCAACCCAATAACCAATTATCGCCTCACCTCCCAGAAAACAAACGTTGTTTCAAACATTAATTTAATATTTTGGCACATTGGAGACACTTCTCAACAATATAAATAAACCATAAAAGTTAAAATAAATAAAACATTCGGAGTGAAGCCTTCGCATGATCAGGCATACCCACTTGAACCAATTTCCAGAACAAACATGAATAAACAATGTGTCAATTAATAAAGTAAAGCAAGTGAAATGGTGTTCTAGACATACCACCTGAATGAACAGCAGAATACTCTACATCTGTGTTGAACTACATGCATAGAGATTAAAATTTAAATAATTAACCCTTTACCCAACAGAAGGGCCCTGTGCCAATGCATTCTCTTATATATGCGAGTCGACCATAGGTCGCCTCGCATATATAAGAGAATGCATTGGCTTAACACATTAAAAATTATAAAATTGTTAAAGAATGTAAGAAAAAATGGTAAAAAGTGTTAAAAAAAGATTTTTTTTAGGCCAATGCATTCTCTTATATATGCGAGGCGACCTATGGTTGACTCGCATATATAAGAGAATGCATTGGCACAGGGCATAACTGTAACCATCACAATGTGGTCAATGAGCCGGTTCCAATGATACCCATATGTGTATGGTTCTATTGTGACAGACCGAAGATATTTTAGGCTGTTGAAGCTTTATTTGGCCGGTTTTGGCCGGTTTGTTGGGTAAAGGGTTAAAACATTTCTATGGTGCTGTATATCATTCATGTGTATATAAATCAAGACCTATGTACTTGTATGGCATAACTTCAAAATAAAGCCTATTTATTAATCACCAGTTTTTTACTTCCTGACGAATATTGCAGCCAACGTATTGTTCTGGTCAGCAGCAGTGTATGGGTTCAATTCAGACGGGAGAGGACTTTCTGCATGCTGATCAGTGTCAATTTTGCCATTGAAAATTCCCATTATAATGTCACAAAGTGTGGCTTCTTGGTCCACCTATATGCATGACCACTGTCTAAGTGTTTGATTGTTGTGAACAATTGAAATTGATATAAGCATTTTTTAGGAACAATTTGAGTAAAAACTTCTTTAAATTTTTGCATTCGGTTTCGAATTCAGTTTCGTTTTCATTTCCGGTGGTGGTGATGACAACAACAAAAATTAACTTTGAGAATCGAAACCGGAACATTTATTGTAAACTTAAAGTCATTTGATGTTTTCAATACCAAATTTGCAAATATAGAATTATTTTAGAGTTCCAAACAGGTAGAGCGTGATTTAGGTTAGTATTCTGGTACATAGCCCAGCTCAAATGTATGAAATTGAGTGCTATGTCGCTTTTTGTCATGTACCATTTCATCCAGAAAATTGATTCCAAATTTTTAAACAACCAATCGATCGATGAATATTTTTTGCATATAAATAAACTCTCCTTTTCTGGCAATTTCCCCGGATTTGTTTGTGGAATACTTACACTCTGAATCCAGTTGTATGACACACCTTTTCATAGGTAATAAACAAGACAGAATATTAAAGCTTACTTGATGTAAAATCGCGAGTTGTATTTGCTGTTACCTATTTTCGTGGTGACCACGTGGAATTAGGTCTATTTTATATTTTCTGGGGTCAAAATACCAATAAAAAGCTCGGGGGTTAAAAGTCGACGCGCCGATGCCCGTGAAACAAATCCCTTTTTTTTTTGGCCTTAGTGTTAAATTTTGTTGTTATCAAATCATAATGTACTGAAATTTCTATTTACTCCATGATGTTGGAAATTCATCCATGAATATAAACGTCTTTTTCATTTTTGATGACACTTGTCATAATTTTCACAATTAAAGGTGAAAAGAACGTTCTCCAGTGTATTTTATCATAAGGACAATTAAAGTGCTATTAAATGCCTTGTGTCCTAGCAACCGTAGCCCCTCCACTGGTGAATATGTGTGGATAGCCCCATTTGTTTCGGTGCAATTCAAAATCATTTGTCTGATTTGATAAGATTCAAAATTGGCTGTCCTGATTCAAATTTTATGGAATCATTTCCATCAGGTGCTTTCACATGGATTCAACAGATCAAAACTAAATTTAATATTATTTTTGGTGTGAAGCGACTTCACACTACTAGCGAACAACCACACATACAAATAAGTGTTGCAAATGATCTATTAATAGAATGCATAGTCTCTGTAATAATGACTGCTGGATTCCAGCAATTCCACAAATCAATAGAGAATTACATACAGATCATTAAACAAACCTCGCCATCCTCCGCACCATATTCTACCACAAGTCAAGGACTTAGGAGTTTGAAATGATACAAATGGCAGTTTCTGTTTATTGTATGGAGTCTGATGGATTTTGCCGAATGTGAAAGTTCGGAATCAGAATAAACAGAGCTACTCCCCATCCATCACTTTTAGCAGTCACAATCATTTGTATTTATGACGAAAATATACATGCATCATTGCATAGAAGACTTATTTATATGGTTAGTTAATCCATTGACAATCTTTTATATGTATGATGTGTTTGATTTGTTACAGCTATAAATTTATGTTTTCTCTGAATTGTTCTGGACCATCACTCTTGATAAACTTGAGACAACAATTGGAGATTTGATGCAATTTCAAATATTTTGCCCGATTCAATTTGAAATTCGATTCGAAATGAAACCCTAACTAATAGGGCCATGCAAATCAGGTTTTTTTGTGAATCAAATGGGGTGCAAAAGATTCGGAATCACATTGAATCTCGCATCCAATTGTCAAGAGTGCATCCCGTGTTTACAGTTTACACATTAGTGTAACCCATTTTTTACCAAAGTTATTTTTAGTTAGTATAGATATCCTCAAACATGTCGGGGGAACTTACTTTTTTCAGGTATTTGTTATAAATGTGCGAGGTACTTTGGCACTGTATGGAAATAATAAAATTCTATGGAAATTGTTGGCTAATTCAATTTTGGTTGCAAAAATATCAGTACCAACACTATCTAGATCATTACAGTCAGTCATTTTGTGAGTCAAAACAAATCTGAGGGAAATTTGTATTATCGTAAGTGGCGTAAATTGAAATTGGCTCATAGAAGTTGCCCAAATTATGTAATCTCGACCTGGGACCTTCACCTAAGTGCAATACCATGAGGAACAGGTATAATAACTAAGGAATGTATATCCCTGCATTATCCATTCGATGTTATGAAATTCCCAATGATAACATCAAAAAGGTTTTGGCTGGTGTTAAATGATCTCAGTAGGTATAGCCAGAGTAGAAATTCAAGACTTTCCCATTCATTCATTTGTGGGCATGTTCAGATATGTTCAACAAACAGCCCAGTGAGAATCCGTTAGTCCAAACTTAAAATTTTGTTTGCCCACTCACTATCTACCAAAGAAAAGACTCCCTCCACCTCCCCCACCAGCCCTCACTGGAATTTTTTTTTCAGCCTCTTAAGTTGTGAAAGTTTATTCTGTTCTGCCATTGATTTCAACTTCATTTTCACAAAATTGATATGATTCTTAAAATGTTCTGTTTCTATCAAATTCTATGCAGTTCTAAAAAATACCATTACAAATTGGGTTGTAAAGTAATAGATTTAACTGAATCTATGGGATATCTTTATTGATGAAATTCAGGATGAGAATGAGGAATTAAATGTTTTTACATTGGATACAAATGGGCAAAAACAGATTTTTAAAGTGATGTTCAACACTCTGGTAGGGTGATCAAATATAGAATGGAGAATAATCTTGCTCAAGGTAGCTATTTTTACAAATATTGATCCAAATTGACAACACACATCGTCATTCTTATATATTAATTAAATGCAGTGTCTCACGATGGCGAAATTGTTTTCGTTAGTTTATCGCCGATAGTTGCGTCCTGAATCGCGAAGTAAATATTACAATTGAGCGTTGTTCGGACGATTGTTTTTTTAGATCAAAAGCAAATTTTATAGGTGAGTTTAAAAGCAAATTTCATAAGTGAGTTTATCAGACCTATCAAAAGCAAATTTCATAGGTGAGTTTATCAGACCAAATACAGGTCAAGTTCGAATATGGGTTTGCTCCGCCCATTTTTGCGAGAGTTGTGGCCCTTTTTCGACTTGGAATCCTGTCAATTTCTGGTTTCCGGATGATAACTTCAGTTTGTGATCATATCTGAACCAAATTTGGAATGTGCGTTTATCAGCTCGAAATACAGGTCAAGTTCGAATATGGGTACAATCCGCCCATTTTTGCTAGAGTTATGGCCCTTTTTCGACTTAGAATCCTGTCAATTTGCTAGAGATTTTCGACGATGTTAGTTACTAACAGTTAGCAGAATGCTACATACCTCCAGTTGGCATAGCGTCTGAATACTAAATGATCAGATTCAATTCCACAAATAGTCCACAATATGTCTTTAATACAGCAGCCCTATTAAAGTATTTAAATGTTGTTTCCTTTATTCACGCAGCCGGAGGTCACACAGTGAAATCTATCATAAATCCAACCAGCTCATCGTATCAGGTCTGTGTTCATCTAAACTTCCACTACCACAATCAGGTAAGGGTCAAAGACCACCTTACTATCATTATACCCACACTTTTCAAAGAAAAGATGGGGGTATACAGGATTAACTTATAACATATATCGCAGCCATGGGTTATTAGATATTAAAAATGCTGTAGTCTGATTTAAGGTCACAGCTTTTCTCAAAAAATATGACTTTAGCTGAAAGGCCAGATAATCTAAATAGATCAGTTTTTAGGGAAAGCCTCATCTCCAAAAAACCTGCTCCTCAATCATATGTATGACCTGCCATATATAAATACTGTATGACCTGCCATATATAAATACTGTATGACCTGCCATATATAAATACTGTATGACCTGCCATATATAAATACTGTATGACCTGCCATATATAAATACTGTATGACCTGCCATATATAAATACTGTATGACCTGCCATATATAAATACTGTATGACCTGCCATATATAAATACTGTATGACCTGCCATATATAAATACTGTATGACCTGCCATATATAAATACTGTATGACCTGCCATATATAAATACTGTATGACCTGCTGTATATAAATACTGTATGACCTGCCGTATATAAATACTGTATGACCTGCCATATATAAATACTGTATGACCTGCCATATATAAATACTGTATGACCTGCCATATATAAATACTGTATGACCTGCCATATATAAATACTGTATGACCTGCCGTATATAAATACTGTATGACCTGCCGTATATAAATACTGTATGACCTGCCGTATATAAATACTGTATGACCTGCCGTATATAAATACTGTATGACCTGCCGTATATAAATACTGTATGACCTGCCGTATATAAATACTGTATGACCTGCCATATATAAATACTGTATGACCTGCCATATATAAATACTGTATGACCTGCCATATATAAATACTGTATGACCTGCCATATATAAATACTGTATGACCTTCCATATATAAATACTGTATGACCTGCCATATATAAATACTGTATGACCTGCCATATATAAATACTGTATGACCTGCCGTATATAAATACTGTATGACCTGCCGTATATAAATACTGTATGACCTGCCGTATATAAATACTGTATGACCTGCCGTATATAAATACTGTATGACCTGCCGTATATAAATACTGTATGACCTGCCATATATAAATACTGTATGACCTGCCGTATATAAATACTGTATGACCTGCCATATATAAATACTGTATGACCTGCCGTATATAAATACTGTATGACCTGCCATATATAAATACTCCCCATTCTTCTATGACCTGCCATATATAAATACTGCCCATTCTTCTATGACCTGCCGTATATAAATACTGCCCATTCTTCTATGACCTGCCGTATATAAATACTCCCCATTCTTCTATGACCTGCCGTATATAAATACTCCCCATTCTTCTATGACCTGCCATATATAAATACTGCCCATTCTTCTATGACCTGCCGTATATAAATACTGCCCATTCTTCTATGACCTGCCGTATATAAATACTCCCCATTCTTCTATGACCTGCCGTATATAAATACTCCCCATTCTTCTATGACCTGCCGTATATAAATACTCCCCATTCTTCTATGACCTGCCATATATAAATACTCCCCATTCTTCTATGACCTGCCGTATATAAATACTCCCCATTCTTCTATGACCTGCCATATATAAATACTGCCCATTCTTCTATGACCTGCCGTATATAAATACTGCCCATTCTTCTATGACCTGCCATATATAAATACTCCCCCATTCTTCTATGACCTGCCATATATAAATACTCCCCATTCTTCTATGACCTGCCGTATATAAATACTCCCCATTCTTCTATGACCTGCCATATATAAATACTCCCCATTCTTCTATGACCTGCCGTATATAAATACTCCCCATTCTTCTATGACCTGCCATATATAAATACTGCCCATTCTTCTATGACCTGCCGTATATAAATACTCCCCATTCTTCTATGACCTGCCATATATAAATACTCCCCCATTCTTCTATGACCTGCCATATATAAATACTGCCCATTCTTCTATGACCTGCCATATATAAATACTCCCCATTCTTCTATGACCTGCCGTATATAAATACTCCCCATTCTTCTATGACCTGCCATATATAAATACTGCCCATTCTTCTATGACCTGCCGTATATAAATACTCCCCATTCTTCTATGACCTGCCATATATAAATACTGCCCATTCTTCATGGCAAATCATATGTATGACCTGCCATATATAAATACTGCCCATTCTTCATGGCAAATCATATGTATGACCTGCCATATATAAATACTCCCCATTCTTCATGGCAAATCATATGTATGACCTGCCATATATAAATACTCCCCATTCTTCATGGTAAATCATATGTATGACCTGCCATATATAAATACTCCCCATTCTTCATGGCAAATCATATGTATGACCTGCCATATATAAATACTGCCCATTGACAACACACAATATACACCATTGTTCTATTTCTATAAAATATAAATCACCATCCTGCACTATCTAACAATTTATGTATGTTGCATATAAATACCAATCCTGTTGATTCAAGATAGATGCTGCTGTTCATTAAGAGACAGAGGTCAAATTACACGGATGAAGTTTCCACGTCTTAATATTGTATCCACACAATTTATATATTTGTATTATAAATCTGTGCATTTGAAATTAAGGGTAAATGTGATGGACATCAATTCTGATTCACTTTACAGACTGAAAAATGCCATCGGAAAATGCATTTTCATTCCTATTTGAGAAAGGTATACAAGGAAAAGGTAATAAATGTATGTGGTTTGTATTAGAAGGGAATACAGAGCAGATTTTGAGGAGAAAGTTATTTATTGAAGATTAATAATGAATTAGTCCTAAAAAAATGCCTCACCCGGTCCTCAAAAAGTGCTTAAATATGATCCACAGAATCACGTATGAACCCTGACTCAATATAATATACGTCTTTTTTTCTACAGTTCATTATATTGGAGCCAATGTGCAATGACGGACGATTTGAGATGCGACACCTTAGTACCATCAGAGGACCACCGGTAAGTTAACTGTTTTTATATACCCATTTTAAAAATACGGGACGTTTTATCTTATTGGTCTATCTGTCCGTTCACCATTGGTTTTCGGATGATAACTTCAGATAGTCTTAACTGAATGGAATGAAATTTGGCATGTGGGTTTACAAGCACAAAATACATGTTCCGCCTGCCAATTTTCACCCAAGTTATTGGCCCTTTTTGTTGGAATTAGCACTCAATTTTCGTTTCCGGATAATAACTTTAGTAAGTCTCAACTGAACGGAATGAAGTTTGGTATGTCAGTTTGCTAGCCCAAACACAGGTCATGTTTGAATTTGGGTTCCGCCCACCAATTTTCAACAGAGTTATAATGGTCCTTTGTTGGAATTACCATGGGTATATTTTGCTACCATGGGTATATTTTGCTACCATGGGTATATTTTGCCATGCCCTAGTGATGCTCTTGTTAAATTTTTGCAATCTATTCTGATCTATTCAAACTTATGTTTGGGAATTAGAACTCAACTATTCGGTTATATTGCTGAGATTCTACTGGGTTCATACACAAAATGAAAAGTGGTTATATTTTGACACACTCCTTTAAAAGTACTTAAAAACACTGTTTAATAATTTGTTCTTGTATTCTTTAACAATTTTATAATTTCACCCATACAGAGCCTCAGACAAACATGAGCCGATGACACTCTTCTATATGCTTCTATATATGTGTGGGGCTCCCTGCAGGGTAATGGATGTTTTTCATTTTATGTCCTAAAAATTGTAAGAAACATTTATTTAAAAAAAATTTATAAAAAATTGTTAGGCCAATGCATTCTCTTATATATGCGAGGCGACCTATGGTAAAAAAGATTATAATGTGAACACATTTAGGCACATCAATTATGCATTGTGTCGTCTGCCAATTTGGGGATATAGAGAAACTAAACTAAACAAAAATCTTTCTTATGAAGTTTCTAAAGAAACTAAAAAAGTTGTTAATTTGATAATAGAGTTACTTTCCAGAGAAGATGAGTCCTAAGCAAAATGTGGTCTCCAGATGGTGGATATGGTCATACTAGCCCGCTGTGCGGGGTAGCATCACTAATTTCACCCTCTGTGGACCTCAGTCTGCAATCGTCCAGCACCATATTTTCAGGCCTGATCAGAAACAAATGTGTTTATTGCAGGAAGACCTAGCTGATTTCTGCTGTACCGAGGAACATCTATGGTCGCTATGGACTAACTCTGCGGGAGATTCTGTTGCTAGGGTCGCTAATTTATCCAGGTAAGTGAATAGAGAGTTAAAAGTATTCTCTCTGCTTGGCTATATTTATTAACAAAATATATAGAGGATATTTAGTTTTTTGGAGTGGTTAAAGATAGCCTGTCCTATTTAACACTCCTAAATTATCAGATTTTCCACTTTGCGAGTGAACAATATTTGATTTGAGTCGAGGAACCCACCCTTCATAGCTCAGAGCTACTACATTTCAAATTTTGATATCTATTTATATTCTCCGTCTGTACGTCCGTCCGTTTGTCCACTCTCACCCAGATATATATGTGAGGTGAAAATCCTTTTGAGATCTATTTATATTCTCATCCGTCTGTGGTTCCGTCCGTCCGCAATCACCCAGATTTTCTTGTGAGGTGAAAATCCAAAACTCAGGAGTTTATTTATATACTTGTAGGATGATGTTGAAATGCATCTAAATTTTATTTGTAAGCTGCAGATGAAATTATGTCAGTCACCCCACATGTAAAAATGGGAATATATTTTCATCTATTTTAAACTGACTGTATCATGCAATATGTGGGTTGCGCTATATTTTACTTGGGAGGGGGGGGTGGGGACTGTGACCGGAGCAATTGCTCTCTTCCGATAACCGATACGACATGCAGTCATGAAACTACAGCTCACTTCCAATAAAAAGTGAGGCCATTTTTTCAAGTAAGCAAGCGATCTGAAACACAAAAAAAACAATCTTCCTTACATGGGCCATGCTATCTCCGCCTAGCACAACATTAGCGCATCCCTGGCACGTGTTACAAGTGCCAAAATTGTATATTTCGAACAACATTTTTAGCATTTCTGATACAAAATGCCATCTGCTACATGTCTGCTATAATCAATTTCCTTGGGAAGTTTATGAATATACACCATGAGTTTCCTGAAAATGCACTTACTCTAGTAGCTGAGGGCGTTTTGTATGCACTCTTATGTCCAGAGCAAAACTCTTCACGAATCCACTAATTGAAGGTACACGAACAATATTTGGTTGGTGACACATTTCCCATTGAGGGCGAAATGGGTCAAATGGCCACGCCCCTTTTTGCGCGAAGTACTACCACCCGCCGTGACTATATCTCCAGAACCGTTGGACATAGGGGGTCGTGTGACCACTCAAAATGTGCAGAATGGCCACATTATGGGGGGTCAGTAATACATTTTCATATCCAAAAGTCAATGGTTTTTAAGATAATTGCCAAAAAACAAAAATAATCCATTTTTAAGGGCCCAATTTTGGGGTTCAGCACTTTTATCTCAAAGCTGAGCCCCCAATTCAAATTTTATTGATCTATATCCATCGGTGCCACATATAGGTATAATTTCTGTACCATTATTGGGTGAGATTGACCTCCAAGGAGCTCTTGACCCTGAAAATAATGTTTTTGGATGGAATATATTGGTCGTAGAATGAAAAACAGACATTTTCCCAATAACAAAGATGTTGAGGAAATCATCAATTATACGGTATTTGATCAGTAACCTAAAACTCCTACAAAAAGGTTACCTGGTGATATAATTTGAATGTAGTTCATCTTTTGTTATCTAGATTTCATGGCCTTTGATGTGAGATGGCTGCCAAAATGGTTATAAATGGAATGACATATATCACATTAGCAATATACTTGTAAATGAGTTCAATGTGTTATTTTCTTTAAACTTATGGGAGAACAGGGTGTTTTTATGGTATTCTAATGTTGAATTGAATTATACTCAGCCCACAAGTAGGTTTAGTAAATGTTGAGTTACTACAATTTGATCAATCAGTATGATTCAGTAGTCGAGCAGGTTGTGTCTTTATCAGTCCCACATCAATTTTGATTGGCTGCATCACCATTTTGTATAAAGGTTCTACAATTTCCCTAACATGTACATTATTCTAGAACAAATAATGGCTAGCCTGGAGTGAGTTAGAAGAAAAATACAAGCATCAGTTGATATGCAGATATAAATACATACAAATCTACATTCTGCATGTAGCCATGCTATGCAATCCTCCCTCATGTTTCAACTTATCAAGGAAAAATGATCACATTACCAATGTCTATGATAGTCAGATGTTTTTGTAGATTTTGTAGATTTGTGGATGTTGTAGATTTTGTAGATTTGTGGATGTTGTAATGCAATATAGATCTCCATTATACTTGCACAAATTTATTTTTCATTTCGTCCCTTTAAATTGACTTTAAAGGTGGTGCGTAACATGTATGTATATGTGCCACTCCAAAATGTATGTATATGTGCCACTCCAAAAATGTCAGTAAAAGTACTGTAAACCGTTTGGTTTGATGCTATAGGCACAGGAGATATATATATACTTTACATGTCAAATATTGTGAACCCTGCAGGTATGTTTATGTGTGTCAGTCGCCTTATGTGTGTGATGTACATGCAGTAACTACATGTATATTCTAGTGAAATTTATGGTCTGCACTCTGCAGTATTTCAAAAACATGCTATGGCCATGCCTACATATACATATGTACACTGATTCTAACACAATGATTGTCAGGTTATAATCTATGTTTGAGGAAAGTTACTATGTATTTTTCATTTGTGTTGCATTTGTCAATATTAATGGGTCCCAGGAGTCCAGATGTTACTAGTGCAGAGCCCATTTAATTTTCATGAAACTGGTGGACTTCATGTCTATACTCCTAAATAAACATGACTGAGTCTTATCAGACCAAGACGGTATTGTGTAGGTTTTACTAGAATTATATTTAGAAAAGACTCAACCATTATATTTCCGCCAAAGGAAGCCCTCACACTGAACTATATGGATAGATGTCCTGCGTTTGTAAACCATAGCAGAAAAGGGTTAACTTTTTGGTCGGTCGCCTACGGTAACTAATGGTCAGTGGCTTGCCTCGGTATCAGTCACGCATGCGCAGTCCCAATATAATTCACTGTACAGATTGAATTAGCCAGTTTATTTTTCTGCTACAACCGAACGGATCATAAGGGAGTATTTTTCCGAATTTGTCGTTTAACAATAGCGACAAATTCAATTTATCGATACAATAATTACTGGTCGCCTACGCGTTCGTTTTTATAATTATCATTTCGAATTCACGGACCGTTTCGTTTCAAACATATAATTATTCGTGTTTTTCGAATAGGCGGCTGACTTCAAAATTTTCGAATATGAAAATCGATACGAGGCGCACATTTCGCCATAATCAGCCGCCATTTCAAGGCCTTACGAGGCGCATAGACTACTGTGAACAATTCATCTATGTAATTATTATAGAACCTATAAGGTATGATATAATTTGTCAGATATAAAAAATGCCACGTGATTCTCTAACGGAAGTCTCCTAATTTCGTGGGAATTTATTTACGCGTGGACATTTATTTAGCAATAATTACCATCGCTACTGACGCTATCTATCATAATGTTATGAACAACATTCTTTCTCATAATACTTTGTTGTTTTATGGTTCTATACCACTGATCCAGATGTGTTGGTCACATTCGAACTTAAAGTTGATAACATTAACATCTTGGTTTATCAATGTCAAAACCAGATACCATTTCAAGGCCTTACGAGGCGCACAGATTATTGTGAGAAATACATCTATGGAATTATTATAGCACCTATAAGGTATGATTGAATTTGTCAGATATCAAAAATGCCACGTGATTCTCCGCCGGAAATATCATAATTTCGTGGGAATTATTTTGACGTTTTAATGCGTGGAAATTTATTTAACAATAATTCCATCGCTACTGACGCTATCTCTCGTCATGTTATGAACAACGTGCT
The DNA here is from genome assembly GCA_032622095.1 of Siphonodentalium dalli. Taxonomy (NCBI): domain Eukaryota; kingdom Metazoa; phylum Mollusca; class Scaphopoda; order Gadilida; family Siphonodentaliidae; genus Siphonodentalium; species Siphonodentalium dalli. Next base: position 193,249,025 of record CP136067.1, on the reverse strand, counting down.
TTCACATAATACTATGTTTCAATACAAATGATCCAGATGTGTTAATCACGTTTGACCTTGAAGTTGATTACAATCTACCCAAGAATACTGACAGTTGATTAGATCTTGGTTTATCAATGTCACATGCATAACAATAACTTCATATGACAGTAGTACCGTAGTGCTACGAATAAATCTCAGCCATGTCATAGAGGTATGTCGATTAATATCTACCTTGTATATACCGCTATTCTCAAAGTGATTGACCAGAGAAACGGGGTGATACCCCGGTCATGACCGCGGTGATACCGGTAATAAACGGTAGCGGTATCGAGACGGTCATGGCGTGAAGTTACGGTATTGGGTGATGATACAGTGGTCTTTTAGCGGGCACCGCATTAATTTTGTGGAATACCGCGGTGATTTTCATGGAACTCTTTTAGGGGAGGTATTTACTCGCGCATGCTTGTTCGCGTTAACAAGCGGTATCGGTGCCGCGGTGTTGGAGGATACCGCGGTATAGTACCGCCATATTAACTGGGGGACACCACGTTATTGGTGGTTAATTACTTTAAGTATGGCGGTAGGTTTAATGAACAATAGCTGCGATTATACACCAGCCGGTTCAGCAAGCCGGTCTGAACCGGTGGGCTTGTAAATTTCTGAGAAGGATCCAGGGATGTTTTTCTACCTGCTACAGGTTTGGGCGCTCAAACTCTGGAGACCCTGGGGATAGTAATTATTAAAGTGGTTCTCCATTATTTCAACAAATTTTTCTAAGAGAAGAATAATTCAACAACTAAACATGAAAATCGGATGAGATAGTCTACTAGTATGATATAGAGCCTTTATTTGCACCATCTCTGGATCCTTCCCAGGTAGTATTTCTCGGTCGGATCTCTTCTCGGGCAGGAACAGTTCACGCTCCCCCGATTATGCCGCGGCATTAAATCAATTAGTGGGGAAGCGACCGGTGGCGATGCAGGGGTACTTGGGACCCCCAGGACATTTGGTCCCACACCGGCGCAAGCGGTTCTGTGTGCTGAAGTTGCCAAAATCGCGTGCGAACGTAACGACACCGGCTGGGCGGCCTACGGCGACTTCGGCATAGGGCAGTGGCCCTATCCATGAGGTAGCAAGCCCGGTCCCCTTGGTCACGATCTATATAAAGACACGGCCTTGCCTGCCTCTCAGCCGTCTTGGGGTTTTTGCTGCAATGGCCTCTACCCATCGTTCTGCTTGGACAGGACATTCAGCTTGGTCGGGACCACCTGCATTTGGGGGGGGGGGGGCTCACCCCGGTCCGATGGCTCCACCTCCTTCCGGTTATCAGAAGAAACCAGTTTTGGCTAATGGCTATGGGATTCTTCATTTCGACACTGGACTCCAAAATTGGAACTCAGTTTATCAGCCTTAAAATTCCATGGGAGGTATTTACTCCTCGATTGAGCCATCGCCGGAATGGGCCTCCCTCTAGTGTTTTGTCGTCCATTATTGCAGGTCGTTCCGACGCTAGGGCAGAGAGCGACATGCTATCCTTACACCCCAAGGCGTCTGAGGCTTTCGATGACGACCCGTCTGCGCACAATACGTCAGACTGTGGGTCTTTTCGGTCGTCACAGTCTGGCATCGGTAAGGCAGAAGCTGCGGATCGTGATTTCCTATCCACGGATTATCTCATCTATATGCTTCTTCCTACTGAACTATGTACTCTCAAGCTCGCCTGGCTCGCCCTGCGCACTCGTACCACCGTCTTCAAAATGCATCGAGAACACGATCTATCTTACCTGTGATATACATTTCATAGGTAAGTGACACGACCCGCGACTGACACACTGGTCAATAGACTTCACACATGAATGAAGCACATTTACATGGAAAGCATTTCTCTTGTCACGTGCCACAACGACCCTGCCAATGGCCTGGCCGACAGAGTACATCTCATGGCTCTTCATACTACTATTACCAATATCAATTTGATTATCTGGCACATGGTAATAAAATTAACAGGGCACTGCACGCCTATAGACAATAGACAATAACGCGGGCAAAGACGTTTGCACTGTCCATCTCAGCTTTCTAGGAAGCTCATTGACTAGCGTTATAGACCTTTCTTTGCAGGCAGGGGACCACCCAGTCCGAGTGGATCCCAACCCCATGGCACCCGATCATACGGGCCTGAAACCATGCTGCCAACTCTGCGCGCTTCGGTATATGCCGGAATTGTCCTATCAACATTCGACAATAAAAACAGGCAAAGACGTTTGCGCTGTCCAGCTCAGCTTTCGAGGAAGCTCTTTGACTAGCCATCAAACCTTTCCTTGCAGGCAGGGACCAACCCATATGAGGGGATCCCAACCACATGGCACCAGCCGCCCAATCATAAGGGCCTGAGATCATGCTGACAACTCTGCTCGCTTCGGTCTATGCTGGATTTGTCCTATTTTCCTTAAACATGCCTTCAACAGGACCACTTAGGTCGGGGGAGCTCCTCTCCATCATGGCTCTTAAAATTCAATAAGTAACAACATTATAAAGGGATGTGTGTCCTTTACTAGGAGGATAAAATTTTTCATTTGTTTCCTTAATCAGCGAGCCTTTTTGGAGGGGGTCTTCCCCTAGTTTGCTGCATGCCTCACACTAACATATCACACACCTAGGTCGTTCTGCTGCATGTTTGGGGGGGAAAGTGACATGATGTTCTGGGCAGAGGCTCCGAACTGAATATTCCGCATGGTGACAATTTACCCGTGGTTATCATCTGATTACATTGTACATCATTTGAACTGATTTCAGTTGTCAAAGAGCCAAAGGGCCTTCTGCAATGATCTCATTGTGACTTATAGATCACCTTGATATATAATTTTTATATCATTTTTATATATTTATATCAGTCCTTCCCAGGAGACGGGAGTGATTGCTCTCGAACCCGTATGCACTCGTAATTTTCAATTCACGTGTGCTAAAATTCGCACCCGTCCTTCTTCACAAAATACTAATGGAGACTGTAATTGTTGGTTCAATATTGAACTATTTTAAGGTTTATTTAGATGCTTTACCATCTCAGTGCAACTATGGCATATTAAAGTGTAACTAGACATAGGTCTATTCCACAATGACTTTTGGTTTGAGCAAAAACCAAACTTACATGTACAATTATGGTATCGTATGGGTGCCATATTACACCCGTCTTCTGCATTACGGGAGCAAATAAATGCTCTCGGTGTGTTTTCCTCATGGGAAGGACTGTTTATATACTCGTAAGATTTGTATCACAGGATTTCTGTCGGATATCCTGTGATGCATAGGTACCTCAGAGAGGGCTCCCTCTGTTCAGATGGCTTGACTCCATTATCGTTGTACAACCTGTTTGGCCTAATGGGTTCTCAACTCAATCCCTGTGCCACAAATTTGGCATCAGGTTCTCTGGCTTTTTCTTTGGCGAATAGCAGTTAGTTAACTTAGGTTGTCTCGCCATCAATGGAGTGGGCCTCCGTCTGCAGGTCGTTCTGTCGCTAAGGCGGAGAGTGAGTTAGTCTCCTTCCTTCATGATCCTGCATCATGGGACCTTGACGGGTGGGACCTTAGAACAGACAGCTGAAGAAGACGACACAGAGAGGAACGAAGAGTTTCTTCTAACGTTATACTTGCTCGGTTCGCTCGCAACTATGCATTGGATGGCACCTCATGGGATGTTTGTTTCAAAACAAGGGGGGCGGTACACATTTGAGCAATATAGCACTCTAACTATATGAGTTATTTCACGTAAATAATCCTAACAGATTCATTAAAGTGTTCATATATGGTACAATCTGTTTTAGAAGAGTACCTTTACTCAAAATTTGGCTATTAACTTTATTGCTCGTGCCTCCTCCTGGGCTTGCATTCTAATCCATATAGTTCAGTGTGAGGGCTTCCTTTGGCGGAAATATGATATTTTTAAAAATATAATATATATTTCCTTAAAGAAAGCCTGAACACTGAACTATCATAGGGCCCTCCCATGGCGGTGCCATTCCCAACCCCGCGACTCGCCAATCTTCTGATTGAGTTGAAAATAAACTGGCTAATTCAATCTGTACAGTGAATTATATTGGGACTGCGCATGCGTGACTGATACCGAGGCAAGCCACTGACCATTAGTTATCGTAGGCGACCGACCAAAAAGTTAACCCTTTTCTGCTATGGTTTACAAACGCAGGACATCTATCCATATAGTTCAGTGTTCAGGCTTTCTTTAAGGAAATATATATTATATTTTTAAAAATATCATTTTTCCACTGCCCTTATCACAATATATTCATTTGGCAGTATTCATCCCAAGTTTAGTGGTGATGCTAATACATTTGGTATGATATTCAGGTAGAGCAAAGCTATCTGAACGAATCGACGATAAGCCACAATGTGTAGAAAACATTAAAAAACATGTATATTGTGAAATATTTTAATAATGGGTGCTGGTTTTTACAAACTGGCCATTATTGAGATGACTATTCCTGTTGTTTACCAAACATCAGCGTACACAATAAAATTTTGAAGTATATATGTTCTTGAATGTTGCATACAGACACTGACTTTTGCACAAATTGCTCGGGTTAGCCAAACAATGCAAAAATAACCAACTTTAGGTAAAATGATGGTACTTGACAGAATTGCTTTGACCTACAAACATATCAATCCAGCAGTACCCATCAGCATAATATAAAATTAGCAGGACCACTTAACCTTGGGTGGTATTGAAAATGAAAATATGGTAAGTTATGAGGGCTATTAGCTATTATGAAGAATTATGTTAGTGAAATTATAGACCCTCATCTTCTCCAACCTGCAAGTGATGCAACTATCATGGCCAATCAAAACTAATGTGGGACTGACAAAGGCTCATTCTACTATTTTGATTGAATAGTGATCATTCCATCATTTCCTAAAACTTTTTGTGAGATGAGGTGTCCTTTTGTAAGAATTGATTACTTCTGAAATATATACTGGTATATATGGTCATCTCCCATCTGATTACAACATGTTTTTACTATGCCCAGGTGCAATACCCATTTTAGGATCGCAACATGTGGCTGCTGCATGAAGCAAACAGCTGGTCATTCCATTTAGTAAAAGTGTTTAGCATGTTTCATATCTTGGTCACTTAAATCAGATCAGCTGTTAAATGTTGATAACAAATTTTGAAAACCTGTTTTGTTCAATCTGTACATTTCTGTTGATTAGAGCACAATTGTTACCTGCTTTTTGGTAAAGCACACCAGTTTCCAAGGCATATTCAGTCATGAAGAGCTCATGTTGTGTGTCGGGATCAACACATCCTCAGCAGCAATTTCCAGCTAATCCCATTGTGTGTGGTCAATTGTGCTCTTAAGTCGATCAGAGAATTCGGATAGTTCTTTAAAAAGTGTCATACATATGCTGTGGCCTTGGTGGTATTGTATACTTGTGGTGCGTAACATGCTGAAATCGGTTTTTGGCAATTATCTTAAAAACCATTGACTTTTGGATATGAAAATGTATTACTGACCCCCCATAATGTGGATTTTCAGGGTCAAGAGCTCCTTGGAGGTCAATCCCATCCGATAATGGTACAGAAATTATACCTATATGTGGCACCGATGGATATAGATCAATAAAATTCGAATTGGGGGCTCAGCTTTGAGATAAAAGTGCTGAACCCCAAAATTGGGCCCTTAAAATGGATTTTTTTGGGTTTTTATGTTTACCCATACCATGTATGGTAAACATAGTGTCGTTGTCCGGATTAACCACTCGTCGTGCGTCCGTCCGTCTGTCCGTCCGTCTGTCTGTCTGTCCGTCCGTAGACACTTTACGTGTAATGCGATAACTCAAACATTTTTTACCTGATCAAAACCAAATTTTGTATATGGGGTTTTCAGCCCAAAATACAGATCGAGTTCGAATATGGGTTTGATCCGACTTTTTATTACGGAGTTATGGCCCTTTTTCGACTTAGAATTAATGAATTCTGCCGTAACTCAAACATTTTTTATCTGATCGGAACCAAATTTGGTATGTGAGTTTCTCGACCCAAAATACAGATCGAGTTCGAATATGGGTTTGATCGGAGTTTTTTTTACGGAGTTATGGCCCTTTTTCGACTTAGAATTCATGAATTCTGCCGTAACTCAAACATTTTTTATCTGATTGGAACCAAATTTGGTGTATGAGTTTCTCAGACCAACATACAGATTGATTTCGAATATGGGTTTGATCGGATTTTTTTTAATGGTGTTATGGTCCTTTGACATATGATTCACACATACATGTACTTCGATAAATCAACCATTTTTCATCTGATAGGAACCAAATTTGGTATGTGAGTTTCTCAACTCAAAATACAGAACGAGTTTGAATATGGGTTAGATCCAATTTGTTATACCAGAGATATGGCCCTTTTTAAACTAAGAATTATCCAGATTATAACCCAAGTAACTTACAATTAATGAATACCTGCTTCTCTGTGAGCAAGATAAAAGACAATATAGTTTATTGCTTTGAGAGTTATTTATAGCCCTCATATGTTAGGTCTGTATAAGAGACACAGTGAATTATTGGATAAATTGATTTAGCTATCTTTTTAACCACAACTTAGCCAGGTGAATTTATTTAACTAGACCAATGGAGCTCTCTAAGTCCTTGGATGATGGGACTACATTGGATCAAACAGGGCAGAGATAGGTGATTTAACCCCTTTTACCCATTCCATGTCTTTTAACCTTTTCCATTAAATAATTATATTATTTTGATATCTCACATGGCAATTTGCAACAACATGAATAGAACTGCTCACACTATGATAGTGGTGACAGGCTCTAGAGTTTAGATGTTATATTAACCCTTCTATATTGACTCATACATTCCAATAATTTGTGTTATTACTGGTTATTATGTACATTTGTCATATACTACTTTAGATCATAACAGTATACTCTATAATTCAACATTAAAAGATTATGATTCTGATCTTAACAATTTACTATCGCCAAGGGATGGGTTAAACATCTGCCGATCGTGATCGGCCTCTCGTTGGCAATTATCTTAAAAACCATTGACTTTTGGATATGAAAATGTATTACTGACCCCCCATATTGTGGCCATTCCGCACATTTTGAGTGGTCACACGACCTCCTTTGGCCAACGGTTCTGGAGATATAGTCACGGCGGGTGGTAGTACTTCGCGCAAAAAGGGGCCTGGCCATTTGACCCATTTCGCCCTCAATGGGAAATGTGTCACCAACCAAATATTGTTCGTGTACCTTCAATTAGTGGATTCGTGAAGAGTTTTGCTCTGGACATAAAAGTGCATACAAAACGCCCTCAGCTACTAGAGTAACTATAAAATGGCCCTCATAGTGTCTTTATAATACAGTGAATCTCAAAAATCCTTGAGCCTTCGTATATATATATCTGCAATATATTTATTCCCAAATTTTTGTGAAATATCTTTTGTCAGTCAATTGATACAAGCATGTCACCATTTATGTACCATAGCCTTCAATGTATATAACAATGGCCAAGAGTCTGACACTGTTTTATACAAGGTGCTAGACACTGGTCGCGCTTGCACGATTCAGGGCTGATGCAATCTCACTAAAAACTTCAAATTATGCATGCTCTCTGCCAAAGGTGTCCCAAATGGGAGTGATTTTCCCTGATTCATCTTAGCACGACCTTTGTCGAGCACGTCATATAAAACAGCTTTGAGACACAGACATGTAGCATTTCCACACCAGACATGTAGCATTTCCACACCAGACATGTAGAATTTCCACACCAGACATGTAGCATTTCCACACCAGACATGTAGCATTTCCACACCAGACATGTAGCATTTCCACACCATACATATAGCATTTCCACACCAGACATGTAGCATTTCCACACCAGACATGTAGCATTTCCACACCAGACATGTAGCATTTCCACACCAGACATGTTACATTTCCACACCAGACATGTAGCATTTCCACATCAGACATGTAGCATTTCCACACCAGACATGTAGCCTTTCCACACCAGACATGTAGCATTTCCACACCAGACATGTAGCATTTCCACACCAGACATGTAGCATTTCCACACCAGACATGTAGCCTTTCCACACCAGCCATGTAGCATTTCCACACCAGACATGTCGACCTTTGTCGAGCACGTTGTGTAAAACAGTGTTGAGACACATACATGTAGCATTTCCGCACCAGACGTGTAGCACGTTGGGTCGTGCACTTACACTTGTTTTATTTGTTTTTGGCCGAACTCCAAATTATGGAATCTGTATGAAATTCAATTTAAACAAACCGATTGGCTTGTTATGCCACAGTGAGCGGTGCACTTGTTTTATTGGTTTAACCCTTTACCCAACAGAACGGCCCTGTGCCAATGCATTCTCTTATATATGCGAGTCGACCATAGGTCGCCTCGCATATATAAGAGAATGCATTGGCTTAACACATATTAAAAATGATAAAATTGTCAAAGAATGTAGGAAAATATTATAAAAATTGTTAAAGAATGTAAGAAAAAATGGTAAAAAGTGTTAAAAAAAGATTTTGTTTAGGCCAATGCATTCTCTTATATATGCGAGGCGACCTATGGTCGACTCGCATATATAAGAGAATGCATTGGCACAGGGCATAACTGTAACCATCACAATGTGGTCAATGAACCGGTTCCAATGATATCCATATTTGCATGGTGTTATTGAGACAGACCGAAGATATTTTAGGCTGTTGAAGCTTTATTTGGGCGTTTTTGGCCGTTTTGTTGGGTAAAGGGTTAATGAAGAGATGTATCCCACAGGGAGCCCCACACAGATGGAAGCATGCACTGCAGAGTGTCGTCTGCTCCAGTCTATGTGGGGCTCTATAAAGGGTTATGCCACAGTGAGCGGTGCACTTGTTTTATTGGTTTTCAGTTGATTACTCCAAGATATGGAATCGTGATGATGTGCAATTTGAAAAAAAACAACAGATGTGTTATGGCACCGTGACAGTTATAGTCTCATTCATTCTACTTTCAGGAGCCATAAAATGAAAGAGGTTCTGCTTGAATCGGTCGAGAGCTCCGATCACTATATCCCACCTAACCATGACCCGAGAGACTTCTATCTCAAGAAAATATTCCACCCTGGCCGGTTCAGTCTCCAAGAAATATCAAAAGCACTCAATGTAAGTCAGACGAAATTAATCCACCCTGCCGATTCAGTCTCCAAGAAATATCAAAAGCACTCAATGTAAGTCAGACAAAATTATTCCACCCTGCCGATTCAGTATCCAAGAAATATTGATGATATTCAAAGTGCAGCTCAAGAAAATATACACCATGAGTTTGAGTGTTGTGTCATGTGTCAATTTCTGTGTCCGTGTAACTGGAAAATGCTTGACAAACTAACAAACCCTATTGCAATGCTGACTAGGTGCTGCTATAAATAAAAGGGACAGATATAAATAATTATTCAGACTGATCTCTGTACAATCGCAGTACTACCTACCTATATCCCCTTATAGACATGGATGGTATATTACACTGCTAGGGAGATAACAGGAGCCACCCGAGTTTCATTCGGGACTCCTTGGGTTTATGTGTTTGTCAGACTTCCTCATCAGTGTTATGTATGATTTCCAGTTACAAAGACAGAACACAACGCGCATCTTAATCGAGAATCTTTTATCGAGAGTGAAATGCGCCATCTGAATATGATGCAAGTTGTGTTCTGTATTTATTCTACACCGTTGTGTCAAATAAGTTCAATCCATTACTGTCACCTTCACTAATACTATATAGCTACCCTTATTGTGATTTAAGTCTTGACGAATAATCGGTAATGATTGGGGTATCACCGAAGCATATCATTGACATAATATACATTCGATGACGACACGTCTGCGCACAATACGTCAGACTGGGGGTCTTTTCAGTCTCACAGTCTGGCATTGGTAAGGTAGAAGCTGCGGATCGTGATTTTCTATCCAAGGTTTATCTCATCTATAGGCTTCTGAACTATGTACTCTCAAGCTCGCCTGACTCACCCTGCGCACTCGTACCACCGTGTTCAACTGCATCGAGAACACGATCTATCTTACCTGTGATATACATTTTATAGGTAAGGTACAATGACTCGCGTCTGACGCAATGGTGAATAGACTTCACACATGAATGAAGCACATTTACATGGAAAGCATTTATATTGTCACGTGCCACAAAGCCACTGCCAATAGCCTTTCCGAAAAAGTCCATCTCATGGCTCTTCATACTTCTATTACCAATATCAATTTGATTATCTGGCATATAGAACATAAAAATACAAACAGGCAAAGACGTTTGCGCTGTCCAGCTCAGCTTTCGAGGAAGCTCATTGACTAGCATTACAGACCTTTCCTTGCAGGCAGGGGACCACCCCATCCGAGTGGATCCCAACCCTATGGCACCAGACGCCCGATCATAAGGGCCTGAAACCATGCTGCCAACTCTGCGTGCTTTGGTCTATGCTGGATTTGTCCTATAGACAATCAACAATAAAACAGGCAAAGACGTTTGCACTGTCCAGCTCAGCTTTCGAGGAAGCTCATTGACTAGCATTACATACCTTTCCTAGCAGGCAGGGGACCACCCCGTATGAGTGGATCCCAACCCCATGGCACCAGACGCCCGATCATAAGGGCCTGAAACCATGCTGCCAACTCTGCTCGCTTCGGTCTATGCTGGATTTGTCCTATTTTCCTTAAACATGCCTTAAACAGGACCACTTAGGTAGGGGGAGCTCCTCTCTATCATGGATATTAAAATTCACTAAGTAACATTATAAAGGGATGGGTGTCCTTTACTAGGAGGATGATAATTTCATTTGTTTCCTTCATAGGGGAGCCATTTTTAGAGCGGATCTTCCCCTAGTTTGCTGCATGCTTCACACTAACCTACCTATCACACACCTAGGTCGTTCTGCTGCATGTTTGGGGGAAAAAGTGACATGATGTTCTGGGCAAAGGCCCAGAACTGAATATCCCGTATGGTGACCGTGACAATTTACCCGTGTTTCTCATCTGATTACATTGTACATCATTTGATCTGATTTCAGTTGTCAAAGAGACAACTTTTTTGAATATTCCGCTACGATTGGTTCACTAAGTACATTATATCGACACGGTCTGCACACCTTCATTTCTTAAAATCAGATCGCGGTGGGTATTCCACTGGGAATGTGGACTGCTCTCAGGTGTCTAATGGTTGTGAGGGCCTACTAATAGTGTGGGGATTTAGGCTGAGAGTAGCGGTTTGCTTTCCCGGTGTCTGCTCTGGTCACCTGCGGTGTTCGGACATGAGCTCCTTGTGCTTATGGCTGTTAGTCATGTTCTCTGAGGGGCTATATATCTATATTTAGTGATACATTGGATCATGCTAGGGATCTGTGCTCTGGCTCCGCCATTGGATTGATGGACGCAGCTTTGGTAGGGCCTTCTGACATGGTCTCATGCTGACTTATATATCACCCTGATATATATATTATATCATTTTATATATTTATATACACGAAACATTTGTATCACAGGGTTTCTGCAATGATATCTTGTGGTACATCGGTACCTCAGAGGCATGTGCGCATGAATCATCACCGCCCGACGGGCGTTGGCAGCCCCTCTGTTCCGATGGCTTGACTCCATTATCATTGTACAACCCGTTTGGCCTATTGTGTTCTAAAATCGGTCCCTGTGCCACACATTGGGCATCAGGTTACTGCCTTTTTGCTTTGGCGAACAGCAGTTAGATAATGTTGGTTGTCTCGTCATCTTCGGAGTGGGCCTCCTGTGCACGTCGTTCTGTCGCTAAGGCGGAGAGTGAGTTAGTCTCCTTCCTTCATGATCCTGCATCATGGGACTTGACGGGTGGGACCTTAGAACCGACAGATGAAGAATGAAGAAGACGACACAGAGAAGAACGAAGTGTTGCTTCTTCCGTTATACTTGCTCGGTTCGCTCGCAACTATGAATTGGATGTCACCTCATGGGATGTTTCTTTCACAACAAGGGGGACGGTACACATTTGAGCAATATAGCACTCTAACTATGAATTATTTCACGTATATAATCCTAACAGATTCATTAAAGAGTTCATATATCTGTTTTAGAAGAGTACCTTTACTCAAAATTTGGCTATTAACTTTATTACTCGTGCCTCCACCTGGGCTTGCATTCTAATCCATATAGTTCAGTGTGAAGGTTTCCTTTGGCGGAAAAATATTATTTTTAAAAGTATAATACCGGTACATTTTTCCTTAAAGAAAGCCTGAACACTGAACTATCATAGGGCCCTCCCATGGTGGTGCCATTCCCAACCCCGCAACTCGCCAATCTCCTGATTGAGTTGAAAATAAACTGACGAATTCAATCTGTAAAGTGAGTTATATTGGGACTGCGCATGCGTGACTGATTCCGAGCAATCCAGTGAGCGACCAAAAAGTTAACCCCTTTCCTACTATGGTTTACAAAAGCAGGACATATATCCATATAGTTCAGTGTGAAGGCTTCCTTTGGCGGAAAAAAACAAGTATCACAGAGATGTGGGATCGAGTTGTGGTAGCTATCAGACCTGTTAAGTTTTGAAAATGTCAATCCGTGAGATTTTTGCGGGAGGTATGCCCAAATATGTTCATGTTCCAAAAATAATTTTGATGATAAAGATTGCATAATTTTTATGAGTTTCTATTTTATAAATATATAGACCTAAATAAAATGGCAATGAATGTCCTGTTGGTAATTGTAATAGAGCTGCTCTGTGTGGGAGATACCACCATTTATTAAAAAGAAAGAAGCAGATCACACTTCGTAAAAATACTCAGAATCCACCGGAAACAGCCGGATATGCGCGAAACCGAAAGTACAACATCGTAATAAACGACAAAATGGACTCGTCTTACGGTTTAACCCACAAAAGAAATGCACACATTCCACCATTTATTAACAAATTTTAAGAAGCAGAAACTTTGTTTAAAGTTAGTCAAAACGAATCCGAGTTACACAGGTTACAACCGGACATGTATGCGTGAAACCGAAAGTACAAAATGACCCGTCTTAAAAGTTTTACCCGCAAAATAAAAGACACATTCTCAATGCATACCACTATCAGTGAACTTAAATCATAAAGTATCCATTACTTATGTTCATCAATGAGGCCTCACAATACAGCTGCACACTTGTGATTAAACGTATTGTTTTATTTCGTTTGCAATGCATACCACTAATCCGTTACTAAGAAATGTTCATCAATGAGGCCTAACAATACAGAACTTTGCACACTTGTGATTATACGTATTGTTTACTAAAACAACACCCTCCATACGTGTGGCTTCACCAGAGTGTGAAAATCAATTAATATCAGTCACAGTTCACCACAAATTGAGTCTTCAATCAAAAGTTACCGACGATACATTCTGTGAATGTTAATGTGTGGGTATTTACGGTACCGGAAATAAGGAAGTCACTGTCATTTGGGGAATTCCCGCAAATGCACGAATTTAAAAAATTAAAAAAAACTTTGTTTTGGGATTTTCAATGTGGGGTTTTGACGAATCCGTGAGAAATTGGGGGTTATCCGTGTTTGCGGAATTGCTGTGGAAATCCGTGAGTCTCACGGACAATCCGTGGAACTTAACAGCTCTGGTAGCTATACAAAACATGAGCTTGGATTAAAGCATTAATTTTATTCCACACCCATCGATGTGAGGCACATGTATTCAATGGAATCCCAGCCATTGAATACATATTAGAGTATTCCTCCAGTGGAATATGAACCGGAACTATTCTTGTTGACGTTGTTGCCAAGAAAGATGATGTATATTATGTCAATGATATGCTTCGGTGATACCCCAATCATTACTGGTTATTCGTCAAGACTTAAATCACAATAAGGGTAGCTATATAGTATTAGTGAAGGTGACAGTAATGGATTGAACTTATTTGACACAACAGTGTAGAACAAATACAGAACACAACTTGCATCATATTCTCAAATCTTTTATCAAACTTGTTGCAGATGGCGCATTTCACTCTCGAATACATGTGCCTCACATCAATGGGTGTGGAATAAAATTAATGCTTTACTCCAAGCTCATGTTTTGTATAGCTACCACAACTCGATCCCACATCTCTGTGATACCTGTTTTATGTGTTTATTTACCTGTATGACATTTGAGAGAGTGCAGGGTATTATATAATAAAGCGCCTTGGGTCTTCTGGGTTCTTTACAAATATTATATACTAGCTGATGTGCCCAACTTCTTCCGGGCTATTTAGGGACTTCTTTGTGATCGCCGCCATTTGGACAAACTATTGTTCGATCGGTCCAGAAACATGCCTATATGAGCGAGGTCAAGGACACGGTCGCACGTGAAATTGGACCCGCCCATATTGTTCCCGGGATCAAAGTAGGCCTACATACCAGAATTGAGTCGGAACGGTCAAGATCCAGAAACATGCCTATATGAGCGAGGTCAAGGTCAAGGACACAGTTGCACATGAAATTGGATCCACCCATATTGTTCCCAGGATCAAAGTAGGCCTAAATACCAAATTTGAGTGGGATCGGTCAAGCAGTTTTCGAGTCTATAACACACATATAGACAGACAGAAGTTCCAAAATATATAATAGATTATTATTATTCCAATGTATACTTTTATTACTGAATGGGGGGGAAGGCTATTTAGTAAAGAATGGGTTAATTACTAATTAATGATATCTTCTCTGATGAATATATTTTGTACTCCAGGTATACACTCGATCTATGGACAACACATTTATGACCGAGACGAATCTCCATTTAGATGCTCTGAGAGAAGCTGTTAGTCGGGCTGTTGAAGACGAGGTGAGGTAGTGAGGAGAACTTTTGAGATTGTCTCAAGTTTATGGGTCAAGTTTTTTTATGATTTTTATTTTATAGCTTACATTTCTATTATTTGGAGAAGAGGCATGGAATTGAACTTCATTTTCACCAGTCAGGCATCATCCTATGTCGCAGAAGGAGCTGTATAAAATCCCCCCTATCCCATTGCAAAATAGACCTGATTTTTACCAATTTTAGCCTAAAAATTCCCAGTTACATTTCTCCATTTTCATGTTGTTGGTGCACTAAAAATACATTGGCCTAACAATATTTACTTTGATCTTGTAAGCCAGTGCATTCTCTTATATATGCGAGGCTGCCTACGGGAGACTCACATATATAAGAGAATGCACTGGTACAGGATCTTTAATGCTGCACCAGCGCAGCTCCCATCATGAAAGGGTTAAAACCACAAAAGCTCTTGCACACTAGAAAGAAACACCAGATAATGCAAAACACCAAAACACTAAAACAGCACACGGCATGATCTCGCGTGGGAATATAAGGTAATTATGAATGAGCAGGTGGTTTAAAAATTCCCAATTTAAATCTTCTCCGCACGAATTTTCACAATTGTAGGGGCCTAGACCAATTCCCAAAATACCCACATAACCCCTGCCAGTGTTTGTCCCAACTGTCATTGCTGCCTGATGGAGACGAGGGAAACTTGGTCTCATTTAGTCATCTGATCATTAATATGATTTACATTTCTCATATTTGTTTTCAGATCAGTGATTTAGCAGCAGCTCAAGAAGTTGATGAGGATGACTATTATAACTTACTGACGGCACAATGGAATCAGTTTTATTCATGCTGCAACCAGTATCAACAGGTCAGTTTTTACCCCCCACAGACGAAAATTGGCGACGGATATAGAAACTGGTTTCGTCCGTCTACAGTATGGGGCTCTATCTTTGTCATCATAGGTCTGATTTTTGGCATGCTTTTTGGGGACACCTGTTTTCCAGTGTATTTTGTGATGACATAATTTTTTTCGGATAGGTCAATTGTCTTGAACATGCAACTAAAGGTTCAATTGCAACTGCAGATTTATTATTTACCCAGTATATTGTTGAATTAGGTATTTATGCCTTGAAAAATTAGAAAATTCAAGTTGATAATATACTGTCCACTAGGAATTTTAGGACATTTGGATTTCTAGAGTTTGGCCACCCATACCTGTAACAGGTATTGAAACATCCCTGGATATTTCCCTGATGCTTTTGAACCAACAGGGGAAGGGATTTCCACATGGAACAGGTCCATTTTATCCATTCATATGTTGCAGAATTATTGCCGTTAGAGTGAAGATGCCTCTGTATCATCTTTGAGTCTTTGTATCTCAGTCATCCCAGGTTATATTTCAATAACCTAAAGTCAACTCATGAGGCAGCATGGGTTTTATTTTTTATTTTTTATTTTTTTCTGCGCATATTTTTCAAACAAATTTGTTCGTAAGTTTTTTTGTCATAACATCAGGCATTGCAATAAAAAGGCCTAATGCGGCCCTTTTTAGCTCACCTGAGACAAAGTCTCCGGTGGAGCTATAGTCATCACTCCTCGTCCGTCGTCCGTCCGTCCGTCTGTCTGTCTGTCCGTCTGTCCGTCCGTCAACTTTTTAAAAAACATCTCCTCTGAAACCATCATACCGTATTGGTTCATATTTGGTGTGGATGTTCCCTAGGTGACTCTCATTCAGATTTGTTCAAATGAGGTCACTGGGTCAAATAGTTGCGAAGCCAGGGCCATAACTCTATTCCTCCATAGTAATTCTTACAACGACTTCTTGTTCAGAACCATTGGGCCGATTTAGCTAATATTTGGTATGGAGGGTCCTTGGGTCACTGGTGTTCAGATTTGTTCAAATGAGGTCACCCGGTCAATTAGTTGAGAAACCAGGGCCATAACTCATAGTGATTCTTACAATGACTTCTTCTAAAAAAATATTTGGCCGATTTAGCTTATATTTGGTACATAGATACCTTGGGTGACTGGGGTTCAGATTTGTTCAAATGGGGTCACTGGGTCAAATAGGGGCAGAGCCAGGGACATAACTTTAAAAACACAAAATTTTATTTTTGCATTTTGACCTTTAATTTTTGTTTAGGACACATCACAGCCTCATATTTCTTACCTAGATTTTTCTTAGCATGTTCTTCACCTGTATGGATTTTGGTATTGTTTATTTAACCCCTTCCACTCTTGTTTTGATATAGAATTCATCCAAGACAGGATTACTCAAACATTTTTTATCTGATCAACACCAAATTTGGTATATGAATTTTTGACACTTATATACAGATCAAGTTAAAATATGGGTTTGATCCGATATATTTTAACAGAGTTATGGCCCTTTATAATTCAGACCTCTTTGCTATGCACTATTAATTTTTAAGAGAACACTGAAGCCTGCATTATTGAAAAAGCCAATTTATCATAGTGTGGTCACCCGATATTCTTGCTTCAGACTGCTTGCTTCAGACCAGTTTGCCATCTGTCATTACATGACATGACATTAGCTAAACAACTATTCTACCAGTCTACAATGAATAGTCCATTGTTCATTTCTCCAAGCCTGGACATAGTGTGTCTGACATTTGCAGAATGAAGTCCCCAGATGGTGAATTTAGTGTTGCTACCCCATACAGCAGGCTAGCATCACCAAATACACCCTCAATTACCTTATTCTGCTTAGGCCTCATCTTCTGGGACAATTTTTTTTAAACATTTGAAAAAAAGTGACACCATTATATATAACATCTGCAGAGTTATGAAACTTTACTCTTTAATGAAATTATGGAAACATTCCACCCTCCCCCACCCCACCCCCTCCCACATGGCCCAGGCTCAACCCTGCCATCAACCAACATCCCTTCCAAGCCATATCACCTCTCAATTTAATACCTCTTCTCACCACAGAGGCATATATATCTGTAAAGGTACAGGTCATTAATTATATAAACTGGCCAGATGACATGTATTATTCTAATCTAAACATATCTGTAGCAATTTAACAACAAACTGGTGCTTCCATTCAATGTTAGGTGATGACTGACATTCAATGATACTGTGAATGGCTTTGATTTCTTCAAGTCTGGAAATAGTGTGCCTGACATTTACATAGTGAGGTCCCCAGATGGTGAATTTAGTGTTGTTACCCCATACAGCATGCTAGCATCACCAAATACACCCGCCAGGGACCTAATTCTGCTTAGTCCTCATCTTCTGGGAAGTATCCTAAGTATCAAATTGACAGTTTGATTTAGTCACTTTTTCCACCTGTTCAGTTTCAATGTCCCCCTAATTTGCAGAAGATAAAATGCATAATTGAGGTGCTCAATGGGTGTGTATCACCAACTTCAACTGTAGGACTTCATTGATTTAGTCACTTTTTTCCACCTGTTCAGTTTCAATGTCCCCCTAATTTGCAGAAGATAAAATGCATAATTGAGGTGCTCAATGGGTGTGTATCACCAACTTCAACTGTAGGACTTCAATCTGTTCCTTGGTTTTATTGGCCATTGAGGCCTAATCAGATTGAGGATGAATTTGGTGATGCTAGCCTGCCTTACAGAATATTGTCATTAAATCCACATTTTTGGGACCTAATTCTGCAAATGTCAGACATACTAAATTTAGGTTTGGCCATTTCATATTATTGTTTTAATCACCACTTATCCAGATGAAATCATACGACTAATATTCAAAGAAAAATGGGGGGGGGGGGGGTATATATTGGATTAAATTTGTCTTCTATCTGGCATTTGCAGAATGAGGTCCCCAGAGGGTGAATTTAGTTATGCTACCCTGCACAGCAGTCTAGCATCACCAAATACACTAGCCAGGGTCCTCATTCTGCTTAGGCCTCATCTTCTGGGAAGTATATAGGCACTTAAATTGACATTTTTACTTACTTTAGCCCTTATGTTTAGTTTCTATATCCCCTAATTTGTGAATATAAAATGCATAATTGAGGTGGCCAATGGGTGCGCATCACCAACTTTAACTGGAGAACTTCAATCTAATGCTATGTCTCCCATAGCAGTTGAGGCCTACACAGAATGAGGTCCCCAGAGGGTGAATTTGGTGATGCTAGCCCGCATTGCAGGATTGTGTCATTAAATTCACCCTTTGGGGACCTCATTCTGCAAATGTCAGACAATTTGTTCAGGCTTGTCTGTTCGAATATTATGTTCTTAACCACCAGTATCCAGTTGAACTCATTATACCCTGATTTTGCAAAGAAAACTTGGGGGGGGGATATTGGATTGAATTTGTCAGTCTCTATGTCAGACTGTTCTCCCATCCATCCATCTGTCATTATGTCTCTATCCGTCCATCAATTGTTTTCTTCTCCAGATACATATTAAAGACCAAATGGGTTTATATATTTAGGTGTGGATGTCCCCCAGGTAACTCACATTCAGATTTGTTCAAATGAGTTCATCAGGTCAAATAGGTGAGAAGTCAGGGCCATAACTCTTTCCTTCCATAGTAATTCTTAAAACAATTTCTTCTCAAGAACCATCTGGACTATTTAGATTATGTTTGGTATGGATGGTCCTTCGGTGACTGGGGTTTAGATTTTTTCAGATTTGGTCATTTTAGGAAAATCAGTTCAGTTCAACTCTTGAAATCTAATGTCTGAAATTACCAAATGAATGGATCTCAAAGATGGGGATAACGTTTGTTCAAATAGGGGCGGAGATAAGAGATTTAATTACCAACCAGCCACCCTACCCGTGCTCCGGTGGAGCTATAGTCATCACTCCTCGTCCGTCCATCGTCTGTCCGTCCATCCGTCAGACAACAATTATTTGAACATCTACTCTGGAACCATAAGACCAAATGGGTTCATATTTGGTGTGGATATTCCCTAGGTGATTCTCATTCAGATTTGTTCAAATGCGGTCACTGGGTCAAATAGTTGCGAAGCCAGGGCCATAACTCTTTCCAACCATAGTAATTCTTTTAAACATCTTCAGAACAATAAGACCGAATGGTTTCATATTTGGTGTGGATGTTCCCTAGGTGACTCACATTCAGATTTGTTCGAATGAGTTCACTTGAAATAGTTGCGAAGCCAGGGCCATAACTCTTTCCCTCCATAGTATTCTTAAAGTGACTTCTTCTCAAATACCATCAGGCTATATGGGTTCATATTTGGTATGAAGGATCCTTGGGTGACTGGGGTTCAGATTTGTTCAAATCAGGTCATTGGGTCAAATGTGGGCGGGGCCAGGGACATAACTCCAAATTTTTTGTTTTAGATTTAACTCTTTAGATATCTACTTCTTTTAAAGTGATTATGAAAAGTTCTGACTGTTGTGGTCTCCAGAGTCCCAGTCTTATCAGTCTTTGCAGTCTGGTGAGCGACCCCACAGTCATTGACTGTCTTGTTATTCAATGCGGCGGGGCCTGAGAACCAAAACTTTTTTTTTTTGGCCTAATAGGTTTTGTCCATTCATATCTTCTGAATTTATGGCCTTTAGAGTGTAAAATACATCCATTCCTGTATCTCCATCATCCGTCAATGATCTTTGGTTTATTCATGAACTAAAATGGGATGAAGGATATCCATATGCTACATGTTTTATTCAGTTTTCAATTTGAGCCACCTTGAAAAATTATAAACCTAAGGCCAAACAAAAAAAGAGTTTTGGTTCTCGGGCAATTTTTTTTTCCAAATAAATGAGGGAGGGAGGGTTTTATTTTTATTTTTTATTTGTTTCTGCACATAGTAATCATGGACAAAGATACCTTCCTCTGTCTAGTAACAACCAGAAATGTAGAGGGAACTGTTATGCATATAAACTCATTTAATCTTATATAAAAATGACATTGTACTACCAGTGTATGACTGGGATTACCTAACATTATATAATGCCCCTGAAATTAACTACTGTTATTGTTGTCTAAAAAGCCTGCAATTCACTTTTAACGCATTACATGTTAGAGCTTAATGGCACTGCACACTAATATTCAACACATATCTTCTATGGACATGTTTATAAAATCCCAAAAAATAATAATAAAAAAATTCTTTTTTCCTTTTTTTTTTGGTCATAACATCAGGCATTGCAATAAAAAGGCCTAATGCGGCCCTTTTTATTCAATGCGGCAGGGCCTGAGAACCAAAACCTTTTCTTTTTTTTGGCCTGAACAACTTTTCAGAGGATACTCTCCGTCGGGCACATATGATTTGACATAATAATTATTGTTTTATGCAGCTTTTATATAGCACTTCGGGTTCAATGTACTTGATGATGTAATTTGATGTCTTCCAGGTTGAAAATTTATTCTGTAAATTTGCAACTTTTTGGAGGTAAATTTCCAAAATTCACCAGCTCGGGGCATTTGTTTTGAAAGATAATAACAAATATGATAGAATTATTCAAGGGTGTAAGGTTTGGGGTTCAAATAGGACCTTGAATCTGTAATTGCAGTGAACAGGCAATCAGTAAACTTTATAACAGGTCTGGATTTCATCACTGGATTCCATTTTATTAACTGGTTGCAGACACATTATTCCTGGGCTGATTGGCGCAGCTATTCAAAGAGAATATGTGATGCTTGAACAGCAGCAAAAAGCGATGCAGTCCACATTGGCACTGCGGATCCTAACTGTTGCCGCCATTTTTGAAATGATTTCCTAATGTTAATAGACAGACACAATTCCATGTTAAGTGCTGTAAGATATACACACACTTTACAGTTAATATGGTTAATATGAATATTTATAAACTTTTAGGTGAATTCAAAGCTAAAGGGTCTCTTTGCTGACAACAGTACCGGACTAGTGGGACTCATAAAAAAGGTAGGCAACTCTATTTCTGATTGAAAGCTCGTTAGCTCAATAGTTATAATATTCAACTATTAGTTACTGTTGTTAGCGACATGAATTTGAGCCTCACCACCAGATTACTGAGCATCATAATAGTGGCTAGGTTTCGAGTTAACCCTTCCATGACTGGAGCTTCCTGAAATTTTGCGAAAACTCTGTGCCAATGCATTCTCTTATATATGTGTGTTGCCCATATGGAGCCTCGCATATATAAGAGAATACATTGGCCTAACAATATTTACCTTGACCTTGTAAGCCAGTGTATTCTCTTATATATGCGAGGCTCCCTATGGGAGACTCATATATATATGAGAATGCACTGGCACAGGATATTTAATGCTGCACCAGTGCAGCTCCAGTCATGAAATGGTTAAGCAGAGTGTGACTACGATTATAAGCTGTTCAAATCTCATGCCTGTTGTGACCCTTCAGCAAGGTCGTTCATACAGAGAGAGATAATCATTTATTAACGTGACATGTGCAACACATAAATAATCAATATAAATACAAGTTTCAATTACAGTTAGCACCCGGCCCAAAGGGCCTATATGTCACGCTTAATAGTATAAGTATGTACATGGTTCGGACCAACATATGTGGACTATCCTCAGTGATGATATTAAGAGAATATAAAGTAGAGAAATTTCATTTTAATCTTACACAATTGGAGATATTCGAGTTTATATATTTTGACCAGCAAGGTCGTTTGTACTGTGACGGCTTTGCACCACTCATACATTAACCCTTTACCCAACAAAACGGCCAAAACCGGCCAAATAAAGCTTCAACAGCCTAAAATATCTTCGGTCTGTCTCAATAGAACCATACAAATATGGATATCATTGGAACCAGCTCCTTGACCACATTGTGATAGTTACAGTTATGCCCTGTGCCAATGCATTCTCTTATATATGCGAGTCGACCATAGGTTGCCTCGCATATATAAGAGAATGCATTGGCCTAAAAAAATCTTTTTTTAACACTTTTTACCATTTTTTCTTACATTCTTTAACAATTTTATAATTTTTAATGTGTTAAGCCAATGCATTCTCTTATATATGCGAGGCGACCTATGATCGACTCGCATATATAAGAGAATGCATTGACACAGGGCCCTTCTGTTGGGTAAAGGGTTAAATGAGTAACATTCAGCTGGTCATACGAGTGAGTATAAGAGATGTTCTGATCAAACTAGAGCAGTACCTCAACAAATTATAATGTTCTTTGGTTTTGGCTTGTACATATGACATGGATAATAATGTAATGTTTAAAAGCGTCTTACACAAAGTTATTGGTTATGCGCTATTGTTCCTAAACCATGATCTACCTGAAATGCAGGATAATAGAAAAAATATGTAGATGCAGTATATATTAACGTCATCTTGATGAAATATATTATATTGGTTATGCGCTATTGTTCCTAAACCATGATCTACCTGAAATGCAGGATAATAGAAAAAATATGTAGATGCAGTATATATTAACGTCATCTTGATGAAATATATTATATTGGTTATGCGCTATTGTTCCTAAACCATGATCTACCTGAAATGCAGGATAATAGAAAAAATATGTAGATGCAGTATATATTAACGTCATCTTGATGAAATATATTATATTCTTCACAGGGCTGCGTATCATTTCTTCGACCTTGTGATGTTGTTGAAGGTCACTATCTACAGCCAACTTTTGAAATAGACATCCATGACTCTGACATCGAGCTCGAAGAAGAAGGTATGGAATTTTAATTAACCCTTTATTTACTAAATGGATTCTTCCATCAGTTATAGACATATGCATTGCGATGGTCCACTATTCATCTGAAGGGATGTTCAGTGAATATAAGCAGACAACAGACATACTAACAAATAATACAAGTGCAGAAGGATTTATTTTCATTGGTTGGAAATGTTCAGTTAATAAGTTCAACACTGTTTGTTATCTGAACATTTCCTGAGGTAACTACTTGTCAATGAGTTTTTAATAAAGAAAGTTAAAACACTGTGTTCTTATACTTGTCGTTCACTATAATAAATGAATTCATTTTGGCACAAAACATTTTCTGATATGTACCAAATTTTGCCTGACTTCTATCTCATACCTCAACATTTGTCCATATGTCTGTCCATCCATCTGTGTGGGCAAATATATCAGCTGTTGGGATCTCATTTTTGTTTATCACAAGAAGCAATGGCATTGCGAAAGTGATAAAACATTTTTCAATTTCCCACCCACATGATGGTATTGTTTACAGTTACTTTGTTTATCTGGAAAATATTATTCCTGTTTTTCCAGCAGATATCACAGTTGTGATTTATCGGATCTCAATAATATATGGTTTGTCAGGATAGCTTTCAAAAGATTACAGTGTTCTCATTTTAATTTCTAGAGTTTTTTTTTAGTTTTTTTTTATAAAATATTGACTTTTTATTGTCGGCATATAATTTCAGAGATTTTTCCACCCGTTTTCAGAAAGGGTCCCAGGCCCTTTCAATACAAATGGAAATCCATCACAAAATGAAGTGGAAGTCCCATCTTTTGTTCCGAAAACTAGAGACTTTCTTTGAATTGGGAATGTTGGGGTCAGAAATTGGGAATAAAACTGACTATTTCCCATTGGGAATGGGGCTCATGTTTGACCCTATCATTTCCCAAAAAATCACTGTATTTTGGTCAAGCTTTTGAACACAGATATTCAAGCCATGTGTTATTTTCAGAAAATTTATTGTTCACCTACACAGTTAAAAATTGAAGGAATGTAAGATAGACTGGTAGTACTTATATATTTATATGTTTCCTTCAGATTTGATGTTAAAGCGAGACATCCAGAAGATATTCGGCTGCTTACATATGATACGAACAGAGATATCAGATGACATGGCGGCTCAAATCAAATTTCTACTTCTGCATGAAGAGGATCCGCAAGAAGCTCTCAATCATTTTACAGAGGAAATATTGTTCTGTCCAAGGTTAGAACACTTATGAAACTCTCAATCATTTTACAGAGGAAATATTGTTCTGTCCAAGGTTAGAACTCTTATGAAACTCTCAATCATTTTACAGAGGAAATATTGTTCTATCCAAGGTTAGAACTCTTATGAAACTCTCAATCATTTTACAGAAGAAATATTGTTCTGTCCAATATTAGAACTCTTATGAAGCTCTCAATCATTTTACAGAAGAAATATTGTTCTATCCAAGGTTAGAACACTTATGACCCACATGGTTCGCGCTGGCCGAAAAATGATATTGGCCAATTTTCTGGCCATTTTTCGGAAACTTTGGCCAAATTTATAATTGAATATGGTACAATGCTTGCTTTTGTGATGAAATAACATGTTTCGATCCATGCAAATGATTTAATCATGATGGAACTAGATCGTACCATGAATCTCGACTCTGGCTACGCCTGTAGAGATCATATTCCACCAGTTCAAACCCAGAGAACTTTTTGATGTTCTGACGGGAACTTATAACTTATAACCCCCCCCCCCCCCCCCCAGCTCGAGATTGCATGATTGCCAAATTTTCTTTACGTCGCTTACAATCATGGAATTTTTCCTCGGCAAATCACTTCAAGTTTTATTTCAAAATCCGGTCACTTGAGTCATGCAATATCAAGCTGGTACCATGACTACTGTGAAATAGATTATTGAGCAACAAGTATTTAAACAAAGTAATATGCACCCTGAGTTGTCTATTCAAAGTTATAATGTTCCCCATCAGAAAAGAACAATAATAGTTTTTATATTTTGTTGTTGGATAGGTTTTAAATAATAACTTGCAGCTCATATATGCTGTCGTCATTGTGATTTGGAAGGTTCCATCTGTTAAAGTTCTGATAATCTAAACCATTTGTGGAATAAATCGGTAATTATCCCCGCCCGAAAATTATTTGGCAGGGATATAGCAATGGGTTCCATCCATCTGTCTGTCATGGCATCTTTCCGTCCATCCCAAATAAGTTGTCTGGGGGTTATTTCGAACAATTTTCAATGGATTTCAAAGAATTTTGGTATATGAGTTCACAAGGGGAGTATCTGAAAAGAGTTCGCAAACTAGGACCGGTCGGACATTTTCATCAGAGTTATGGCCCTTTGATTGTCATTTTTTAGTGTTTAGCACCCACGAAAAGTTGTTCACTAAGAGTTCACTAACTAGGCCAAGCCATACATTTTACACAGTGAGTCTGACTAATATTTTGGCATTGCAATTTAAATTTTAAGACCAAATTAAAACAGAACTCAAATATTTTTTAGCATATTTTTAAAATGCCCATCTGCAAATTTGCACCGAGGCAGGGGATACTGTCGTCCACATCTGTTGTTTGTCTGAAATGCTGTCGTTGTTGTAATTTGGGAGGTTTTGTCCCTTATATATCTGATATTTCGATGTGATTTGGTAGGTTGTATATTTTACAGCTCTGATATGCTGTCATTGTTGTTGTTATTTCAGAGGTTCTCTCTGTTATATATCTGATATGCTATTGTGATTTGAGAGGTTGTATATTTTACAGCTCTGATATGCTGACACCACGAGCTGAATCCATCTGTAATTGTTTACAAGAAACCAAGGACGAGCAGGCTGCAATTGAGAAAGTCATCGAAATACTTGATTTGACCAGAAACGTTGAGGAAGAAAATCTAATGGAAGACTCAACAGGTAAAACAAAGGCTTTTAGCTTAACCCTTCCATGACTGGAGCTTCCTCAAATTTTGCGAAAACCCTGTGCCAATGCATTCTTTTATATATGCAAGTCTCCCATAGGGAGCCTCGCATATATAAGAAAATACATTGCCCTAACAATATTTACCTTGACCTTGTAAGCCAGTGAATTCTCTTATATATGTAGGTCTCCCATAGGGAGCCTCGTATATATAAGAGAATACATTGGCTTAACAATATATACCTTGACCTTGTAAGCCAGTGAATTCTCTTATATATGTA
Source organism: Siphonodentalium dalli (assembly GCA_032622095.1). Classification (NCBI taxonomy): domain Eukaryota; kingdom Metazoa; phylum Mollusca; class Scaphopoda; order Gadilida; family Siphonodentaliidae; genus Siphonodentalium; species Siphonodentalium dalli. Next base: position 193,222,359 of record CP136067.1, on the reverse strand, counting down.
GGTCTCCCATATTGAGCCTCGCATATATAAGAGAATACATTGGCTTAACAATATTTACCTTGACCTTGTAACCCAGTGCATTCTCTTATATATGTGAGTCTCCCTATGGGAGCCTCGCATATATAAGAGAATACATTGGCCTTACAATATTTACCTTGATCTTGTAAGCCAGTGCATTCTCTTATATATGTGAGGCACCCTATGGAGACTTGCATAAATAAGAGAATGCACTGGCACATGATCTTTAATGCTGCACCAGTGCACCTCCCTTCATGAATAGGTTATGGCGATCGCAATATGAATAGAAAGTTATTAAAATTTTGCCGATCGAATAACAGCTTGTGCAAATGATACCGTAATGGCTAGTGCAACCTCCTATGATATGGTGTCCAATGTCCATTAGGGAAGTGATGTATGGGGCCTGTATTAGTACGTCCTGTGCATCCATCGACTATTTCATTTGGCATACCCTACAGACCACATCCCTGAATCGACCATCACCAAACTTAATATGGATTTTTGGGTGACCACTAGATGGGAGCCATAAATTTTATTCCGAAATTGCTGAATATTGTTTTTTTTTTAAATTACTGCCATCAGCCATCTTGTATTTTTCTCTTTGCATGACTAAATCTTCAGCACACCCTACAGGCCACATCCCTCATCCAATTTTGACCAAATTTAATACGGATCTTCTGGATAACCTCTTGATGGGTGTCTTTGATATTCTCTGAAAATCGTTAAAGAACATGGCACCCAGCAGTAATCTTGGATTTCACATTTGAATTCATCAGCACACCCTGCAGCTCACATTTATTGGAGAATTGTTTTGAACATTTACAGGCATGTTTAAGATCACCTATTGATGAAAAACATAGCTGCCCACAGCCATCTTGGATTTTAATCTTCGCATGACTAAATCCTTTGGCTCACCCTACAGACCATACATCCCTCATCCTATTGTCACTAAACTTAATAGATGGGTGCCATCAAATTTTTCTGAATTTTGTTAAAAAACATGGCTGCCATCCATACTCTCAACTCAGTACTGAGAAGAGCGAAATTTAACTTTTATGACCTTTGGAATGTTTAGCTGTTCTATTTTTAATAATTTGTTTCTGTTTTCTTTTGCATCAAGCTATGGATGCTAATCTTCTGATAAGTTGCCAGCGACTCTTTTCTAGTCAAATTGGAAGCAAGCTTCTGTCCGAGTGCGTGGCACAGTATTCAGCATCCCGACTCTCCGCTTCACGAGATCTCCTACTGTTGCTAATGGCGATACTCAAAATGGCCGACCAGGTTAGTGTAATGATAATGATTTTACATAGTGCAAGTGTGTGTACTTCTTATCATGTCATATAGAATCAAAATACCTCTGTGTAAGAAATATTTGTTTTATGGAAGATACCTTGAATTTGACAGAATTCTATGAAATTTGTTTTATCTTCTACGTTTGAGAAGATACTGTCATATTAAAATTTGTGTTCAGTCCAATGAATTATAATAGAGTTGTGCCCCTGTTGCAACTTTGGTGTGCAATGTTTTTTTTGCATGTCAACTTAAAATTTGCCTCATTATTTTTGTTATCTGATTTCTTTGGCACATCAATTTAATACTCATGGAAGTAGATTTCAATTTATGCTGAATTAATTTTTGTTGGAAGTCATTTATTGTAAGATTACTGATTATTTTATTTTTTTGCAGTGTCATATTTCAATGAAAGTCCTTAAAGGGGGACTGTGCACTAATTCCACTAATGTTTTGTGGAGTGGAGTATCGCTGTAGGTTCTTAAGATGACTAATTTAGTTTTTTGAGATTATTAATTATTATTATTATTTTGCAGAGTGGAGTATCGCTGGAGGTTCTTGAGATGACTAAAAATGTATTCATTCCTCAGATGTCAGCAATTATCCGATGCTATCTTGTCTTGGATCATATATCAGATACTATTGCTGTACCCTACCAACATAATTCCATGTAAGCAAAGTTTGAATGGTCCATTCTATTAAACTATGTACACAACTCCTAATAGGCAAACCAATAGGGCTGCAACAATTCGTAACTTCTCGATACGATGCACATTGCCATGTTTTTGTGATCACGATGTTTTGCGAACCATGACGCAATATTGCCACCTTCTACTGCCAATTAACCCTTTCTATACTAAATACTCATAAACGAGTAGTTCTCTCAGGAGATATTTGTTGAGCTTATTGTCTGATCATTTTCCCGCCAATGAATATGAATCATTCTGCTCTTATATTATCTGTCATCTGCTATTTTTCCTGATCACCCATCTAGATGAATAATAGACCATTCCAGTGACTTGGTATGGGGGTATACTGGATTACATGCGTCCATCAATCCGTCTAGTCATCCATCCATGAATCCGTCTGCTGATATATCTCAACCATGGGTTATCGTATCTCGATATGCAGGTTTGGCATCAGGAGGGCTTTCAAAAGAGGGTTCATTGATGTTGTTCACATTTTCCGTTCAAGAGTTATCCCTCTTTGTTTATCTGAAAATGTTGGATTTCCATTTGTCAGCTCTTATATCTCAACCATGGGTTATTGAATCTCAATGAAATTTGGTATGCAGGTTTGGCATCATGAGGGCTTTCAAAAGAGATTTCATTTGTTGATTATTTTGGTTCTGGGTGATATCTTTAGTTTTTGTTATCTGTTTGTTTTCAAATTTGGCATATGGATTACTCATTATGGCCCTTTGTTGAAATTACCACAGGCGTTTTTTGCCACGCACTAGCAATGCTCTGTTCTGATTGTAAAGGTGGCAAAATTATTAGCCTAGACATTCTTGACAAATACTGGGGTTAAATTATAAGAAATAACCGAACAGTTTGAAGGCCATTTTATTATAATGAGCTATAGAATTTTTCTTCAAACTTTTCGGTTACAACTGCATAAACTGCATGAGAATTATTTCTTACATTATCAGCCTTATCATGAATTCTGTTTTCAATTTATGCCCCACATAATATGACTTTGTTATTTATCTTTGTAGAGAATTTAACACTCGTCAGTTGTCGACGCTAGAGATATCAGAAAGCTGTGCTATTACCGCTCCCCGACCAGGTTTGTATTATTACCCCCATTATCCCCCGCAAACAAAGTCTGACCATTTGTAGCAACTTTGGAGTTCTCTATCTGAGTCATTTTACACAGGGTTTCCACAATTGGTTGGGGGTAATGGGACCCCTATAGCTGCTGTGGGAAGAACTCAATCTATGCAACAAACTGCAAATATCTAATTGGTGATTCAGCTCATAAATTAAGCTATTCGATATTTGAAGTTTGTTAATTTCTCGAGATGTGGCTCAGAAACACGTGGTCAAACGGACAAATTGCAGATGAAGATGAATAACTCTAAAATCAAGTGGTTATTATTACCATTGATTTTAGAGTTATCCATCTTCATCCGTAATTTGTCTGTACTTCATTCGTAATTTGTCGGTTTGACACATATTTCTGGGCCACATCTCGAGAAATTAATAAACTTCAAAATCATTATCTGATTACTCTGAGCTTTGATGGGTGGGTTACTCGACTCGAATCAAATAATTTTTACCCCCGAAGCCAAAGAAATAGTAATTTAGGAGCGTCTGATTCGATTGAGTACCTTTAAATGGTCCACTAGTGGTAAATGTTGGCAAATAAAATAAAATGGTGGGAGATACACAAAGTCAGTGCATTTTCTTATATATGCGAGGCTCCCTATGGGAGACTTGCATATGTAACAGAATGCACTGGCACATGCTATTTAATACTGCAACAGCGCAGCTCCATTCATGAAAGGGTTAATATGTGGATCGGGTAGAGAAATTGTCAAAAGGGAGATATGGGCCAGGGGAAAAGAACCCTACAAGGGACCCACTGCCCCTCCAACAGAAACCCTGTTTTAGTACAAATTTGAATGATTTTTGGTATGTTAAGAGGGACGTCAAGTAACCAATTTTGAATAGGGGATTTCCATGCAAATCTGCGGAGCAAAAGCTCCAGAGTTGCACATACTTCTATGTGGTATTGAAAACAACAGGTATTTATTTATCTGGCGGGTCCGCTTGGAACTTGTTCCATTATAATATTGGTGTATTTATTTTTGAATTTTATATTGATTTTTCAAATGTAGGTCAAGTGATGTAATTCCAGAAAATAATTCTCAAAAATATATTTATTGCAAAATTTTATAATTCACCAAGCGGGCCCGCCAAATAAATACCTGTTGTTTCCAATACCACATCAAGTCATACCCAGAAGTATGTGCAACTCTGTAACTTTTGCTCTGCAGATTTGCATGGAAATTCCCCATTCAAAATTGTTCACTTGACCTCCCCCTTAATGAACCAATATAGGGGAATGAATATCCACATGGAACAGGTTTTATTGTTTCCAGGCGATTGAAATTTCGCCGGCAGCATGACAATTTTTTGGAGTTGCCTCACCTATGAGCAGTTGAGAACTTAATTTTATCATGGTCTTATAGTTCCAACATGTTATTGAATTTAAATTTCAAAGGTCATCGAGACATAGATCCTCGACATAACAGAATATCAAGAATTTGGAAACAGGAACAGGAAACTATGGAATTATTATGGTTACAGCCAATGAAAAATGTTCTCTCAGAGTGCTTGTGCATGCGTTTCAACTACAAAAATACGGATAAAAAATGTACCAAAATAATTATGGAATGAACCGTATATCACATCACCGGAAAACGTCGCGATTCACCAAAACCGCTGTGAATCATTGCAGCCCTAGTAATTAAACATCTGTTGTTCAAGTAATACTTCCGAAACCAAAACTATTTTAAACCCCTCTATGATTCTTGAATTAGCTAACATTTCAGCTCCCCAGAATAATCACCATATTACAATTTCTTGACTTTTATTTACAGGAGGATTAACTTTTTTCTATGGAAATTTGTATTTAAAATGTTCTATATATTTACAGTATTCACACAGAATTGTGCCATGTTGGAGCTGTTTATAGATGGCGCCGGTGGTACGAATGCAAGGGAACAACTGGCTCGTCTTCAGAGCGTTAATCCAGACAGAGGGACTATATGGACATCATCACTACATTCCATTATCACTTCAATCGCTAACTCATTGTATCCTTATACAATAATAATTTTTTTATATATTTTAAAAGAGGTGATAACTAGTGTTCAAACGATTAGTCGACAAATAATCGTCGACGTTGGTTTGTCGGAAAATCGACTCTAACTTCCACAGTCGACTAGTCGGAATACAGTATATAATCTCATCAGCTGGCCTTGACAATGCATGGTTTCACTAAATGTGGGTCAGAAAAGCAGCAAAGATAGCTAGTCTATGTCCAAGAAGCTTTCCAAAGTCCGAACATATGTAATTATGTCGAGCTTGACATAGAACTACGCCGAAACGGCGAAATTGTCATGAAACGACAACCATTAACTTGCTGAGAAAATTATTCTTTTTATATATATACTCCCAAAACCGCGGACGCAACAATTCGTAGTGCGCATTTTTAACCAACACAGGTAAAGAGGGAGGGGCTTCCACAAAAGTGTTCGTCGATATTAACTGAGTCTAACTCTCCGCTTGCTACGTATGCCTTACGGAAGTTATGGCAACTTATGGCCTATGTACGCATCATCGTATATATACTCATTATAATGTGTGTCACACAGTGTATGTGTTTTCTTTTGTTTTTTTTTATTTTGATCTGACTCGGGAGACTGAGTATCGTTTATTTTCTATACCCTGGCAGGGAAGTATTTATTTGATTTCATGATTAAACAGAAAATCCCTCAATTATTTCCTCAATTATTTATTCTCATTATCATCGTAGATTCGTCGGGGAACTTATTTGCGATCGGTGGGTTTCTAGAGCACCGGTTCATTTGCAACAAAACCACGTGACGTGTCACGTGATTCAATTCTCCGATCACAGTAGAGTGTAAATATTGTGATGATGGCACGGAATTTGTAATTTTCTTTCACATGTGTTTCATTAGTATAAGGTTGGTGATGTATTTGGCCGACTAGTCGACGTCGACTCGACTTTTGGGGTTCGACTAGTCGACTCCAGAATCCCAGAGTCGTTTGAACACTAGTGATAACATTTCTATTGGGTCTTCAGGTTCATCAACAGATTAATCTCTCTCAATGTTTATATTTTTACAAATGTTATACCAGAAATGAGCAACACACAATCTAAATTCTTATTTAGAAAATACAGTGAAACCTGACTTGTGCGACCTCTCCATGGAGCGGCCACCCGTCTTCGACGACCGCAAAACCCATTCACTGACTGATTTCCTTAATTAAATACCTCCCGTGGGCGACCACCTGTCGAACGCGACCGCAACCAGCTATTTGCATCCCCAACAAGCTAATTTAACCTGTTATTAACGACCACCCAGTCTCCAGATTTGAGCCCTTGAACACCACGCTCCCGCAACCTCCATATGATCTCATGATTTTGTGGGGAAAGACAGGTAATGAAACAAATTTATTTCAGAAAAATGTCGCATGTAACCAGGAAGTAAATAATAACCAAGTCTCGCTGAGTCACGTGCGAAATTCAGTCGTCAGCGAGATTCTCGCTATGTCAGGTGTGTTCTATTTTCTACCGGAGTAGGCGTCTCAATAGAGGCCCCAATGACAGCTAAAACTAAGCCGTGGAGGTTTATTACACGCGATGAAATGTGCAAAAAAAATAAAAATAATTTTTAAAATGGGCCAAATATTTAAAGTGTACGGTGGTATTTCCGTACCATTAATGGCAGTGGAATTTGTTTTAATTTTCAATTGATTTCTATGTCTACCTTCATTTCATTACTAATGTGTTATGACTTGTAACTATTTCCGAGCCATTATCACCAGCTAACATCTACATCTGGCATTCGTTATTGGTGCAAGTCAAGATAGGAACATGTTTCACTTGACGTAATCACAATCTAACCAAACAGGATCAAATGAATGGCTTCTGGCGATGTTGGTTTTGACATGTTTAGAATGAAATTGTCTTGTTGGTGTCTGTCCAGTTGGAAAATTAAGTAATTGTTTGCTTATCATCACTCATCAGTACTATTCAGTGGGACACCCCCTTGTTTAAGTAAGCATTATTCATGGATCATATGGGGAATTTTGTCAAAGGGGATATATAGACTGGGGGAAAGGGACCCTGATAGGGGCCCTCTGCCCTACTAGCGGAAATCTTTGTATTGGGACTAGTGAGACTTGGATTGGTAATTCCGCAGTAAGAGTAATGTTTACATAGCAATGGTTTATGCAAAATCTTGTTATTAGAGATTTATTAATAATGAAAATAAGAACAAAGTCTATCTATTTTCACATGTACTTGTTAATGATAGTTGTTTCACAGACTGTTATAAAATTTGTGTTATTTTGCATAGGCCGAGGGTTGTATTCAGTAAGATATCGACAACTTTTGTTGAAAATCCTTTGCTGTAGATGAGTTCCACATTTCCAAATGTTCATATTCCATATATTATCACCTTAACTGACACAAAGATGGCCAAATTCTGACCGATTCATCTACCCAGAATTCTTAGTGAGTTGCTGCCAGTATCTGCAAGTTCAGAAATACGTTCATTTACTGCGGGACTGGTGCGAGTGGAATGTAGCATCACGGAAATTCCTCCTTGGGGTCGCATATTTACATTTCGAGTGAGTTAATAATATTAATCAGCTTACTTATGACATGCATTCTGCAGAATTAGTTTTGTTGTATCAAGTTTCACAGTAATGATTCATTGCATTAGTAAATGCTTTCATTTATCTCAACTGTGGGATATCGGATCTGAATTAAATTTGGCATGGAGGTTCGCCATCATGACTGCTTTCAAAAGAGTGCCCAATGATGATGTGTACATTTTCTGTTATCCTTCCTTGTTTATTTGAACCCTTCTATACTAAATGGTTTCTCCCATTCAGTTATAAAGATATTCGTTGAAATATTCTATTATTCATTGGAAATGTTCAGATAGTAAGTTCAACATAGGTTCTTTGTTGAACTTATTATCTGAACATTTCTTAGGGAACTACTCGCAATGAGTAGTTAGCAAGAAGGGGTTAAATTTGGTTTCCGTCCTACCCTTGTTTCAATTTGGCACCATGGGGTATTCCAGCACCCGAGGTGTGACTTCCGGTTTTATTTAATAAACTTTAATCATGTTTATTTTCCTGTTTGCAGTGAGCCAACTAAAGCAGCACAGTGCTTCGTCAAAGCCCAAGAAGGGGTTCACAATGAGAGGTTCCTCTACTCACATCTGTTACAGACGGAAGATCGCCCGGGAGAAATGTTCGAAGTTTATTATTATCTGAAGGTTAGTGGATGAATCTCTGACTAACAGAGTGGAAGCTGTACTGACCATGGTTATTTTTTTTATAAATGATTGGTTTATTTGGGTTTATCGGAATTTCAGCCACCAGGCCATATCATGTCCGTTTAATGGGTGAAGGAAACACTATGTAGAGGTATAATTTCACAGGGAACTCACTCCATGCCACGTAGAAACCACCGACCCCCAGAAAGCAGGTGACAAGATTGCCCAGATACACTAATGAGGTTAGGCTAATGTTGGCCTAATCATGAACCTTTGAAACTTTTACCAATTTAAGTATTCAGATGATATGTTCATCCATGCAACTGAAAGTTGGGTTCAACATCAGATAATCAGCTGACCCTGGACTATACAGGGGGGATATATACTGGAATCGGCTTGTCCATTGATGCAACTTTTGAGCTTTTATTTCTAGATTTTCGGGTCAATTTTTTTATTTATGATTATGAGCTCAATCGGATGTTTTTATAAAATATTGTTTTTATTAATATAGTTCTTGCAACTTGTACCCATTACATCTTTTTAACTATATATACTCTTGCTTTTCATAACCTTGACAACATATTTTTATACCCCCACTTTCAAAGAAAATGGGGGGTATACTGGATTGACTGCGTCTGTCCGTCCGTCCGTCCGTCCGTCCGTCACGCTTTCTCCCTCTGTGTGTCGGTGCGTTCGTCCGTCCGACCTCATAACTCGAACAACTATGAACCGATTTCAATAATTTTTTGTATGCAATCTCCTTAGGACTGCCTCTCCGCATGATGCTAATTGCGGTTCGGTCCGAGTTATGCCTCATTTTCGACTTATTTTGACTTAGAAAATTCTGTCCGACTTTATAACTTTAACAAATATGAACCGATTTCAATAATTTTTGGTATACATGCTTCTCACAATACCCTCTCTACATGATGCGGCTAGGGATTGGCTCAGACTGTTTTTCGTAATATTACACTTCATTTTTGACTTATTTTGACTTAGAAAATTCTGTCCGACTTAATAACTTTAACAAATATGAACCAATTTGAATAATTTTTTCTGTACAAGCTTCTTGTGACACCATATCGATATAATTAGTCCAAATTTTTCTTTAAAGTTAAAAATCTGTTTTGTTGGGTTTACGGATAATGCGGGTTGAATTTGCCACGGTGGGGGTATGCTAGCACTCGAGTGCACACCTCTTGTTAAATTTATATATATTCTAACATTGAAAATGTCTTTTAAATCTTATTCTTGCTTCTCGTAAATGTGATAATGCTTTTTTACCCATATTCTTTTTGCTTTTAACAATGCTAAAATCTTTCTACCTTTGTTAACTGACACCATGGTAATATCTTTTTAACCCTACTAATGTCGTAACTTTCTCTCATTCTGTTCACAGGTGATTAAACAATTTGAGGAATTTAATTATGCTGAGATCGTTATCGATTTGGCAAACATCGCCAAGAATCTCGCTGATCCTAAGGATCCCAATCTGGTGAGTGTGTTCTTAAAGAGCTCATATCATTGTGTTCTTGGGCAGCTATCAGCATTTGATTTCAATGTGCTTTCCGGGAGCCGTATCAAGCTGATATCATGTGTTCACTTTTAACGATATCTGTTGTGCCAAAGATGAACAATGGGAATATGTGAGTTTACTAAACGTCTCTTGATGAAAATATATCCATGCTCTCGATGCAAATATAGCCATGCAATGTAGCCGAGTAGCATACCTGTATAACATAATAATGTATATCATTTATAATGTATCATTTATATAGCGATTAATCCATGGTGTAGCTCTAAGCGCTTACATTATTACCCCAGCTGTTTTTTATGAGTAATGCCGAGTCTTGTGCCTGCTGCCATTTTACAGGCGCTTCACTAGAGTGGCTTACGGATACCCAACAACCAGGTGCCTATTGCTTGTTGGAAATTTATGAAATGTACTTATTAATTCATCGTAGAATCACAGCTCGACCATCTATATACCCGATGTATGTGAGGTGCTACACACTTCATATATTCTTGTGCAGCTGTAGGTAACTGATTCCATATTTTTAGCTCAACTTTACTTTGTAAAGTTTGAGCTATTGCCATGGCTTGGTATCCGTCGTCCGTGTGTGCGTGTGTGATGCGTCAACAATTTCCTTTAGCACCGGCTACAGTTCGTACCTTTGGTCCGATTATTATGAAATTTGTCATGGATGTTGACATTGACATGTAGATGGGAACGAGTCATTTTGGGGTCATTCGGAAAAAAAACATGGCTGCCATCGGCCATCTTGGATTTCAAAATTCAATCCATTAGCACGGGCTACAGGCCGTACTGTTCGTCTTATTGTCATGAAATTTGTCATGAATGTTAACAATGACATGTAGATGGGAACGAGTCATTTTGGGGTCATTCGGCTGAAAAACATGGCCGCCAGCAGCCATCTTGGATTTTACTCTTTGTATGACTAAATCCTTTAGCACGGGCTTCAGGTCGTACCTTTAGTCTGATCATCATAAAATTTGTCAAGAATGTTAATAATGACATGTAGATGGGAACGAGTCATTTTGGGGTCATTCGGCCAAAAAACATGGCCGCCAGCAGCCATCTTGGATTTTACTCTTTGTATGACTAAATCCTTTAGCACGGGCTACAGTTCGTACCTTTAGTCTGATAATCATAAAATTTGTCATGGATGTTAACAATGGCATGTAGATGGGAACGAGTCATTTTGGGGTCATTCCGACAAAAAACATGGCCGCCAGCAGCCATCTTTGATTTCAAAATTGAATTCATTAGCACAGGCCACAGGTCGTACTGTTCGTCTTATCATCATGAAATTTGTCATGGATGTTAATATTGACATGTAGATGGGAACGAGTCATTTTGTGGTCATTCGGCCAAAAAACATGGCCGCCAGCAGCCATCTTGGATTTTACTCTTTGTATGACTAAATTCTTTAGCACGGGCTACAGGTCGTACCTTTAGTCTGATCATCATAAAATTTGTCATGGATGTTAACAATGAATTGTAGATGGGAACGAGTCATTTTGGGGTCATTCGGCCAAAAAACATGGCCACCAGCAGCCATCTTGAATTTTACTCTTTGTATGACTAAATCCTTTAGCACGGGCTTCAGGTCGTACCTTTAGTCTGATCATCATAAAATTTGTCATGAATGTTAATACTGACATGTAGATGGGAACGAGTCATTTTGGGGTCATTCGGCCTAATAACATGGCCGCCAGCAGCCATCTTGGATTTTACTCTTTGTATGACTAAATCGTTTAGCACGGGCTACAGTTCGTACCTTTAGTCTTATCATCATAAAATTTGTCATGGATGTTAACAATGGCATGTAGATGGGAACAAGTCATTTTGGGGTCATTCGGCCAAAAAACATGGCCGCCAGTAGCCATCTTTGATTTCAAAATTGAATTCATTAGCATGGGCCACAGGTCGTTCAAAATTGAATTCATTAGCATGGGCCACAGGTCGTACTGTTTGTCTGATCATCATGAAATTTGTCATGGATGTTAATATTGACATGTAGATGGGAACGAGTCATTTTGTGTTCATTCGGCTAAAAAACATGGCCGCCAGCAGCCATCTTGGATTTTACACTTTGTATGACTAAATTCTTTAGCACGGGCTACAGTTTGTACCTTTAGTCTGATCATCATAAAATTTGTCATGAATGTTAACAATGACATGTAGATGTGAACGAGTCATTTTGGGGTTATTCAGCCGAAAAACATGGCCGTCAGCAGCCATCTTGGATTTTACTCTTTGTATGACTAAATCCTTTAGCACGGGCTTCAGGTCGTACCTTTAGTCTGATCATCATAAAATTTGTCATGAATGTTAATAATGACATGTTGATGGTAACGGGTCATTTTGGGGTCATTCGGCCAAAAAACAAGATGGCTGCTGGTGGCCATGTTTTTTGGCTGAACGACCCCAAAATGACTCGTTCCCATCTACATGTCATTGTTAACATCCATGACAAATTTAATGAAGTTTGATCAAAGCTACGACCTGTAGCCCGCGGGAAAGCAGCCATCTTGGATTTGACTCTTTGTATGACTAAATCCTTTAGCACGGGCTACAGTTCGTACCTTTAGTCTGATCATCATAAAATTTGTCATGGATGTTAACAATGGCATGTAGATGGGAACGATTCATTTTGGGGTCATTCGGCCGAAAAACATGGTCGCTAGTGGCCATCTTTGATTTCAAAATTCAATCCATTAGCACAGGCTACAGGTAGTACTGTTAGTCTGATCATCATGAAATTTGTCATGTATGTTAATATTGACATGTAGATGAGAACGTGTGATTTTGGGGTCGTTCGGCCAAATAACATGGCTGCCAGCAGCCATCTTGGATTTTACTCTTTGCATGACTAAATCCTTTCCCGTGGGCTACAGGTCGTAGCTTTGATCGGAACTTCATGAAATTTGTCATGGATGTTAACAATGACATGTAGATGGGAACGAGTCATTTTGGGGTCGTTCAGCCAAAAAACATGGCCACCAGCAGCCATCTTGATTTTACTCTTTGCATGACTAAATCCTTTGGCGCAGGCTACAGGTCGTACCTTTTGTCTGATCTTTATGCAATTTGTCATGATTGTTGACATTGACATGTAGATGGGAACGAGTTATTTTGGGGTCATTCGGCCAAAAAACATGGCCGGTGGCCATCTTGGATTTCAAAATTAAATCCATTGGCGAGGGCTACAGGTTGTACTGTTAGTCTGATCATCATGAAATTTGTCATGGATGTTAATATTGACATGTAGATGGGAACGAGTCATTTTGGGGTCGTTCGGCCAAAAAACATGGCCGCCAGCAACCATCTTGGATTTTACTCTTTGCATGACTAAATCCTTTGGCACAGGTAAGACATTTCAATCAGCATCTTTCCTATTTCTCCATTTACTGTAAACCATTAAATTATTCCCCTACCTAAGTTGAGCTACAGTGTCATTGACACTTTCATTTGCTTTGTTTTGTTGATCCCAAAGCACATATGGCTCTACATGTATATCTGTTCTGGAGAAAAACACAATCTTAGTCGAGCGCATTTTGGAATTTTGGGGTAAATTTAAGTTTCATTCAGCAAAATATTCACTGCAGACACTTTTCGAGAATTTTTTTTTTGAAAACGTGGAGCAGTCTGTATGGACAGTCTACTCTTGACTTTTTTTTATACTAAAAGCACCAAATCCCTATCCAGTAACTCGAATAAAGAAATCTTTCCTAACATACCATACATCGATAAAATCAAATCTTGCCCAATTCGGAGTTTACACCGACATCGTGGAGTGTCGCATGTAAATGTCAATATCTTCCTGTGTAAAAGCAGCAAATTCCAGTGTGAACTATCTGTATCAATGGAACGTTGACAACGTTGTCCAAATTTATCACCTCGCACTCATCTTGGAGCTGAAAACACACAAAATTGAAACATGGAAGCTTATTCTCACACTTCGTCGAGTATTTTGTCTCTATATTGAGCTTTATTTGTCAAACTGTTAACATTTGGTTAAAGCTGGGTTCATTATGCACTTCCTGGATCCGGAGTTGTGTCCGAAGAAAAACAGTTAATAAAAATTTTTCGCTCAAAACAAACCTATCTATACTCTTCTCTCGTGCCCATAACGGGGTTTAATCAATATGTGCCCGCAGCGGGTATTATAGGATGACCAGCTTGGTGCAGGCCACAGTGAAAACACATCTATAAAGAGCTTACATCTGCTGCTGAAATAGGCCCATAGTGAGCGTATTTGGTTTTTTGTTATTTATTTAATTAAATTTTTTATATTAAATTTTTTTTAAACTAACGCCGTTATAACCTTCACCAGGGTACCCCGAGTCACCACACCAAATCTGGTTGAAATCAGACACGCAGTCTGGGAGTAATATCCAGATGATGGACAGACAGATCCTACTCTTTTAATATATAGATAATATACCGAATCTTCAGATTTATCTGTATTTTATTCACAAAAAGGTCTTGAAATCGGGATTTATAAACATGATGTTGTAAGTGTGACCCATAAGATTTACACCAATTTTAAACAAAAACACAAATTTTCAGGCTTCTCTTGTTTAGTGGCCTAGAAATTAACAGAAAACTCAGTCAAAGTCCTTGAGAATAATTTTTACAAATTTAGCTTTTCTTCCTAAACTTTTAATGAAGCCAATTCTTTCTTTGCAGGCTACCTTATGGTCCAAGATATTTAAATATCATCTGGAACTGGGACACAGTAATGAGGCTTACTCTGCCATGGTTTCTAACCCTGATCCAACCAGGTAGGTGTGGATAGATCTAATGAGGTTTAACTCACTATATGTTTATTATAAATATATGACTTTTGATACATACTTTATCTGCTTTTTCATTGCTAGAAGCAGAGAATGCAACTTGAACTTTCAAATAAGTGTTTTGAATTACTTTAATAATGTTTGCTTTCTCTGCATTCTATGAATTTTGTTCATCTTACAAATGTTTTGTCTTCTTATAGGAGAAAGGATTGTCTTCGTCAGTTACTCGTTACTCTGTGTGATCGTGGCGATCTACAAACTCTAGTCAATTTTCCATACACAGATTTGGAGGAAGAGGTTTGTTAATATTCATGAATAACCTTATATTCACAGTTCTGTTACTAAGGCAACCACTAATAATGCTGAATTGGTCATAATCCTACATTTTTGCAAGCCCAGGTTTGCAAATTTGATATATTTTTAACCCATGTTTGCTGAAATTGGTTCTTAAAAACTCAGTTTGGACAAAAATTTTGTTATGTATAGGTGTATAGGATATTGGCTTCAAACTATACATTATTTCAGGGAATGGATCGATTGCAATACTGCAAATCAATCTATTTGTTGTAAATTAATATAATTTCAGACCTGACAAACCAGCAACTAAAACTTTATTGACATGTATACAAGTCAAATTTCTTATTCATCACAGACATCCGCTATCTTTTCTCGATTTAAAACAAGAAACGTCACACCACACGTGTTTAATTACCATATACAGTAATGCTCTAAGTAATCGAACCCTTAACCACAGCAGAATTTTGGGTAACTTTTCAGGATTTAGTCGGAAATATGGCTTGTTGCCATTCATCGGAAAGCTCTCCCCGAGAGCTTTCCGGTGAATGGCAACAAGCTATATTTCTGACTAAATCCTGAAAAGTTACCCATAATTCTGCTGTTGTTAAGGGGTCGATTACTTAGGGCATTACTGTAGGATTGCGTTACATTGAAAATAGAATCTTCTCTTTGTGTGCGTTATCGAATATAATGCATCACATATATCTTAACCCTTTCAGTGCCAAGTCCGATTTTTGTATCAACCCATATCTCCTTGATCATTTTTTAAATTTATGGATTATAATAATGTGATACATTGATGGAAAGAGCTCTAATGTGTTTGCCAGAGTCCGCGCTGGACCGAAATTTACTTTTGCCAAATGAAAATATTTTTTCCCAAATTCTTTTAGAATTTGCCAAATGCTATCCCTGATAGTACTATTTTCTGTAACATTTATGTTTTGACACTTGCGGTTTGAACGACTTTTGATATCGATAGGAAAGCAGTTAGTTAATAATTATACTATCATCTCAATGGTGGTTTATCATACAACAATAAACCAATCACCGGATAATAAAATGATGGCAGAGTTGCTTCATCAGAAGGGCATATGTCAGAATCCCATCCAAGGGCGCAGACGATACTCTGTGCGCTCCGATTTTGATCAGGATGCGAGGATAAGCGCGGGATACCACAAGAGGATTAGCTATGTAAACACCACCACGCTAAATACGGGTAATGATACTGATAGCTATCAGATTAACTGCTTCTTAAGAGAGGTGTCCTAAACCATATACAACACCACTAATATAATTATATTGTAAGAGTTTCCTGAAATTAATGGTATTGATTGACCAAATGAAAATATTTTTTGACAAATGTGAATTATTTTTGCCATTGGCAAATTTGGCAAGCGGCAGCGCGAACCCTGGTGTTTGCCCATCTAGTTTCAATACTACATGGTCAACAGATGCAACAGATTCTTATGAACACTCCTTAACCCTTTCATGAGGGATGCTGTGCTGGTGGAGCATTAAAAGATTCTGTGCCAGTGTATACTGTTATATATGCGAGTCTCCCAAAGAGAGCCTCGCATATATAAGAGAATGCACTGGCTTACAAGGTCAAGGTAAATATTGTTAGACCATTGTCTTCTCTGATATATGTGAGGCTCACTATGGGAGACTCGCATATATAAGAGAATGCATTGGCACAGGGTTTTTACTAAATTTCAGGAAGCTCTAGACATGGAAGGGATTTCAGAATTCCATCTACTGCGGTTGCAATGTGGTAACTCAACCCGGGTACTCTTAATTCCAATTTATGCATTCCATCTAGAATGGATGCAATATTGTGTCTCAACTTGGGTACTCCAATACATATTTCTGCATTCCATCTAGTGTGGATGCAATGTTGTGCCTCAACCTGGGTATTCTAATACCGATTTCTGTGTTCCATCTAGTGTGGATGCAATGTTGTGCCTCAACCTGGGTATTCTAATACCGATTTCTGTGTTCCATCTAGTGTGGATGCAATGTTGTGCCTCAACCTGGGTATTCTATGACCGATTTCTGTGTTCCATCTAGTGTGGATGCAATGTTATGCCTCAACCTGGGTATTCTAATACCGATTTCTGTGTTCCATCTAGTGTGGATGCAATGTTGTGCCTCAACCTGGGAATTCTAATACCGATTTCTGTGTTCCATCTAGTGTGGATGCAATGTTGTGCCTCAACCTGGGTATTCTAATACCGATTTCTGTGTTCCATCTAGTGTGGATGCAATGTTGTGCCTCAACCTGGGTACTCTAATACAGATTTCTGTGTTCCATCTAGTGTGGATGCAATGTTGTGTCTGAATTTTATGTTTAGATAGCTAGCATTCATACTTCTTACAATTCTAGATTTCTCGTCCAGAATATATTCAATTTTCCATGATTATCCATTAATAAAAGCAGGTAGTTTGTCTCCGGGAACTTGCTTTCTTGATGTAAGAAGATTTCTCTAATTTTTCAGGTTGTATCGATTGTTGAGAGTCGAGCAAGGTCGGTGGATTTATCGACGCACAATTACTATGATCTGCTATACTCCTTTTACATTATGAGAAACAACTTTAGAAAAGGTTTGTACCAGAGCACTCATGTTTGTATTAAATAGGTATTTCAGTACCGAGGTTTACTGAAATTGGTACTAAACCTAAAATTCATCATGCCTAGTCTGTGTCTATGTCTCCCGTAGCAGATGAGGTCATCCAGAATGAGCTCCCCAGATGATGAATTTGGTGATTCTAGCCCGCTGTGCAGGGTAGCGTCACTAAATTCACCCTCTGGGGACACTTTCTAAAAATAGGCAAATTAGCACTGAAATTAGAGGAAATAGTTATTGTCTAGTCACTGATTCTCCTGATGACTTGCTTTTCTTGCTTAAAAGTTATTGCTTTATACTGCGAATTTATACAGAAAGTTCAGGGAAGAGATAAGCTCTCTTAGATACATTATCTTATTGATATTTCAAGCCCATTTATCAGGATTGGCTATTGGCTGAGCCAAGGCAAATGCCCAGGCAAAATTTTGTCTGTTATTTTTTAGCCAAAGCAAATTCAGAACCTGCAAAATTGACAATATTTTGTGCAAAATTGAAAGAAATTGCTGCAGACATTGTCTTGGTGTCTGTAAGTCTCCAGACAGCTAAAATTCATTGTTGAATGTCAAAAACTACTGAGATATCACAGACTATCTTAACCCTTTGAGTGCCAAGTCCGATTTTTGTATCAACCCATATTTCCTTGATCATTTTTCAAATTTATTGATTATAATAATGTGATACATTGATGGAAAGAGCTCTTATTAATAATCATCAATTTTAAACCAGATCCAACCAAAAATCTGACGTGATAATGGACCAAGTTCCAATTGTAAACTGAAGTTTATGTGTAGAGCATGCAACTAGGCAGATCCTAGGCTTTTTAGCCAAGGAAATATTTCTTTCCAAGGCCATTCTTTAGCCAAGACAAATTTCTGCTAATTAAAAGTTCTGTATTTCTAGCTGGAAGTGTTATGTATGAGCACGGCAGTCGGCTGGGGAGGGAGCTTCCGTCTGAGCGAGGTCTGAGGCGACAGGCTCAGTGTTACTTAGCAGCGATGAATGCGATACGAATAATCAACCAGGACTATGCCTGGATTGTAAAACCGGTGGACAAAGCTGGAAAGGTCAGTCTTAATGAATGCACTACATATAATTGATTACTGTAAAATCTTTTTAATTTGTGGGGGTCTATTATTTGTTGATTTTGTGGTCTGGCCAAACTACGAAATAGTTGATTCTGAGTTGGTAGAGTAAATATCAATACAAAGCCTGCAAATGAGGTCCCCAAAGGGTGAATTTAGTGATGCTACCTTGCACATTGGGCTTGTATCTATAGTCTCAAATTAACATTGTTTTTAGTTACTTTTTCCTTTCTGGGAAGTTTCTATATCCCCTAATGTTCAGAAGATAAAATTCATAATCGAGGTTACTAATGGGTGAACATCACCAACTTCAACTGGGGAAATTCAATCTGATCCTATGTCTACCATAGCAGATGAGGCCGTGCAGAATGATGTCCCCAGAGGGTGAATTTCGTTGACGCTAGCCCACTATGTGGGGTAGCAACACTAAATTCTCACTCTGGGGACCTCATTCTGCAAATCACACACACGATCTGCAGGCTTGATCAATACACGTGATGGAAATGAAGTTTTATCATAACGTCTGTTTTCGGCATCTCATTAATTGTGTGAGGGAAAACATGGAAGACTAGATGAAATGTGATGATTTCATAAAAAATATCAAAAACGATATCTATTTTCTTCATCTGATTCCTTCTATAATAGTTTGTATAAACAATGCTCAATGAATTGATTTCTGATTATAGGGTAATGGTTTCATCATGCGCAGGCGACTTAAAACAATAAGTAACTACCTCGCAGCCTGTGAAATGAAGCTGGTAGCGATTAGTGCACTGATTGCGTGACGTCAGTACCATTAACCTGGGGATCCAATTACTCAATAGTGACCACATAAAGATGTCATGAACCTGCTATAGGATCTGTTGATGTGGATAAATATATCTAAATATATCTGCTAACACTCTTTTCTGAAATTATTTTTTAATCTATTAAAAACAGATATTAAAATTTTTGCTTATCAACATTTGTTACCACAGCCTTAATTTGACCTTTTCACCTTTCTATCCCAGGAGATTAAGAGTAACAAGCATTCATTCGAAGGATTCACCAAAGATAAAGGATGTGAGTATATATTTCTGGTCAGATTTCATCTCTTCCTGAAACCACTTCCAATAACAGCAAATTCCTATGAAACTAATTGTGAAGGCACTTTTGCATTGTGGTTTCCACATAAACACAAGATAAACATCTCATATTACAAATATTTGACCTAAAATTGTTTTAAAATGAAGATTTTCAGTAAACAATGTAGTCATGCTTAAAAAAATAACCAACTTTTCTCTATCTATTCGTGGAAAAAAACAATTTGGAATAAAATTATTTCCTAGTACCAGAAGCATTATAGAATTTGTCTTCAAACTTTTCAATCGAAACAAGAGTTATTTCTTACATTATACTTGGCGCTACATGGAATATGGAAACAATTGAAACGTATACAGTAATGGCTGTGGTTAAGGAGTCGATTATTTAGAGCATTACTGTATATTGTGGAATGCACTATAGAAATGGATTGATTATTAGGCCAAACCAATTTAATGGTCTGTTTCTTAGACACCTGTCTCCTCATTAAAATAAGGCCCACTTGTGTTTGTTATGACCCACAGAAAATAAAAATGATATCATCCTGCCCCTCAGCTTCACTACAAGATGTCCAATTGTCGACTACTGGCCATATTTCTAGCAGGACACATTTCCACTTCTGATTGCTAATTATATCCCCCCCCCCCCCCCCGCAACAAAGTTGGGGGGGTATACTGGAATCGGCTTGTCAATGTTTTTGAAACTTGGCACATGTATTTACTACCATGGGGACATGTGCACCTGCTATGCTGACATCTGTCCGACTTTTTTTGCTGGAGTTATTCCCCTTTTTTATACTTAGAACATTTTCGCAACATGCATAATTTTGTCCCAGCTTTTATTCCTACATTTTTCGGTCAATAAGTTTAGGATTAGGGTTAGCGGTCAGGGTTGTGCACCTGCAATGGGAATCTGTTATTTTAACTTAATGTTTGCTGACATGTGAAACATCTTAGTGTTTTAGAAACACGGGGGTATCCTTAGTCCCATTGGGACAGTCACACCTCTAGTTCCCTTTGTTATTTCTGATAAAAAATAAAGTTTTGTTTCTTCTTAGTTCAAATTGTATGTACTTGGGTTGTACAACAGACTTAAATTGAAATTGTATTCAACAATGTCTTTGATAATTCATGATTGAACACATAAGAACATGCCTACTGGGAAAGTTTTTCATAAAAAGTGGGAATAAAAGTCTGCTTGGTAATTTTGAAGTAAATAAAGAGAGTAATCACTTGGTTGAACTGGTGACATGAAATAATTCATGAGAATGAATGAATAATATATTGGATAAAGCATGTATGCATGTATGTGAGGGAGACAGGGATGTTGTACAAACAAAATATGCCCTGCCTCAAATAGTTCTGGGCGGTTTCCCGATTAATCGTCAATACCCGGTTACAATTTCATTATCGTCGGTAATATCGTCAAAATTAAAATAATCGTTATATTGTTAGCAATAAGTGGGTGCCAGCCAATCATTAGTTAGTTTACATAACTTTCCCAAGTTCCCAACTGCCCAGTGCCCATTTCATTATATATGACGGGTGCGAAGTCATAATCATATCACCCAGATCGGAACACTACAGCACCTGACTATTCATCGTTCAATACACCTATTCCTGTGTCCTGATTTTTTCAATATTCAATCATCATATTAAACAACGATTAGAACGACTAAAGAACTTAGGGAAGGGAATATGAAAACCCAGAATATGTCCCCCTTTCGCTCACAATATTACACAAACCCTCCGACTTCCCTGCGTATTATTATTACAAGAGAATGCACCAAAATGAATCGACGACTGATCAGGTGATAGATCGATATGAATGTCAGTTATGCCACACCTCTTCCTTCAGCACAATGATGCACATGCATCATCAATCAAAATAATCAATGTGCATAGATACCGCCCTCTTCTCGTCTAGAAGAAACCACTCACTGTGATTGGTTAAAACCAATTTTATAGAATTAGAGCTTCAAACCCGCCCAAAAATACATGGTGTCCTTGCTTGGCCGAATTCCAAAGATTATGTACTATGAGTGTTTGGACTTCGCTGAAAGACTGAACCTCATTGTCAAATTTGTCTTGCCTGTAAACCACATTTCCATTTGTCAAGTGACTCAAGTGTCATCGGGAATAACATATACATATACTCAACATAATTGAACATACAACTCAGAAAAGGATACTATAGTATAGAACACTTTTAGTTTTGCCATAGACGAGATATTGGTTTTACTAATTACCGGTATAAACCATAATTTGTCAAGTCACCGGAACGAAATTGTCTGAATAGCGAAATTTAACCAGTGAATTTACTTTTCATTCCGAATATCGATCAAGCATGAGGTTGTCATTGGTTGAGTGGTTGTGTTTGTTATTCCCAACATCAACTTGTCAAAATTAGTGCCAATGATGTGATTCTATCGAACAGTGAGAAATGGTTTTCAGTCTCTAGTATCTGTTTAAAAACAAAACGCGATTATATCGTTAACTGCGGTTTTAATTTCCAAAAATCGCGGTTTTTATTTTCGTTAATATTGTCCAGCTCTGGCCTTCATTAATATCGTCCATCCCTAGCCTTCATGTCACCAGTTCAATCAAGTGATTATTCTGTTTATTGTATTCCGCTATAAACATAAAGATTAACCATAAAATAATAATAATACTGCTATTGTACCCATGACACATATATTTTTAGAGTGCATATGAATACATTACGCTCTAGATAAAGTGACATAATTTGCTAATGAAATTATCGTTTATAATCATTCTAGAAATGAAGGTTAATAGGAATGTAATAAATACAAAAACTTTAAATAATGTGTCTGTCATTTGCAGAATGAGGTTCCCAGAGGGTGAATTTAGTGATGCTACCCCGCACAGTGGGCTAGCATCACTAAATTCACCCTCTGGGGACCTCTTTCTGCTTACAACTCAGCAGAATGAGGTTCCCAGAGGGTAAATTTATTGATGCTAGCCCACTATGCGGGATAGCGTCACTAAATTCACCCTCTGGGGACCTCATTCTGCATATGACAGGCACACTATTTCAAGGCTTGATTATCACAACAGTGTGTTGATCCGTGTCATAGTATCACGTCGAGTTGAGGTGGGCAGATTGCCGGATCAAACGAGTTGCCGCAGGCAGCGAGTTTGATCCGGCAATCTGCCCACCTCAACGAGATGTGATGCGATGACACGGATCAACTCAGTGCTACTGTGATAAAAGGTTTATTATATGACGCCCATTTTACAATAATAACCATTCAATTATAGATTTGTTTCACTTCAGCAGTATAGTTTTCTTATTTTCAACGGATAAATAAGGCCGTCGTCGTTAATCGGCACATCTCAGCAATTTCCGTAGGAGTGTGATCTGATTTGATCCGGGGAAATCTCACTCAGTGTGATCCGACGATTTGAATTAGAACAATAGTGGTATTTAGGGAAAAATAGTCATAGTTATATAATAAATGCAAAAACCTGCCAGCCTGCCCATTTTGAATCAGAGAAACAGTTAATAATCTTGTGTGCCCTTATTATCATTGCAGACACAAGAAAGTGTGAGATCCTGACGTTAGAGGATATAGAGAAGGAATACATGCTGGTCGACGCCAGACTCCGACTTATCCGGACTGAAATAGATTCCGCCTTGTCAACAGGTGAGATCATGCCTTCACATCTTGTTTTAGTCAGTCTGCCAATAGTGTGTCTTATTAGCAGAGTGAGGTCCCCAGAAGGTGAATTTAGTGACGCTATCCTGCACAGTAGGCTAGCATTACCAAATTCACCCTCCGGGAGCCTCATTCTGCTTCTGCTCATTCAGGCCTAAACAGAATTAGGTCCCCAGAGGGTGAATTTGGTGATGATAGCCCGCTATGCGCAAAATAATTGTCGACGGATTCGGACAAGAGTTTACCTTGAAGAGATCGTCTGCTGTGATTACCCTGTAATCTGACGCCAGACGAAATAGTTCCTCTCTCAATATCGACGTGCTTTGCTCAACGCTTTAGCATATACTCGTCGTTTTAGGGCAAACAAAGGCATTATCTCAGTTAGTTGACAATTAGTGAAACGTGTGGAATAGAAGCTGGCAAATTGAGAGACTGCTTTCCATATCGCTCAGCGTGTACTGACTTTATCAGATATATTGGCTGTCTGTACTGTCAGATCTTTATAGTTATCACGAGTTTACTGTCCAAATGCAACCGCCAATGATCCGCTGTTAGCTATGCTCTGTTGTTCCAATGTTTGTTTAGTAATTTCGTAGAGGCGCTGAGGTACCTGAAAAATTGGTATATTTATTTGATTTTATGAGCAATTCTCGATGGTAGAATTTAAATGGCGTTTGTTATCTTGACCACTTGTGTTTTTTAGGACCGACGTCCAGCCCTGATGAGATGGTCGGATTGCTTGTTAATGCCGGACTGTATGATAGAGGTGTACTGCTGTCACGGGCATTCGATCTCCCGCTAAACCCTGTGTTTGATAGTCTTACTTTAAGGTAACCATTTCAATAGAAAATGGCCTATAAATATTTTATGTTTTATGCCATTATGGCAAAGGGGATGACGGATTGGATAATTCAGGACAGGCTACATGAACACACAGCTCCCTGAACTGACAGATAACATAGAGAATGCCTACAGTATTTGTTTGAATACCAAAATATCTCATGAGTGTCTGGAAAGAAATATCAAATTTTCATGTGCGGCTACAAGCTGTTTATATAAACAAAAGCCAGGTTCTGTAACATTTTTGGCTTTTGTTTACATAATACACCATACGGACTTGTCCATAACATACTATTTACACAATAGTTATGATTGGTATAAGAACAAAATATGTCTATATTTCAGTGTTCTTTCTGTTTATGGTAGTTTTAACAGGTGTGACTATTTAAATAGCATACCCACCACCAAGGCCATTCGTGCCTTTAACCATTTGAGTGCCAGGTCGATTTTTGTATCAACCCATATACCCTGTGCCAATGCATTCTCTTATATATGCGAGTCGACCATAGGTCGCCTCGCATATATAAGAGAATGCATTGGCCTAACAATTTTTTTATTTATTTTTTTTTCACAATTTTTTACAATTTTAATAATTTATTCTTATATTCTTTAACAGACTTATTTTGTAGGTTTAGGGCCGATGAGATCGGCCCCTGGCACTCAAAGGGTTAATCATATAGTTCAGTTCCCTCGCTACACTGGTCTGACTGCTGCTGTATATAAACTACAGTCAAATCCGATTGATCCAAAACTTCATATGACTCTTCGGGTTGACCTCTAGTGTTACATTACCATTTCAAGATTCTGCATTACTTATCACTCCATTGACTGTAATATATGGCATTATCACCCTCCACTTGAGCTTCAGTGTCATTGACAGTTTATGAGGTTTTTCGTTTGTGACAGATATGCCAACATGTCAGACATAATTTTCATTCACAGGTGCATAAACTTGTCAAAGAATGTTTCACATTACATGAGAACTGACACTGACTACACGTCACATACCTGGGACTGGCTGAAAGAAAACAACATGATTATGTCCAGTAATGCATTTAATAACAGGTAAACACCATGATTTATGTCCAGTAATGTGTTTAAAAACAGGTAAACAGCATGATTATGTCCAGTAATGTGTTTAAAAACTGGTAAACAAGATGTTTATATATAGTACTGCATTTAATAATGGGTAAAAACATGATCATGTTTAGTAATGTGTTTAATTATTATGTCACTTTTACACCTAGTTTAGGTTTACAAAAGTATGCCCTTCAACCAGGTTCAGTAACATATATAACAACAATACCCGCTCGTTGGTTCTTTTTGTATCCTCATATTGCAATTAATTTAGTTGAACACTTTAGGAGACATGTACAGTAGTGCCCTAAATAATCGACTCCTTAACCACAGCGGAATTATGGGTAATTTATCAGGATTTCTCGGGGAGAGCTTTCCGATGAATGGCAACAAGCCATATTTCCGACTAAATCCTGAAAAATTACCCATAATTCCGCTTTGGTTAAGGAGTCGGTTATTTAGGGCATTACTGTAGATAATTCAAGTGGGGTACAACATCAGTGCAAGAGCTCTTGTTTCTGTAGAACTTCTAAAGTGGGCTACTTACTGGTAGTAATTTCCTGTAAAAATTTAGGTTCGTTTTGAAATTTCTTCTTATAGTTGCGCTGATCAGGCTTGGTTCTTACTACAAACTTACCTGGAGAAATTCGAGGATGATTCAGGCAGTTACCACAAAGTAACGGCGATGAAACTGCTAACCCACGGGTTCTCGCTACCAACGTGGTTCGTCATCTCATATAAGGTATGTCTGCCATTGCCCTTTCCCAGCTGTGGTTTGAATTATGAGGGTTCTAAAAGTTTGAGGTGCTGATAGCATTGCATTGATTGTACCACAAAGTTTTAAACGCCCTTTTGAAAAATATGCCGTTTTGAAAAAAAGGGTGTATTATGTTAACATTTTTGGTTTCCGATGGATAACTGCAGTTTAGATTATTTGATCTGAACAAAAGTTGGTATGTGTATTTCCCAGCTAAAAATACAGGCCAAGTTCGAATATTGGTTCAGTCCAATTATTTTTAAATGTGACAGTGACAAAGCATGCACAATGTGCAGATCTGCAGCTATATAACCAATGGTACAAACACCTCCAAGATTCTGTAACATAGATCCATATTTTTTTGGGCTGGCCACATGATAGAGATTTATGTTAAATGATGGGAAATGGGAAAATGGGAAATGAAATGCATGAGCAAATTAACAAGTAACCAATCAGCAAACAGGATTGAGTTTAAACACACAATCTATGTGTGTATAAATAATATAATATTCATGTGGTCAGTTATCTGTTACAAAAAAAAACATTGTTTTTACAGGGTGTTAGTGCATCGGCATTACTCCGACTTTATGTGGATTACGATTTGCTGAAGGAAGCTGGTGCCATGGTGATAGAATATATTGATACTAATATAGATGTTCTTCGAGGACAAGACAGTAAACTATACAAACTAAAGGTAGGTCAGCTTTTATAGTAAAATAAGCGCAGTTAACTTGTGTATATTCTCAAAAACCTAATAAAAAAGAAAGAATGACTATAAAAGTCCTTCCTATTCAGACCAGGTGGTTGGTTTGCACGATAGACATGTGTCTTTTCTTTGTGTTTGCGCATGCGCTATATTTGATGAATTGCCATACCTTGCTCTCAAGTGATGAAAAACGGAGCCTGTGACACTCACAGTGTAGACTGAGTTCTACTAACCCTCCCTAAATGTCTAATCTGATTTTGCACAGAATGGGTGGGGCTTCATCAGACTTTACGTGTAGCAATTTTGGCCGAATTCCTGATAAGACATATAGGGAGGGTTACAAAAACTCAGTCTACCTTTTGGGAGCTTAAAGGCTCTGTTCTCGCTCCGATTCTTAAAAAGCTATTCCAGCTGAGATATATATAAAAAAGGAAGAAATGGTGAACAAAAATCTCATCAATCAAGGTACCTGTATATACAGTAATGCCCTAAATAATCGACTCCTTAACCACAGCAGAATTATGGGTAACTTTTCAGGATTTAGTCGGAAATATGGCTTGTTGCCATTCATCGGAAATCTCTCACTGAGAGCTTTCCGATGAATGGCACCAAGACATATATCCGACTAAATCCTGAAAAATTACCAATAATTCTGCTGTTGTTAAGGAGTCGATTGTTTAGGGCATTACTGTAGTATAAAAATGTATCATCCTCAAAAAACATGTCCAAGCACCTCAATTACTATATGTGTTTCATCACAATGATATTCAAGCAGCTCAATTACTATGTGTTTCATCACAATGATATTCAAGCACCTCAATTACTATATGTGTTTCATCACAATGATATTCAAGCACCTCAATTACTATGTGTTTCATCACAATGATATTCAAGCACCTCAATTACTATATGTGTTTCATCACAATGATATTCAAGCACCTCAATTACTATATGTGTTTCATCACAATGATATTCAAGCACCTCAATTACTATATGTGTTTCATCACAATGATATTCAAGCACCTCAATTACTATATGTTTCATCACAATGATATTCAAGCCCCTCAATTACTATATGTGTTTCATCACAATGATATTCAAGCGCCTCAATTACTATATGTGTTTTAATGATATTCAAGCACCTCAATTACTATATGTGTTTCATCACAATGATATTCAAGCGCCTCAATTACTATATGTGTTTAATGATATTCAAGCACCTCAATTACTATATGTGTTTTAATCATATTCAAGCTCAATTAACATGGGGATACATTAAAACGATAGGCACGGACTCAGGATGAGTGTGCATTGCTTCAAAAATATGGAAAATTTCCCTGTAAAACAAAAATTTATCGCTATCGTTTAATTCTTGAAAGTGGCAACTGAAAATAGGAACGTTCATGGATGTTTTCAGTTGTCTAATCCACTATCCATAACCGTGCAAGCCTCCAAATAGCATGTCTGTCATTTGCAGAATGAGGTCCCCAGAGGGTGGATCTAGTGATAAACCTCTTTTTGCTTAGGCTTCCAATGTTATGGGAGACCTAGGTTCAGGTTGAAGTTGGTGATATTCACCCATTAGTCACCTCGATTATGCATTTAATCTGCAAATTAGGGGATATAGAAACTCAACAGAAGTGAAAAATTAACAACATAGACAATGTTAAGTTCAGACTATAGTTACTTCCCAGAAGATGAGGCCTAAGCAGAATGAAGTCCCCAGAGGGTGAATTTGGTGATGCTAGCCTGCTGTGCGGGATAGTATCACTAAACTCATCCCCAGGGACCTCATTCTGCAAATGACACACACTATTTATAGGCTTGTAACCGGGTATGATTTCAACCAGAAGTCGACACAATAAGACACCGATTTCTTTGTAATTTGCTCCGATTGCTCAAACAATAGCAGGGCCAGTTTATCTATATAATTGGTGACTTCACAAAGTCATATATATATTTTATATACTCCATATAATTGTCAGAGAATTCTCAGATATAAAGAAGGTCATATTTTTACACATCACTTTCTATATTTAACAGATGACATGAACTGAATGATAACACCTCTATAGACTCATTAGTTTATAATGCACACAAGCTTTCTATATTTAACAGATGACATGAACTGAATGATAACACCTCTATAGACTCATTAGTTTATAATGCACACAAGCTTTCTATATTTAACAGATGACATGAACTGAATGATAACACCTCTATAGACTCATTAGTTTATAATGCACACAAGCTTTCTATATTTAACAGATGACATGAACTGAATGATAACACATCTATAGACTCATTAGTTTATAATGCACACAAGCTTTCGCCCTTATGTGAAGCCTTTATCATTTAAAATGACAAACACGTTTAAAGTGTCTATCACATTTTGACATCAGTCTTAGAAACCTGTCATGGAGGCCAGATAGTGGGTCAAGAAGCCCCAATCTCTGTTCAAGCCAGTCTTAATTGCGTATACATGTTGGTTAGACACAATATCTGGTGAATTTCGGACAGGAAATCCTGTACCCAATCGAAAGACACCAATATCACATTTTCCCGCCAATATTTAGATAGAACAGTTTAGTTCTGACTTGACGAATTATTGGGTATGTGGGTTTTAAGTCAGATAATGACCTCGTGAAGTGTCTGAGACACAAATAATCATATAGGCCTCAGACAAACTTCACTCAGTATTTATCCTTTACATTTTATTATAGTGTCAATTGAAATGTCACTATATATGGGCTAACCACAGCAGATTATTTACATACTGGTATATACATATGCCGAAGGGGTCACTATCGTCACGCGACTTGCGGTTGGGTACCCAGCTTGATATTTCGTGCGGTCGAGTACATCGCTTAACGAAAATTATCTCAGACTGGGATCACATGATACAAAGGGATTGATAAAGACTTCACAGAAGGCCGGAAACTTGTGTGCATTATACACGAATGAGTCTATAAAGGTGTTATCATTCAATTCCTATAAT
Organism: Siphonodentalium dalli; assembly: GCA_032622095.1. Classification (NCBI taxonomy): domain Eukaryota; kingdom Metazoa; phylum Mollusca; class Scaphopoda; order Gadilida; family Siphonodentaliidae; genus Siphonodentalium; species Siphonodentalium dalli. The sequence goes on along the minus strand of CP136067.1, from coordinate 193,192,539 downwards.
TTTATAACTTGATCAAGACTCGTACCGCTATACATTTACATCATTATATATTTAACAGGGTAGCTTGCGGAAGTGTCCGCAGCAGGTATGGTTACCTTATAACTGTATAGACCAGCTTATGATAGCGCTCCGGGATCATAGAGACAACATCATATTCGGAAAGGTAAGAAATACTAAGGCCTTTATAAATAAATAGATGTGCTCTCAGGGAATTATGTATGATGCATCGAAGGTGGCCTGGTTAATTTTTTTGTTTTGCCTTAAACCTTTCATGACTGGAGTTTCCTGAAATTTTGAGAAAACCCTGTGCCAATACATTCTCCCATAGGGAGCCTCGCATATATAAGAGAATAGATTGGCCTAACAATATTTACCTTGACCGTGTAAGCCAGTGCATTATCTTATATATGCGAGGCCCCCTATGGGAGACTCATATATAAGAGAATGCACTGGCACAGGATCTTCAATGCTGCACCAGCGCAGCTCTTGTCGTGAAAGGGTTAAAGAGTGAATCTGCCAGAAAAGAATTTCAATTTGATTGATATTTGTTCAAATTATCGTATACCATATACCAAATATGAATGGAATCAGTTGATGTTTGTTCAAGTTATCATGCTAATGGCCTGTAAATTGCTCAGACATGCTAAGGGCCATAAGTCTGGTAAAAAATGGACAAACCTAGTTTTCGAACTCAATCGAGATATTGTTGGGAAAGATCCATGTGTGAAATATGAATAGAATCAGTTGAATATTGCTATAATGTGAACAAACTACGGGTCCTAACTCAAGTTGAAAAATATGCTAAGATGTAGAGGGACTAATTGATTAAGTGAAGCTCAAAATAAATTATTACCGCATTTGATCTCTTGCTGGTTATGTAGCATGCATCTTAATAATTTCAGATATGTGATCAACTTGAGGACAAGCTAGCATACTACTTCAGGAAAATCGAAGATCTGTCAGAAGATGTCAGCACCATCATGTATCATTGACGTAACCAAGAACACAAAACGTACTGTCATGTATCATTGACGCAGCCAAGAATGCAGAATGTACTGTCATCATGTTTCATTGACTCATCAGAACACACAATGTACTGTCATCGTGTTTCTTTGGCCCATCGGAGAACACAGAAAGTACTATCGTCATGTTTCATTGACTCATCAGAACACACAATGTACTGTCATCAGGTTTCATTGGCCCATCAGAGAACACAGAAAGTATTGTCGTCATGTTTTATTGACTCATCCCAGAACATACTGTCATGTTTCATTGACTCTTCCATGAATACAGAAAGTATGGTTGTCATGTTTCATTGACTCATCGGAGAGTACAGAAATAACTGTCGTTATGTTTCATGACTTATCCGAGAATGCAGAAAGTGTGGTTCTCATGTTCATGGACTCATCCAAGAGTACTGAAATTCTGACATCACATATTAAAGAACTGTCCAAGAAAAAGAAAATCCTGGCACCATCACATGTTCAATAGATAAAAATCTGAAGTGCTAGTTCAGTTAATTCAAATAACTATTAAAATATATATCGTCAGTCTTGTGTAATTAATCATTTATAGGAATTAGACGGAGACAACGATTAAATCACAGCAATTGTGGTACCCATCCTGGTAGCCATTTTTAAACTATTCCAATCACTTTTGCATTAATTTGCTTGCTTCTGTTGCTTTATGCCACATTTAAAAGTATTCTGGTGAAAATTGCATCAATGCACAAGTAATTGTTTAGTTTCTTTTAAATATTGAAAAATCATGATTATTAGACTCAAAATTTGTTTTCTGAGAAAATTATTGATAAGTGGATATTTGTCGGATATATACAACAAGACAGTCAAAGACTGTTCAGTCGCCTACTACCTGACTGTAAAGACTGAGAAGACTGGGACCATATCAGTTAGTACTTGTCAAAGTCATATAAAAACTAGTAGTTATACCCCCCGCAACGAAGTTAGGGGGGGTATACTGGAGTCAGCTTGTCCGTCCGTCTGTCGTCCGTGGACACAAATTTGTCACACGGTCACACCTCTAGTTATAATCAGGGATGTAGCTAGAGGGTTGTCTGTTGAGCAGCGTGGTGTCAACTTCGAAAATTTCAACTGCATGCCCCTGATCCCCCACCCTCATAGTCCATTGCCTGTCCTCTCACAACTTAACCCTTTACCCAACAAACCGGCCAAAAACGCCCAAATAAAGCTTAAACAGCCTAAAATATCTTCGGTCTGTCTCAATAACACCATACAAATATGGATATCATTGGAACCGGTTCATTGACCACATTGTGATGGTTACAGTTATGCCCTGTGCCAATGCATTCTCTGATATATGCGAGTCGACCATAGGTCGCCTCGCATATATAAGAGAATGCATTGGCCTAAAAAAATTCTTTTTTTAACAATTTTTATAATATTTTTCTACATTCTTTGACAATTTTATCATTTTTAATATGTTAAGCCAATGCATTCTCTTATATATGCGAGGCGACCTATGGTCGACTCGCATATATAAGAGAATGCATTGGCACAGGGCCGTTCTGTTGGGTAAAGGGTTAAGTAAACACACTCCCATGTTCAAAAAATTCCTTTGCACATGATGAAATTGTTCAACTAATACCTCAAACTTTCCCAACTGTTGCAAAGTTCCAAACTGACATTGCCCCCTTTTTTAATGGCCCACCCCATTCAAACATATTTGAATCCCAACTCTCCATGGACCCTACACACCAAATGCCATAACTCGACTGGTCAAACCCATTTTAACAAATCTGTAACCCAGTCACTCAAGGACCCTCCATACTATATAAAAGCTAAATAGGCCTGATGGCTCTTGACCACTGGGGTTCATTCATCTGCTACTCGAGATTTGCCACTTTTCCGATAAATGCGATGCCGCATTTCCGTAAATGCTACTGTTAATTTGCGATAATTGTAGAGAAAAAGACTGCAGACTTTGGCAATGGTGATGAGGATATTCCTTCCTGCAGCCGATTTATAAATTTGGCAAACCACATAAAAAGCCTTGAAATTCTGGCGCCGATAATTGAACCTGTGCTTGCGGAATCAATTTCTACAATGTGTTTGAAGGGCATTGACGAAGAACAATATCGGTCCCTAACCAAGGATGAACACATGATGTAAAACTACAAAAACATCGAACTGTCTGTGATAAAGTCAGCTGTCATCCTATCTAAGGTACTGGATTCAGTGGCACGACTCGTGACCAAGTGTCCGGAAATTGGCTGTCTCATTGACGACACATACGATGCTATGGCGTTGCTGGGCCATGGAAATTTCCAAATCAATATGATCCGTTGTGAGCTACTAAAGCCTGACTTGAACTCAAATTATGTGCAGTTGTGCATCATTTTGTTGACATATCAGCTCTATAGATATAAAATATAATAGTACATGGCGACGTGATGCAATGGTTAAAGATACATAATCTGATTTAACGCCCCTAAATTATTTCTTCGGCTCAGGGGTAAAAAAATATTTGAATTGAGTCTAGGAATCCATCCATCAAAGCTCAAGAATTATAAAATTTCGATTTTTGAAATCTGTTGTTTTTCACCACCTGCAATATTTGGTGGCCTGGAAATAATTCTGCTGACTTCTTCCTGAAATAGTACAGACATGCGCGGACGCAGTTACGAGAGGTCACACAAGGTCGCGACTCCATGTGCGACCCAAATTAATTTTGGAATATTATACGATGAAAAGTATCGACATCAACAATAATACGGTATGTTGTGATAGTGGAAGTGCTGATACATACATACTTATTTACGATTTGCCAATAATGTTTTATTCATGCAAATAGACATGTTATATGGCACCATGCTGGTTACATGTGGAAATATGTGTTTACATTTACTGACAACACTTGTTGGAGAATTCCAATTTGAACTAGGAATCACCATATATAGAAGCTGTAAACCACACTCGCTCATGGCCAAAACTGACAAGACTTTTTCGGCAACTACAGTAATGCCCTAAGTAATCGACCCCTTAACCACAGCAGAATTATGGGTAACTTTTCAGGATTTAGTCGGAAATATGGCTTGTTGCCATTCATCGGAAAGCTCTCCCCGAGAGCTTTCTGATGAATGGCAACAAGCCATATTTCCGTCTAAATCCTGAAAAGTTACCCATAATTCTGCTGTGGTTAAGGGGTCGATTACCTAGGGCATTACTGTATGATATCGTGATTTGTATTGTTGGGTGTATTTATTGGTAATAAACTAATTTGGATAACTAAATCGGCTTTTGGTGAAACTCTGTTTTAACTGGATGATACGGGGACCATCGAATCGGATTATGTATCTTTAATGTGCTTGACTCGTGGTATGAACACTCAATGCATTTGAATCCCGCTTTCTGTCATGCATTGAATGGCAAACTCTGCGTCGGTTACATGATGGAATGCGCTATATAAATGCATTTATTATTATACCCCCTTTTTTTAAACAAGAGGATAAACTGTTTTGCATTTCTTCATCCATCCATGTGCCGGGGCATATGTCCATCCGATGTATGTTTGGGTCATAACTTGAACAGTATAGCGCTTGGACCTCAATGAAATTTGGTATATGGATGTTCATTACTATGAGGACATTCAATGGAGTGTTCAATAGTTTTGTTCGGGTTTACCGTTCTAGAGTTATTCATCTTTGTTGATCTGGAAATGTTGGTCTATCCAATGTTGTGCTCTGATCTCAATGAAATTTGGTTTATGGATATTCACTACTTTGAGGGCATTCAATGGAGACATTCTCAGATAGAGATAGAGTTCTCCCAATTATTACGCTCCGCGAGTCATAATATGTCTCAAATTGATCGTATGTATTATACCAACAAAATTGAAATAAAATACATCTTAATTGATAGAAGCGTTGATGGACAAGGGTCTTCGACTCGTATTATTTTATACCCAGGAAACTATATAAAACTTGTTATAGGAAGATATAGAGTTTATAGACATTCTTTGCTGATAACATTACTATGTTACCAAGTAGTGATATGAATTTTTGCCTCGAGCCAACAATGTAACATAATGATATGAATTTTTGCTTCAAGTCAACTTTGTTAACTACACAGCTAAGATACGTGTATAATATAAGAGTATTCAACCTGGTGATGCAACAGAGACATAATAATACTCAGAAATGAAATGATGCAACAGAAAGGAAAGTACAAAACTATAAAGTTATTATACAATGTTGTGTACAGTATGTGTTTTTCTTGTACTCGTCCAGGTTGTGGTGAAAAGTCATATTGGATGAGACACTGCATACTGTACACAACATTGTTTTATGACATTTTTATTATCCATCTGTATGTATATCCAAATTTTGGGAATAAACTTTTGTGCATGGTTATTTTTGGTATTTGTCGGCACTTGATTCTATATAAAAGCCTGTATTTGATCATCAAAAAGCATGATTTGGAACTGTAAACACAGAAATGAAAAAAAACTAATGCGGAAGTGAAACGTCATAATTTCGCTGATTCATTAATTTTGGCAATAGAGTTACTTTGTGACATCATGAAGGCCTGATAAAAAAAAGTCATATTGGGACTCAATCGAGTCCAATATGACATCACGAAGTAACTATTGCCAAATGAATCGGTGAAATTTTCGGGTTTCCAATATGACTTTTTCCCAGATTATCATGTGACGGCTTTTGCCCAATCAGAAATAGTGTTAATTAAGGGATGGATAATAATAAGTGATATAATCCAAATATCTTAATGCTTCCTGGTTAATATTTTATATATATGTTGATCTTGGAACCACCCACCCTTCCCCTCCCTGTAGCTGGATTTTTTGTTTGCAGACACTGCCCCCTGGATATTCATGGATAAACTTACTCTGTATTTATACTTATAGAAATTTATTGAAAAAAAAATAAAATAATTAAGTTTTTCTTATACATATATATTTTTCATAAACAACACCAAAATGTCATGATCTGTAAATTAAAAGTCATTTATTAATGAATGTTTAACTTATGTTTTTCTCATATTATGCAGATTTGAGAAAATTCATGTTACTTATTTACAGATCATGAAAGATGGATTATCTCTTCCTAAATATGTTTTATATAGTTTCCGGGGTATAAAATAATAAATGAGTTGAAGACACCTGACTGGAAATGCTTCTATCTATTGGGACATTTTTTATTTAATGTTTTTAGAACAGACAGTGATGAGATGTTCAGGCAATCTCAGACAGATATTAAGTTCTCCCGTTTGTTATGCTCCACAAGCTGTAAAAATGTCCCAACTTGAAATAAAATCATTAATTGATGCAGCATTTCGGGACAGGGGTTTTCGATTTATATTTATTATTTTATACCCAGGAAACTATATAAAAAAAATTATTGGAAAAGATGGACCATCTTAAAATTCATTATACTACTGAAGTTCAACATAAATGATATCTGTACTTTCTAATGCAGTTCACAGGCAATAACATGTTCACCTTGGTAGTGGGAAATTATAACACCAGAAAAAAATAACCTGATGACGCTCTGTCTTCCCCATGTCCCCAGCGCATCCCCCCTTGGCCGCTACATATTATATTGTTCAATGCTTCATTGTCACCAATGATTGTTTTTCTGAGTCAAATAATCAAACAATAATATGAAAGTAACTGGCAATTAGAAGCTAAAGATGGTCTATCTCTTCCTAAACAAGTTTTATATAGTATCTTGGGTATAAAGATGGTCTATCTCTTCCTAAACAAGTTTTATATAGTTTCTTGGGTATAAAGATGGTCTATCTCTTCCTAAACAAGTTTTATATAGTTTCCTGGGTATAAAGATGGTCTATCTCTTCCTAAACAAGTTTTATATAGTTTCTTGGGGTATAAAGATGGTCTATCTCTTCCTAAACAAGTTTTATATAGTTTCTTGGGTATAAAATAATAAATATGAGTCAAAGACATCTGTCTGGAAATGCTACATGTACTATCAATTAACATTGATTTTATATCGATATTTTCTCATACAATGCAATAATCAAGTGGAACTCTTATCAATTGACATTGATTTTATATCAATATTTTCTCATATAATGCAATAATCTAGTGGGACATATTTTTATTACTATTTTTAGAATTTTAGATAGCGTTATTTCGCATGGTACAATCCGAAAGAACGCGAGCTGTAGATTCAGCGTTCATACAGGTTCCCAAAAACTAAATTTAAGCACCTTTTTAATGACCTTTTAATGACTTTACTTACCGTTATACTCTAATCATCGAGGGGCGCCTGTGGCGCATAAGATACTTATACATATTATTTATGTGGGCAGTAGCCTCTATAGGGGCGCCTGCGGCGCATAAGATACTATGGGTGGTGGGATGGGGTGGTGGGTGGGTACTTACCGTTATACTCTAATCATCGAGGGGCGCCTGTGGCGCATAAGATACTTATACATATTATTTATGTGGGCAGTAGCCTCTATAGGGGCGCCTGTGGGGCATAAGATGCTATGGGTGGTGGGATGGGGTGGTGGGTGGGTACTTACTGTTATACTCTAATCATCGAGGGGCGCCTGTGGCGCATAAGATACTTATACATATTATTTATGTGGGCAGTAGCATAAGATACTATGGGGTGGTGGGTGGGTACTTACCGTTATACTCTAATCATCGAGGGGCGCCTGTGGTTCATAAGATACTTATACATAAATGGTGTCACTGTTGGGCCTCTGGATGTGGATGAAACTGATGTCAATGTGGAGTTTGTGGACGTGGCATTCGTCGCATTGTTCATAAACACCAAAATGTCATTCGACTTTTGACTCCGGTCGATGTGTCTTTTCGACAAAATGTGACTTTTCATGGCCGCCTCGCCCATACCGGCTATTGTGAACGTTTTCGCGCATATTACGCATTTTGCCGAATGAATGTCTTGATCGGGCGACAACCACTGCTTATACTTTGTTTGTTTACACCATTCGACATTGAACTTGCACTTTCCCGGCATATTTATTTGTTCAGCCGGTTAAATTTTCTATTAACTTACATGATTGGCTGGTGTAAATTTTCCCTCCAATCAGAGCGAAGCTTACATATGCTTTGCGGAGAGCACACAGTTTCGTACTATTGAAAAATCGTACGTATCGGAAACGATGCTATTTTTAGCGATTACGCGATGTCTCCCTCACTTCCGCCGCAATGTTCCGTTCGATTTTTACGATCATATCGGCGATGTTAACAGTTTTCTAGGTATAAGACCAAGACCGCCCATGCCTTGTTGTTTATTCCCCAGGCCCGGTCTTATACCAGAATGCACTTTTAATGACCTGAGTGGTGTTAGGGTGAGAATTTAAGCAGTTTTAAGGGCCTTGAAAATAGAAAATCAAATTCAAGCACTTTTAATGACTTTAAGCACCTGTGCGAACCCTGGTAAATTGTCCCAAATTGATTGCATGTATATTATACCAGAAAATTTGAAATAAAATCAATATTATTTAATTGATAGAAGCATTTCCAGACAGGGGGTCTTCAATTCAAATATTATTTTATACCCAGGAAACTATATAAAACTTGTTATAGGAAGAGATAGATCATCTTTAAAGTAAAAATAAGGTGAGGGGAGATGCTTTAATGAGAGATAAACTAAGTAATTTTATAAAAAAAAAAAAAAATATTTTGAGCTGTAAGAAAAAACAATCTTCCTCGTCGCCAATGACAAGTCACATTGAATAATAAAATGAGAGTAATTGGCCACTGCATGTTAAAGTCATTAGCTTCACTCCCGGTGGGTATATATTTCATGTCAGACAGAACTGTATCCGATATACCATAAGAAAGGTCATAAAAAACTAGAAATAAAACCCCAAGGTTGCATATTATTGATGCGGTATTCGCCCCGTATTAAATTGTTGAAAACTGCGGTCAGAGTAAGAAATCTTCTCAGATACAACCACATTTTCGGCGCGAATCATCGCGTGGAGGTCATGGAATTATATTCGGAAGAAATCGGAACCGCCCGAAAAACGACGATCGGCTGGCACGCACGGTTAAGAGAACAGCCAAAACAATAGCCGACATGTCGATAACCGAAAGTAGATTCAACAAAACACAAACTAGATAATGTGATTATGTCTTGATTTTTGCATCGATATCTCATGTTTTCTAATTGAAATGTCGAGAATTAATTGGCAACTAACAAAGTGTACACACTGTGTATATGTTATATATGGATTGTTTGCAAATTTAGGCGTGAATGGGTATTCACAGCATTCAAAATACGATTGGCACACCTCCGAACCGATCAGCTGATCCAGGTCGTCATGCTTCTCATCGATTGAAAATAAACAAATCGGGGAATTCCTGCCCTTCTTATCAAACGTCAACACATTTGGTCGAATTTAAGATGAAGTTATCTGCAATGGCATTATTGACTTATGTAAATGGAAATTATTAGCAATATTTCAAACGCAGATCTCAGAGTGCATGAACCACCGATCGATCTATAAATTATAATAGCCCAATCGGGCTGAACTAGATCGATTGGTCTTCCTGGCATAGTGGTTGCTGCTGTAAGAGAGGGAACTCTAAATTTCTTAAATATTAAAATTTTGTTTGTTTTCAGATTTGTACAAGTTTATAATGAATATTACTAGTAAAAAAATATACCATTGTCTTTCATTAGTTTCAAAATAAATGAGAATTTTTTTTAATTGGTAGAAACAGCTGGTCGAAAGAACAATTTAGAGTACTCCCCTTATCCCAGATTCACTTTATAGTAGCTAATTACACTTAAGCATAAATTATTTATGCTTAAGCATAATTAACTTACGATCAGCGTAATACATTTGAATTACGCTTGAGTGTAATTGGGTTCATCAGCTATCTCACCTCTATGGGAGGAAGCCAAATTAACATTTAATAAATAATTGAGCTAAAGCCCCCCCCCCCCCCCCCCCCAAATCAAGGAATCTCTAATTACACTTAAGTGCAATAAGAATATTTCTTATCGCGCTTAAGTGCAATAAGAAGATTCCTTATTGCGCTTAGAGATTCCTTATTGCGCTTAAGTGCAATACGATATTCCTTTTTGTGCTTAAGTGCAATAAGATATTCCTTATTGTGCTAAGCGCAATTAGATATTTCCTTATTGAACTTAATCGCAATTATATCTTCCCTTATTATATCGCTTAAGCTCAATTATATCGCTTAAGCTCTATTATTTATTAAATGTTAATTTGGCTCCCCATATACCTCATGTATATTGGTATAACCTGATGTAGGTTACTGGCATTAGTAATGCGGTTGCATCCATTTCAGCTTGAGGGGAGTTCAATGAGAGTGTATATGAATTACGTTTAAGCGTACTTCATTTACGCTTAAGCGCGGAACTCATTTACACATAAGCATAATTAATATGAATAATGCTTAAGCAAATACCTAACTCCAACTGATTTCCTCTGTCTGAATAATTGAGTCCATCTCATAGTATATGGGGGAGTCTAAACCGATGTTTGATTGATGTCTTATTGCCAGAGTAAATTTGAGTTTAGAGGAAATCGCATGGGAGACAGCCTTTTCAAATATATTATTTATTAGTGTAAATCATTTGCGCTCAATCGCAAAAAATATGTCTAATAATATATTTGCGCTTTAGCATAAAATTGCCATAAATGTGATCTATTATATGGGAGGCCCTTTTCACATTTATTATTTATTTACGCTTAAGTGCAAATAACCTCTATAATTTGCAATTAAGCAAATAGATCATATTTGCGCTTAAGCGCAAATCATTTGCACTTAAGCGCAAATAAAAATCAATATGCAATGATCCCCCCTGAATTAATTTTACATGGCACAGGCCTAAACACATCACTAAAATTGATATAGCCCCACCATATGAGGGAAACAATCCCCCAGAAACCCCAAGATCTGTTTTATGACCATGGAAATGATATAGATCTGTGTAGGATATGTCTCTTTTATAAAATATACTATATCTCTGGGATGGCGACACAAATTCTTGGGGACAGGGATGCTGATATTATGGCCATGGAAATGGTATATATCTGTGCAGGAGATAATAAAATATACATGAGCTCTGGGAGTGAGGCACCAAATCTTGGGACACCAGGGACAGAGATGCTGATATGCATATGGAAATATGTTTTTTCTTCAACTTCGAGTCTGTATGGGGCTATTACTATGGGCCCATGCTAATATAATATGAGATGGACTCAATCATTCACATCAGAGGGATGTAATGGAGTGTTAGGTATTTGCGCTTAAGCGCAAATAAATTGATAGACACATATTTGTGCTTAAGCGCAAATGATTTACGCTTAAGCACAAATATTTGTGCTTAATGATTTATGCTTAAGCACAAATATTTGCGCTTAAGCGCAAATAAATAATAAATGTGAAAAGGGCCTCCCATACTATTTCCGCTAAAGCGCATATGATTTGTATTTAAGTATAAATGATTTGCTCTTAAGTGCAAATGATTTACACTTAAGCGTAAATGATTTGCGATTAAGCAGAATCAGAATAAATGTGAAAACGGCTTCTCGTATAATCGCTTAAGCATAATTCATTTATGATTAAGTGTAATTAATCTATCAATGAAAATAAATGACCAGTGAGCTTAAGTGTAAATCAATTACGCTTAAGCACACTTTAATCAATTACGCTTAAGCACACTAGTCATAATTCTATTACTCATAGGAGTAATGCTTTATCTACATCATATGGTTAAGCGTAAGTGAAGTACGCTTTATATGTGTGCATTACACCTGAGTGTAATACATTACGCTTAATTGTAATTCACTTACGCTAATGTGCAATTAGCTAATACATGTGAAAAAGGCTTTCCATTATAGTTATCATCCATCAGAATGAATAGTGCTTACTAAAGCTTGACAACAGAATTTGCCATTAAAAACATTTCATGGCCAATGAGCTAACAAATGTTCTGTACTGGCATATTGAATACCAATTATTTGTACTATTGTACAGGTATAATGTAATTAAACAGTTTTGAGTTACAAAAGTAAGACAACTCTTTCTGAACGGTACTGTGCTTGCGGCCAGATTGATGTAAAAATTCGGTCAATGCGCTTACAATTTTCTATAAATAGTAACATTTTGGAATTATTACCTCTCGATCACTGTTCGATTATAATCTTTGCCACTAACTCGGCCAATGTTCTTCCGTTTGTGATTTCACGCAACAATTCCCTTTCTATTCCTTCCCTGTCGAATTGACTACCGATTGCGATGTCAATTTGTTTTTCGCTTTAATATTCTGATGTGCATGACGCTATTCCAGCGAACGGTCATCCTCCCTAGAAGCCATTTCTGAGAACGAAACCCGATTCAATCCCAATCGAGTCGGAAGTGCTCGGGCATTTCCGTGACTGCACAAGACAACGCATCGGTTTGTATTTTCGTGTTATTATGGTGAGATTAATCGGGACGATTGATGAATATAAATAGTTAGCCGAATGGCCGTATAATGTGTACAAACTGACTTCAGGATGGGGGATTTCGTGTATCGGAGTTATTTTATTCACTCTTCCCACAGAATGACGCAGGGAACTCAATTGTGAGGTTCAATTTACGTTTCACATCACTTTAAGCTAAAACAAATTCAGACAGGTGGTAGGGGAAGATAGGGGGTGTTGGTTGAGATAAACTAGGTTATCCTGGGGGAAGATACACATGGGAGGGGGAATAAACTGTTACACCGGAATGCATATTTCATGATCCATTTCCTGAAGAAATTCTATTTACGATTCATGTATCATCTTTTCGTGTTTGTCGTCTGATTTTATTACCCAAACATCCCTCCAGATGAATAAAAGATCATTCCAATATACACTGTTATAACTGGGTCGGAGAATCCATTTAGTATAGAAAGGGTTAATATACACTGTTATAACTGGGTCGTAACATGTGAATCCAACATAACAATTGATTATAAGCACAAATAAGAAAGCAAAAACACTGGTCAATTCATCTCTAGTTAAACACTGGTCAATTCATCTCTAGTTATTCTACATATGTAAGGGAATCTTTCTCACCCAACTTGCTGGTATTTCCACACAGTACCAAATTGTACCAAATTGAAACATGGGCAGGATGGAACCCAAACTTAAAATAAACAAAGAAGAATAACTCTAAAAGAGAAAATGAAAAATTCACCAAACTTCATTATAGACAAAGCCTCTGTGCTGGTGAATATTAATACCAAATCTTGTTGAGATTCTATAACCCAAGACTGATATACTCAGGCGGACGAAAAAAGAAAAAAAAAATTATTTCCAGATAAAACACGAATGTCATTGGTCCTCTTATGAATCTCTTAATAAATATTACCTCCATACCAAATTTCATTTTAGATCTGTTAACCCATGGCTGAGATATACACCCAGACAGATGGACACATGGACAGGCAATCCAGTATACCCCCACCCGAATTTGTGTGAAAAGTGTGGGTATACATGTATAAAATAAATATTAGATACAAAAGGGAATTCCATGATGAGAAAGATTTCAAAGTTCAAAATTATTCATCAATACCCTTAATGAAAGTGTCAATCACACTGGATCATTGAGTGTTGAGGGACCGGACAGAGTATGAAGATCATTATGAGCATCAGGAATAATGCTACATGCTCTATCATAAGTATCACTGGAGCAACGAGTATCGCCCCTGCTTGCCTATGATAATATCTTCAGAGGGACAGAGCGTCAAGGTCCAGTCATTGCAAGCGTCAGGAGTAGTTCTCCCATATCACAAGTATCACCAGAACGTTGAGTTGCATCGCTATGAGAGTTATGTAGTGAAACTTCCGTGGATGTGAGTTTAGATGAATATCATCAAAGCATTGAGGTCAAGTCACTATAAACAATGATCAGTAGTTTCACCATCTATATGAACTGTAATTCAGCATTAAGTAGGGACTCATCAGTAAGGACTGTAATTCAGTAAGAAATCCTGTAATAGAAAAACAAGAGAACTGTTGAGTTGAATTGCCCGGATGCTTGATAATGATTTATGTATCGGAATGCAAAGTTCTCACCCACAACTCTTCATCTCTGACCTTTCAGTGCTTTTATAGCCTATTGTAGTATTTATACTATTAACTAGGACCTCAGGTTCATTATATAATGCTTGCAGGATGTTGAGAATAACATATGTGATAAATTAAGCTAAGGCCTTTTTTTTTAAATATCCGTTTTAAAGGTACTCAATCCGAACAGACGCTCCTAAATGACTATTTCTTTGGCTTTGGGGGGTAAAAAATATTTGATTCGAATCGAAGAACCCACCCATTAACCCTTTACCCAACAGAAGGGCCCTGTGCCAATGCATTCTCTTATATATGCGAGTCGACCATAGGTCGCCTCGCATATATAAGAGAATGCATTGGCTTAACAGATTAAAAATTATAAAATTGTTAAAGAATGTAAAAAAAATGGTAAAAAGTGTTAAAAAAAGTTTTTTTTTAGGCCAATGCATTCTCTTATATATACGAGGCGACCTATGGTCGACTCGCATATATAAGAGAATGCATTGGCACAGGGCATAACTATACCATCACAATGTGGTCAATGAGCCGGTTCCAATGATATCCATATTTGTATGGTTCTATTGAGACAGACCGAAGATATTTTAGGCTGTTGAAGCTTTATTTGGCCGGTTTTGGCCGGTTTGTTGGGTAAAGGGTTATAGCTCAGAGTGATCAGATATCAAATTTTGAAGTTTGTTATTTCTCGATATGTGTAATAATTTGTGGCCCAGAAACACGTGGTCAAATAGAGGGTCTCTGACAAAATTGCAGATGAAGATGGATAACTCTAAAATTAAGTGATAATACAGTCAAATTTCGTGATACTTTTAGTGATAAATATGGCCATATTTTGTTGAACAAAATGTTGATAAATAACAAGTTTTGGGAAATTTGATACCATAGTTAACAGTGGTTAGCATTATTTTGTTTGCAATAAATCAATTCTGATAACTAAAGTGTATTTTGAAGAAATGTTGTTGTTGTTCAACAGTTGTTGTATCTTGATGGTATGGGGACCGTCTGATCGGATTTAGTACCTATAAACACAGCGTCTGATTTATAAGCGAAATAAAGATCACAAACGCCCAGAGGGTGCACGTAGTGTTTATTTTGCTTATAAATCAGACGCTTTGCTTTTAACATATTTATAACACCCAATCAGCCTGAGAAATTTACAATCAGTGATGAGTTTCTCTTACCAATTAAATATGTGGTCAGTCTTACAAACTTGTTCGAGGAATACCAATCAATACTCCATAGTCTCCAGCTTCAGTGATCGATTCATCTGGATTATATTTATTTGTATATTGGCCGAATCATGACATTTCACATGACATCCACCCATCGAATCATGAATTTTTTTATCATTGCAGCCCTAGTTATCTCCAATTTTCAACAAGAGCATCATTATTGTGTCCGGCAAAATATGCCTGTGGTAATACCAACAAAACTTGACCTGTATTTTGGACTTGTAAACTCACATACCAAATTTCATTCCATTCATGCAGTTCAGACTTACCAGTACTAGTTATCATCAGGAGCCCATAAGCGAACAGACAGACGGACAGACCAATAACACAATTCGTCCTGTTTGACATATAAAAAAACAAACAAATTGCCAGGATTTAGAATGGCACTTGAGCCCAGTGCAATCTGTCAGACAATATCAAAATATTCTCTCTAGTGGAAGAATTCAAACAGCCTGCGAACTTGACAAGAAAATTTCAAAATAATGATTAGTCTTGCTCTCAGAAATTTATTTTCAAATTTTCTCATTGAATGCCAAACTCAAGAGTTCAATGCCTATGAAGTTAGCTCTTTCATTATTGCATGGTTTTTCCCATTCAGTTACAAATGTATACCTCGGAATGGTTTTGCTGTCCAAAGAGTCAAAGGCTGCAGTCTTTTATATAATGATTCCTTTGTGAAATTCTTGAAGTTACATGTTCGAATTGACCGTTCAAGCTGTTTTTTTGTTATCATCATTGGCTGGTCTTGATGCTCCCTTTTGCATACAAATAAATAATTGTGACTGGTCTTAATAATCGTGATTACCTGCCAATTATACCAGAAATTAATAAACGTGACATCACGATTATTAGGTAGGTGATAGTATCATATTTTGCAAGAATATCCCCCAGTTTACACAGATCTTCATGGATGTACTCTCTTTAGAAATACCATGGTGTAGGAATGCTCACCAGTTTATTTACCCACCTTATCATGTTTGCTTCCTATGAAGCCTTTAAGGAAATGGATGTATCTCGCAGCGAATTCGAACACGGTTGCCTTGTCTGTTTTATCCGAGATCCCAGGAACCATTTTTCTCATGATGTTGCAGGCTTCTTTGACTCTCGCCCTAAAGATTTAAAAAAGGAATATTCAATGAGTTGCAGAAATGGTTTATTTCAGCATATAAATCAGGAGGTATTTTTCTAAAAAATCTAATTATTCCAGAAAAGAGGCAATCTGACTGGGAGTCTGGTGGGATTCTTGGAAAGCTACTGCAGAGTAACTACAACTGAACTAACTACACCTAAATTATGGCTCAATCAGGTCCCAAAATGTGACATTCAAAATTATTGGTCCAATGTCTTGCCCATTAGTAGTTAATAATATCAGTTAATTGTAGAATTTGTAGTGATTATAACAGTTTGTGTAACTCTTCTGGTAACCAATGCAGCCCTCTTATAATTGGCTAAGGCAATGCAATGATTCCAATGTATCTCTTTATAACTGAATGGGAGAAACCATTTAGCATAGAAAGGGTTATTTAGAAAAATTAGAAATTCACATAATTACTACAAACACAATTCATACCTTCTTCTCCTCTCCTTGATATTGTGCTGCTCTCTCCCCTGTTCTTCATCCTTGCTGAATGGACCAAATGGTAAACTCTCGGGAGAATTGAACGGCGTTTCTTGTCTGTAATCTGAATGGCAGTCTGAGTCTCGGCGGCTACTGCTGGAGCTAATCGGATCTGTCAGGGTCTTTATCTGAAAATCATTAAAGATATATTCAGGGTTCCAACATAATGAATCAGTAAAATGGCAACTTGTGTGTATGTAGGTTTACACTCCAGAGTCACATATGAAATTTATAAACTGTTCCACTTTGTACTATTATCCCTATGGAATTATAAAAAATGTTTTTGATTTAGTTAATGTAATTTGTTTCTAAAAATAGGCGCCGGGTGTGTTGTATAGTCCCAAGCATGTTCAAAGAGCAATGCACAGCATGTTTCTGAGGCATAAAATATAACATTGCTACTGTGCTATATCTCCTATATATATATATACTACAGAGACCTTAAAATGTGCATATAGTGTCCCTAAGTGCGACGTCAGAATACAGCGGCCATTCGAGCTTCCTTTTTTGGGGTCGCTTCGGTGGCCGTGTGGTATTGACGTCGGACTTTGAGTCGCAAGGCGCGCTCGCCGTCATGGGCCGGGGTTCGAATCCCACCCAATCCCAAAAAAAATTTGCACTGTCTCAATAATCAAATTTGCTTCTAAAAAGTGTACATGTTTAGGCTTATTTGCCACCTGATAGGACAGCCCTCATAACTGGCTATGGCAATCAACAATGCCAAAGCTATTTGCTGAAGCAATCTTGGTCACGATAAAGGGTTGCCATAGTCAGCCTTCATAATTGGCTACGGCAATCAGCATTGCCGAAGCAATTTGCTGAAGCAAACTGGGCCACGGCATACTGTTGCCGTAGCGGATTGCTGAAGCCAAACAATCTGAATTAAGATGGCTGCATAGTGGATTGCCGAAGTCAAACTAGACTAAATCTGAATTAAGAGGGCTGGATAAAACACTTTGGAGGTTCAAATGTCACATGTAAATGAATCTGAACCTGTCTATTATTAGCAAAACGGTGACAAAGTGAAGGTTTGTTGTGAACTCACCTGATGTTGGTGTGTTTGTTGTGAACTCACCTGATGTTGGTGTGTTTGTTGATGAGCTGTGACTGTTCGGTGTTCACAATTTGGAGACTCGGTGAACGCTTCCGTAACATAAACCAACTGTCCCGTTCGAGGATGTGGCGTACAAATAATCCTTGTATGTGTTGGTTTCGCAGCATGGCAGCTATGCTCGGAGTGTGAGTGGGTAACAGAATGCTCTGGAGTCCTGGATAGAAATCATAATGTAAATATTCATGAATCATGATTAGTGAGGATAACAAATCAATATAATTACACCTATATTTTTCTCTATCATTTTCCTCAATTCTGATTCTAGAAGTCATAGCAACGACTTAACTAGTTGCTAATTGTATTTCTGTATATAAAAGATGAAAGTGGCCGAGTCACCCTCTTAGGCATGCTGGAAGGGTTAGTAATTGCGCGAGCTGATTGTTCCAGGCCAAATGTACATAGAGACACTGGGCTGGAGTGTTTACTGTGTGTCGATTTTGGTTGCCGGTAATTACTGATCCTGTCTCATTGAGTTGAAAGTCTTCATTTGAAAGTTAAAAGTGGTTGCTTTGTTGCATATTTTTACTTTCCAAATTGTTGCCAAAATAACATGTCTATGGTAACAACTGGCCCAACATATGACCACATTCCCAGATTGCTACTTCCATGACTGAACATGGGTAGTGCACTATGTTCACGACTGAACTGTGGTAACAACTGGCTTCATCTGTAATAATCAGACACTTAACCCTTTCATGACGGGAGCTGCGTTGGTGCAGCATCAAAGATCCTGTGCCAGTGCATTCTCTTATCTATGCGAGTCTCTGCTTTTATCCCTCCAAATCAATAATAGACTATTCCGATGTATACTTTTGACTGACTTGGAGAATCCATTTAGTATAGAAAGGGTTAATATGTGATGAACAAATTGTTTCTGTTCTGATGAGCCATCATAAACTGTAGGAGTTTGTTTTTGCATTTTGCAAACTCAAACAACCTGAAGATTGTTGAAACTGCCATAGATTTGGATGCCTTTTTTTCCATTGACTAACTCGCTGCTGTTGACAACTTGATATCTATTTACCTGAAAGTGACTTTGTCACCGGTTGGAAGTGCGACAATAGGTGTAGATGCAACTGCTTGGAGCAGGCTGGTTTGAACCTGAGTCGCAGACGGCAGTGAGATATCGTTGATAATTTTCGTACAAGGATGAAATGAAGCACCATTAGTTATCCTGGAATGAGAAAGTACAGTAATGCCCTAAATAATCGACTCCTTAACCACAGCAGAATTATGGATAATTTTTCAGGATTTAGTCGGAAATATGGTTTGTTGCCATTCATCGGAAAGCTCTCAGTGAGTTAAGGAGTCGATTATTTAGGGCATTACTGAAGCCTCAATGAATATTTTAATTCAAAAGAGAATATTATTAGCAAGCCTTGAAATAGTGTGTCTGTCATTTGCAGTTTTGAATTTAGTGATTGTATCCTGCCAAGGCGGGCTAGTGTTACCAAATTCACCCTCTGGGAACCTCATTCTGCTATGGGAGAACTAGGATCAGATTGAAGTTCTCCAGTTGAAGTTGGTGATGTTCACTCATCAGTCACCTTGATTATGCAATTATGTCCGCTGTCCAGTGTCCATTCTGAATATTAGTAGGGCGGCAAAGATTAACAGTGATTTCAATGCATCAATTTGTTTCTATGCATTGCATCATCAGTGTCTGTCTGTCTGATGTGATGAATCATGATTTATGAAAATATGCTATCATCTAACAGATATATATCAAGTATTCCATTTATCAACATTAATTTTCAAGTGACATATGATTTTCATTAATGAGAGAGATACAATAAATTAAAGTTTAAAGTTGCCATGCTGCCTAAACGAACTTGATTCCTGAAACAAAGGTTGAATTAATTTACAGTGGCATTTGCATCATCACAAAAACATTGCGATGTGCATTGCATCATGAAGTTCCGTAACATTGCAGCCCTAATTATTAGATGCATCTTAAGAGCAGCTCGGCTTAGTCAGTGACCCATCCACACCTCATATGGACTAGCAGTTAGGATTGAAGACAGCCCAATTCTATCTCAACAATCAGGGGTCAATTTAATGTTTTTAATTTGTTGAGCATTTTTCAGTACTGGGTAGATTTTGTATAGCATTCCCAACCAATACAATCCCTACCATAATATGCATGATGTGGTCTTCAGATAGCATCAATTTCATCAGATGGTGTAGTAACTCAACAATTAAGTAGTTTTCTGTGTAGGTCCATCTAAACTTTCCACATCCTGAGTCCTGAGATAAGTTATGCATGGAAACCCCCTAAGCAAGAAAAATCATAGCATATTGCTTTTCACATTTATTCAAGTCTATGACATTGTCACAAGTTTAGTAAAGTTATATACATAGTATATTACGTACCACTGAATATTGGCATTGCTGATATCTGCCAAAGAATGATTTTGAATGCTTGGAATGGTAGCCGTGTTGGAAGCAACATGCTGATTCATAACATTTATTGGTTCTTGATCAACCTGAAGTGCCTCAGAGATATTCGGAGAAATACATGTAATATGCGTCACATGTGGAGGTGTGGTCTGTGATGGTTTCAGCTTCTCAGAGTCTTGCTCGATGTGGGTCACTGGATGAATATCAGGTAGTCTCTCAGCTTCTTGGATTTGTGCAGACACGATCCTTGGGTCTATATTTGTCAGTTCTTCGGGAGACAGTCTGGAAATATTTGGGTAGCATTAGATCAAATCAACAGAAGAGGCAATGGAAAAATCATATGAAATGAATCAGATCATTAATGTCAGATCACCATGACCAACCCAAGTTTACTTAACCCTTTCATGATAGGAGCTGCGCTGGTGCAGCATGAAAGACCTAACTAGTGCCAGTACATTCTCTAATATATACATGTATATGCAAGTCTCCCATAGGGAGCCTCACACATATATTAAATATGCACATGGTCAAGGTAAATATTGTTAGGCCAATATATTCAGGCGCAGGGTTTTCGCAAAACTTCACGAAGTTCCAGTCATGGAAGGGTTAAATTATCTATCATAGCATAGTATGGCAATCCTAAGATCTACTGACATTCTCCAAACTTAAATAAGCTTGCAAGCTTCTTCTATTAATAACTCAATAAATTATGAACATTGAAATTGGAACCCTGTGAAACTCAGAAACATTTTCGTTAATATATGTAGCTCTCAGAAATAATTTCAAGAATACAATACTGGTACAATTATTTAAAAAATTTAAATAGCAGTTGACAAAGCTTTCAATTTCTAGCGAATTTGAAAGCCAATATTTGAAATTATAAAACAAGAGGTGGCATCAGAGAAGCTGTGTCTCGTTTTCGGTGGCTTACCGCCGGTGGCTACCGCCAATTGGTGTGCATCAGTATCGGTAGACTATTAATAGGTAAAATCGAAAAATGACTAATTAAGGGCCATAACTCCATCAAATTTTATCGGGCCAGGCTGGTTTTCGAATTCGTCCGAAATATTCTTGGCAAGTATGTCTATTCGAAATTTTAAACAAACCGGAGGACGTTTGTTGAAGTTATCGCGCTAACGAGCTAAAAATTCACGAAAAATGACTAATTAAGGGCCATAACTCTATCAAATTTTATTGGGCCAGGCTGGTTTTCGAACTCGTCCAGGATATTATTGGAAGACACTTATATACCAAATTTTAGTTGAATCGGATGACGTTTGTTGAAGTTATCGCGCTAACGAGCTCAAAATTCGTACAAAATGACTACTTAAGGACCATAACTCTATCAAATTTTATCGGACCGGGCCGGTTTTCTAACTCGTCCGAGGTATTCTTGGGAGACACCTATATAACAAAATTTCAATCAAATAGGATGATGTTTGTTAAATTATCGCGCTAACGAGCTGAAAATTTGTGAAAAAATGACTAATTAAGGGCCATAACTCTATCAAATTTTATCGGACCAGGCCGGTTTTCGAACTCATCTGAGATATTCTTGGGAGACACCTATATACCAAATTTCAATCAAATCGGATAACGTTTGTTGAAGTTATCGCGCTAACGAGCTGAAAATTCAAAGGGCCATAACTCTGTAATAAATGTGCGGATGAATGAACCAGATTTTTTGTCTGCAGCTTACGTGCATGGATATGTACTCACACACCAAATTTTTTTTTAACCCGCCCGCCCGCCGTCCCTCATCAAACTATAAGTCGAGTTTTGGAAAAAAAACTCGACTAAGGCCTAAAAAAAATTATACCGTGTTTCTGCTAACCCGACCGACCCATGTTCAAAACCCCCGACCCTAATTTTTGCCGAACGTAATTTTATTTTTTTCCTGGACCACGGTGATTTCTTTGCATTGGTCTTTCCAAATATGCAAAATTATCTTGTATTTTCTATTACTTGCAGTCATTAATTTAATTCAATGAGTCATTAGCCTAATTAACTGTGAAAATCGTGTTCACAAAACCCATCAAACCGGAGTTAATTGGAAACAAACTTCCAAAAATGCGAATTTACGGACTACCTCTAAAATAGGGAACATTAAACAAACATAAAACGATGTCTTTTGGTCCATGTTTGAGCCTATATAGACCTTTATTAACTTTGATATGTGAAGGGGTGTTGGTTAATATAACTTAAATGAGCTGGGACATATATGACAAGTGATTGTTTCTAATTTTGTTCAAAATAAAATATTGTTTAAACTAAGTGAATGTTTCATAGAATTTCTCAAAATTCTGCCGTTAAATATGAGTGATTGTTAGCCAGTAAAAGGTGTAACACAAGTATGGATGCATAACATTGAGCATTTGTGGGAGGGTGTGAATTTTTTTGGCAGGTCTAACTACTCACTTATATCAGGTCTAAATACTCACTTATATCAAGATCATACATGTACATATATTAGAACTATTAATTTTAATATAACAATTACTGCTACTAACTACTACTATATTAGAATATAGAATATCACATAGCAGCATTCATGGCTCATAATATTTAACACAGTTGTTTTAAGATCACCATGTACCTCTTGTGTTTGCGAACTCCAGTGGCAAGGTGACTTCTTAATCTGATTTTTGCAGGGGGGGTCGGAAAAAACATTTCAGGCACGTATGGCATTTTTTGGAATGTCAGCTAACTGGCACCACTTTGCCCAGATGATCATCAATTGTATGGTGTCGCAGTTACCCGTGAAACCCTGGAATGTGCCTCGCCGATTGAATCACAATATTATGCCTCTGGAATAGGAGAAGCTGATCGATGCGTCCGTTGTGGGGAATTGGGTGGGGCTATAAAATTGTCTCTAAGGCAAATGTACAAGGTTGTGACACCCATTTGTCCTAATTGTCAAGAAGATGGGTTGCAGCCAGTTGTAGCAAGGAAATATTCAAATTGAATACATATATGTTATCACCATGTGTTGTGCATTTCCAAGATCCATATTCAAGCTTCTCTGGTTGCAGGACATGAATACCTATCTCGGGAACACGCAACGTGGTGATAACCTATATGTATGTAATTTGTCTTACAATTCATGCAAAAGCCTATTGTCTAAAAAGTAGTATCTTATAAGTGCGTATATAGATAATTCACCGCACAGTTGACGTTGTGTTGCCTGATGATTGGAATAATCATACACACTATATCAAAATAATACTTCTTTTGTGAAATAATATTTCTTTTGTGAAATGCAACCAATTTTATTTAGTGTTTTCGACATTTTCATCACAAACGACTCAATTGAATGGATATATATAATAGCTGTTTTAGCCCGACTAGACTAAACCTGACTAGAAAGAGAATCATGATTCTTAATAAGCCGATTCGCTGTAGAAATGCTGCATTTTGATTCTCACAAAACATTATGGTTGTTAAGGCCTGACATAAATTAGTTCTATTATGTCAATTGGCCAATTAATCATATTTTGTTTACAAGCGAAGATTCTCTTCACAACTAATGCACAGTCACTGCTGCCATCCAGGGTATGACTTGTTACCAAAACCATGTAGGATACAAGATCGGAAACTGCCTAAGCATTTTGGGTGTACATGTATTTGAGAAATAGCTGAATTGTAAGATTATATACATGAATATTATTACTTCAACAGAAATTTTCACTGTATGAAACCTACAAATTGTAAAATTAAGCCAATTTGTAATGGGGGCCTTTTATATGTAAATGTCTTAATACATATATTTTAATACTGAATAAAATTATTCGACATTGTGAATGTTATCCATCCATTCTATACCCTGTATTATAGGCTGTATACATTATCCAATTATCTATATATCCACTCTCAATGTTTGTCAAAATGTTCCTTCCCTTTATTTAGGAATACAATTTAAGACTGTATATGACCACTGGGTTGTCCAAATAGCATAAATACAGCTTGGAACCTGTGATCGGGGTGTGAACAAAAAATAAAATTAAAAAAAAAAAAAAATTAAATCCCTACCTACCTACCCTACCCTGGAGAGGTCCCGTTAGCAGAAACACGGTATAATTTTTTTTAGGCCTAATAACGGTACTGATGAAATAATTGATTTGGCCAAAATTTATTTTAAACAAGTATGTATCATAGTCTCATAGTACTAGTAGTATGTACGGTTTCAACAGAGATTCGGGGGAAATATCATATTAACCAAAAATTGAGCTCTTAGTTGCAGTTTCAGTCCCTTGACCTCCGAGTCCATTATTAACACATGTACAAATATTCCAATTACAGATAAGGAAAGTGCCCTTCTTAAGTTTTAATATGCCCCCTTTCCCTTCAGTGCTTCCATTGCTCTGACTCCTGAGCTTTTATTAGTCCACCAAAGTAGACTAGTCGCCGTAGTCGGATAAGGGGTATTTTAATATTTGGACATTTAAGAGCCACTTATCCTTATGAGGGAAAAAACATTCATAATGTCCAAATATAAAATAAGTTCTTTCCCGATATAAATTAAGTCTAGTTTGGTGGAGTCGACTCAGCTCTTACTAATATCAACTTAGTTTTTATGAATTAATTAGACAAGTAGAATTTTTATTAATTTGATCGGAACCTGTTCTGAACTGGGTTTCTTGTCAGAGATGGTTTCAGATGTGATGTGTTGCGAAGTTCTCGTTCTCTATCCCTGCTCCTCCGTAAAATTCCTGGTACAGTTCGCTGTCGTCTGTTGATTGACTGCTCTCTTAGTTGGTCTCCGATTTCATTTAAGTTGGTTATGCTACACAAAACTGTCCTCAACCTATTTTCTTTGTTGTCTGACAAGTTATCATTGTTACAATCGATGACCCCTCCAATTCCAAAATTAGCTGCAGGAATAGACAGGCATTTCAAGTTGGAAATATCAATATTCTCAACATCGCAACAAGTTTGCTTGTGCAAGTTGTGGCTCAAATTAAGAGCAAGTTGTCTATGCTCAATCTGGATATTCATATCATCCTTCGGTTCCTCGCGTCCAAATGACAAAATTTTCGCTTCAAGTTCCATATCTGTATCACTCAATTTTAATCGTTTACATGGAACTTCTGAGTCCAAATCATAACTTATTATATCATCTCCACATTCTTTTGATTCACGATTCAAATATTCAACTTCTATATCTTCAGAATCAGAATCATCTCTGTTTGACAAATTTTGAATTTCCACATAGATATTTGCTTTGCCGTTTTCGTCGAAAGTGGGTGTGGTTTGCACTGAACAATTATGAACATGTGGAGTAATTTCTGCGGCTTCCTCTTTCACTGGTTCGTCATATGAACTATTCAATTCTTCTTTAAACACAATATGAGGTTTATCGCTTGTCTGTGATGAATCTAAATCCTCCGTAACACCCATATTTAAATTCGCGCGCCTGGATTAACTTGAAGTTGAACAGAAAGTAAGATTAATAGTCACTTCCGGTCAGCTGTCATAAGTAAACAATCCACACGAATTTGAAAGTCGAATTACTCGAAACGGATTGAACCGTTGAAATTGCCGACTTGCCTGTGTTCTTTTTCTTGAATATAGGCTATTTATATATGGTTTGATATGTCCCTGTTTCCTAGTCAGAGGCAAAACAGTTTAAAATAGTATGAATAAACTCGACCAAAAACATAAACAATGATTGAATGAATCGAATGTTTTTTTTCCCTCAGTGACTTAGCCGACCACAATTTCACTGTCGACATTCACATTTTACGGCTTTTGTGAATTCACAAAACAATCGTCGTGGAATTTGCAGACCAGTTCTCCCTGGACATCGACACGTATCAATTCGAGAATACAAAAGAATATCGAATACCACATATATCACTTTGTAAACACAAACAAAACAGCTGGCCACACCTATACGCGTTCTTAGAACGCGCTCTCCACGTTTCGTGTCTGCTGCTCAGAGCGCGTGGCGGGAATGACGTCAATGACGTCATAAGCCGAGGTCACGTGGAAGATTCCACGGGCACCTGTTCGGAACACCTTGCGTATTAAATATTCTCCAATTAAATTAATTAATAAGCTCCGCAAAATTGTAAGATTTATACACGTTTTAAATAAAGTGGATCCGATTGTGAAACTTGAGCATGCAGTCTGGGGCTGATAGGGGTACCCTTGCACCTAGTCTTGATTGACAGCCGTCTTGTTCGGGACTAGTATGCTTGGAGTCAGGTCCGTCCTGGTTACCTTGCACCCCGCCCCTTGGGACTAAACTTTGCCCCACTCATTGTCCCCGACGTTCTGACAGAAAAGGGGGACAAAAGAAACGGGCTCCGTCCGTTCGTCCGTCCGTCACACTTTTGAGTACCTTTATGGTGTAGGCCTAATCATCTCCTCCTACAGCTATCATCCCAGAGATTTGAAACTTCAGAATAGTGTTGCCCATATATTGAAGATGTGCAACATGTATATGGATGACGGAAAAATTATTTTTTGACAGAGTTATTAAGCCTTTTCGACTTAGAAAATCTCAACATTGTTTTTAATTTTCTGTATGAGGGTACCTTCATTGTGTAATAAACTCCTACAGTTTTCATCCTAGAGATTTGAAACTTCAGAATATTGTTGCCCACTATATTGAAGATGTGCAACATGTATACATGTATATGGATGACGGAAAAATTATTTTCGACTTAGAAAATCTCAACATTTTTTATAATTCATCTCCTCCTACAGCTATCATCCCAGAGATTTGAAACTTCAGAATATTGTTGCCCATATATTGAAGATGTGCAACATGTATATGGATGACGGAAAAATTATTTTTTGACAGAGTTATTAAGCCTTTTCGACTTAGAAAATCTCAACATTGTTTTTAATTTTCTGTATGAGGGTACCTTCATTGTGTAATAAACTCCTACAGTTTTCATCCTAGAGATTTGAAACTTCAGAATATTGTTGCCCACTATATTGAAGATGTGCAACATGTATACATGTATATGGATGACGGAAAAATTATTTTCAACATTTTTTATAATTTTCTGTATGAGGGTATTAGTCGGGGAGCCAATAAGGTCCACCTGCACCCCCCCCCCCCGATGATTACAAATAACCTTATTTTTATTGTTCCCTATGGTATCCAGATAAAGAATCCGGATTTCACCGAAAAATAAAGGTGGCCCTACTAGGTGCTAGAGCCATTTGAATCCAAGATGGCCGCCATTTCCTCTAATTCCGACCAGCTGTATTTAATCGTTGAAACAGATCGGTTGTTAGCAAAAGACACAGACAAAATGTATGATGTCCTTCTTCAAAATGACGGCAAATAATTTATAGCGTCATATTATAGCGTCATTTTAAGACATTTGCCATTGACGAGGGTTCCGTAATAGATACAGAAAGAGGATTTGAAAAAGAGGGGTGAAATTTTAGATTTTTTTTGCAAGACGATTTTGATAGTCATTTTATCGACAAACCACACAGGCTGTTAATAGAATGTCAACAACTATGTGCTTTATTTTATTGGACGGATGTTTTACTTCAATGGGAATGAAATTGGTGTAGAAAATTTCCAAAATGGCCGCCGAAAATATGAAAAATGGCAAATATTGCCCAGGATGTCCTGCAATGGCTTACAAGTTGTGGTCGATATATAAAATTGGCTAATCTGTATTATATACATTGAATACTAACATATCTTATGCACCATGGATCATTGTTACTATTTTCACCACTGACATCACCAGAAATATAGGATTTTTCTCTCACAAAATTGACATAAATATCGGCAAAAAATCACTTTTCAGGGTTGGACAATTTTTTAAAGTAAAATGCAACTATCATTGGTATCAAAGGTATTTATTGATTTGGTCTATCTTAAATGTGTCACACTACGGTGTTTATAGACCAAATTGCTCAAGATGGCTTCCAAAATGGCAACCAAATTTGTAAAAAGTTAATTTTTACATATATCCCGAACATTATTCTCTGCGTTATCCGACAAGGTAGTAAACTGTGCCTCACTTGGTTATTATACGTGTTAGTTAATTAACTGACAACTACGTTCTATTCTGTTTGTCCCAGTTCCGTATGGGGCATGACAAATTCATTTTAAAGTTGCAGTATGGAATTTTGCGGAGAACCTCTTTTGTGATTCTGGCCATATTATTGAAAGGAAATGGTCAGAACTTTGAGACGGAACTGAGATGAACCATAATATGTGGCTATTCTGGCCTATTATGATAAAAGGTTATCAACTGGCTGGATAAAAGATTATGCCAAGATGGCAGCCAGGGAGTTACTGTATGATCATAGGTGATGTGAATAGGTATACAGGGAGTTACTGTATGGTCATGAATGATGTGAATAGGTATACAAGGAGTGACTATATGTTTATGAGTGGGGTGTCCATGGTGAGATGCATAATAGGAATATAAGGAGTGGCTGTATGGGCATGTGTGAGGTGAATCGGTATACATGTAGTGACTGTACGGTGTATTGTTGTGTGTGGCCGATGTGACCATATGGGCATTGCTGTGGTGTATAGATATACCACGAGTAGCTACATGGTCATCCGTGTGTTGTTTATGTATATATGGAGTGACTGTAAGGTCGTGGTGGGATGGATATGTGTAACGTGTGTGGCTGTATTGTGACATGTGGGTGTATATGTATATTTGTGCTGTCTGTATGATCATGGATGGAGTGCGTAGATAAATAGGGAGTGATCTTATGGTTATGGGTAATGTGTATAGGTGCACATGGTATGCCTGTACGGTCAAGATTGAAGTTATATGCATAACTGGAATAAGCTGGATGGTCATTGACGAGCGTGTGGCTATATAGGGAGTGTCCTTTTGGTAACAGATGGGTCGTATATTTATATATGTTGTGGATGTATTGTCATCGGTGGTGTATAGGGTGTAGATGAATGATCATGGATGGCGTGTATGAGTATACAGTGAGTTGCTGAATTGTCATGTGTGAGGTGTATATGCAAGTATGAAACTTATGAGTGGTCGTGTGTGCGGGTATTGGTATATTTGGAAGGGCTCACCATTGGTGAGGTGTATATGTATATCTGGATTGACTCTATGGTCATGGGTTTGGCGAATAGATATACATGTAGTGGCTGTATGGTCCACGGTGAGGTGAATAGGTATACAATGAGTGACTGTATGATCGTGAATGTGGTGAATATGTATACATAGAGTGACTATATGGTCAGGTGTAGGAGTATACCTGGTGTTCATGCATGGTGACTCATGGCTGTATCGTCATTTGTGGCATGTACCGGTATAACCAAATATGGCTCTATGGTCAGGTGTACGTGTATAGAGTGGGTGACTATATTGTCATTTGTGTGGTGTTTATGTACATATGAGGTCATGGGTGGGTTGTACATGTGTAATTTGGGTGGCTATCGCTTTCCACATTAACTCAAGGATGTGTTAATCAATAGAGAGGTCATGTCAAAGAGTTCTCCACCTTGATAGTGTTTGTGCACATGGGGGAACTTTAAACGTGAAAATCGATAGCCACCCATTACCACACAGTCATTCCATATATACATAAACACCACAGACATAACACTATAGTGACCAGCTGTATAAACGTACACCTGACCCATGACCATGGATGGCCATACAGCCATGAGTCACAATGCAGGCACAGTGGGTATAATCCTAAACATGACCCATAACCATAGAGTCACTCCTTGTATACCCATTCACCTCACCATTGGCGATACGGTCATCCCATGTATACCTATTCTCCACACACACATGGTCAAATAGACATTCAATATATACATCAACACCACAACAATGACCATAGAGTCACCCCGGGTATACATATCCACCTCACCAATGGTCATATAGCCACCCGCTTCATACACACACCCTCACCCATGGCACACTCCTTCATCTGACCTATGGCCATATAGTCAACCCGTGTGTACCTATTCAAAACATTCACCTCACCCTTGGCCATGTCACTCCATGTATCCCTATTTGTCACACCATAGCAGAATAGCCACTCAAGATATGATCAGATATACTAATACTCCCCAGCCATGTCAGTATATTCACTCCATGCACATCATCCATGGCCATATAGCCGCTCGCTATATACACATACCCCTCGCCCATGACCATATAGCAACACATGTGTATACCCGTATAACCTACACATGACCAAACCGCCACGAGTCACCAAACAGGAACACCGGGTATACTCATACACCTGACACATGACCATTTAGTCACTCCCTGTATAGCTATTCATTACAGTTATGATCATACAGTCAATCATTGTATACATACTTGTGCTCATCTCACCATTGACCATACAATAACTCCCTGTATACCTATTCACCTCACCTATGATCATATAGTAACTCCCTGGCTACCATCTTGGCATCCACCCTGTATCCAGTTGATATGTTTTATCATAATGGACCAGAATAGCCACATATTATGGTTCATCTCAGTTCCGTTTCAAAGTTCTGCCCATTTCCTTTCAATAATATGGCCAGAATCACAAAAGAGGTTCTCCGCAAAATTCCATACTGCAACTTTAAAATGAATTTGTCATGCCCCATACGGAGCTGGGACAAACATAATAGAACTTAGTTGTCAGTTAATTAACTAACACGTATAATAACCAAGTGAGTCACAATTTACTACCTTGTCGGATAACGCAGAGAATAATTTTCGGGATATATGTAAAAAATTAACTTTTTACAAATTTGGTTGCCATTTTGGAAGCCATCTTGAGCAATTTGGTCTATAAACACCGTAGTGTGACACATTTAAGATAGACCAAAACAATAAATACCTTTGATACCAATGATAGTTGCATTTTACTTAAAACAATTGTCCAACCCTGAAAAGTGAATTTTTGCCGATATTTATGTCAAGTTTGTGAGAGAAAAATTGCATATTTCTGGTGATGTCAGTGGTGACAATAGAGCCAAAATCCCCAAAGAGCCTGGACGAAGTCGGGCACATCAGCTAGTCTATTATATATTTTGGTTCTTCTGTCTGTATGTGTGTGTGTATGTGTCTTATAGACTTGAAAACTGCTCAACAGATCCAACTCAAATTTGGTATATAGGCCTACTTTGATCCAGGGAACAATAAGGGTGGGACCAATTACATGTGCGACTGTGTCCTTGACCTTGACCTCTCATATAGTCTCATATAGGCATGTTTCTGGACCTCGACCGATCCGACTCTAATTTGGTTTGTAGGCCTACTTTGATCCCAGGAACAATATAATATGGGCAGGTCCAATTTCATGTGTGACCGTGTCCTTGACCATCTACGCTCATATAGGCATGTTTCTTGACCTCGACCGATCCGACTAAAATTTAATATGTAGGCCTACTTTGATCCTGGGGACAATATGTGTGGCATTTTCACCATGTCCTTGACCTCGCTCATATATGCTAATAAAGGCACGTTCTTGGACCAATAGCTTGTACAGACGCTATATATTCTGCCCAGATGGAGGCGATCATAAAGAAATCTCTAAATAACCCGGACGAAGTCGGGCACATCAGCTATTTGATATAATTATACACTGACGAAATATGAAAATGTCCCAGTACAAAACTAAACGAATTTTCAACTTCTTTGTCAGTTTTCATTTAATACACTGAAGTGCATAAACTTAACACCACCTGACTTTCCACAGATCTGGAGTCGGAATAATTGAGTCAATATCATAGTTTGGTTGGTCTCTGCTTCTACATGTAATTCATGCTTGACACCAACATCATTCTGTATTCATGTTTGAATGATGTTTTCATGGCCTGAGTCGGTTTGAGTTTAGGAGGAATCACAGCATTAATTTGAATTTTCATTTGTGCTTCAGTGCAAATGATATGCGCTTCAATGCACATATTTATTCTGAAGCTCAAATATTTACACTAAAATCCACAACCAAGACTTTACATGTTTCCCTACCCGCGAAGGAACTTATAGGTATAAAAACACAAGGTCTAGGAATCAATAATTTATTGAGAGATATGAAATTAATGATAGCAGACAAATATTGCACATTTGAGTATTGGTTTTAGGTTATATACGCTTTCATTGCTTAATGGATTCTCCCATTCAGTTATATTAGGCCTACTTGGAATAGCCTATTCTTCATTTTTGGGGTTGGAGGATGAAAGGCAAAGAAATATTGAGGATTTAATTAAATATTCTGTCATAAGTTCAACAAACAGGCCATGTGTTAAATTTATTAGCTGAACATTGTGCAGGTGGGGTCAATTGAAATCAAATCATTGCAGACTATCACTTGCAAAGGTGGCTTTTTGCTGAGGTTTATTAAGTTTCTGACGTGGCTTGATTAAAAACATTCCTTAATCAGGGCTGTGATGATTGGACATACAGTAATGCTGTACATAATCGACTCCTTAACCACAGCACACAGCAGAATTATGGGTAATTTTTCAGTATTTAGTTGGAGATATGGCTTGTTGCCATTCATTGGAAAGCTCTCAGTGAGAGTTTACCGATGAATGGCAACAAGCCTTTGTTCCAAGTAAATCCTGAAAATTGTGGCATGTGGATATCCTTCATCCATAATTCCATTTGTGTTTAATGGCTATATCAAAGATCTTTCACATCTAATCTAGATAAGTAGATAGATGGATGGTTTATTACTCTATCCAATCTAAGATGACAGAGATACAGGATGGACATATTTTACACTCTAAGGACCATAACTTCAGAAGAACGATCGGAAAAAAACTGTTAAACATGGATATTGTTCCCTTCATATACTGCTTCATGAGCATACTAAATATAGTTCAAACAGCTCAATTTTTGCTTTATTAAACAGCCATAACTCTGCAACAAATGAAGGAATGAAACCCATTCCATGTGTATATCCTTTCCCCCATGGCGGTTCAGGAGCATAACAGAGTTGTTATAGACATACTGATGGATGGATAAAACCAATGTTTCTGGGATAATAATCAAGTATTCAGCTATCAAAGGATTAACACGATCTATACTGAATGGATTCTCCCATTGAACTAGAAAAGTATATGTTGGAATGTTCTATTATTCATCTGCAGGGAAGTACAGGAAATAGAAGGACCTATGGTCATTTGTTGAATTTTAATATTATCTGAACATTTCCCAAGACAACTACTAGTTAGCCATTCCATGACTGGGGCTTCTTGAAATTTTGCGAAAACCCTGTGCCAATGCATTCTCTTATATATGTTGAGTCTCCCATATGGAGTCTCGCATATATAAGAAAATACATTGGCCAAACAATATTTACTTTGGCCTTGTAAGCCAGTGTATTCTATTATATATGCGAGGCTCCCTATGGGAGACTCACATATATAAGAGAATGCAATGGCACAGGATATTGAATGCTGCACCAGCACTAGCAAAGCTCCCATCATAATAGGGTTAAAACACTTTCAACTGAAATATTTGTAAAACAAGCCAACAACCTCCTATTGACTGGTCCTCCCGAATCACTATCATTATTTTATTATTTTTTTGCCATGAAATTGGCCTGAATCTATTCAGAAATTTCACGTAAGAGATACATCTTTAATTTATGATCCGCAGAGAATTTATGAGCATTTTATTGCTATCTAATTAACTATCTATGACTACTTGAGCTGTGGAAATAATTTTGAAAGGTATTTTGTTTATCTCACTATTGACAAATGTTTTCCCTCATCAAAATACCTAGAAAGAATTACTATATAGAATTCCACAACGCACTTGATAGAGCATATGAGATATGGCTCAGATCATGCCAAACACCATTACATACTTCTGAACATGGGGGAACATTGAAGATTTATGCAAAAATTATAGTGAATACATAATTCACTGAATCAAGCATAATGATAAATTCTATTTCTTTATAAGGACATCTGTTACATTAAACATTGAATGTATCATCTTATGATGACATATACAGTAGCACATGGTCTGGTCATTAATAATTACTTACAAATGAAAACAGCATCATCACTTTAACATGCACCATTATTTGGTCAATTATTGTCTTCAGAGATGCACCAGAAAGTGACATGCTAGTTTAAATTTGTAATTACATATTTTTACTGAAAATCTGTCAGAAATCTGATATATAAATTGTAATTCTAAAAACATTAAAAAGCATATATTCAAATATTCTGTAACATTGAAAATTCTATATAAATAGTTACAAAGTAGCACTCTAACTTTATTATATAATAACAAAGATGTCTAGCACCAGCTTCAGTTCACAACAGAGAAATAATTGCTCGTTATCCCATGATAGAAAGTACAACGAGGAAACCCATGTTCACAGAAATTATTATTGTACGCAGTTTCCCAGAAAATATTATTGTAGAAACTTCCCAGAAGGGAAAAAGTAACTAACAACTAAAAGCTTAGTGGGATAGCGTCACTAAATTCACCCTCTGGGGACCTCATTCTGCAAATGACAGACACACTATTTGCAGGTTTGTTTGTTTTGAGTATTTCCTGAATTTATTTTAACCTGCATACCCAAATACCATATTTAAGCTATTAACGGAAACTATGGGATAACGACCAATTCATCGTAAAATTTTGTTGCGTTTTTATTTGAAGCAAGAAGTTGTTTATTTCTATAGAGCCTTGTGTTGAAGAGCAATATAAATAAGATGTGTTTTCCAACCGGAACGCATTCAGGAAGGTTTCACCCATAAAGAGATGAGCAGATGACACATGCAGTATGTCTGTGTAAGGCTTCCTATGGGTGGCACATGAAAGGAGGGGTGGTGGTAGAGGAGTGCATTATAAGCCACTGTGATTCACAACTACATTTCAAAGTTATGAGAGACAATATGCCTGGCCATGTGAAATATAGCCACGATTCTTAAATCAACTTCATGTTTATCAATGACATTATTCATAAGTAAGTAATCTTATTACTGCTGAAAAAAATGTTTAAAACCAAATCACAAACAATATGATATTAAAACGGCAATTTCATTTTACTTTAGGCCAAACTTTTTTATTTTTCTGCTTTACGGATTTTTTGGACCTTGTTTGGATAGGGTCGGTAGGTAAAAAATAAAAATGCTTGAATCAATAGGTTTTTTAACAATTGCAAAAGTGGTAATTGTGTTTTCATAATACTCTGTCAGCCACTCGCAGAGAACAGTTGTCTTGCATGTATATCACAACATTCACACCAAGTTTTACTATTTGAAATATAACTCAGGTTATTGAATAATATTTTTTTAAATCCTTTTTTGTTTAACTCTTTCTTTACAAAATGGACTCCCATTCAGTTATAAAGTATGCATTGAGAAAGTCCATTATTAATCGGGAGGGATATTATGGAAAAATAAGCAGAAAACAGACTGTACAAGTGCAGACATATTCCTATTAATTGGTGGGAATTGTTCAGATAATAAGTTCAACAAATGGTCTATGGCGTTAGTTGAACTTATTATGTGAACATTTCCTAAGGTAACTACTCCTCAATGATTATTTAGTATAGATATGGTTAAACTTATTATGTGAACATATCCTAAGGTAACTACTCCTCAATGATTATTTAGTATAGATATGGTTAAACTTATTATCTGAACATTTCCTAAGGTAACTACTCCTCAATGATTATTTAGTATAGATATGGTTAAACTTATTATGTGAACATATCCTAAGGTAACTACTCCTCAATGATTATTTAGTATAGATATGGTTAAACCCATTATCTGAACATTTCCTAAGGTAACTACTCCTCAATGATTATTTAGTATAGAAAGTGTTACTAGTAATACACACATGGGAATGGTGAGATTAGTGGTAGTAATAAAACAAGGAATGTGTAACTTGAACAATGTCATGCTGAGGATGCTCATTAACATGCATGCTTATAGCTTGCTATTCTTACCTTAACCTCTTCGCTGCTAAATGACATTATGATGTTGTGTGCTGTGCTGTTGACGTTATTGCCATTTTACAGTGGGAATATCACAAGAACCAACAAACTGACTCAGTTGAAAGGCTATTTTCGTTCACTATCATGGAACATCATACACTCTTTGAAACTTTGAGATACAGTTATTCCGATGCACCAATCTCTGATTTCTGAATAATGGTCTACTGCTAGTGTGCTGAAGTAGGTCCGTAGGTAATATGAACCATATAGCACATGACGCGCACTTTTACATCCGTAATAGTTATGGACGTCATAGCAGCCAAGAGGTTAAGAAGAAAGTTTGCAGACTATATAATGTCACTGGTCTTCAATCATAAAGATCACCATGAATTCCAAGGATCACCGACCAAATGTATCTCTAAAGACCCTTTAAATTTTTATGGAGATTTGGGACTGTGTCGAGTTCATAAAAATGTCAAGATTTATAGAAAACATACCCGTATCTGCCAGTATATGCATAAAATCTCAAGCTATAGTAGGCTGTGAAAATAATAAACAAAATTATAAACCATTTTTACTTTCTGGTGGGGGCCATAGAGAACACAGTCTGTGGATCCGTAAAACAGTAAAATTAAAAAGCGACCATATTTGGGTCGTATCAGCATTTTGTTATGATTTTCACACAGCGAGTGAGAGAATTTACTATTGGTCCTCATCCTACAGTTTTTATACATTCTTTTTCGATGGTTCACAACCTATACTCGAAAAGCATGTGTCAAATGAGCAAAGGTGGGCATGAATAACCTCACTCGTTGTGTGACAATCAAAACAAAATGCAGATATGAAGCAAATATGGTCGCTAGCCGGGGCATAGAGTAGCGTGTGTAAACAGTGCCTTGGTGTTCTGTTTGTTCTGATTTGGCTGAGTTACATTATCATACTTAGGTTTACTGATTATGGAGTATTAATTTCACTCAATTCATTGTGAGAATAAGCCCCTTACTAAACAAACTTGTTATAACTTCAAATAACTTCAAAAAATTTGTTAATTCATTAAGAAACTAACAGCCCACTTATCAAGATACTTGTAATCAGGTTTGAATAGGCTCACCAACAATGTAAATAGTAACGTTCGTCAGCATAAGCATTTTAAACTGAACCAACCATTCAATTCATTTTCAGAGTTAATACACTACAGATAAACTAAGAAATACACAATTTAACTCAATATATACAAACAAATAAATAAATCAAATATACACACAATTTAGTGTACAACATATATCTTCTGTATCACAATTTTTCTAATATACAAACAGTGAACATAAATATGCAACAATGAACATAATTACGTAAACAGTGAAAATACTCATGAACTTAAAGGCTTAGATGGCCTTCATGGTGGGTATTACTGTTAAAATAGTCAAATCCGTTAAAACCACCATAAACAGAAAGAATATAAGACCTCGTTCTTATACCATTTATAAAAATCTTGTAAATAGTATGTTATTTGTCAAGTTTGTATGCTGTGTTATGTGAACAAAAGCCAAAAATGTTACATAACCTGGCTTTTGTTTACATAACACAGCATACGAACTTGACCGTGACTTACTATTTACGTGACATATATGATTGGTATAAGAACAAAATATGTCTATATTTGAATATTCTTTCTGTTTATAGCAGTTTTAACAGGTTGGACTATTCTAACAGCATACCCATCCATGCCTTTCATTATTTGGTAGCACTTTGTAATGAAAGTGTTTGCTTTGCTTTATTGGGTTTTATCGTCATTTCAGTCATATCACACGTTATCAGTTTTTATGGGCAGATGAAAGAAAGTGAAGGAGGA
The DNA here is from genome assembly GCA_032622095.1 of Siphonodentalium dalli. Classification (NCBI taxonomy): domain Eukaryota; kingdom Metazoa; phylum Mollusca; class Scaphopoda; order Gadilida; family Siphonodentaliidae; genus Siphonodentalium; species Siphonodentalium dalli. The sequence continues at coordinate 193,154,354 of CP136067.1, read as the reverse complement.
GCTTTCTGAAATTTTGCAAAAACCTGTGCCAATGTCTCCCATAGGGAGCCTCACATATATAAGAGAATACATAGGCCTAATGATATTTACCATGACCTTGTAAGTCAGTGCATTCTCTTACATGTATATATGCGAGGCTCTCTATGGGAGACTCGTATATGTTAACCCTTTACCCAACAAACCGGCCAAAACCGGCCAAATAAAGCTTCAACAGCCTAAAATATCTTCGGTCTGTCTCAATAAAACCATACAAATATGGATATCATTGGAACCGGCTCATTGACCACATTGTGATGGTTACAGTTATGCCCTGTGCCAATGCATTCTCTTATATATGCGAGTCGACCATAGGTCGCCTCGCATATATAAGAGAATGCATTGGCCTAAAAACAATCTTTTTTTAACACTTTTTACCATTTTTTCTTACATTCTTTAACAATTTTATAATTTTTAATGTGTTAAGCCAATGCATTCTCTTATATATGCGAGGCGACCTATGGTCGACTCGCATATATAAGAGAATGCATTGGCACAGGGCCCTTCTGTTGGGTAAAGGGTTAAGAGAATGCACTTGAACAGTGTCTTCAATGCTGCACCAGCGCAACTCGCATCATGAAAGGGTTAATTTCACAGGGAATTCACTCCACTGAATGTACATTTTGATGGATCACTAACCAGCGCTCATAACTGAGCCCCAGAGGAAGCCCCCTCAGTTAGTATAAATGTTATAGTGTAAAAGATGACATATAATTTCCCAGAGAATAAATCAATGCTTGTACTAGCTATCCCTTCCTTTATACTGAATGGGTTCGATCCCATCAGTCACAACAGTATATGTCTGAATGGTCTATTATTCATCTGGAGGGATGTTCAATAAATGTAAGCAGATGACAGATAATACAGGTGCATAATGATTCCTATTCATTGGAGGGAATGTTAAAGTAATAAGATCCTTCTGCAATTCTATTATCTGTTCTTCTTACCTCAACTGAACATCCCTCCAGATGAATAATAGTTCATTCCAATGTATATTGTTTTACCTGAATGGGAGAATCCAATAAGTAAAGAAAGGGTTAAATGCTCTATGTATTTTTAATCTGTCACAGTAGTTTGATTCAAAATAATTTGGCAGATTAGAATGCACTGGCTTACATGGTCAAGGTAAATATTGTTAGGCCAATTATTCTCTTATATATGCGAAGCTCCCTATGGGAGGCTCGCATATATAAGAGAATTCATTGGCACAGGGTTTTCGCAAAAATTCAGGAAGCTCCAGTCATTGATGGTTTAACGGGAAAATCACACCACAAATACTGACAAAAATATGTGATTGAATAGTCACAGCAGCCTCCTATGTCTCCATAAAACTTTCTATACTAAATACTCATTGATAAACAGTTCCCTTAGGAAATGTTCAGATAATAAGTTCAACCATAGGTCATTGTTGAACTAATTTCTGAACATTTGTCTCATTAAATAGGAGTCATTCTGTACTTCTACAATTGTTTTATGATACCCATAAAATTCACTGTGTCAAAATGTTGCCAATATCATGGTACATACTTAGTAGTATTCAATATCATGGTACATACTTAGTAGTATTCAATATCATGGTACATACTTAGTAGTATTCAATATCATGGTACATACTTAGTAGTATTCAAATTTCATAAGATGTTATGATGTCTCTTTGCTCATCAGTTTCATTTAACCCTTTACCCAACAAACCGGCCAAAACCGGCCAAATAAAGCTTCAACAGCCTAAAATATCTTCGGTCTGTCTCAATAGAACCATACAAATATGGATATCATTGGAACCGGCTCCTTGACCACATTGTGGTAGTTACAGTTATGCCCTGTGCCAATGCATTCTCTTATATATGCGAGTCGACCATAGGTCGCCTCGCATATATAAGAGAATGCATTGGCCTAAAAAAAATCTTTTTTTTAACACTTTTTCTTACATTCTTTAACAATTTTATAATGTTTAATGTGTTAAGCCAATGCATTCTCTTATATATGCGAGGCGACCTATGGTCGACTCGCATATATAAGAGAATGCATTGGCACAGGGCCGTTCTGTTGGGTAAAGGGTTAAAAGCGACCTTTCGCAACATCTGCTCATTCATACAATTGACGTTGTGGTGAGAGTTTTGCTATCTAATATGTTTCACGTTATAAGGACTAGTAATTGTCAATTTAAAGCATAGTTAGGGTTGCAACCATGTGCCTTTTATTTAGTTTTGACCAATCAGCTTGGCGTATTTTATTTCAGAGTGGGAAATTAATATGGAGTGAATTAGAATAGCAAATAACATGCCGGTAAGATTCATGTATGTTTGTTCAATAAGGCTAAACAAAAAAAGGTTTTGGTTCTCAGGCCCCGCCGCATTGAATAACAAGAGCTACGCTGGGCGTGCAATATACGCCCTCTCTTGGGTCGGCGGAAACTGATCAAAAAGGGGCATAACTCTGGTAAAAATTGGCGGACGGAACTCAAATTTGAACTTGACCTGTGTTTTGGTGAGAGAAAGTAATATACCAAATTATCATTGAATCCGATAAGCTCTAGTAAAGTTATCATGCGGACAACAAATTTCAGGGATTTTCTAAGTCAAATTACGTCAAATAAGGGGCATAACTCAGGTGAAAATTGGCGGACGGAACCCAAATTCGAACTTGAGCTGTCTTTTCTGCTAATAAACCCACACACCAAATTTGATTAAAATCGGTTCACTCTAACTAAAGTTATCATCCGGACAACAAATTTCAGGGATTTTCTAAGTCAAATTACGTCAAAAAAGGGGCCATAACTCTCACAAAAATTATCGGATTAAAACTAAATTCGGACTTGAGCTGTATTTCGATATATGTAATCCACAAAAAAACGGGTTTTGCGTATAAAAGTTCCAAAATCGAGTTATCATCCGGAAACCAAAAAACATAAGAAAAACTGAATTTTCTGAGTCGAAAAAGGGGCATAACTCAGCCAAAAATGGTCGGACAGAACCCAAGTTCGAACTTGACCTGTGTTTTGGTGGGAGAAAGTAATATACCAAATTTGGATTCATTCCGATAAACTATACTAAAGTTATCATCCGGACAACAAATTTCAAGGATTTTCTAAAGTCAAAAAACGTTAAATAAGGGGCATAACTCCGGTGAAAATTGGCGGGCGGAACCCAAATTCGAACTTGAACTTACTTTTCGGCTAATAAACCCACATACCAAATTTTACTAACTTTGGTTCACTCTAACTAAAGTTATCATCCGGACAACAGGTTAACGGACGCCCGGACGGACGCCCGGACGGACGGACAGACCAATACTATAATACGGCCTTTTTTCAAAAGGGCGTATAAAAAGGGCCGCATTAGGCCTTTTTATTGCAATGCCTGATGTTATGACAAAAAAACTTACGAAAAAATTAATTTGAAAAAAAACAAAACAAAGTGACTTGCAGGCTTACAACATGAAGTAGATGACTACAATTAAGAAAATGATTAGCTGATCCTCATGCTCTTCTTACAATTAGCCATTGTGAACAACTTACACTAATTGTAACTTTATACAATTGAAAGGCACAGGACTGAATTCAGGATCACATATTATAATGGGGAGGTATCAGTTTTTAGACAACAATAACAGTAGTTAATGTCAGGGGCATTATATATTGTTAGGTAATCACAGTCATACACTGGTAGTACAATGTCTTTTTTATATAAGACTAAATTAGTTTATATGCATAACAGTTCCCTCTACCTTTCTGGTTATTACTAGACAGAGGAAGGTATCTTTGTCCATGCTTACTATGCGCAGAAAAAAATAAAAAATAAAAATAAAACCCTCCCTCCCTCATTGATTTGAAAAAAAATTGCCCGAGAACCAAAACACTTTTTTTTTTTGGCCTAACCTTTCCATTTTAATCTCTATTTTCCCAATCCATAGATATTGCTACTTCGACCCAAGAATCAATTTGATTCAACTTTTAGAATGATTTGATTCAAGAATCAAATTAAATAAAAACATGATATTCCCAGGGCCATGAAACACAATTACAAAAAAAAGTATGTTTGTTCTCAAAATTCTTTCTAGAATAATACTCAAGTAACAAAAGTTTGAGAGGATGCAAATATGTCTTCAAAAATGAGATAAAATAATGTGTTCCTTTAATCAAACTCGATAAATTAATAAATAGAAATAAATTGTCTAGTAATATAAAATAGATGAGACAGCTTAGCAATGCAACTAACATAAAAAGGTTCCACAATCAAGATAACTTAAATATTAAATCCAATTCGCTCCAAATAAATCCGCAGACCCAAATAATGATCGTGCAGGGTTGAAATTTTTTACGAAATTAATAAACGTGAAGACAGTGTACATGCAAGTTTTTCTGGAATACTAAAGGAGTGTTCAAACGAATCTGTTGCATATGTTGCGCAGAAATTGGATTACAGAAAATAGCACTAAGGCATTGAGAAGGCTGCGATGCATCCGTTACATTGTATCCATTAATTAAAGGAGCCGTAACGCATAACTTATATGGTAATTAAGCTCGTGCGTCATGACGTTTCTTGTTTTCGATCGATAAAAGATGGTGGCTGTCTTTAAATCAAAGGAATATCGACTTTTATTTATGTCAAAAAAAGTGTTAGTTGTTTGAGGTTGTCACAGCATTAATTTATTGATTGTTTTGAAATATTGCAATTATTCCAATATTGAACTAATTAGCTGGAATTACTAATCGGAAGCTCTGCGTTATAAAGCAATGTATGCAACCATATGAATTGTTCAACCTGGATTATCGCAATGGACAGACCACCGCAACAGATTCATCTGAATGCTGCTTGAAGGTACTCAATCCAATCAGATGATCCTAAATTTCTATTTCTTTGGCTTCGGGGGTAAAAAATATTTAATTCGAGTCGAGGAACCCACCCATCAGAGCTCAGATCAGATATCAATTTTTGAAGTTTCTTGAGATGTCTAATAATATGTGGCCCAGAAACACGCGCTCAAGAGGAGGATCTCGGACAAAATTGCGGATGAAGATGGATAACTCTAAAATCAAGTGGTAATACGGTAAATTTTTGTGATACTTTAGTGATAATATGGCCATATTTTGTTGAACAAAATCTTGATAAATAACACATTTTGGGAATTTGGGAAATTTGACACCATAGTGGACAATGGTTAGCATTATTTTGTTGCTATAAATCGATTCTGATAACTAAAGCGTATTTTGAAGAAATGTTGTTGTTGTTGTATCTTGATGGTATGTGGACCGTCTGATCAGATTGAAAACCTTTACTGATTTGTTTATATAGTGAATTCATACTTTGTTTTATAGTCAAGCCTTGAAATAGGGTGTCTGTCATTTGCAGAATGAGGTTCCCAGAGGGTGAATTTAGTGATGCTACCCCGCATAGCGGGCTAGCATCACCAAATTAACCCTCTGGGGACCTCATTCTGCTTACACCTCAGAAGAATGAGGTTCCCAGAGGGTGAATTTGGTGATGCTAACCCGTTATGCGGGGTAGCATCACTAAATTCACCCTCTGGGAACCTCATTCTGCAAATGACAGACACCCTATTTCAAGGCTTGTTTAGATTACTGCATCAACATCCCTCCTTTCTTAGTTGAGTCAATTGATTTGTTCATGGAGTGTAGTTGTATTTTGGACTCAAGTCACCTGGTTCATACAGTGCTCGTTCAATATAGCTTTCCTTGAAATAGTGTGTCTGTGATTTGCAGAATGAGGTCCCCTGAGGGTGAATTTAGTGATGCTACCCAACACAGTGGGCTAGGATAACTAAATTCACCCTTTGGGGGACCTCATTCTGCTTGAGCCTCATCTTCTGGGAAGTATCTATAGTCTCAAATTAACATTGTTTTTAGTTACTTTTTCCCTTCTTTTCAGTTTCCTTATCCCCTAATTTGCAGAAAATAAAATGCATAATCAACGTGACTATAAATAGGTGAATATCACCAACTTCAACTTCGGAACTTCAATCTGATCCTATAGCAGTTGAGACTTCAGCAGAATGAGGTCCCCAGAGGGTGAATTTAATGATGCTAGCCCACCATGCAAGCTTGCGTCACTAAATTCACCCTCTGGGGACCTCATTCTGCACTATTTCAAGGCTTGAATAGAAAGGATTCAGTTCTCGCTCGTTCTTAGTTGAGCCTACTGATTTGCTCGGTTCTCTCTTGGTAGCTTTGCTCGTTCTTAGTTAAGCCTACTGATTTGCTCATAAAGAGGATTTGGGCTTGGTTGATACAGTGCTCCATCACTAGTTTTCCTCCTATGAGAGAAAGGGGCCATTCTACCCACAGAACTGTCCACTGGGTCAGTCACGCTTCTCCGGCGTGAATCCAAATCTTCCAATTCTACTTCTTGCCTCATATTCTCCGCACTTCGAAACTTTGATAATGTCCCCTGCTTATTCTCCGAGTGATTGTTCCGTTTATCTTGAATTTTCTTTTTTTTACTGCCTGACGAATCTCGCAACATTCCTTTGTGAGGTAAATCAGGTGACAACATTGCTGCGTCACATGACTTTGACATGACATCAGAACAAGGGGAGGTTATTGACTCTGTCTCGTAATAATTGTCTTTTATAGGGAGTTGTTCCCCATTTTCCAGGTTATCGCCGTATCGAAGTGTTCCCTTGAGAATATCTCTCACCTGAAAATAATATGATAGAGTAAAACCTCTCGACATCGGAGACTTAAGTCACTTTATAAACCGAATCCATCTCCATACTGAATGAACTGCCTGGTCCCCAATTATAATATGATAGAGTAAAACCTCTCGACATCGGAAACTTTATAAACCGAATCCATCTCCATACCGAACGAACTGCCTGGTCCCGAATTATAATATGATAGAGTAAAACCTCTCGACATTGGAGACTTTATAAACCGAATCCATCTCCATACCGAACGACCTGCCTGGTTCCGAATTATAATATGATAGAGTAAAACATCTCGACATCGGACACATTAAAAACCGAATCCATCTCCATACTAAACAAACTGCCTGGTTCCGAATTATAATATGATAGAGCAAAAAACCTCTCGACATCGGACGCTTTATAAACCGAATCCATCTCCATACCGAACGACCTGCCTAGTCCCGAATTCTTTGACAATTTCCTTTGGCCCACCTTACAGACTACATCCCTTGTCTGATCATCACGAAACTTTAAATGGATCTTCAGGGTGACCTCTAGATGGGAGCCATAAAATGTACCTGAAATTTTTTAACAAACATGGCTGCCAGCAGCCATCTTCGATTTCAAATTTGAATATATCAGCACACATGCAGCCCGCATTTGTCGGAAAAATATCTTGAAAATTTGCAACCTGTTTAATTCAAACTGAAGATACCAGGGAAACTAACCCAAACCAACCTGTTTAATTCCAGCTAAAGAGACCAGGGGACATAACCCAAACAACCTACTATCAATATCATGGGAGATTACCTGCTTGATTCCAGCTAATGAGATCAGTACTTCATCTTCATTGTATAGATTCTGACTCAGCAGTGCGGACTGTAGTCGATCTATAACAAAAAAAGAAAGCAACAATTAAATATCATATAATGGGCTTGTGTATCTTGGTGGAGTTTTTACCAAATGCTGATCGGCTTCACGTTTGTGTACTTTCCCACTGTTTTTTTAAAAATAAGATGAGAATAATTTGGTCTATATATCTATATAATGTGTACATGTAAAATATAAATATAAATTACATGAAGATACATATATATACAACCTGGGATGACACAACAAAGTACAAAAACTTATTTCCTTTGTGGTCAGTGTTGTGGTGGTCCCAATCACTGAAAGAAAAGCATGTTTAAAATTTACTATACAAATTTAAATCATGTGCATATTAACCCTTTACCCAACAAAACCGCCAAAAACGCCCAAATAAAGCTTCAACAGCCTAAAATATCTTCGGTCTGTCTCAATAACACCATACAAATATGGATATCATTGGAACCGGTTCATTGACCACATTGTGATGGTTACAGTTATGCCCTGTGCCAATGCATTCTCTTATATATGCGAGTCGACCATAGGTCACCTCGCATATATAAGAGAATGCATTGGCCTAAAAAAAGTCTTTTTTTAACACTTTTTACCATTTTTTCTTACATTCTTTAACAATTTTAGAATTTTTTCTTACATTTTTTAACAATATTTATAATATCTTTCTACATTCTTTGACAATTTTATTATTTTTAATGTGTTAAGCCAATGCATTCTCTTATATATGCGAGGCGACCTATGGTCGACTCGCATATATAAGAGAATGCATTGGCACAGGGCCGTTCTGTTGGGTAAAGGGTTAATGTATATATGGTCACAGGATTTGAGGGAGACAGATATAGCCCAAAGGTATGCAGAAGACAGATTTGAGGAGAACCAATGGTTGTATGTATATGAATAACCATGGTTACAATGTATTGTATTAAACCACAATCACACAACCATATGAATGAAACAGACTGTGCATCTCACCTTAGGTTCTCAACAAAGCTGTATTCACCATACTAAAATACCTGTGAATGTCAGTAATAAATCAAGTCATCTGTCTCCTTTCATCCAAGGATTTTCAAGGATTTAGTACAACCAGACCATATTCAGTGTCAATAAAGTTTTCCTTCTTCATGACAACTTGATAGCGAGCTTCACTTGTACATTGGTGACGGTATTATCATACGAGTGAAACTATCGTATAACAAATTTTGAACACTCTGAGACCAGGGAACCTGATCCACTGTTTAAATTGAATAGTCAATTTTGTTTGCAATAGCATTGACATATGTTTAAATTTAGGACTGTCAGAATATCAATATACATTCATCAGTTTTGTGGCTTTTTCCATGGGTCACCAAGTTCATCACCCTCGACGATGCGATCTCTAAATACCTGGTATTAATGTAATGACAGCTTCCTGCAAGAACATTGTGCTTCTAGGTATCAATATATAATTAATTGTTTAATTGATCTATTGTACAGGTGCACGCACCACTCTCATCATCCACACAGGTACACCCACCACTCTCATCATCCACACAGGTACACGCACCACTCTCATCCACACAGGGACACCCACCACTCTCATCCACACAGGTGCACGCACCACTCCCATCATCCACACGGGTACACGCACCACTCTCATCATCCACACAGGTACACGCACCACTCTCATCATCCACAACTCATTCAATAGAAGATTGTTGATTAAGATGTGCATTGTGTTCTTGCTATGAATTTGAAATTAAATTTTAGAAGCAAATTGAACCATCTTCATACAAAATACTCATTGGCGAGTAGTTCAGATAATAAGTTCAACAAATGGTCATATGCGGTTTATTGAATTTATTACCTGAACAATTCCAACCAGTGAATAGGAATCATTCTGCACTTGTTTTTTCATCTAACTGTAGTCATTCGGCAGCTTATATTTTCTGATCATCCCTTCAAATGAATAATAGACCATTCCAATGTATACAGTGCTCTTATAACTGAATGGGAGAATCCATACAGTAAAGAAATGGTTAACCTTTTCATGACAGGAACTGCGCCGGTGCAGCATTAAAGATCCTGTGCCAGTGCATTCTCTTATATATGCAAGTGTCCATAGAGAGCCTCGCATATATAATAGAATGCACTGGCTTACACAGTCATGGTAAATATTGTTAGGCCGATGTATTCTCTTATATATGCGAGGCTCCCTATGGGAGACTCGCATATATCAGAAAATGCATTGGCACAGGGTTTTCACAAAATTTCAGGAAATTCCCATCATGAAATTGTTGAATTGCTTTATTCTCTGATCCAATTAAATAACATGAATGGATATTGAGAAAACGAAATTATATACAAATGATGGACAGAATAACGAAAAGTATTTATATACAAAATATACAGTGACCTCCCAAACGTCTTCATCGTCACCTCCATCTTCATCATCATCATCATCATCATCGTACTCATCGTCGTTGTCGACTTCGTTGCTGTTATCATCATCATCGTCGTCGTCATTATCATTGAAACATCATCATCATCATCATCGACATAATCATCATTAGCGTTACATCACCATCATCATCATCATCATCGCCCTTCTTAACACTTATCATAATCGCTTCATCGTCATCATTATCACCACCATTCACAACAACTAAAACAACAACAACCACAACAAGAGATGGACTGTCGTCCGGCACATACCCCCTAGTGGCATACCGCCTAGTGTGGGCATATCTATAACTTATGACTGCTATACTCAGACAGATGGACCCAAAAATCAGCATTTTCATATAAACGAAGATGAATAACTATAGCACAAAAAAACAAAACAAAACAGTTGAATGTGCCCTTAAATGTCCTCAGTGGTGAACATCCATAAAAAATTTCATTGAGATCCGAGTATTACTGTTCAAGTTATGACCTGAACAGACATCGGATGGACCAAACAGCCAACATGTCCAGATAAACAAACTTGAATAACTCTAGAATGGAAAAGCCAAACAGAACAATGGAAACCTCTATTGAATGTCCTCACAGTGGTGAACATCCATACCAAATTTCATTGAGATCCCAGCACAACTGTTGAAGTTACGACATGAACAGACAGACCAAAAAGCCAACATTTCCAGATAAACAAAGATGAATAACTCTAGAATGGAAAATCCGAACAAAACGATGGAACCCTCTATTGAATGCCCTCATAGTAGTGAACATCCATACCAAATTTCATTGAGATCCGAGCACTACTGTTCATGTTATGACATGAACAGACACCAGACAGACCAAAAATCCAACATTTCCAGATAAACAAAGATTAATAACTCTAGAATGGAAAACCCGAACAAAACGATGGAACCCTCTATTTAATGTCCTCATAGTTGTGAACATCCATTCCAAATTTCATTGAGATCCCAGCACAACTGTTGAAGTTACGACATGAACAGACACCAGATGGACCAAAAATCCAACATTTCCAGATAAACAAAGATGAATAACTCTAGAATGGAAAATCCGAACAAAACGATGAAACCCTCTATTTAATGTCCTCATAGTAGTGAACATCCATACCTAATTTCATTGAGATCCGAGCACTATTGTTCAAGTTATGACATGAACAGACATCGGACGGACGTATGGACGCACAGACAGACAGATGCACGATGGTACGACGCACGCACGGACGGACAGGTGCAAAACAGTATACCCCCTTTTTTTTAAAAAGGGGGTATAACTATGTACTTTAATCACTGGCATTCAACTTAAGGTTAATCAGTCGGATAAAAGAGCAGAGTCTACGTAAGGAAATTACGTCTTTCAAATTTAGTATGTCATCTAGAATATCAATAGTCGCGTGTTCTATACTTGTAAATTTCTTAAGCATGAACGGATTTCTAGCCTCATCTAAACATTCACATTCCATCAAATAATGCATTTCATCTCCAAGTTGACGTTTATGGCACAGGGGACACAGTCTACGAAGTTAAAGAGGTACTGACCTATATGTATATCCAGCTTAGTGCTACAATACTGAGCCATGTTGTTTTTATTGCTAATCTGTCCCTCAAGGTGCACTTGTCTCCTGAACGCCTCCTCCTCCTCCTGAAAATCATATATTTAGAGTTACGTCCCCTGCGCCAAGTTAGTTAATCAATATTTCATTAGATTAGATTAGATTATTTATTGGTGACGATACATATCTATACAATTTTATACAAAAGTTGACACATGTATACAAATTGAAGTTGCAATATTAAATATTAATGGATGGAACTATATATATAACATATATCTGTGAGTGAATAAAAATAGCTCACTGTATATAATCAAAAAGAGATTTAACCAATAAAGTTTTCAGATGGTTTGTCGGTGGTATTAATATTAATAAATTTTATTAATACATCACACATCAATTATATTTTCAATGACTACACTAAATCCATACCATGTGATAATATCTAATTATATTGGGGGGGGCATTCCTGTTTATACCAGTATGACGCAAGAAGATAATGTAATTCATATTGAAAATTGTAAAAGTTGCACATATTTTCGGTTGATTATTCCAGATTTACTTTATCAGTAAATGTCCATGTGTACTTGCGGCAAGCAATGCATCTATATTTCACTGATCTAAAAAGTTATGTTTTTGTTTAGTATTTACATGTAGAAGATGGCCCAGTAAAGCCTGACAAGTAATACGTTTAAAAAAAAAATCAAGTAGTCATAATTTAGGCCCAAATATTTTTTTTCAATTTTAAGATAAACATATAATAACCTACCTGCTGGCCTGCTGGAAAATTTTTGTCATAAAAAATGCAAATAAATATAGAAACCTGCCTGCCTATTTGCTTTGAAAAAAAAGTGTCTGAGAAACAGATAATTAACTTCCTGTGGCCTAATAACTCTGTAATATTAAGATTTCGCATGTCTAAGCCATTGTACTTGTTATGTAAACATTACTGTTACAGTGAAATTACCGATAAAAGTCCAACAAGATACCAAAATTTAATCAAAACTCAAAAGATATTCTGAAAATCATATTCAGACTAAAATATTTGAAATTACGACATGATTAGCAATGTTTGTGGACAAAAATCACTGTGACAGTTTTGTTTACATAACAATGGCTTCACATGAAATTTCATTATGAACAAAGTTTATCTACATGTATGTCTCCATGTTCTTCTTGGCGGTGGTGTTTTTACTTTTATATTTTTTTCACATTTACCCACTGCGAGTGCCTTGGGTCCCTTTAACATAAAATATTTGGGTATTTAATATGATGTTGGTGCCTATAAGCTACAGCACTCGAGAGATTAGTCTAGGGATACCACTTGAGTTTTAAGTTTCGTGGTACCCTTAGACACACTTGCTGCTCAAGCCTTGAAGTAGGGTGTCTGTCATTTGCAGAATGAGGTCCCCAGAGGGTGAATTTAGTGATGCTACCCCGCATAGCGGGCTAGCGTCACAAAATTCACCCTCTGGGGACCTCATTCTGCAAATGACAGACACCCTATTTCAAGGCTTGTTGCTGCTAATATGTCCCAATAAGAAAGCAGCTTTGGTTGACTGTAAAGTCATCAGTTCTCCTGATATTTGATTATCACTTAAGGAATTAGATCGGCCTGTCCGCACTTTGATGGACGGGCTTACCTCAGTTACTTAACCCTTTGAGTGCCAGGGGCCGATCTCATCGGCCCTAAACCTACAAAATAAGTCTGTTAAAGAATATAAGAATAAATTATTAAAATAGTACAAAATTGTAAAAAAAAAATTGTTAGGCCAATGCATTCTCTTATATATGCGAGGCGACCTATGGTCGACTTGCATATATAAGAGAATGCATTGGTCGACTCGCATATATAAGAGAATGCATTGGCACAGGGTATATGGGTTGATACAAAAATCGACCTGGCACTCAAAGGGTTAAAGGCACTCAATCCGATCAGATGCTCCTAAATTACTATTTCTTTGGCTTCAGGGGAAAAAAATATTTGATTTGAGTCGAGGAACCCACCCATCAAAGCTCAGAGTGATCAGATATATAAATTTATGAACTTTGTTATTTCTTGAGATCTGCAGTAATAAGTGGCCCAGAAACATGTGGTCAAAGGGGAGGTTTTGCGATTAAGCTGTACCTTGGGCGATTCGCTTGACAGGCTTTGTCTTATTCTGATTTAAGTGTATCTGGGCATGGTATAACATGAGATAATAGTAAAGTGTATCTCCCTATAAAGTGAGAGAATGGATAGTGTCTGGTTTAACCCTTTACCCAACAAACCGGCCAAAAACGCCCAAATAAAGCTCCAACAGACTAAAATCCCTGTGCCAATGCATTCTCTTATATATGCGAGTCGACCATAGGTCGCCTCGCATATATAAGAGAATGCATTGGCCTAACAATTTTTTATCATTTTTTTTAAATAAATGTTTCTGACAATTTTTAGGACATAAAATAAAAAAACATCCATTACCCTGCAGGGAGCCCCACACATATATAGAAGCATATAGAAGAGTGTCGTCTGCTCATGTTTGTCTGGGGCTCTGTAGGGGTGAAATTATAAAATTGTTAAAGAATACAAGAACAAATTATTAAAATTGTAAAAAATTGTTAGGCCAATGCATTCTCTTATATATGCGAGGCGACCTATGGTCGACTCGCATATATAAGAGAATGCATTGGCACAGGGCCGTTCTGTTGGGTAAAGGTATAATAGGAACAGTTGCCTGTTTTCAAGGTAGTGTGGTTTTTTGTTGTGTTGTTGTTAAACATTATGGGGTGTTTGTTTCTTGTTTGGAAGAGCTTGATGGGCGTACTCTCACTAGTTAATTAGGGTGAAGACTCATTAATCAACCACCAACATTTGACACTACCGTATATGAAAATGGAAGATGTGATTTGAAAATTTTAGTCTAAAATTTGGGGAGAATAAGGTCTAGTTTGCATTGGGATCAGTAGGGGTCGATATTCGTGATATACAGTAATGCCCTAAGTAATCGACTCCCGAGAGCTTTCCGATGAATGGCAACAAGCCATATTTCCGACTAAATCCTGAAAAGTTACCCATAATTCTGCTCTGGTTAAGGAGTCAATTACTTTAGGGCATTACTGTATATGCTACCTGCAACAACACTTGTCTACTAGATATTTTTTATACTTAGGAGTTCTCCCATAAGAAGCAGACAGCACTTAACCCTTTCAGTGCCAAGTCCGATTTTTGTATCAACCCATATTTCCTTGATCATTTTTCAAATTTATTGAATATAATAATGTGATACATTGATGGAAAAAGCTCTTGGCACTGAAAGGGTTAACACTTGCTTCTACCTATGTGAGTCATCCTGGGGGTTTTACCATCAACTCACTGTTTTATTATTTTTTTTCACTTTATTTCTCTGTCGTGGAATGGTAGCGAAACCAGGACTCGAGCGTGAAGGAGTCTCCTGAGGACTATATCCAGCCGGACTAGACAGCGCTGATCGGGTTATCACTGACGAATTCATCGCCTTTTTATAGTCGCTTGAATGAAGCATTGTGTCTTCCACCTGAGATAAGCTTACCGTCGATCCTCGCTTATTGCTTGGGACAGCGTTAACTGAAGATACATAGCATAACAGATTAAATAGCAGTCGAATGTTGAATATTGCCATGCTTTGGTATATGCAGCTGATTAGGTCGTTCATGAAATTTCCATATCCCACTGTGGGGGATAATGATAAATATTTGCTGCAATTTTTTCTATAATCCAATCCATCAGTGAGGGCATAATAAATGACATTATTAGCTCAACTTGACAATGTTTGAGCTATTGCCATGGGTTGGTTATCAATCGTCTGTGCATGCGTGTGTCCATTAACAATTTCCTTTGGCAGACCCTACAGGCCACATCCCTCACCTGTTCATATGGATCATCTGGGTGACCTCTAGATGGGAGGTTACCATTTTTTTCCAATTTTCAATGAAAAACATGGCTGCCGGCTGGATTTTACTCTTTGTATGACCAAATCGTTTAGCACACCCTACAGGGCACATCCCTCTCCCGATCATCACCAAACTTCATATGGATCATCAGCGTGACCTGATGTGGCCTGTTACCAGTGCAAAACATTTAGTGATGCAAAGAGTAAAATCCAAGATGGCCACTGGCCACGTGTTTTTCAATGAAATTCGGATAAAATGCTAAGCTCTCATCTAGAGGTCACCCGATGATCCATATGAAGCTTGATGAAGATCAGGTGAGGGATGTGGCAGTGTGATGAGTGTGGGAGTGGGGAGTGTGATGGCCGAGTGGTTAGCGTGTTCGACTACTGGCCAGAGGTTTCGCTTGGACCCCGGATCGATTCACCTCGATCCTCGACAATTCAAAAAGTCGGGAGCTCTGATCGTGCCTATATAAAGTACCGTGTATGCCTCGCTGAGGTGTCGTTAAGCGGCAATCCTCTCCCGCCCGGTGTTATGTACAGGGATGACACTGGTTTGATCACGTCGTACCATCGGGTGGGGACGTTAATGGCTGTCCCGTGTACAACCATGTGTGCACGTTAAAGAACCCTACTGCGGGCAACGATCCACAGGTGAATGGCAAAATTCCTGTCTAAATTCCTCCCTTCGGGGCGTAAGCTTCCAGTACGCTGTAGATATGTAGATAGAGTTACCTGCCTAACAGGGTATGTATAAGTATAGACATAAAAAAAATTTCAGGCCTGTCGAGTTGAGTCCCAGTCTGGTTCGCAAGCGTGGTAAAAATACTCCTCCAGGTATGTATATATGTAAAAGTACTAACAAGTCCTACTAAAAATACCCCTCCATATAGAATAACAATACTAACACAAAGTCTATACAGCCGTGTGAGTGTGTATGCCAACGTCGGGCCATCGGCGGTTCTCCTGATATAGGAGGTATTTACAATATATAAGATAAGATAAGATAAGGCAGATAGTGTGTGTCAAAGGAAATTGTTGACAGATGCATGCACGGATGACCAACCCACGGCAATAGCTCAAACTAGCCCTGTTAATTCACGGTGACTTCTGCCCGGTTAATCCACTGTGAGTTGTGCCCAATTAATCCACAGTGAGTTAATCCACAGTGAGTTGTGCCCCGTTAATCCACAGTGCGTTAATCCACAGTGAGTCTTACCAGGTATGGAATCGCATTTCCATGACTTTTCCAGAATAGTGTATGAACCCAGAAACAGAACTCATATAGTGGAAAATATATAACATCATTAACCCTTCCATGACTGGATGTTCCTGAAATTTTGTAAAAACCCTGTGCCAACAGAAGGGCCCTGTGCCAATGCATTCTCTTATATATGCGAGTCGACCATAGGTCGCCTCGCATATATAAGAGAATGCATTGGCTTAACACATTAAAAATTATAAAATTGTTAAAAAAAGAATTTTTTTAGGCCAATGCATTCTCTTATATATGCGAGGCGACCTATGGTCGACTCGCATATATAAGAGAATGCATTGGCACAGGGTATAACTGTAACTATCACAATGTGGTCGAGGAGCCGGTTCCAATGATATCCATATGTGTATGGTTCTATTGAGACAGACCCAAGATAATTTAGGCTGTTGAAGCTTTATTTGGCCGGTTTTGGCCGGTTTGTTGGGTAAAAGGGTTAAACCCTGTGCCAATGTATTCTCTTATATATCAGAGTCTCCCATAGGAAGCCTCCCATATATAAGAGAATGCATTGGCCAAACAATATTTGCCTTGACCTTGTAAGTCAGTGCATTCTCTAATATATGTGAGGCTCCTATGGGAGACTCACATATATAAGAGAAAGCACTGGCATAGGATCTTTAATGCTGCACCAGCACATCTCCTGTCATGAAAGGGTTAAGTTAATTAACATTACCTGGAGAAACAGGAGAAATATCTGTCTGTAAATTCATTGGTTCGCTTGACGATTTTCCAAGTCGTCTACTCCCACCAGAGAATACAGACAAGGTGTTAGGTCGACTGGAGCTTGCCAGTTTTCGAGTCATGGATGATATTCCCCACATGTTAGTAACAGATCGATTGTTAGTCTCTGTGGATGGACAGATAGCGTGTTAGGTCAACTGGAGCTTGCCAGTTTTCGAGTCATGGATGATATTCCCTACATGTTAGTAACGGATCGATTGTTAGACTCTGTGGAGGGACAGATAGCATGTTAGTAAACGTTCAGACGACCACGATTCAATCGTAAGTGGAAACATTTCCGTCATACGAAGTAATTGGTAGTTGGATTGAGCATGCTCACGACAAGTCGCAAGTTAAAAAAAATATCAAGCACTGTTTGATTTTAGATGCGAAATCGTGGTGTATCCTTGGCTACCTCCACTTGCGATGTAATCGCAGTCGTGTGTACGTAAAAATTGTAGCTGGAAATGATCGTAGGGTAATCAATCACATGCTTTACAACAACCTACGATATCATCATGTACGACAACATCGCAATCGTGTGAACAAACTATCCACGATCTCGTCGGGCCTGATTCCTCCACTTACGATTGTATCGTGGTCGTCTGAATGTTAACTTAGGTCGACTCGAGCTTTCCAGATTTCGAGTTATGGATAAAATTTCTCACATATTAGTAAAAGGTTAATTGTTAGTATTTTTTAATGGACAGACAGCAGTTTAAGGAGATGGCCAGTTTTTGAGTCTAATGATGAGATGATAAGATAAAGCTTTTACGACTGATTAACAATTGTCTTCATGCAAATCGACCAATTATCAAAATCATTTGCGAAGGGACTGAAACTATGCATTGGCAGCAAGCCTGAGTTTAGTGTGCCTGTCATTTGCAGAATGAGGTCCCCAGAGGGTGACTTTTGTGATGCTATCCCGCATAGTGGGCTAGCATCACCAAATTCACCCTCTTGGGGACCTCATTCTGCATGGCCTCATTCTGCTATGGGAGACATAGATTCAGATTGAAGTTCCCAAATGGTGAATATTGTGATGTACACCCATTGGGAACCTCGATTATGCCAAATTGGGGATATAGAGAAACTAAACTAAAAAAGAAATAGAATCTATGTGAAGAAGTTTCTATAGAAATTTGATAATAAAGAAGCTTTCCAGAGAAGATGAGGCC
Source organism: Siphonodentalium dalli (assembly GCA_032622095.1). Lineage (NCBI taxonomy): Eukaryota > Metazoa > Mollusca > Scaphopoda > Gadilida > Siphonodentaliidae > Siphonodentalium > Siphonodentalium dalli. Next base: position 193,135,706 of record CP136067.1, on the reverse strand, counting down.
TAAGCAGAATGAGGTCTCCAGAGGGTGAATTTAGTGATGCTAGCCCAATCTCATCACTAAATTCACCCTCTGGGGACCTCATTCTGCAAATAACGGACATGCTATAGTCAGGCTTGATTGGCACATTCTCTGTTATATTTTTGACTCCATTTCAAAATAAATTATTAGGATTCATTTAAGATTAGAATATTCAAACATACATGTATTTCTTTTCAAACTTGAATCCTTTAACCCTTTCTTTACTAAATGGATTCTCCCATTCAATTATAAAATCATATTTGGAATGGTCTATTATTTATTTTGAGGGATTTTCAAAAAAATTTAAGCAGACGACAGACAGGTGAAAAGATAATACAAGTGCAGAAGAATTAATTTTCATTGATGGGAAATGTTCAAATAATAAGTTCAATAAACAACCTGATTGTTGAACTTTTATCTGAACATTTCCTAAGGGAATTACTCATCAATGATTATTTAATATAGAATGGGTTTGTCAACTGATTGGTTGATAATTGCCCTTGGAAATAGTTATTCCGATAATGGGTCATCACTATTTGAGTTCCACCATGTTAGTTACAGAATAGTTGTTAGCCTTTGTTAGGTCAGGAGGTTAGTGAGAAAAAGATAATTTTTATTTTAATTTTGTTGCATTCCATATAACGGATGCAAGTTGCATTGACATTTTTGTCACAACAACTTGCATCCATACTCTGTAGAATGCAACCAAATCAGCATCCATTTCTATACTGTATACACCAGTGAGTAAGCACATCCCTGAGGATAAGCCCAGTCTATTTTTTGTCCCAAAAATATCATGGGGTGTTCCTTGAATATAAGCCCACCCCAATTTTTGAGCAATTAGAGGTCGAGTATACATTGGTGTCAGGTTAACTCTGAATGAAGATGACAAAAAATCATTCACAAAAATAGCATTACTCCAGCTAATTTCCATTGCAAACTCATTAATAATAACTGCCCCATTGTGTTTCACAAAATGCTGTATTACAAGATATAAGATGACCTGTATGTCTTGTACATAATAAAACACAAAACAAATTATATAAAATAATATACATCATGATTCATATACAATATGATATTAGTTCAGCACTATGAATGCAAACTGAGATTTTGCATGTGAGGGGGGGGGGGGGGGGGGGGGGGGGGGGGGTCCACGAAGGTAAGCCCAGTCCCAAGTTTATGTATCAAAATATTCACGCCCCCCCCCCCCCAGCTTACTAATGGGTGTACACCGTGATAGTACAAGTTAGTATATTAGATTATAATATCTAGAATCATGTGATATATGTAAGCAACATAAGACAGATAACTCTATTATTATATACCTCTGTTCTCCCGTTTCTTTGCCATGGGTATGTGATGGTATGTACAGACAGGTCGGGTGTATTGCTGGAAGAAAAAATAGTCAATATCAGTCTCCATACAATAACAGTTATGATCAAGTTAGTGATAATTGAAGAAAATATCACACACAGATGGGAGGACATACTGCTGAGAGATGTCTGATTCATTCTAACTCCTCGACCTTTGACCTTATGGCAAGTGCCTCTATTATAAATAGGACTCATTTTCATGGGTTACGCTTTCCAGAAATTACAGGAATGTCTCCTATCTACAGCCAAACTTCAAAGCAAAATAGTCCATCCAAGTTTATTGTTATTTGACGACTTGGCAGAACAATTCTTTGATAACCAAACATCCAGAAATATGAAGCAATCAACCAATTTTATGTGGCATTGAGAGCGATTGATATTAAATAGCAATAACATGTGGCAATAAGTGGTAATAAATAAGATGTTTGAAGAAGTGCTTTTACATATTCACGACATCTGTTTTCATACAAGTCTGTCTCGAAAACTGCATCTTGTACCATTGTTCTCACCTCATAAAACACTATTGCGATATTTGATGTGTCTCAAAAATTCAATTTAGACCTTGTGCTAATTTCATGTAAACATTCTAGAGTCCATTCTATATCAGTGTTGCAAAACACTTTCAATTCTACGTTAAATGTTAAATGTGTTTTTGTATTCATGAATCGATGGAATACTACAAATTGTCCTTGTAAAAATACCAATCATGTCCATGCATTATGGCCGACTCAGTGTACAGTACGGAGACTGACGAGGTTTCCAGAATGTGTTTGATTGCTTCTGTGTCCAATAGTATCATTTAGACTAGGTTCTCTCAAGTAGAGGTGTAGTCGATGAAGTAGGATAAATCGACCACCCGAGATGGTATTTCACTGAATTTGTACTAGGTCTTCTTAAATAAAGAGTGTAGTTGATGTTGTAGTGTATATCATCCATTAGAGAGGGGAGATATCAATAAACTTACACTATGTTCTCTTGAGTAGGATATCGTATAGCCATCAACACAGAGGGAAGATTTAATTAAACTTACACTAGGTTCCCTCAGGCAGAGGGCATAGTCGATGATGGAGGGTAAGTCAGCCATCAGAGAGGGGAGTGTTTCACTGAATTTACACTAGGTTCTCTTGAGTAGGATAGCATATGCTAACATCACTGAGGGGAAATTTCAATACTTACACTAGGTTCTCTCAGGTAGAGGGCGTAGTCAATGATGTAGTGTATATCTGCTACCGGAGGGTATTTCATGAGCACCGTTATGCAACTAGCATAGTCGCAGGATAGTACTGTAAAACAGAGATAGATATTACAGTAAATCAGGTGGATTAAAAGATTGCTATCCTGATGAATATAACAAAACAATATCGGAAAGCCACCCCTATTGTGATCACAATGATCCCAGTCCCATAACAATAGCGTAATAAATAAGCCGATAAATAAATAAATACCCCCACCGATTGTCGGCTATCTCCGTTGCAAATCCTCATATGACGTCAAATGAGTAGACTAATTAAGAACACGGAATCGGAGTCAGAGTTAATCTATATGACGTCATCTGAGTGGTGATGTAAAGTGCGGAATCGACATGAGCGAGTGAGTGTAATGGATTACTGCGGGGCATGGCAATAATATTGTGTATACATGGTGAATTGTCATCGCCGATGAGTTATCTTCACTTGTTATTTATTCATAAGTGCTGTTTGGAAAGTTATTGTTTTGACAAAAATATAGAAGGCTGATTGAGTGGGGTAGATAACACTGTCACAACAAAATTAAAGCTTATAAAAGCTCGAGCCGATGTGTGAACTCTATTTGGGTGCGTGTTCACGATGTTGTTTCAATTTACTAATATATACGCCCCGAGTATTCACAATAATTTTTCGTTCGTGACAATACCAAATAAATGCAGTGTTTTCGGCTGTGGTCAGGTATAGTGACTCTCAATTAGTTATAATTCTACATTCATTTCTCCCGTAAAGAATATAAATTTGCCAGAGTGTCCAGTCGTGAGTATATCGAATCAAACCTATTGCCAAAAAACTAATGCAAATACCAAATAAAGAGCATTAAATTTTACTAGTCGGGCATGGTTACTTTAACATAAACCTGCAGTTAAAGTGGGGAGTATATTGATGAATAATTTAGTAAGTATTCACGGTGACAACTATTCTAAGTCGAGTCCCCATTTTCCTTTACCATGACTCAATAAAGAGCTTTCCATGTTAAGCCTATTCCCGATATGGTGCGAATAAAGAGTGTTTGTATATGTGATTACTTACCAGATTATTATCCCTCCTTCAAAAAGTGTTATATATAATTACATGGCCAACGTTTATATCTTTTATAATGCTATTGTTATGCATAATTGACACAATGAGGTCGATAATATATGCCCATGCCATATATACATAGATAAACTGGCAAACAGCATAAGGCAGGGACAAATTTAATTGGTATAAATTCAAATATGTATAAGAAGTCGAAAATTGTAGAAGCTTGATAGTAATAGGTATTCCCCTAATCGCTATGTCATTTTCAGGTGTTAAATCATGTGACTGCACCGACCGCTGATCATGTGACTTCAATCATGTGCAACATAAGATCTTCGGCATTCTTTGGAATGTTTTTTTTTACGATATTTTACTATATCATAAATCCTAAATAATGAGGTCTTTATTGTTGAAAGCCTTTTAGTCGAATTGCTAAGTTATATAATATCTGCTGCTTTTGGTCATTTGATCGTTGTATATCACCATTCAATAGCTGTCATATTATGTGAATTTGTTAACACTGAGTAAAATAAGTGACACCCTAATTTTTTCAGCTATGAGCAGGATTTATTGTAATTCTGTTTGCTGAAGGAATTTCATGGAGTATTGTAGATCTGATGAAACCATCTTCTGATTAGCAGCAAAAAATAATTAGTTTTGTTTTGATATCTTTGATACAAAATATTAAAATAATATTTAATGAGTTGACCAGTAAAAACACTCACAAGTTTCACGAATATTGAGCATCATTGCAACAAATATGTAGTCGACCATGTCAAAGCCAACTCCATCTGCAAACAAGGCATCCCATAAAACTAACAGATCCTGCATCGGGAACTCCCGGCCGAACAGCAGTCTCACCCACCGACTGGAAGTAAAATAGAAAATAATATTGGAAACAGTGATCTCAACCAGTCACAGTAGTGGAAGAAAATGACAAAATCAGATTGGAACCTTCCTGGCCAAACATATCATATTTTCCAAACTTGACTGGCTAGCATGAAATATGAATAATACGGGTCCTGCCGATGGGCTAGGAACCAGCCTAAAGGTCTCTAATTCAAAGAAGTCACTTCTCCCTGTTTGGTGCACTAGCTGTTATCAGGGAGAAGTAACAATGACTGAAGTTCAATTTACACCCTTCTATGATCCAATAAGAATTATGCAACATTTGAGCCCATTAATAAAGTCAATATAGTGAGTAAGAACCCCATATGCATACTGGTATATGAGAGAATAGTCACTTCTCCCTGGGACAAAAATAGGGAAAAGTGGCACATTTTAGGGAGAAGATGTGTCTCAAGTCGCCCTCTAGGCTAGACCCGGTGATTCGTAGTGTTGCTTCAAATCTATGTTTTTTTTAAATAGTTATTCAAATGTATAAAAAATAGACACCAATAGGAATACAGGCCATTCATTATCTGTGGACAGACAAAATAAATGGATATATCGGCTATCGCTGTGTTTAATACGGTAATAAATGGATATATCGGCTATCGCTGTGTTTAATACGGTAATAAATGGATATATCGGCTATCGCTGTGTTTAATACGGTAATAAATGGATATATCGGCTATCGCTGTGTTTAATACGGTAATAAATGGATATATCGGCTATCGCTGTGTTTAATACGGTAATAAATATATCGGCTATCGCTGTGTTTAATACGGTAATAAATGGATATATCGGCTATCGCTGTGTTTAATACGGTAATAAATGGATATATCGGCTATCGCTGTGTTTAATACGGTAATAAATGGATATATCGGCTATCGCTGTGTTTAATACGGTAATAAATGGATATATCGGCTATCGCTGTGTTTAATACGGTAATAAATGGATATATCGGCTATCGCTGTGTTTAATACGGTAATAAATGGATATATCGGCTATCGCTGTGTTTAATACGGTAATAAATGGATATATCGGCTATCGCTGTGTTTAATACGGTAATAAATGGATATATCGGCTATCGCTGTGTTTAATACGGTAATAAATGGATATATCGGCTATCGCTGTGTTTAATACGGTAATAAATGGATATATCGGCTATCGCTGTGTTTAATACGGTAATAAATGGATATATCGGCTATCGCTGTGTTTAATACGGTAATAAATGGATATATCGGCTATCGCTGTGTTTAATACGGTAATAAATGGATATATCGGCTATCGCTGTGTTTAATACGGTAATAAATGGATATATCGGCTATCGCTGTGTTTAATACGGTAATAAATGGATATATCGGCTATCGCTGTGTTTAATACGGTAATAAATGGATATATCGGCTATCGCTGTGTTTAATACGGTAATAAATGGATATATCGGCTATCGCTGTGTTTAATACGGTAATAAATGGTGCTGATCAGATGAAAAATATTTAAGTCAACACAGCTTGGATGAATTCTATTTAAAAACAAGAGCAGAAAGGGTTAACTAAACGATACCAAAAACCATAAAGATGAAAAACGTGCTAAGAAACACCTAGGTAAGAAATATGAGGCATATCAGAAGAAAACAGTTTGACTTAGATGCATCAGATAGCATTTGTGTGCAGGGTTAATTATTTTCTAAACCAATCAACCAATCGATACCAAAAACTATACAGGTGAGGGGTGTGTCATTATAAACCTACATATCAAATATGAAAACAATCGGACAAAAAATACTTTGGTTACAGCATCGGATAGCTCATGCCTATGTGCGGATGCAAAGGGTTAATAATTTCTAAACCGATCAACCGATCGATACCAAAAACTATACAGGTGAGGAATGTGTCATCATAAACATGCACATAAAATTTTAACAAGATCCGATAAAAAATATTCAAGTAAATGAATCGGATAGCAAGTGTCTACGGACAGACGGACAGACGGACAGACGGACGGACGGACGGACAGACGGACGGACGGACGGACGAACGACGGATGGTTGATCCGGACGTCGGCATTATGTGTACCATACATGGTATGGGTACATATAAAAATGGTCAACTCAGCCAAAATATGCCTCAGTTTATGTTATAGGGCATAAAATTTTCTTTCATTTGAGATATAACTTGGCGAAGTCTATTTAAGCGAAGTCAATATATCACACAGGAAATTCGCAAGTTTGGCAATTGTGAGCGTAATAATTGAATTGGTATCCGTGTATATTCACTACTTACCGGACAGCGAAGCTAACAACTGCTTTTCGTGGGCAGGTTTTGCTAGTTTTCGATACTATATCTCGACTTCCCTTCATTTGATAGTATCGAATTATACATCGAAAGAAAGGAAATTTCATGGCCAATAAGACACAATGAAATATATTGTGACTTGAGAAGAACGATTTTGAGAATCTATTAGGAATATGATATATGGTGTGTTTTCCCAAAATCGGACTTGTGAACCTTGGCACTGTTATAGTCTATATTGTTGTATCTGGTATTTTTCCCCAGGAGCCTGTGAGTAATACCCTAATGTGAAATTTGAGATATACCCAAACTAGAAGAGTGAACTAAATGTCCTATTTAAAGGTAGCCACGGTTGCTAAGCAAATACCCCCAATGATCGAATGACACCATTGCACTAACCATTAAGTGGTTTATTTGCATTAATTTAGACAGTGTCTAGTTGCATGGTGTTAATTGGTTTTGTTCAAAGGGTGGGGGGCACGTGTTTGAAAGGATTATGCATGCAGAGACCACTGGTCATAAGATCGGGAGACTTTGCCAGCTAATCTCTCCTTAGCAATAGTTACTAGGCAACTACTCAGAACTGGCAGGAAAACGCAATTATAGCTTATATATGCCGGTATATAGTGCCACATTTCGCTTAAAAACACATTTGTTTTGTGAATTATAGCCCATGCAATGGACATGCTCATATATTCCGACACGATACTAGTGGGCAGCAATAGCAAATACACACCCTTGCCACCACTGACGTGTATGGGACCATTTAAATAGATATTAGTGGGCATGTTGTGAATAAATACGGTATAAACTGTTTATTTGTCATTGTGCTGCTCTGCGCATGCGGGAGAAAATCAACTTGATATGCGATAGACCCTTCCCCAACTGTGGTAGAACACTAATCAATATATGCAAAGGTAAATTAAACTGAAAAAACTTGTCTAAATTATGTCTGTTTCTACAAACATGTGGAACATGAAACTATATGACGTAAACATAGAGCCAAATTGCGCTTAAAATATTGTATGTTTTTGTAGATTATAAGCTGTGCGCAAGCGCATATATTACTACCCGATACTAGGGGCCAACCATTCCTTACACACCGTAGGTACCCGCTGACATATGTGGGGGCCATTCACATATAAATCAGTGGGTCTAGCGCTGGTTATACTATATAAAAATTTGCTATCACCTCATGTCATCGCTGCACCGAAATATCAGTGTTACCGGATATAGTCATGGTTTGTTTGCACCAAAATATTGGTGTTACCAGATATAGTCATGGTTTGTTTGCACCGAAATATCAGTGTTAACCCTTTACCCAACAAACCGGCCAAAAACGCCCAAAGAAAGCTTCAACAGCCTAAAATATCTTTGGTCTGTCTCACTAATACCATACAAATATGGATATCATTGGAACCGGCTCATTGACCACATTGTGATGGTTACAGTTATGCCCTGTGCCAATGCATTCTCTTATATATGCGAGTCGACCATAGGTCGACTCGCATATATAAGAGAATGCATTGGCCTAAAAAAAATCTTTTTTTAACACTTTTTACCATTTTTTCTTATATTCTTTAACAATTTTATAATTTTTAATGTGTTAAGCCAATGCATTCTCTTATATATGCGAGGTGACCTATGGTCGACTCGCATATATAAGAGAATGCATTGGCACAGGGCCGTTCTGTTGGGTAAAGGTTTAAGGTTCAAAGGGTTAAGAGCTGATGAACCAAGAGATATAATTATGTCTGGGTCCATGGACGTGTAGCCACGAAGTACAGTTATATTAATTTGATGTCAAATCGGATGGTGCATCTTCTTTTTTTCTTTCTCTACTAAATATTCATTGATGAGTAGTTCCTTTATTTAATGCTCAGATAATAATAAGTTCAACAAACGATCATAGATAATTTGTTGAACTCATTAACCCTTTACCCAACAAAACGGCCAAAACCGGCCAAATAAAGCTTCAACAGCCTAAAATATCTTCGGTCTGTCTCAATAACACCATACAAATATGGATATCATTGGAACCGGCTCCTTGACCACATTGTGATAGTTACAGTTATGCCCTGTGCCAATGCATTCTCTTATATATGCGAGTCGACCATAGGTCGTATCGCATATATAATAGAATGCATTGGCCTAAAAAAAATCTTTTTTTAACACTTTTTACCATTTTTTCTTACATTCTTTAACAATTTTATAATTTTTAATGTGTTAAGCCAATGCATTCTCTTATATATGCGAGGCGACCTATGGTCGACTCGCATATATAAGAGAATGCATTGGCACAGGGCCGTTCTGTTGGGTAAAGGGTTAACTGAACATCTCCCACCAATGAATACGAAACCTTCTACACTTGTATGATATGTTTGCCTGTCTGTTGTCGGCTTATATTTTCTGAACACCCCTCCAGATGATCAATGGGTCATTCCAACATATACTTTTATCATTGAATGGGAGAATCCATTCTGTAAAGAAGGTAAATGGATCCATTATGACTGATTTCCAACAGTGAATTACATAGAGAGTAATCAATTGGTTCCGAGAATTATGTTAAATAATTCACGAGAGGCCAGAGACGTCGGTAAGAAACGTGTGCACATTAGCGCACGAGTTTCTTACCTAAATGTCTCTTACCTCGAGTGAATTATTTAACGTAATTCTCGGAACTAATTGATTACTCTATTTATAACACTTCTTCATTGGTTCGCCAAATATATTATTTTTAAAATTATAATACATTTTTCCTTAAAGAAAGCCTGAACACTGAACTATATGGATATATGTCCTGCGTTTGTAAACCATAGTAGAAAAGGGGTTAACTTTTTGGTCGCCTACGATCACTCACGGTCTTCAGTGGCTTGCCTCGGAATCAGTCACGCATGCGCAGTCCCAATATAACCGATTGAATCTCGTCAGTTTATTTTCAACTCAATCAGGAGATTGGCGAGTTGCGGGGTTGGGAATGGCGCCGCCATGGGAGGGCCCTATGATAGTTCAGTGTTCAGGCTTTCTTTAAGGAAAAATGTATTATAATTTTTAAAATAATATTTTTCCACCAAAGGAAGCCCTCACACTGAACTATATGGATTAGAATGCAAGCCCAGGAGGAGGCACGAGCAATAAAGTTAATAGCCAAATTTTGAGTAAAGGTACTCTTCTAAAACAGATTGTACCATATATGAACACTTTAATGAATCTGTTTGGATTATTTACGTGAAATAACTCATATAGTTAGAGTGCTATATTGCTCAAATGTGTACCGCCCCCCTTGTTTTGAAACAAACATCCCATGAGGTGCCATCCAATGCATAGTTGCGAGCGAACAGAGCAAGTATAACGGAAGAAGAAACTCTTCGTTCTTCTCTGTGTCGTCTTCTTCAGCTGTCTGTTCTAAGGTCCCACCCGTCAAGGTCCCATGATTCAGGATCATGAAGGAAGGCAGGGTTTCCGCCAGGGGGAAATAAATGAGTCCGTATTGGAGAAACACATAACGCGACGGGACGACCATGGTTCGTCCTGTCAGGCGAAAATTTTGTTATTTGACACTTAAAAGTAGCCATTTCCTTGCACCTGAGTGTCCCACAAAGCAATCCAAAGCTACATATATTATGCAAGTCGATCATTTCTGTGGGTGCATTAATTCTGTTGATGGTATACAAATAATTAATCATGTAATTACGTACGTATAAGACTGCCGTCTGATTGAATACTCTATAAATAACGAGCTACGAGTTACAGTGTTTACACATTTATAACTAACAATAAGATATAATGAATATAAACACTAAAAGGCATCTACGCATTGACCAATAATACCACGCAAGGAGAATTGAATAAATTATTTTTTAGAATTTCAGGTAGCGTCCGTGGAAATTAAACTGACAGGATTATGTACATGTATTCTGTCAATCGTAAAACTCTTTGTGCGCTGTGACGTCATACTGCAGGGTTTGTCTGGAGTATATTTTTATAGCGGCGAAATACGAATGGTAGCGAAGTCTTTCACTCGGAACGCGTAGCTTGTTCAATAGTCTGTATAGGCCAACAACTGACGATTGACCGCAGCTATAGAAACGTTTTGTAAAATATAATTGAGTTTCGGCTGGAAATGTGAACATGTGCGTCGTTGATTGTGCTTGGGGACCCAGGCGGGACAACGAAACTATTATTGACTGTACTTTGACTTTATCTCAATATTGGGGGGGGGGAGGGTATGTGTTTGTGTTTATCCTCCATGCGTGTAATATGGCTCAAATGAATGGTGTTGTCACTATGAATTCGCGCTATAAAGACAGGACAGGTTCCGTATTATTGTGAAATAAATCACTTTGGGATTTTGTTGAGTATGCATGGCAATATACGCATAATAATCAACACACGTAGAGAATCACATGTTTTTTTCAGGAACTTCACTGACATCGAACTCAAAACAAATGATAATACAGCAATAAGATAAATGATCAACATTGAGTAGTTTCATCCACGAAAATCCCGTGCATAAAAATGTCCCGACTCAGCAATTGGGTGTTCTTTGATCCAATTATGTAATTGTACGATAGGACGGGGTCTTCGAGTCTGAGTAGTTTCATCCATGGAATCCCGTGCACAAAAACATCCATACTCAACAGTCCGGCATTCTTTGATGTTACAGCGACATGTATTACGCTGTATCTAATGTCGCTATTTGACCCGCTTTTTCACCAGTATTCTGTTTAACTCCCGTTGCAGCCAAATTTTTTTTACGACATATTGCTACTGACATTTGGTACATGCCTGAATCAAACAGATCATCTGCGAGGGGAATGGGTCCGTGTGACGGACCCGCAGCCGGCCTGGCGGAAACCCTGGGAAGGAGACTAACTCACTCTCCGCCTTAGCGACAGAACGACCTGCACAGACGGAGGCCCACTAACTAACTGCTATTCGCCAAAGAAAAAGCCAGAGAACCTGATGCCAAATTTGTGGCACAGGGATTGAGTTGAGAACCCATTAGGCCAAACAGGTTGTACAACGATAATGGAGTCAAGCCATCTGAACAGAGGGAGCCCCCACCACCGCATCTTGCAAGGTGGTCATGCCCCCTGTCGTTCTTCTTAGAACAGTTTCCTTGTTTTTCTTCTACTGATCACATGTCTCTGAGGTACCTATGCATCACAAGATATCCGACAGAAACCCTGTGATACAAATCTTACGCGTATATAAATATATAAAATGATATAAAATATATATATCAAGATGATATATAAGTCAGCAATGAGATCATTTCAGAAGGCCCTTTGGCTCTTTGACAACTGAAATCAGTTCAAATGATGTACAATGTAATCAGATGATAAACACGGGTAAATTGTCACCATACGGAATATTCAGTTCTGAGCCTCTGCCCAGAACATGATGTCACTTGCCCCCCCAAACATGCAGCAGAACGACCTAGGTGTGTGATAGGTATGTTAGTGTGAGGCATGCAGCAAACTAGGGGAAGACCCGCTCTAAAATGGCTCGCTGATGAAGGAAACAAATGAAATTATCATCCTCCTAGTAAAGGACACACATCCCTTTATAATGTTGTTACTTATTGAATTTTAAGAGCCATGATAGAGAGGAGCTCCCCCGACCTAAGTGGTCCTGTTGAAGGCATGTTTAAGGAAAATAGGACAAATCCAGCATAGACCGAAGCGAGCAGAGTTGTCAGCATGGTTGCAGGCCCTTATGATTGGGCGGCTGGTGCCATGTGGTTGGGATCCCCTCATATGGGTTGGTCCCTGCCTGCAAGGAAAGGTCTGATGGCTAGTCAATGAGCTTCCTCGAAAGCTGAGCTGGACAGCGCAAACGTCTTTGCCTGTTTTATTGTCGAATGTTGATAGGACAAATCCGGCATATACCGAAGCGCGCAGAGTTGGCAGCATGGTTTCAGGCCCTTATGATCGGGTGTCTGGTGCCATGGGGTTGGGATCCACTCTGACTGGGTGGTCCCCTGCCTGCAAGGAAAGGTCTATAACGCTAGTCAATGAGCTTCCTCGAAAGCTGAGCTGGACAGTGCAAACGTCTTTGCCCGTGTTATTGTCTATTGTCTATAGGACAAATCCAGCATAGACCGAAGCGTGCAGTGCCCTGTTAATTTTATTACCATGTGCCAGATAATCAAATTGATATTGGTAATAGGAGTATGAAGAGCCATGAGATGTACTCTGTCGGCCAGGCCATTGGCAGGGTCGTTGTGGCACGTGACAACAGAAATGCTTTCCATGTAAATGTGCTTCATTCATATGTGAAGTCTATTGACCAGTGCGACAGTCGCGGGTCGTGTACCTTACCTATGAAATGTATATCACAGGTAAGATAGATTGAGTTCTCGATGCATTTTGAAGACGGTGGTACGAGTGCGCAGGGCATGCCAGGAGGGCTTGAGAGTTCATAGTTCAGTAGGAAGAAGCCTATAGATGAGATAATCCGTGGATAGGAAATCACGATCCGCAGCTTCTGCCTTACCGATGCCAGACTGTGACGACCGAAAAGACCCACAGTCTGACGTATTGTGCGCAGACGGGTCGTCATCGAAAGCCTCAGACGCCTTGGGGTGTAAGGATAGCATGTCGCTCCCTGCCCTAGCGTCGGAACGACCTGCAATGTCCATAATGGACGACAAAACACTAGAGGGAGGCCCATTCCGGCGATGGCTCAATCGCGGTGTAAATACCTCCCATGGAATTTTAAGCTACGGCCAACTGCTTGAGCAAAAGGCTGATAAACTGATTTCCAATTTTGGAGTCCAGTGTCGAAATGAAGAATCCCATAGCCAAAACTGGTTTCTTCTGATAACTGGAAGGAGGTGGAGCCATCGGACCGGGGTGAGCCCCCCCAAATTGCAGGTGGTCCCGACCAAGCTGAATGTCCTGTCCAAGCAGAACGATGGGTAGAGGCCATTGCAGCAGAAACCCCAAGACGGCTGAGAGGCAGGCAAGGCCGTGTCTTTATATAGAGCGTGACCAGGGGGACCGGGCTTGCTACCGAATGGGTAGGGCCACTGCCCTATGCCGAAGTCGCCGTAGGCCGCCCAGCCGGTGTCGTTACGTTTGCACGCGATTTGGCAACTTCAGCACACAGAACCGCTCGCGCCGGTGTGGGACCAAATGTCCTGGGGGTCCCAAGTACCCCGGCATCGCCACCGGTCGCCTCCCCACTAATTGATTGAATGCCGAGGCATAATCGGGGGAGCGTGAACTGTTCCTGCCCGAGAAGAGATCCGACCGAGAAATACTAGCCAGGAAGGATCCAGAGATGGTGCAAATAAAGGCTCTATATCATACTAGTAGACTAATCTCATCTGATTTTCATGTTTTAGTTGTTGAATTATAGAAAAATTCGTTGAAATAATGGAAAACCAACTTGAATAATTACTATCCCCAGGGGCGCTTTGAGCGCCCAAACCTGTAACAGGTAGAAAAACATCTCTGGATCCCTCTCAGAAATTTACAAGCCCACCGGTTCAGACCGGCTTGCTGAACCGGCTGGTGTATAATCGCAGCTATTGTTCATTATATACAAGGTAGCTATTAATCAACATACATCTAGGACATGGCTGAGATTTATTCGTAGCACTACGATACTACTGTCATATGAAGTTATTGTTATGCATGTGACATTGATAAACCAAGATCTAATCAACTGTGTAGATTGTAATCAACTTCAAGGTCAAACGTGATTAACACATCTGGATCATTTGTATTGAAACATAAAACAACATAGTATTATGTGAAAGCACGTTGTTCATAACATGACGAGAGATAGCGTCAGTAGCGATGGAATTATTGCTAAATAAATTTCCACGCATTAAAACGTCAAAATAATTCCCACGAAATTAGGATACTTCCGGCGGCGAATCACGTGGCATTTTTGATATCTGACAAATTCTATCATACCTTATAGGTGCTATAATAATTCCATAGATGTATTTCTCACAATAATCTGTGCGCCTCGTAAGGCCTTGAAATGGCGGCTAATTATGGCGAAATGTTGATTTTCATATTCGATAATTTTTTTAAGTTCGCCGCCTGTTTGAAAACACGAACAATTATATGTTTGAAGCGAAACGGTCCGTGAATTCGAAACGATAATTATAAAAACGAACGCGTAGGCGACCAGTAATTATTGTATCGATAAATTGAATTTGTCGCTATTGTTAAACGACAAATTCGGAAAAATACTCCCTTAGACTTCCGTTCGGTTTGGTAGCAGAAAATAAACTGACGAGATTCAATCGGTTATATTGGGACTGCGCATGCGTGACTGATTTCGAGGCAAGCCACTGAAGACCGTGAGTGATCGTAGGCGACCAAAAAGGTTAACCCCTTTTCTACTATGGTTTACAAACGCAGGACATATATCCATATAGTTCAGTGTGAGGGCTTCCTTTGGCGGAAAAATGATTAAAACACACAGAATTAATGCATGAAAGTCCCGATGTGGAGAAAGATTAACCACCTAAATTTCAGTCAAGATCAGTAAGCGACATAACGTCAATGATGTAACGAGCAATGACATAATTCACTAGTGACATAACATTTTTAATTAACGGCATTTTCAATGGAAATCGCTCATAGGAGTGTAATAAGATGGTTATATCATTGTTGATTCCCAGTACTAGTGTAGTGCAGAGGTATGATAATTTACTCACATTCCATAAATTTGAGGATAGATTTCAAGTCGCTCGAGATGAGAGTAAAGCTCATTGTCGTATTTCTTCAGAATGTAATCTTGGATCCTTGTAAGCTTTGATACAATAGCATTTGTGAAGCCGGTTTCTTGTAGCTTGGAAAATGGCTGCGCCAACATGTAAACATCAACTCCCTGTGAGAAGATAGAATCATAATATTGAGAATACATTCATGATATGGCTGGAAATGAAGAAGAGGTTGCACCACGGGTGCTGTCATACCACCATGGTGCCATCATACCACGGGTGCTATCATACCACCATGGTGGCAAAATGAAATATGGGCAGGACAGAACTAAAATTTTAAAGCAAATTAATCCTTCCAAGACTGGAATTTCCTAAATTTTGCAAAAAACCCTGTGCCAATACATTTTCTTAAAAATGTGAGTCTCCCATAGTCTCAGATCTAAAAACCCTTGACTGAGATATCTGCTTGGATGGACGGACGGCTGATGGGCGCACTCATACATGTAATGCAGTATGCCCCCTTCAAGTGGGGTTATAGTGATGATATTTTTATTAGTTTTTACTTTTAAAGGCCATTATAAACCTATTTACTCCACAACTCTCAGCCATTAAAATGGTGTCAGGAGCTTGAATTCTGATGATAATAATACTCAGAAGGCTCCAGTTTCTCTTTACCTCCGTCCGTCCCATTTTTTTCTTGATATCCCAGCATTTTGCTGCATGTATCTAATTATGTTGGTGTTGAGCACTGCACTGTCTGTTTTCGGTTAACCGTTCATGCAATTTTCATGACGGGTCACAGCCGTGGTGACCGGTTGACAAGTGGAAGAAACACCAAAAGCTCAAGTGTATGATTACCATTGGGACCTGTGACCTCTACAATCTCTGCTCACAAAGGCGATGATAAATGAGAGACCGATCACGATCGGCAGATGTTTAACCCATACCTTGGCGATACCGATTAGCTATTTTAATAAATCCTTACACCAACCTTTTCACAAGTGCAAAAGTTTCAATAATTGACACCTTACTATTAAGGTCACAAGTGGAATCAGACTTATTGGGCACCTTGCTCACATAAACACAATAGGAACACGGATGTGGCATTCCATTTCAACCTATTAAGTGACTTCAACACAGATATGTCTTATAGAGTGATAAAGCTAATTAAGCTCAATCCATAGTCAGAGAGAAGCACCATAGCAGTTAAAGACAAAATAGTTATTTATTTGCATATTACACTGGAATGTGAGACATAACATATTATGATTTTTTTAATATTGTTATTTTTTTTATTATGTTTTGTGTTAGCTGCATATTAAAAATTCTTGGGATCATTTAGATGGGACAAAAGAGTTAATAGTTCCCGATTCAAAAACTAATCAATCCCTGAACAACTATACAAGTGAGGGATGTATAGACCTGGATATAAAATGATTGATAATGATTGGATATAAAATGTTTTTATGCAGAATTTTCAGATAGCTAGAGGTAGGATATGAGATTGGTCAGATTGAAAATATTAGATTCATTACATTGGATAGCATACTGTATGACTATGGAATGGGGTGGGTTAATTTTCTTCTAAGCTGATCATTGGAAAGATATATTGTATCTAAACAGCGGAAATATAATTGAAGTTACGGTTAATATATTATCAAAATAATTCAATCGATACCAAAATTTATACAGGTGAAGAATGTTTCATCATTAACATGGATGCAATTATTTATATAGTGATCAAGTGAAAAATATTTAGTTATCACATTGTGTCAACAGGATTGGTGGAGGATGTTAATATTTTTGAGCAAATAAACCAAATGACCCTCACTGTGCAGGTTAGGGGTGTGTTATCATAAACTATGCCAAGAACTAAAAACATAATCAATGGAAATATTTGAGTCATAAAATCGGATAGAATGGGTTTAATCTTACCCAAACTAATTAACTGATAAACACAACAAGTCTATAAAAAGCATGTCATTGGATTTAGAAACCCATACAATAAGTCAGTCTCTAATGTCATGAACCTGTTTCAACAAAGGGGTTAACTTAATTTTGTACAGAACACAGAATGGACCAGAAAGTCATCAATCATGGTTTTGACAAGTTTTTAGAGATGCTAGCCCACTGTGTGTGATAGAGTCTGAGAGTCAGGAGAGAAATTTTATTAGTGTTGAGAGATTTGTTTGATCAGGTGTTCTGGTCCATACAGGAGAGAACCCCTATCACTGTGATATGTGTCTAAAGAGATTTGACTGTGAGCCATGGTATTTATCTAATGTCAAGCTAAACAAAACTCATTTCCAATAAGACACTGGCTGTGTAATAAGATCTCCTCTTCCAAGCTCACAGTGCCTGCAATCATTAATTAGATTATCAGCTACTTGAATTTTAAATGGCCATAACTCTGTTAAAATATACCAGATCAAACTCAAATTTGAACCTGATCTGTATTTTGGGGTGAGGACCATATGTACCAAATTTGGTGCTGATCAGATGAAAAATATTTAAGTCAACACAGCTTGGATTAATTCTATTTAAAAACAAGAGCAGAAAGGGTTAACTAAACGATACCAAAAACCATACAGATGAAGACCATGCTAAGAAAAACCTAGGTAAGAAATATGAGGCAGATCAGAAGAAATATGTTCAACTTATTGCATTGGATAGCATGTGTGTGAAGGGTTAATTATTTTCTAAACTGATAAACTAATCGATACCAAAAACTATACAGGTGAGGGGTGTGTCATCATAAACCTACATATCAGATATGAAAACAATAGGACAAAAAATACTTTGGTTACAGCATCGGATAGCTCATGCCTATGTGCGGATGCAAAGTGTTAATAATTTCTAAACCGATCATCCGATCGATACCAAAAACTATACAGGTGAGGAGTGTGTTATCATAAACATGCACATAAAATTTTAACACGATCCGATAGAAAATATTTGAGTAACTGAATCGGATAGCAAGTGTCTACGGACAGACGGACGGACGGACGTACAGACGGACGGACGGACGGACGAACGACGGATGGTTGATCCGGACGTCGGCATTATGTGTACCATACATGGTATGGGTACACATAAAAATAGTAACATAATAATAATAATAATAATAATAATAATACATAGAGCTGAACTTTAGGTTAATCGGTTAACCTGTCAATCAGTCACCACTGCCATGACCGGTCATGAAAATTGCATGACCGGTTAACCATAAACAGACAATGCAGTGCTCAACACCAACATATAATTAGATACATCAGCCAAATGCTGGGATATCAAGAAAAAAATGGGGCGGATGGAAGGAGGTAAAAAGAAATGGAAGTAACTGGAGTCAAAATTGTCAGTTGGGACGTCTTTGCACATATATCAGTCTTCAGTTTGGGAGGAGGAAAAGGGGGGGGGGGGGGTAGGAGAGAGGAAAGAATGTAGAGAGAAAGAGAAGTAAAAGTATTAACCAGATTCTCTACCTTAGCAGTTTGGACCTCTTTGCACATATACCAGGCTTCTATCGTCTCCATTATCTGACAGAACATCGTACTGAAAATACATGATAAACAATAATAATCATCTACCATTGTCCATCTGTCAAAGCACAGGAGCTTGGAATTTGGTCAAAACCCCTCTTTTATTGGCGGAACCACCACCCGGGACCAAAGGTCACGGAAGGAACGAAACAGAAAATTGTTGCCACCTATTTTGAACTCAACTGTATTCCTACAAAAAATATATTTTCACTAAAAACTTTTGGTACCTCTTACACCTTGGATGCCAATCTACAACATTCCATACGTATATTTTTCCAGTTCTTCGAAAACCTCACTTTATTTTGGTAATGTATTGTAAATTCACCAACGAACACAAATCTGCGACACCTACATCACCCGTTCTAGAATCTGAATGACAAATGGCAAAAAAACATTTTTCCGGAATAACAAAGTCGGAACGAAATAAAATCGAAACCTAAATTTAAAGCCCGCGAAATTCAAAAATATTTGAAAGTGCGTGCGGTTTTCGAACTTAGGTGCCAGAAAACTTAAATCTGTTTATGTTTGCGTCATACTATGCTCGTTTTTGAAGATCTAATCCTGATGTTTTGTGCATTTTCCTGAAAATGTCTGTATTTTTCTGTGTCTGCTATTATCATCTCATGAAAATGACGAATACCCAAGAAGATATTCTTCATTTGACTGAATGGTAATTTGTACATATATTTCATATTTAATTTATTTCTATTTATGGCACGACCACCTGGTATTGTTTTTTTCTTCTTGTTTTATGTTCGTTATGTACCGGTATAGGCCTATATGTACTACTTGACTTTGTAATGCTACTGGTTGCAATGATTGGTCATAAGGGGACCAAAACTCTGTAGCTCCCTCTCTCTCTCTCATAGGAGCTTGTGTCGCGCTCCGTTGTATAGGCCTAAAATATCCATCATATAATAGTAATAGTAATCAACCAACTGATTACTTGTCGAATATCACGAAGTAGAAGAAAAAGATATATAGACTCACGGGGAGGCCTGGTATATATGCCTATGCATGAAGCGATTCCTTTGTGCGTTTTGGTGCAGATTCGTTGCCAGAATATCTTAATTATTTCCACATCAATTGCTGTCTTTTACTAGTTCTGACGAACAAATATATGTCTTAGTTGATGAGAGAAGACATTTTTCTTGAGTTAGGTAACGATATTGGCCATGCATATATAGAACGAGTGTTTAGTTTCGCGTAATTCAAATTTGTCAATGTAGGGTACAAAAACTCGCCATTAATATGCCAAATACAGTAACAAAATGTAATAAGATTCTTTAATGTAAGAGCACAAAATTAACCTGCGTATTCTTCACAGTATACGTTTTATTTGTGCGTTTGCAAGTTGTATATAATACAAACTGGTTTACCGAATAACTAGTTTATAAATTTGAGTTAGTGATAAACTCGCTAACATAAATTTTATTTAATAAGCAACTATAAGTATTGTCAACTGTACCGGTACCAGGATCTATAAATAGTATACGTCACTCGTGACTCGTGTGTCGTAACGAATCAGCACCAAAACTCTCAAAGAATGGCTTTATGCATATGATTATATAGCCTGTGCTCATGAATTGGAAATTCAATTTTTAAATTCAAGACAGCTAGCCACCATTGGCATTGTTTTTCTCAAAATCAAAAATACCAAAAAAATATTAAAAACATTACTTAATGTAACTTACGCTGATGGGGTCATTGTCACAAGGCTCCGCGATCCGATCACATTCGTAGCCAGGTTTTTTAATCGATCACAAATGTAGCCAGCTTTTCTATGGCGATCACATTTGTAGCCAGCTTTTCATATTCAGGCGAGCCTCAATGAACACGATCAGGTTAATCTAATTTTTCTGAGTTGATTGATGAAAACAACTTGAATTTAGTTTTGATTTTAGTTAATTTATAACCTGATGTTTCGGATCAATGTCGTTGGAATGCTCGAATTATATTCCAATATAAGTTGATAAACGAAGTCAGTTTTGGAGCATGACGTCGACATTTTAGTCACGAACGTGATGACGTCATATTTCGGGCAATATAAACCACGAATTAGAAAAGCTGACTACGAATGTTATCGCCGGTGAAATAAGCTGGCTACACTGGCTACGAATGTGACCGTCACTGACCGGAGTCTTGTGACAATGACCCCATCGGCGTAACTTTCATGGTCGATGAAACGAGTGGCTGAAATCCGACGGCGGCCATGTTTCTATGACTAATTACACGACGATCGCACCAATGTTACAGTCTCTAGCAATGATTCGTTCTCATTTTGATACCAATGTCATGACCCATGAACAATTTAACGATGATCGGTTCATCGACATATAGGCCTAGCCTCTCTAGGCAGTGTTATTGATTTAATTATATATGCGGTGTTGTCGCTGAAATCCGACGGCGGCCATGTTTCTTTGAGAATTCACAGCAAAATGACTCGTTCCCATCTATATGTCAATGTCAACCTCCGTGACAAATTTAATTATGATCGGACCAACACTGCGACCTCTTGCCCATGGTGCTAAATGATGCAATTCTGAAATCCAAGATGGCTGTTGGTGGCCATTTTTTTCATGCAAATAAGCCCAAAATGACTCGGTGTCGTCTATATATCAATGTCATGATCGATGGACAAGTTCGTGATGATATAGGAGCATCGACACAGGCTCTAGGCTGTGTTATTGATTAAGATTTATCTAGTATTATCACTTAAATCCACGATGGCTGCCAGTGGCCATGTTTTTATGCAAATGAGCCCAAAATAATTCGTTCCCATCTAGACGCCAATGTTATCATCCATAAAAAGTTCATGATGATCAGTGCATCGGTACGGTCATGTAATAAACATGTAATCAGCAGCTATGTTCGAAATTATAAACGGTACTTTCATGCTATCCGTCTCCGGATCATAGTTTTAAAGTTTCCGCATATTTTGGTACCAGTTCCGCTACTCAGATTCTAGAACGGGTGATGTAGGTGTCGCAGATTTGTATTCGTTGGTGAATTTACAATACATTACCGAAATAAAGTGAGGTTTTCGAAGAACTGGAAAAATATACCTATTGAATGTTGTAGATTGGCATCTAAGGTGTAAGAGGTACCAAAAGTATTTAGTGAAAATATATTTTTTGTAGGAATACAGTTGAGTTCAAAATAGGTGGCAACAATTTTCTGTTTCGTTCCTTCCGTGACCTTTGGTCCCGGGTGGTGGTTCCGCCAAAAAAAAGAGGGGTTTTGACCAAATTCCAAGCTCCTGTGGTCAAAGTAATGCTTGAATAACTGGTCATTCTGGCATTATTTTGAACAAGTGATGGCTCATATATTACATTGATGTTTGTTTTATATTGTACATTACTTAACCCTTCCATGACTGGAGCTTCCTGAAATTTTGCGAAAAACCCTGTGCCAATAGGGAGCCTCACATATATAAGAGAATGTATTGGCCTAATAATATACACCTTGACCTTGTAAGCCAGTGCATTCTCTTATATATACGAGGCTCCCAATGGAAGACTCATATATATAAGAGAATGCAATGGCACAGGATCTTTAATGCTGCAACAGCCCTCATCATGAAAGGGTTAACCATTTCTTTACTAAATACCCACCGACAAGTAGTTTCATCAGGAAATGTTCACATAATAAGTTCAACAAACTAGGTTGTTGCACTTATTATTCGAATAATTCCAACCAATGAATATAAATCCTTCAGGTCTTGTATTATCTGTTTGTCTGTCTGTCATCTGGTTACATTTCCATGACACCCTTCCAGATGACTAATATACCATTCCAATGTATACAATTATAACTGACTGGGAGAATCCATTTAGTAAAGAAAGGTTTAAACAATAGTCATCATTTACCCATGTCCAGCTGACAAAATAATGCTACAATAATTGGCTCTATCTTGCATATTTGTCAACTGTACATGTGCAGGCTTATATTTTATTATCCAACCCTTAACTAACACTATTTCTGATTGGGTAATAGCTGTCACATGATAATCCGGGAAAAAGCCATATTGGACTCCAGAAAGTCATATTGGACTCAAATCGAGTCCATTATGATTTTTATAAAAGTTATAGGAATTGGTGACGTCATTTTGATAAACATACAGATAGATAATAAAAATGTCATTATACAATGTTGTGTACAGTATGTGTTTTCTTGTACTCGTCCAGGTTGTGGTGAAAAGTCATATTGGACTCGACAATATGAGTCTCATCCAATATGACGTTTCACCTCAACCTGGATTTGTACAAGAAAAACACATACCTTACACAATATTGTGTAATAACTTTATATTGCATTGATGTGGGTTTTATTGAATGAATGGCAGCAAGCCATATTTCCGACTGAATCCTGAAAAATTACCCATAATTCTGCTGTGGTTAAGGAGTCAATTATTTAGGGCATTACTGCACTATGTTGAATATAATTTTGACTGATCAGTTTGGTATTGTATTTAATCTACATAAATTTGTACTTACATATTTATGGATTATGTCAATACCATCTGCAGAATTGTGAAGACTGTCAAGCCTTAAAATAATTTTTATTTGACCAAACAGACATGGTCTGACATTTCAAAATGAGACCAGACATGTCTTTTTTATCATCCGAAATAATGCCGAGTGAAACAAACAATAGTATATTATCCCCTAATTACAGGTAAGTTCCTACGCAAATCTGCCCACCCTGGCCACAACATCAAACATGCTTGCCAATTTCACGCTCAATTCTAAGGTTATAGAAATCTTCAATTGCTCTGATCCTAGAGCTATTACTAGTACCATGTAAGGCTAGGCCTATCATTATGAACATATGACTGTATGGAACGCAGGACAGTAGTATGTTATAACTCGCCCGGGAGGAAAACTTGTTCCATAAATTATCCAATTAAAATATTTTGTAAACATCCAAGTTCTAATAATCATACATCTGAAAAACCCAGATTTTGGCAAAACAAATAATTAAAAACAACTCTCCAACAGAATCAATTTCATTTAAAGACATATTATGGACTTGTTTGGGTGCGTGAAACTGATATGTTAGTAGTCAGGCACTATGCCAACTGGAGGAATGCAGGTTTCTACTAACATCGCCAAAAATCTCAAGCAAATCAATCGTACCACGTCATAGAAAACATCGTCCGAACTATGCTCAATTGTAAATATTTACTTCTTGATTCAGGACGCAATTATCGGAGATAAACTAACGAAAACTATTTGGCCATCGAGAGTCACTGAATTTAATTAATATATAAGAATGACGTCATGTGTTGTCAATTTGGATATAATATTTATAAATATAACTACTTTGAGCAAGATTATTCTCCATTTCTGTTTGATCACCCTGTCGGAGTGTTTCACATCACTTTAACAGCACACTATATAAATTTATTTTGTAAATTATCACATTACCAATTGTTCGTGTCAGACCACTTATTTGGAGCCTTGAAGGCTGTTCTATATATTTTGACTTATTAGTTGCGTTTTGCATTTATTCGCTTTACTCTATACTTACTATGCATCATGTTCTATACATTTTGGATCCATGATCACATGTACCACATCCCTGCAATGAGAATAATATAGGTTAATGAACATCAAATATTGACTTGAATTTTTTTTAAATGTTGCCTGATCTATTTGAATAGGATACCATTCTCATCACAATAAAGCTGCTTTTAATAAACAAATTTATGTTCATAATATTTATGTTCATAAAGTTAATTAAAGGGGTACTGTACACTAAAACCGACCATTTATGGGACCATCTCCTTATATACTCAACAGAATATATACAATAAATGAATGAATATGAGCCACGGATTAGTGCAAAATATGCTCATGTGGTCTATGAACGATGCAAAAAACATGGTAATTATAATGAAAATGAATTTATGAATGGAATCCCATTTAGAGGTAGTTTTTCCATGCCACAATTAATACAACATAATTTTTGTAAAACCTGATTCCAAGACAACAAATACCATTATTGTAAATAAAGCACAGACAAAACTGATGACTTGGTATATTATTTGTCTATAAAGGCATAATAAAGTGGTTTATTATATGCTTCCCCATTAAATAGTGGGAAATTGCCGTGGCGTAGAGCGTTATATCCATCGCCTGGACCGACTCGATGGATAACACTGACCGACTCGATGGATAACACAATAGTATTACTTTTTCGGAGATCACTTCCGGTTTATAGCGGCGAATCACATTAAGTTTCAAAGCGTATTAATAACAGCCGGACTATTGTTTTAATTATTGATTTTCACGGTTCATAAACTGTTATTTAATTGTTATAATGTTAACTCATTTGTTTTAATATATTCTTATCACTAAATTATGTATACATTAATTTTCTCGCATCATTTCAGAATAAAACAATGGGGACTATTTCGATATTTGTCATTCAGTGGTGAGCAAATCAATTGATGGAATGTAAACAAAATGCAAATGTCGAAGCTTTCTAACAATTTGAAGTGAACTGTAGGACAAAATTAGCAGTTTTGGTGCGGTTTATAGCGCATATAATAAAAAGAAAACCTACGGGTTTTGGTTGAATACCGGATTATCTCATTCGTGGGTGCAAGGAAGTACAGAATTTCCACTCGCGGCTTGCAGCCGCTCGTGGAAATTCTGTACTTCCTTGCACCCACTCATGAGATAATTTGGGTATTCAACCAAAACTCGTAGGTATTCTCTATTTATTTCTTATGTTACTGAGCGAAATCTGTTTGTTCAAAATGACTAAACATGGTATATTCCCATGAAAGCTATGTTATGCCCACACACTATATTAATACCAAACACTTGATCCCCATTTAGGAGTTCCTGGATAAGCTAATTCATGCGGCAAAGATAAATCAGACATACCATGATATCAGAATCTCTAATATTTGGCACTTTCAAAATTTATCTCAAAACTTATCTTCACAACTTTTTGGGTGATTTTTCTTTTAATTTAAATAAAGTAAACATGCATTGAGAAAAATTTATAAATGAAAAAAAGGGACATCAGTTGAAAAAGTAACAAGAATAATAAATTAAATGCAAGTAGCTCTTAAAACTTTCATTACATGCTGTAGAAAATGTAAAAGTCAGAAAATACATTAATAGCAAATATAGAAATTTTAAGAAAAACAGTTTGACACAATCAATCAAAACATCTAGTAGTTGATGTTTGGGAGATAAAGAAGCAACAACTTTTTCTAAGAAAAAAGAAACACACTCCTATTTGTGTATATGCTACTAGCTGAAACAGGCTCCCTTTGGGATTGTAGGTGGACCCTTTGTGTGCTTTGTGCACATTTTGATCTTCTAAACAATTTGAATTTTTTTTAAATAAATTTGTTTATAGACTCAAATTTGTTTGTTTGTTTGTTTTTAAAATCAAAATTTGTTAAAACAAATGCTGTTAACCCTTTACCCAACAAACCGGCCAAAACCGGCCAAATAAAGCTTCAACAGCCTAAAATATCTTCGGTCTGTCTCAATAGAACCATACAAATATGGATATCATTGGAACCGGCTCCTTGACCACATTGTGATAGTTACAGTTATGCCCTGTGCCAATGCATTCTCTTATATATGCGAGTCGACTATATATAAGAGAATGCATTGGCCTAAACAAAATCTTTTTTTAACACTTTTTACCATTTTTTCTTACATTCTTTAACAATTTTATAATTATTAATGTGTTAAGCCAATGCATTCTCTTATATATGCGAGGCGACCTATGGTCGACTCGCATATATAAGAGAATGCATTGGCACAGGGCCGTTCTGTTGGGTAAAGGGTTAAAACATCTGCCAGGTTTGGTTGAAAAATGGGTCTATGGGTCTGGTCCACACCAGACAGAGAGATCCTACTATTGTATGTATATTCAATGTGTCAGCAATAACAGTTTTATGTCAATTGAATTTGAGAAAGGAGCAATAACTGTAAAAAATAACTTCTTGAGTCACCACAACATGCTTCAGTTTCAGTTTCAGGAACCTAGAACTTAAACTGTAGGATTGCGAAAACCCTGTGCCAATGCATTCTCTTATATATGCGAGTCTCCCATCGGGAGCCTCGCATTATGAGTCGCATATATAAGAGAATACATTGGTATAACAATATTTACCTTGTAAGCCAGTGCATTCTCTTAAAAATGTGAGGCTCCCTTTGGGAGACTTGCATATATATGAGAATGCACTGGCACATGATCATTAATGCTGCACCAGCACAGCCCCCATCATGAAAGGGTTAACTATGTGCAAGGGTTTTAGGCCCCTTAGGTACAAACTGTAGGAGGATGAAAACAGAACAGAGATGCACATGGAAATCATTTTTTATAATCAGGGACAGGGACAGGGGGTTTGGGGAACCTCCAGACATGTCTCTGTCTTTGAAAACATTGGGGGTGCAATAACTAGCAATGTTAGATGGCTCGAGCTAAGCAATTCAGAAGTGGAATAGTGCAGGGTCATGTTAGACTTTTCTTTACTAAATACTCATTGATGAGTAGTTCCCTTAGGAAATGTTCAGATAATATGTTCAACAAACGACCATAGGTTGTTTGTTGAACTTATTATCTGAACATTTCCCAAATTATGAATATGAATCATTTTGCTCTTGTTATTCTGTCTGTCATCTGCTTTTATTAAACACCTCTGAATGAATAATAGACCATTCCAATGTATTATTTTATAACTGAATGGGAGAATCCATTCAGTATAGAAAGGGTTAAGTGAACAAGGAGAAGGATATTCTCAAAGTATTCATCCAGCAACCAAAAGCAGAAGCAAGCTGTAAGGTTAAAGGTCGCATATTAAGTTGCTTTTTGAACAAAAACAGCAAACCTGGTGTCACTAGCAAACAAACTGAAAAACAGATTTACAGGGAAGCTTGAGGGAATTCAAATTGGAAAATAATGGCACTTCATTTAAATAGTCAGAAAAACATCTGGCGAGCAATTAAAGACATATTAATAATAATAATAATAATAATGTATATCATTTATATAGCGCTTAATCCCTGGTGTAGCTCTAAGCACTTACGTTATTACCCCAGCTGTTTTTTATGAGTAATGCCGAGTCTTGTGCCTGCTGCCATTTTACAGGCGCTTCACTAGAGCGGCTTACGGATACCCAACAACCAGGTACCTATTTCTCGTCTAGGTACGACAAAGTGAGCACAGTACAAGTGACCTTGCCCAAGGGTCACAACCTGGTGCGAGATTTGAATCAGCGTGTGGCTATATATAGCACACACACCGCTTAATCCAGCCAAGCCACTGTTGTAGAGATGATAGTCCACCGACGGGGCGTGAACTCACGCCGGTGCGCTAACACCATTACAAGTCCGACACTCTAACCACTGGGCTACCACTTCCACATTATGTACTAATTTCACTACTTCAAATTGATATTTTACGACTCAGCTACTAAACCCATTTGAAGAACGTATCATTAAACTATTAATGTTGTCGAAAATTCAACAACGATGGATATAGCATTTCGTAAAAAAAGGCATCTGAACTTCACAAAAATGTAAACAAACAGTCCATCATTAGTCCCAAATAAATCGCTGATAAACAAATGAGAATGAGAGTTACAATATTTGATTTATACCATAGAATGACGTGTGTCCTGGCAATACAAAATTATTTAAATACCAGCTTTGAGTAAGTTTATTCTCTATGTGCCCCAGCGGAGTGTTTCACATCACTTTAATGTGGCATATTATTATATACATAGAGATCACAGTAGGGCCCCGTGAATATTCGAAGTCGATACTTCTGGTGTGATTCGGCGATCGGACATCCAATTCTAATATTCTCAAATATACAATTTGTTCTAGGGCTTGACAGTATTGATGTTTTTAAAAACACGATTCTTCCAAAATAACGCCGTGATATACAATTTATTGAATACTATTTTCCTTTTGAAATATACAATGTGAAATCACATTATAAAAGGAGAGATGTAACACTCCGGGTTTTCATTGTAAGGTATGTAAAACACTATCACCAGGCAGTAAATGAGTAAACTATTCTTAGAATGGCACGTGCCCATTCTATAAAGTTCCTGTCTTCCTGAGTTCACAACAACATTGAGCTAATTACAAATGAATGATAATTTTTCAGCATTTATCAAGCCCTTGAAATAGTGTGTCTGTCATTTGCAGAATGAGGTCCCCAGAGGGTGAATTTGGTGATGCTAGCCTGCTATGCGGGGTAGCATCACCAAATTCACCCTCTGGGGACCTCATTCTGCTTACACCTCAGCAGAATGAGGTTCCCAGAGGGTGAATTTGGTGATGCTAGCCCGCTATGCGGGGTAGCATCACTAAATTCACCCTCTGGGGACCTCATTCTGCAAATGACAGACACCCAATTTTAAGGCTTGGCATTTACTGCAAAGCAGATTAGCAGAAAAATAT
Organism: Siphonodentalium dalli; assembly: GCA_032622095.1. Lineage (NCBI taxonomy): Eukaryota > Metazoa > Mollusca > Scaphopoda > Gadilida > Siphonodentaliidae > Siphonodentalium > Siphonodentalium dalli. Next base: position 193,106,190 of record CP136067.1, on the reverse strand, counting down.
TGTAATCGCTGTTTGGGATAATGAGTGAGCGATGTATTATCGCTTCGTGCATGAACAATGAAAAGAGGTCACGCTATATAGAGCGTGTGTTGTCATTTCTAGCCAAAGCGCCTTGTCAGTCGGGTCAGCTCCAAAGTTTTGTTTCAAACATTTGAATAATTTTATGGATTGATGGTTAAATAACATAAGGATATGCTTATGTTGAAAATATATCTGAGAAACAGATATTCTTGTAACGCATGAAATCATGCATATTATAGATAATTGACATGTATCTTAATTTTGTTGAACAATCATTAATATAAGCTAATTAAAACTTTGAAATGTGCATAGCGCACCTTATTTATGAAGAAATAGTTTTATAGTAAATGCATACAATGTGTCAATCGATCATAGTGTATTTGAACATTTTATATAGGTTATTTTATATTTGTATATTATAATATAGTGTGTGCACAGGTTTGTGTTGCACAATTGATTAATTAGAATGAATTTCAGAACATTCGAGCTGCGTTAGAGATGTTGGTTTCAGGAAAGCAGGTTTCCTTTGTTCCCGCCCCCCCCCCCCCCCCCCAAGAGGTTTTTCGTTGGTTTTTCCTGACCGCCAATGCAGACAAAGTAGGATGTAATTAACCTGTATGTGAACACGTGCCCGTCCCTTAACTTGACTTGTAAGCATGTATACCAATAAACGCTGACGTCGACTCCTAGTGGACTCTGGCACGTCTTGATGGCAATTATAGTTTTATCATTATTGGAGAATTGAGAATACTAGACCATTCTGATGTATACTTTTTTTAAATTGGTGGGAGAATCAATTTAGTATAGAAAGGGTTAACGTAGGGCACACTAGTATCATAACCTGGTGGCCACAATAATATTATAGCCTGGTGTATGAACACCTGGGTGCAAAATAACTAGATACAGGACGGAAAACCATAAAAATAAAAATAATAATTATCACTCAAACAATTGACAAAACAGTGGAACTATACATCAATTTTACAACATTTTTGAAAACATGCAAATTAACCCTTTACCCAACAGAACGGCCCTGTGCCAATGCATTCTCTTATATATGCGAGTCGACCATAGGTCGCCTCGCATATATAAGAGAATGCATTGGCTTAACACATATTAAAAATGATAAAATTGTCAAAGAATGTAGGAAAAAATTATAAAATTGTTAAATAATGTATGAAAAAATGGTAAAAAGTGTTAAAAAAAAGGCCAATGCCAATGCATTCTCTTATATATGCGAGGCATATATAAGAGAATGCATTGGCACAGGGCACAACTGTAACCATCACAATGTAGTCAATGAACCAGTTCCAATGATATCCATATTTGTATGGTGTTATTGAGACAGACGGAAGATATTTTAGGCTGTTGAAGCTTTATTTGGGCGTTTTTGGCCGTTTTGTTGGGTAAAGGGTTAATAGAAAATACTCTGCTATCAACTATTTTCTCCACCACATTCTAACATGATCATTATACAATTATCCCATTGTTTCGACGTTGACACGAGGAATTCTTAACAGGAAGAAGTTAATATTCACCAAGGCTGTAGGCCGAGGTGAATATTGACTTCCAAGGGATGACAATTCCTCGAGCCAACCAATAAACAATACGATAACTGTTTGACATAGTCACATTGAACATCACTGAGAAAACCTTATCTATTTTAAAGTTTGATAATATTTATGCAGTATCTGATGTTATTAACCTGTTGTTTCATTAATGAGGTGATCATCATTGGATATCTCGATATTTTCATTACGTTTTAATATAGAGCAAATATTGTTCAAGCCATCCTCGCTGTTGTAGGAGTTAAACTGTTAAATGTTCCAAAAATTACTTTTTTCTTAAATTGTTTCTTGAAATTTAAGCAATATCAATGACTTGGTGACACTGCAGACATAAATAGGTGCAAGTCTGTTTCCCTTCCTGACTGACAGAAAGTGCAAATTTATGTTTCAGGCATTTTGCAATTAATTAGTTTTGCATTTGTAAGGAGTATGTTGTGGTTAACTTTGTATTAGAATGAAATGAGGATACTGTTGAGATTTTATGAATATTGGCATAGTTTTTTTCCAGTCATCTGATATTGTGATATTGAGCATTAACTTGCCATACGAAAATAATTTATGCCCAATGTGAATTATGTTTGCCGTTGGCAAATTTAGTAAGGCAGCGTGAATCCTGATTCAGAATGTGTCAGATTTGGTGAAATGGATGATCATTACTAAGGAAATTGGGTAGCAAAAGAATTAGGCACTAAATAGGATTGTCTGTCACTTTATATATCACTACTTACTCGAGAGCCTCAATCTCTCCCGCATGGAGGTATGCCTGATGGTCGCAATGTAGAATGAAAATCAGCGGGGCCAGTATCTCATGCATACCCTGGAATACAAACACGAGATAAACATATTTATCTAATATATCGTCTAAAATCACACAAACAAAAATAATTTTAAAAAATGCATTGCTCATAAGACAAACGTATTTACACTAAAATATGTTTAAAATAAAACAGGTGTGAAAAACAACAACATTTGAGACAATATAATCTTGATAATAAAAAAATTTCTAACCTAAAATTAAGTTAGGTTATGCAGATGAAAAATCAAACCATGATGGTTAATTATCATTACTAAAAACATGTTACGTAAGCCACATAAATATGTTAAAATTCATTTGATCAAAACTAAAGACAAAAGAAACAGGAAGAAAATGTTGAAATAATTACAATAAACATAATTTTCCTTCATTAGCCAGGTTAAGCCACACATACATGTAACTTATAACATGTATTACTATGGTATTAATATGCCGATTCCCTTGGTAGGAAATGTCACATGATATTACAGAGACAGACCCACATGTTTATAGCAAAACCACCATCTGCACATGTTCTATACCAGAAAATAATTATTTTGCACATGTACAGTAATGCCCTAAATAATCGACTCCTTAACCACAGAAGAATTATGTGGGACTTTTCAGGATTTAGTCGGCATTCAAGCCATATTTCCGACTAAATCCTGAAAAGTTAGCCATAATTCTGTTGTGGTTAAGGAGTCGATTATTTAGGGCATTACTGTACGAATGAGTCTATTAAAGGTACTCAATCCGAACAGAGGGTCCCCATCTCAACAGATTCCAACAAAAACAATCCGATCAGAGGGTCCTATATTACTATTTCTTTGGCTTTGGAGGTAAAAAATATTTGATTCGAGTCGAGGAACCCATCAAACAAAGCTCAGAGTTATTAGATATTGATTTTTGAAATTTGTTAGTTTCTCGAGATGAGTACTAATAATTGCCGTCAGTTTCGTAACCTGCGCGAGATGTGTACACCAAAACACTATTCAAACAGACAAAGATGGATAACTCTAAAATCAAGTGGTAATAATAACGCAATTTTGACTGAGTTCTGGGCCAGAAAGTATTCCCGATAATGAAAAATAATAGATTTCTAAAATCGATATCTAACAAATCTGAGCTTTGATGGGTGACTTCCTCGACTCGAATCAAATATTTTTGACCCCCGAAGCCATTGAAATAGTAATTGAGAGGAGTTTTATCGGATTGAGTACCTTTAATTGGTTTTATGGCCAGATATCAACTGTCAAATGATGAAGGTTTAACATGTTTAAAAAAAATTCAGCTAGCAAAAATTCCAACCATCGTCTCTTATAAAGAGCAGCCATAAATCCATTGCCCAAAAGTGAGAGATAATAAGAGCGTTCTCAATTATGAGATTTTGTGATCATTTTTTATGTACAATGGTATAGATACTCTCAAAGAATATTTTTATACAGGAATTTATTCAGTATCTGCAAGTGGAGAATAAAATATGCGAGGAGTGAAATATCATGGAGACATCCAAATAAAGAAAAGACAAGAAATAACACAATGAATAAAATAAGGCTTGCATGCAAAAGGTTAGGAAGAAAAACACTGCAGATGTCGAATGTTCTGTTTACATGTTCATATCCATCAGATACAAAGGAAAGTACTGGTTAAAAATAAACCCAGGCATGCACATGTGTCCTTTAGGTTTTTTCCGACAAACTGCAGTCTAAGCCTACAACCATTTATAAATCACGAGGTTCCACCTCGGATGCTGGCAAACCCCCCACCCCCTACCAAATTGAAACTTGGGCATGATGGAACCAGAGTTGTTAAGTTTGATGGATTGTCCATGAGACTCTTGGATTGACCCAGGGAAAACTTCCAAAATACTGAGAAACACCCATTTCCCCTGCATGTGCAGATGCACTGTCAGTAACATCAACACTAATCTGATAGCAGTGAATTGCAGGGTGATAACCTCCTATAGCCCGAATTGTGTCATGTGTGAAAATGTTGTATGAACACAAGGACGCTTCACAAGTGACAACAGTTGGAGTGACATCAGTTGGAGTGACATCAGTTGGATTGAAAATGACTGTAGACAATAGAAGGGGGGAAAACTCTGTATTTTTAACAGGAACTCTTCAGCTTTCAAAAACCACATAAGGAATCAGGGAGCTAACTGTGTTCTAGAGTCGGGGAGCGAGTACACCGTGGAATGCTAAAGGTGAAGGTAACTGAAGAATGACCTTCACCTGATACATGCGACACATTATTAAAGGATGTCATCGCGTTTATTTGATTTGTACATCATATCTAAATAATTTAAACTGGTGAATTAATGGGGGAATGGATTTTTGTGAGCGGGAAATTTATTTAACTAGCTGCTGTTGTTCTGAGTTTTTCCAGATCAAATTTGGCTGTGGGATAGCCCTGTCGTACACTTGGGGATTTATTTTAAAAAGTAAACACATGACCTATGATTTTTCTTGCATTTTCGTAATCAACTGGTGTCAATCTAGCTGGGTAAACATCACTGGTATGGCCTGCAGGCTTCAATTCAGTGAATTTGGCCGAAACGTTAACACTGTCGCCTATGGGAAACCATTTAGTTCAGTGATTCCATAAAGGTATTGCCGATTAATGTCACCTATTTTTCGACATATTTTGTTTCAGTCCCGGGAAGCCTAGGTCAACAGGTGCCCTTTATATATCTCAGCTGTTCTACGCATTGATGGAGAAAAAAACCCCAAAATTTACAAATAAACAGATGAGGATACTCGGCTCTAGAATTGAAAAACACAAATGACATCACCCTCTGTTGTAAACAGTCATGATGGCTAACCTCCATACCATATTCCATTGAGATCCAATGACCCATGGCTGAGATTTATGCCCAGACAAAGACAGATGGACAGATGGACAAAGTCAATCCAGTATAACTTCAATTTTAATTCAAAACGTGGCAGTAAGTCGTAAGTCGGGATTTTTTTACCCTGTGCCAATGCATTCTCTTATATATGCGAGTCGACCATAGGTCGCCTCGCATATATAAGAGAATGCATTGGCCTAACAACTTTTTATCATTTTTTTTAAATAAATGTTTCTTACAATTTTTAGGACATAAAATAAAAAACATCCATTACCCCGCAGGGAGCCCCACATATATATAGAAGCATATAGAAGAGTGTCGTCTGCTCATGTTTGTCTGGGGCTCTGTATGGGTGAAATTATAAAATTGTTAAAATTGTAAAAAATTGTTAGGCCAATGCATTCTCTTATATATGCGAGGCGACCTATGGTCGACTCGCATATATAAGAGAATGCATTGGCACAGGGTAAAAAAATCCCGACTTACGACTGGATTTGATATGGCGGGTCACATATGTGTCACTCAATGGGTGTACTAATACTATGTAGACTATGTGTACTACTAGACATGCACAACAACACCTAATGCAGTCTCTTTGAAAAGCAGACAAAAATCCTATATCAGAATTACGTCTCTAGAACTCGCTATTAAAATTAGGTTCTGTATGGAAGGGATTCCCTACATTTCATTGGAGAGTGGTGCAGACTGCGTGCGATTTCATTGGTTTATGGCATAGCAGATCACATCAGAGATCAGAGGTCAATGACGTGTTGACTATTTTCTCACGCATTGTCAAACTCAACTATTGTTGGAAAACTGAATACAGGCGATATATCCATGATTCAATTTACTCTTCGCAATATAGTAGACATCATCTTTGATTTTTTTTATCAGTCAAACGATATTCATGATCCAGGTATGCACTCTATATTTGGAAGCGGTTTATTACGTCATGTTGGGAATGACGCGTCATTGTAGAAATGAGATATTATGGACAATTCTAGAGACGTAATTCTGATATAGGATGTTCGTCAGCTTTTCAAAGAGACTGCACCTAATGATCTCTTCTTATTTTCTAGTAATCGGTGAAATCCCAAACATTTCCAGTGACGATATTTCATCAAGAGAAACCATAAATGGTTGCCACATAAATGGTTTCCTAGACTCCAGTTTCGCGAAAGGGTGAGATTGAATACTCACTTGTTTATATGAGAGAACTGTATTTTTTTGGCGACAAAAACAGAAGAGGATGTTAGCCATTATCTCTTGGATGTTGTCCATGGTGAAGAATTCAAGTTCAGGAAATCTACGTAAATAATACAAAACAATGTGCAATAGAGAGAAAGAAAAAAGGTAAATATTTAAACCAAAATGCAGAGGAAAGAAAAGAGAAAAAAAACCATTAATTACATGCCAGCAGACCTTGCCTTCTAAACCCTTATATGACTGGAGCTTCCTGAAATTTTTTGTAAACCCTGTGCCACTGCATTCTCTTATATATGCAAGTCTCCCATAGGGAGCCTCGCATATATAAGATAATACATTGGCCTAACAATATTACCGTGACATTGTAAGCCAGTGCATTCTCTTTTATAAGGAGACTCGCATATACAGTTAAACTTCGTTAAGTCGAACGTCGGTAACTCGAATAACCCACTTAAGTCGAAGCCATCGCCTGGTCCCGGCTGAGCATGTGAGCAAAGCCATTAGAATAATTAAGTCGAAGGTGGATAAGTCGAAATTCCGCTAAAGTCGAAACGAAATTTAGTCCCACCAGCCAGATTATAACACTAATTACTATGGTTAATCGAAGAACCGTCGGCGACGCATCGCCATGTGATTATAACTCAGTGTGCTTCTATTCATTACCCTAAAAAGCTGTGAAGTTTCCTGGAGTCTTTATTTATCCTAATGCATCGCTTATTTAACATATTAATGAGGTGTGGGGGTCAATTTCCCCTGTGAGGATTAGTAGTGTTGACAGGCGAAATGAAAATCATATTTAAACGGCCAGATACAAAGAATAATTTCATTCAGTCATGTCTTACCAAATGGTCAAAACAGTTAAGTCGAACACTCGGATAACTCGAAGTAATTCGACTTAACGAAGTTTAACTGTATAAGAGAATGCACTGGCACAGGATCTTTAATGCTGTACTAGCGCATCTCCCATCATGAAAGGGTTAAATTCAGTGATCGAATGTGGAGGAAATGTTGCCTCTGCCATTTGTTATAACTTATTATCTGAACATTTCTCCATCAATGAATAGGAATCCTTCGCCACTTGTATTTTCTGTTCTTCTGTCTCTCATATGATTATATTTCTTGAAAATCCTCCAGATAAATAATGGACCATCCCAATGTATACTTTTATAAATGATCGGGACAATCTATTCAGTAAAGAATGGGTTAAAGAGGAGGGGGTGTTCATTTTCATAATCCACCACCCTCTCCCAGTTCCAGGTATTAATTCAATTTGTATCCTACCACTTTCTCATGTTGAGTTCAAATATGTTTACTGGATACTCACTGATGAGTAATTACTTGATTCCCATTGATTTATTTGTAGGGATGTTCAGCTAAGTTAAAAAAAACACACACAGGTTACAAATAAATCCAAAGGTGTTCTCTGCATGTTGCCTGCTTACGCGATTTGAAAATCCCTACGAATGAACATTAGGCCATTTTATTGTAAACTAATTTTTTTTAAACTTGAATTTGGAACAAGACAAACTGCTTTGAATCAACCAATAAAGATGTAAATTATGTTGTTGATTTCATGTATCTTGCAAACAATCGAGCACTTTTTCTAAGAAACTGTTTTAAAAACTTATATTCTGTCTATTATTTGTTTTAATTTATATGATAAATTTGCCTCTGAGATTGTCATCAGCATAATAACAATACAACCTTAATTTACTCACTAATTTTCAAACTAATATTCAAATCATTTTACCTGTGAAACAAAATTGTTTTGCCGAATAAGAGCAAAATTAAAATATATTCTTATATCTATATATCTATCTATTCAACTGACTAAAACTCCCACTCCATCTATCAGCCCTTTCTATCTCTAATACTACTCTTTAAAAAAAATTAAGACCTTTATCTTCAAACACTATATATGAATTCACCTTATAATGTATATGTATTATATATGTATAACAAATTGTGTACCTTCATTACCAACCTATTGAAGTATAAAAAAAAAAGGCAAGATCTGCAAAGAGAGATATCAATAAAATATTTATTCCTCGCCTGTTGGAATCCCAACCATTGAATACATATTATTGTATACCTCTAGTGGAATACAAGCATCCTATTCTCAAATCAGTTATCAAACTCGTTGCGAACAATACATAGTTACATTTTGCTTGATCTACACTCTTGCAAAATATATCCTTGGGCCATCCACATGTCATTCGATAAAAGATTCTTGATTAACCCTTTACCCAACAAACCGGCCAAAACCGGCCAAAACCGGCCAAATAAAGCTTCAACAGCCTAAAATATCTTCGGTCTGTCTCAATAGAACCATACAAATATGGATATCATTGGAACCGGCTCCTTGACCACATTGTGATAGTTACAGTTATGCCCTGTGCATATGCATTCTCTTATATATGCGAGTCGACCATAGGTCGCCTCGCATATATAAGAGAATGCATTGGCCTAAAAAAAATCTTTTTTTAACACTTTTTACCATTTTTTCTTACATTCTTTAACAATTTTATAATTTTTAATGTGTTAAGCCAATGCATTCTCTTATATATGCGAGGCGACCTATGGTCGACTCGCATATATAAGAGAATGCATTGGCACAGGGCCGTTCTGTTGGGTAAAGGGTTAAGATACGCGTTGTGTTCTATCTATTTATTCCACAACAGTTAAAGCGAGGCACATTTATTCAAAATAATTCCAGCCATTGATTACATACTGTTGTATACCACAAGAGGAATACACGCCAAACCTGGTTGATGTTGTTGCCAAAAGTGATGACGCCAACGATCCGCTTAGGGCGATTCACAGATAATTACCAGTTTTTCATCAGACTTAAATCACAACAAAAGTAGTTATAGTATCAGTATTGATCACATGGATTAAACTGATCTAACACAAGGGTGTGGAATAAATACTGAACACTACTTGCATCATAATCTAGAATCTTTTATCAAATGAGTTGCGGACGGCGCAAGGATATATTACACGAAAGTGGAGCTTGAGTGAAATGTGTCTGTGGGCCGTCCGCAACAAGTTTGATAAAAGATTCTTGATTCTTGATTGCACGTTGTGTTCTGTCTATATACATCATATTCATGCATCAGTATCATCACCTCATGCAATAAGATAAAAGTTTTTAAAAGTTTCTTTTTTCAAAAACCTACAATGACAAAAAAAGAAGATTGTATCTAAATCCATACATGTACAGGGCCATCTATTACCATGCTTAACAGAAACTATGCAACAAATGAACCAATTCAGATCAAGTGTGAGAAGAAAATACACTAACAAACACTAAGAAGGACATATAACAACAAGATAATTATAATGAAAAGCAGTAAAGGCTCTTATACGAGAAGTTCAGAAAGATTCATTTCCTAAGAAACTAATCATCAATGAGTATTTAGTATAGATAGAGTTAACATTGTCATATGACTATCATTATTTTCACCGGAATACCACCTTAGTGTGTGACAATTTTCGAATAGAATGGATTCTGAATAAGAATGAGGCTGCAGACCGTTTTCATGGATTCATTGACAAAATGCTAAATATTAACGTAATTTTAGCTAATGCAAATTGTCACTCAATCTTTATATTCTTGATTACTAGAAACATTAATAAATTTAATTTAATAAAAAATATAGTACAAATAATGTCCTTGTGTAATTCTTTATTCAAAACGCGACATTGAGCATTATATTTTTGTCTGCCCGATAATGTCTAGAGAGTTTTTAGAGAATGGTGGCAATTGTCTTTATAGTCTGCATATATCAGATAAATTCAAAGGCATAATTAGTTATTCTCATAAAAGGAAAGGTAATTTTGATTGATTATTTTATTTATATATGTCATATAATAAACCTTTTGTCACTGCAGCGAAGTGGTCTTGTTCTCCTTATCACATCTCATTGAGATGGTGGTACCACAAATGAGCCTGTGGAAGCTTGTCTGATCCGTGATCTCACCTTCTCAGCTCAAAGTGACATGGAGACTCATTTCACTGTAGTGATAATATATATTCATCAAGCCAATAAAAAGGTCCTATTAAATTGTTATGAAATAACTTCCTGTGATTCAACATAAAAGTACTAATCGTGATCCAATATTTACAGACATATTATGTACTTGTTCGGGTATGTGAAACTGATAAGTTGGCATTCAGGGGCTATGTCAACATGATGAATGTGGCATTTTAGTAACATCGCCGAAAATTTCAAGCAAATTGACCGTACCACTCCATAGAAATCATCATCTGAACTATCCTCAATTGTAAATATTTACTTCTCGATTCGGGATGCAACTATCTGCGATAAACTAACAAAAATGATTTCACCTTCGAGAATCATTGCATTTAATTAATATTAAAGAATGATGGTGTGTGTTGCCAATTTGGATATGATATTTGAAAATAACTACTTTGAGCAAAAATATATTCCATTTCTATTTGATCACGTTTCACATCACTTTAAAAAGTTTTAAAAAATTCAAATCTAGAATATTGAACTGGTAAGAATCCAGGCTGCTTTCCTGCAAGCCTGCAAATAGTGTATCTGTCATTTGCATAAATGAGGTCCTCAGAGGGTGAATTTAGTGATGCTATCTGCATAGCAGGCTAGCATCACCAAATTCACCCTCTGGGGACCTCATTCTGCTTAGGCCTCATCTTCTGGGAAGTATCTATAGTCTCAAATTAACATAGTTTTTAGTTACTTTTTCCCTTCTAGGAAGTTTCTATATTCCCTAATTTGCAGAAGATAAAATGCATAATCGAGGTGACTAATGGGTGAACATCACCAATTTTATACTGGGGAACTTCAATCTGATCCTAGGTCTCCCATGGCAGTTGAGGCCTAAGCAGAATGAGGTTCCCAGAGGGTGAATTCGGTGATGCTAGCCCATTGTGTGGGACAGCATCACTAAATTCACCCTCTGGGGCATTGTCTGGGGACCTCATTCTGCAAATGACACACAGGCTTGCTTTCCTGACAAGGGTATAAAAAGGGTAGAAAAATTTAGTAGAATAAGATAAAAGACATACCACACTAAAGCATGCTATAATTAGCTACAAAAACAACAAGTTGACAAACAACGGTGACCTCTGACCTGACGATATGAGATATCTGGATAAAGCTTTGCATAGATGAATAAAATGTCCACCATCAAGTTACGAATCTGATTAGAATGGAAAAACTCTATCTGTGGGTAGCTAAAAATAGAAATCCGAAAACAATATTATGATTCTGATCAGCAAAAATATAAAAACTCCAGCTAAAATAGAAATCCGAAAATAATATTACGATTCTGATCAGCAAAAATATTAAACTCCAGCTAGGCCACGCAAAGTTAACTTCATGTTTCTCAGGCCTGCGCACAATGTCCCAAAACCTACTTGTGCGAACCGTTATATTCGAGATCCGTCTGTCAGGAAAATTTTTAATCGGCATGAAATAATTGTGGTACATTTGTGTACGAACATGCGTGGAAATGAGATAGAACAGATCCATTTCTCAAGTCAGATTTCAGCTTCATTTCTGTAATTGCTACAGTAATGCCCGAAGTATATGACCCTTTAACCACAGCAGAATTTATGGGAAATTTTCAGGATATAGTCGGAAATATGACTTGTTGCCATTCATCCGAAAGCTCTCACCGAGACTAATCTTCCATATCTCCATGGCATCATTTAAAGCAACAAATCATTTTTAGGGTGTTGAATTAAATCTTGTAATTGTTAAAAAAAATTGTCATATTGTAGGGATCAAAATAGGTTAATAAATGCAAGAAATATTTTGCCAGTAAAACTCTTTTGAGTGGATAGAAAAGAGAAACAATAACATAATTGGAGAGCAGAAATTGTGGGGGGGGGGGTAGGGAAGTGGGGCCGATGGAGTCATTGTCACAAGGCACCAATCAAATTCGTAGCCAACTTTTCAAATCAATCACATTCGTAGCTAGCTTTTCAAATTCCATCATTCTAGGACGCGATAAGTGCCAAGTCCGATTTTTGTATCAACCCATATACCCTGTGCCAATGCATTCTCTTATATATGCGAGTCGACCATAGGTCGCCTCGCATATATAACAGAATGCATTGGTCTAACAATTTTTTCATCATTTGTTATTATTTTTTACAATTTTTTACAATTTTAATAATTTTTTCTTATATTCTTTAACTCTTTCAGTGCCAGACTTATTTTGTAGGTTTAGTGCCAGGGACTCTAACGTTTTTCATGGGCATCAAAATTATTACTATGAATACTTGGTGATAGTTTTGAGTTATAACATGCCCCTAAGGTTTTATCCAGTTTGTTTTTAAATTCGCTATAGCATGCTTAAGCATACCCAAAAAAAATTAAACCCCAAAAAAATATAATTTTTTTTTTTGGGGGATTTTTAAATTGTTTTAGGGCCTAGGGCCGATGAGATCGGCCCGTGGCAATGAAAGAGTTAAGTTATAGGTATAAAACTCGAGCAATTTCACAACATTGCATGATCGAAAACAATAGGTATATAAATGGTAAACTAATATTTAAAGGCCCACTTAATTTTCGAGTCTCCGATTATTTGTTTTATTGTGACTTGATATACAGTTTTAATAACAATATATGCCATAAAATATGATTAAAATACTATAATTCATCACCATTTGAAACATCTGTGTCTCAGAAGATGCCCATAGAGAAATCATAGAAAGATTTCCCCAATTTTGGCTCCAAGAATGCAACAGAATTCAAACTAAAGATGTATTTTAATGGGAGGGGAATATCTCTATCTTTAAGATATTGAGTTATTACCCTCAATTGAAAAAAATACACATTTTACTACAATCTAGATGACAAAAACATGTCGGTAACTCAACAAAAACAACATGTTCACAGTTTATTACACCCGATAAGTTGATAATACAATGTTTTGGAGCTTCCCCTTTCAAATCGTATATAATATCATATATTTTATATATGTGATCTGGGGGTTCAAAAATTAAGTGGTCCTTTAATTCATTTCTTCCCTTACGTAAGTTGTTTTTCATTCATAAACTCAAAAATGTGGTTTCATTCGTTGGGCCCACATGAATATGAAAGCTGGCTATGAATGTGATCGCCCTTGAAAAACTAGCTACACTTGTGACCAACTTAAAAAGCAGGATACGAATGTGATCGATGCCTTGTGACAATGACCCCATCAGCAGAAGTGGGGGGGGGGGGGGGGGGGGTGTTTGGATTGTTTTGGGGAGGGGGTTGGCTTGTATATAAAATGTTACCTCCAAAATGTACACATAACATTGTGCTGTTTTTGACATATGGTAAAGCTGTGAGTTTTATTGATTTCAAAGATAATAAATAGACAGACAAAGGCATGAAAACTAATAAGGATCAGCCCGCAATCTCTAAATATGAGATAATGAACAAAGGAGTACATACGTTCTAATAACATCCTGTTTTATGGTATATCGTAACTCATTGTCTTGAAAGAACTTGTTCCATGGGCTCTGTAATGAAATTATCAATGACACTGTAGCTCAAATTAAGATTGACAATATTTTGTCTAAATAATTTTAAAAAGAGGATTTTCATATAAACAACTGAATGTGCAACTTATGTAGGGCCCATAATGAGACATTTAGTCTATTGATGCAAAGCCAATTTTCATTTTATTTTGTTTTCTGTTAATTGTTTTGAGTTTGGGAATTACATACAATAAACTAAATTATATAATTATAGAAATCACAAGTTTGTTTAATTAAATAAAGCAATATGGACCTAAATTCCAGTATACTGCAACCTTCAGAGTGTGCAATAAACAGAACAACATAGTTGTGTGAACATATTAATGTAAATTGCACTTATTTGCGAGGCCTTGATGTAAAACTTTAACCTATGGTTCTCATTTTACCATCGCGCCACAACAACCTATAATATTAACAGTTCACACACTTGTGTCATTCTATAAATATCTTACCTCCAAACAATATTGAATAAATATTTCAATAATAGTGTACTTGTCTGAAGTAAAGGGTTGTCACTTGTGAAGGGAAAACTTGTTACTATGTCAATGACGAGAATGTAGCTATTTCTCTCCTCTGCTTGAGTAAAGGGTGTGATTCACATTCTGAGTTGAGGGGTTCTACCGGGATATGTATTTGTTTGTCATACCAATAACCTAGTAGCTACTCACCTCTTCAGCTTGAGATAAGGGGTTGTGCAAGGAAAGATCTCTGCTTTCTTTTTTATCAACCATGAGTCTTGGGTTCACAATCAGCTAAATTAGAACATATGAAATATCAGTACAATTTGGCAACAATAGCCCAGAAAACCAGTCAGACAGCATAGAGATAAATTTCATACTGTGAATAGGTTGAGTTTGTATTGATAGTAAAATTTCCAACAAATATTTTGTGTTAGGCATGTTGCTTTATATATTTCGGTCAAAATCTTACACTGAGATACTAATAGATTGGAATTTCCCAACAGTTGGAAACATTGAGGTACCAAATTCCAACTCCAGAGAGGGTGTAAAAAATGTTTGCTAGAGTTAATATTATGATCTTCCAGAGAAGGGAGAGGGTCAGTTGGACAGCCCCCTTACAAAGAATCTGTATGCACATCTCTGCTGCGATTTTATATGTTGCGACATTAATATAATGACCGACGTTGTGCTTCACACGTTGAGATAGTATCAAAATGACTATTAGTGCAGTTTCACATATTATGATATTCACAACATACTGCTCCTGTTGTGTTGAGATGTTAACACTGTGGTTTTGCATGGAAATTTGGAATAGGTTGAACATTCTCTGTTATCTATTTCAATTTTAAAGATGGTGTATCTCTTCAGAGCCACAATTACAACAACAACAAATAGTTTTTATAAATCCCAATTTCAAAACTACAAGTTGCTCTTTTGTGAATAAAATACAAATAAAACTGAAGATGATAGCATGTCTGTCATTGCAGAATGAGGTCCCCAGAGGGTGAATTTAGTGACGCTATCCCACATAGTGGGCTAGCATCACCAAATTCACCCTATGGGGACCTCATTCTGCATAGGCCCTCAAATGCTATGGTAGACCTAGGGTCAGATTGAAGTTCCCCAGTTGAAGTTGGTGATGTTCACCCATTGGGCACCTCGATTATGCATTTTATCTGCTGCAAATTAGGGGATATAGAAACTTCCCAGAATGGAAAATGTAACTAAAAACAATGTTAATTTGAGACTATAGATACTTCCCAGAAGATGAGGTATAAGCAGAATGAGGTCTCCAGAGGGTGAATTTGGTGATGCTATGCAGGATAGCATCACTAAATTCACCCTCTGGGGACCTCGTTCTGCAAATGACAGACACACTATTTGCAGGCTTGTAATAAAGTGGTTTATTTATATCGTAATTTGTGGATAAATCAATAGATGAAATGCAATTCACCCTCTGTGGACCTCATTCTGCATAGGCCTCTGTGGGAGACCAAGGATCAGATTGAAGCACCCCATTGAAGTTGGAGATGTTCACCCATTAGTCGCCTCGATATGCATTTTATCATCTGCAAATTAGGGGAAGTAGAAACAGAACAGAAGGGAAAAAGTAACTAAATCAATGTTAATTTGAGACTATATATACTTCTCAGAAGATGAGGCCTAAGCAAAGTGAGGTCACCAGAGGTTAAATTTGGTGATTCTTGCCCACTGTGCAACTTCTGTGGGACCTCATGCTGCAAATGACAGACACACCTTTTCAAAGCTTGGATACACTATCATTAAAGGGACTCAAGGCCTTTTAAGTGGGTTTGTGACTATGATGTATTATCATAGTCCCTTTTAAGTGGGTTTAAGTGGCTTGTTGCCATTCATCGGAAAGCTCTCCCCGAGAGCTTTCCGATGAATGGCAACAAGCCATATTTCCGACTAAATCCTGATAAGTTACCCATAATTCTGCTGTGGTTATGGAGTCGATTACTTAGGGCATTACTGTATCATCAAGTACAAGAAATATAGAACTCTCCAACAATGAGATTCCGTATGTCAATATCATTGTTATGTAAACATTACTGTTACAGTGAAATTACAAATACAAGCCCAATTAGTCTTTTTAGATATCAATGTTTAAAAACTTGAAGGTAAACATTGGAAAAGGTCAAAGCATTGAAAAATATTCTATAAACATAACCAGACTAAAATATTTGAACATACTACACGATTAGCAATGTTTGTTGACATGATCACTGTAACAGTTTTGTTTACATAACAATGGTTTCAACAAGCTAAATTTTGTTAATGAAGAACTATCAGTAATGAATATATAGAACAAAGTATATCTATTTCTCAACGTTCTTCTTATGCTTTTTAAAGAATTATATTTTTTTCACATATACATCTGCGAGTGCCTTGGGACTTGGGTCCATTTAAGAAGTTATAAAATGGGAAGTTTTGTAGAGCATTACCTCATTTTTTAAAGCTGTATACTTGCGTCTCGATTCCAGTGTCCGCTGAACCCATAATGACATGTCTTCTGGAAGCACCTCCAGGAATAACTGAAATAAAGCAAACACAAGCTGAGGCTAATTTGGTGAGCACACACTTGAAGCATATTTTCCAATCTAAAAACTTTGATTAGAAAGACGGGTGTAATTAGAATTTTACCCTTTCTTTACTGTCCTGTGTTCCATACAGTCATATGTTCGTAATGATAGGCCTACCCTTACATGGTACTAGTAACAGTGCTGGGATCAGAGCAATTGAAGATTTCTATAGATAACCTTAGAATTGAGCGTGAAATTGGCAAGCATGTTTGATGTTGTG
This sequence comes from Siphonodentalium dalli, assembly GCA_032622095.1. NCBI lineage: Eukaryota > Metazoa > Mollusca > Scaphopoda > Gadilida > Siphonodentaliidae > Siphonodentalium > Siphonodentalium dalli. The sequence continues at coordinate 193,088,942 of CP136067.1, read as the reverse complement.
GCCAGGGTGGGCAGATTTGCAGAGGAACATACCTGTAATTAGGGCATTATTTCGGGTGATAAAAAAGACATGTCAGGCCTCAAACCATGTCTTATTTTAAGGCTTGATGAGCTTATTCCTGCATTTTGATATATTTTCTTGACTACATGTACAGTACCTTAGTGGCTGTGAGTTGTAAACCTAGCATTCAATACAACAAAATAGTGTCCAACTAAAGCTAAAAGATAAAATTAATTGTTTCAGTATGACTATATTAAGCTTAGGCATGAAATGGTATGTTATTTGAGAAGAGAAATGAAATTATGATACCAGGACACCATTCGTCACTTCAATAAATGTGTAAGTCTAAAGAGAATCATAATATGCATAATGAATTGTGAGGACAATTGAGATATCTACCATATTGTAGCAGGAGTGTATTACTACAGCCCCACTGAATATACCAACCTTCCAACAGATACTCCGAAATCTACAGCCCTACTGAATATACCAACCTTCCAACAGATACTCCGAAATCGACTGCTTCTAAGGAGTGTATTACTACAGCCCCACTGAATATACCAACCTTCCAACAGATACTCCGAAATCGACTGCTTCTAAGGAGTGTATTACTACAGCCCCACTGAATATACCAACCTTCCAACAGATACTCCGAAATCGACTGCTTCTAAGTTGTCCTTTGGTCGCTGAGTTCCGCAAAGATTTGATGTAAGCATGCTTACAAAATATATTCTTCCATTCCGTACTGAAATTTAAAGTGATGTGAAACACTCCGGTATGGTGATAAAATAGAAATGGAGAATAATCTTTCAAAGTAGTAATTTTTCACAAATAGTATATCCAAATTGACAACACACACCGTCATTCTTATATATGAATTAAATGCAGTGACTCTCGATGGCGAAATCGTTTTTGTTAATTTATCGCCGATGGATGCATCCCAAATCGAGTAGTAAATATTTACAATTGAGCATAGTTCTGACGATGTTTTCTATGGAGTGGTAGGGTCAATTTGCTTCAAATTTTTGGCAATGTTAATAGAATGTTACATTCCTCCAGTTGTCATAGCACCTGAATATTAACTTATCAGTTTCAAGCACCTGAACAAGTACATAATATGTATATACCGTATATATACTCAAGCAAATGTTCATAAGCTCAGCATACAGAACTTAGCACTTTCTTTACTAAATACTCATTACAACTATGTACACAGTGTGGTTCCTTTAGGCTATTTGTTGAACTGATTATACAAATGTTTCCCACCAATTATATGTATTATCTGTTTGTCATCTGCTTATATTTCTTGAACATCCCTCCAGATAAATAATAGACCATTCTAATGTATACTTTTATAACTGAATGGGATAATTCATTTATAAAGATAGGGTTAATCTATGAATAATGATAACGATACTTCGGTATCTGTTGAACATATTACTAGTAGCTGAATATCCCAACAAATAAATCCATGGAAATCAAGTAAGAATCAGCGGGGAATCAAGTTATCAAAATATTAATGTCCCATAGCATATTATTTTTCTTGGTTTAACTCTTTCTATACTAAATGGATTCTCCCATCAATTATAAAAGTATACATTGAATGGTCTATTATTAATTTGGAGGGGTGTTTAGGAAAGTACAGAAGGAGTCCTATTTATTGGAGGGGAATGTTCAGATACTAAGGTTGTTTGTTCCAAATTATTATCTGAACATTTCCTAAGGGATAACTACTCATCAATGAGTGTTTCGTTCTGAAAGTGTTAATTTGGACCTTGAATAAAACACTTATATATAGTTTCACAATAATTGACCAGAAGAAAGCAAAAAGAACGAAAATTCAGACAAAAATATGCATTCTGAAAAATAGCAACAACTCTACTACCTTACTCGTACTTATATTCGCGCACTACTATTTTTTGCTCTGTTTTGAATTCACGCACTTTAAATTCATGCACGTATCTGCGCAAATTCAAAACTGACAAAAATATTTTCGTAAAAGTCATGGAACTGATGAGTTTCAGTTCTTAGTCGTTTCTGAAGACACATGTGTATATCAAACACATTCACGGCGGATTTACATCTTTCAGACAATAACTGCATCATCATTTTATTGCTCCCAATAATTATGCATGACTCTATGGTCATGCACTGTGTCACTCCAGAGTGGTGAATATTGGGGGGGGGGGGTGCTTTTGTGCACATGCAATCTAGGATATGTGTATTACAAGCATTACAACATCATCAACATTACCATGATTTGCACGTGGCTTGGAATTGAGTAATGCTTTGACATTGGTTGACCGAATGTAAATATAGGCCTATACGTGCTTAAATAGGCATAATTGCATATTAAGTGTCAATCTTTTTGTAATGTGTGTAACACATCAACATAACCCTCAATCGTGTTTTCCTTGTAGTTCATTAGTATAAACTCGTACTAGTTTTCATTCAGTTTTAAATTCGTGCCCGGACATGTGAGCGAAATATAGTTTTGTGCGAATTTAAATATGAGTAAGGTAAGTCTCATAAATGCAGCTGCACATGTTCTCATTGGGCAGATATGGCTCTCAGGTCTCCAACAAATTGAACCTATAATGAAGAAATAAATGTAAGGACAACGTTGCTTTTACAGACAGATCAACAGATGTCCACACAGACAGCAAGATGGATGGACAAGATGATTCAAGTACATGTATACCCCAACCCCAACTTCTTTGCAGTAGGGGTGGGTTGGTATAGCTACATGTACAGTAATGCCCAAAGTAATTGACCACTTAACCACAGCAGAATTATTGGTAACTTTTCAGGATTTAGTCGGAAATATGGCTTGTTGCCATTCATCGGAAAGCTCTCATCGAGAGCTTTCCGATGAATGGTAACAAGCCATATTTCCTATAGGAAATAATTGCATACTAAATCCTGAAAAGTTAACCATAATTCTGCTGTGGTTAAGAAGTTGATTACTTAGAGCATTACTGTAGTCTTGGTTGCTATTATGGATATAAGTGAATCTATTTTTATGTTGCCTCAACTTACTGGTATGGGTAATACTTGCGCTCACTGAGTTTTTGGCAACCATTGTGTATGCAAGTAAATTTATTTTGGGATTACCTGTACGAGTGGGTAAAGCTTGCACTCGCTGAGCATATGTCATTAGTTTTGGTTGCTGTTGTATCGCTCCCTGTGCTGTCATGGCTACCCTTTCTGATAACTGGAATGTTGTTGTTCTCAAAGTTGTTTCCACCTGAAATTTATTACGATCATTATGGAACATACAGATAACATCGATGTACAAAATATGGACTTTATATGACCCAGATAAACTTATAGGAAATGATAGAAGTGAGAGAAATTGTGCCACCTATCGGGTTAATATTTGAGCCGTAACTGGTACGACAGTCATCTCTCTGGAATCCAACTGCATATTTGGTATGTCATTGATCCTTGTCGCGCCCTCTGAAGTACCGAGTGGCTCATAATAACTTCATCACTGGACGCAATGCTTTGATCACTGAATCAGCCTAATGGACCCTCAATGAATCTCCCTCTCTCTCGACACTCTAAGATCGTGATTTATATATGACTCGGTGTGTGTTCTCTTGACAGTCAATAGTTCAGACGTCATTCATGTCTTGTTTGACAGATTGTCACCCATGTCGACCATAGTGTATGGCCACTAGATTGCCACACATGACGGACGTATCCTGCATGTAGTCTAGGCAGGGTTCGCGCTGCCGCTTGCCAAATTTTGGCAAGTGGGTTTTCAATTCTGTGATGTGAAATATCTAGTCCGGAAACATCGAAAGTGGGAATATATCGCCGACTGTACAAAGAGAAACCACATCGTGGACACTACAAAGGAAAACCCGGTCGACAACTATTAACCAAGCAATCACAAAGTGAGATGCAATCGTCTTTAGTTTTCACAAGACGGTAACACCTTATTTCATTCATAATCAAACTCACTGATGGGAGTTCATTAATGCTCGCGTGTCAGGTGGTGTTGTTACAGAAACTGTGTTTATTTTAGATTGCTAAAATAGTGACTGCGATACCAAATGCCAAATCATTTCTAAAATGAGTCTCAAACGAAAACGTTCCGAGTGCGACGATACCGTGACGAAAGGTAAAAAACTGACGGACTTCTTTGGACGCAAAACAGTTTTGCCTATGTTACCTACGTCTGACTGTGTATTGACTGACATACAAAGAGACGACGTGCGACCTGCAGATGTAACTGTTGTTGATGATGTGACAGACGAACGTGTGATTGATTTACATACGGACAGACATTAGTAACCAGACTCCGACGACGCTTTCGAAATTGACTAACAGACCGACATTACTGACAAAACGGACCTTCAAAGACGCGTGGACATTAAACCGACCGTGGTTGATTTATGACAATGTGAAGAAAGCTATGTTTTGTAAAGTGTGCACTGACGCAGGTATAAGCAATTTGTTCGTAACAGGCTGTTTTAATCTGAAGAAAGATTACGTCACTCTGCACGAAACAGCAAAAGGTAATTATTTTACATTTTATCCTCTAATCCCACCCATTGTATGTCTGGTCACTCACTGGGCTACTGCACAATGCGTATTTATGATGACATTGTATTTATGACGGTCAAGGTTTATGAGCACCAAGTGTAAGACAATAGGTTAATCAGCCAAATGTGAATCAGGCATATATTTTATGGCTATTTGTCGTCAATACCGATATAGTCAAAATAATAAGTATGCTTTTATGAGATTGTAATATGATAATGGCGTAACAATATTAAGTTATTAGTTCCCAGATGTCGCTTAGATATTTTTCCAAGGATATAACTACCGTACTGACCGTAGTTAATGTTTAAAACAAAATTAATTAATAATTTTTTTAATAAATGATATAAATAAAAATACTTCTAGCTCATCAAAATTATTTTAATTATTGTGTGTATATGTGGATATATTTAATTTTCAGGCATAAATTCTCACAACATTGCCGTACAAATGATCAACGAATCAAAAAACATGAAAGAAGTCCACAAAACTGCCGTCGTCAAAGCCAAGAAATCCGTTGTCGCTGCTATGAAAAATGCTTACTTCATAGCAAAGCATCAGCTACCCAACAGCCTATTAGGTGACCTCATCGAACTGTGCATCGACCAGGGTAACAGCGACTTGGCAGCACTAAAAGTCGACAAACATACCACGTACACCCATCACCAAAGTGTCGCTGAATTCCATGACGCCATTGTTTAGTTAGGGAGCCCGCATATGTTCTATTTACACTTTTGCGTACAAAAGGTTTGACCCCCTAAAGTTGGTACCAATAATGGAACATTCTGAAAAACTGTTTTCTTAAGTTGCGCATTCCTGGGGTTTAGGGGCCGCTGAACCCCAAAAAGTGCCAAAAATCACTTCTATTTACACTTCCGCGTACATCGATGAATTTTGGTTTGATGATACTCCTAAGTGTACTGATTAAGAAAACGCAACTTAAGAAAGGGATTTTCCTGGGGTTTTCAGATAAGAAAGGGGGTCCCATGCTGAACCCCAAAACGTGATTTTACACTTTTGTTTACACTTTCGCGTACATTCATAATTTTTTGTCTCAAAGTACTTTGATATATACTAATTATAAAAACACAACTTAAGAAGCAACTTTTCCTGGGGTTTTAAGATAAGAAGGGGGTCATCGGGTCACCCCTCAAAACGTAAAAAAATACTTATATTTACATGATTGCATGCGACGATACCGTGACGAAAGGTAAAAAACTGACGGACTTCTTTGGACGCAAAACAGTTTTGCCTATGTTACCTACGTCTGACTGTGTATTGACTGACATACAAAAAGACGACGTGCGACCTGCAGATGTAACTGTTGTTGATGATGTGACAGACGAACGTGTGATTGATTTACATACGGACAGACATTAGTAACCAGACTCCGACGACGCTTTCGAAATTGACTAACAGACCGACATTACTGACAAAACGGACCTTCAAAGACGCGTGGACATTAAACCGACCGTGGTTGATTTATGACAATGTGAAGAAAGCTATGTTTTGTAAAGTGTGCACTGACGCAGGTATAAGCAATTTGTTCGTAACAGGCTGTTTTAATCTGAAGAAAGATTACGTCACTCTGCACGAAACAGCAAAAGGTAATTATTTTACATTTTATCCTCTAATCCCACCCATTGTATGTCTGGTCACTCACTGGGCTACTGCACAATGCGTATTTATGATGACATTGTATTTATGACGGTCAAGGTTTATGAGCACCAAGTGTAAGACAATAGGTTAATCAGCCAAATGTGAATCAGGCATATATTTTATGGCTATTTGTCGTCAATACCGATATAGTCAAAATAATAAGTATGCTTTTATGAGATTGTAATATGATAATGGCGTAACAATATTAAGTTATTAGTTCCCAGATGTCGCTTAGATATTTTTCCAAGGATATAACTACCGTACTGACCGTAGTTAATGTTTAAAACAAAATTAATTAATAATTTTTTTAATAAATGATATAAATAAAAATACTTCTAGCTCATCAAAATTATTTTAATTATTGTGTGTATATGTGGATATATTTAATTTTCAGGCATAAATTCTCACAACATTGCCGTACAAATGATCAACGAATCAAAAAACATGAAAGAAGTCCACAAAACTGCCGTCGTCAAAGCCAAGAAATCCGTTGTCGCTGCTATGAAAAATGCTTACTTCATAGCAAAGCATCAGCTACCCAACAGCCTATTAGGTGACCTCATCGAACTGTGCATCGACCAGGGTAACAGCGACTTGGCAGCACTAAAAGTCGACAAACATACCACGTACACCCATCACCAAAGTGTCGCTGAATTCCATGACGCCATTGTTTAGTTAGGGAGCCCGCATATGTTCTATTTACACTTTTGCGTACAAAAGGTTTGACCCCCTAAAGTTGGTACCAATAATGGAACATTCTGAAAAACTGTTTTCTTAAGTTGCGCATTCCTGGGGTTTAGGGGCCGCTGAACCCCAAAAAGTGCCAAAAATCACTTCTATTTACACTTCCGCGTACATCGATGAATTTTGGTTTGATGATACTCCTAAGTGTACTGATTAAGAAAACGCAACTTAAGAAAGGGATTTTCCTGGGGTTTTCAGATAAGAAAGGGGGTCCCATGCTGAACCCCAAAACGTGATTTTACACTTTTGTTTACACTTTCGCGTACATTCATAATTTTTTGTCTCAAAGTACTTTGATATATACTAATTATAAAAACACGACTTAAGAAGCAACTTTTCCTGGGGTTTTAAGATAAGAAGGGGGTCATCGGGTCACCCCTCAAAACGTAAAAAAATACTTATATTTACATGATTGCATTCGTCCAACGTGTGTGTATGTGCGTACACCCCTGGAACGTTGCACTATTACAACCAATACATCCCTAAATCGATATGATCAACTTAAGAAATATATATTCATGTCGTTTTCTGATAAGAACGAGACTTGTTACACCCCCCCCCCCCCCCACAACCCGATCCATTTTCTAGAACTATAAGTGAGCCAGTTTTATGAAAATTATAGCGGGAAAATCTAGTAAAATGTATAATGAAAGTGTCAATGACACTGTAGCTCAACTTTGTAAAGAAGGTAATTTTTTAGGAGTGTAAAAAATGAGCAGTAAAGGATTTAGTCATACACAAAGTAAAATCCAAGATGGCTGTTGGTGGCTATGTTTTTTGGCCGAATGACCCAAAAATGACTCGTTCCCATCTACATGTCATTGTTAACATCCTTGACAAATTTTATGATGATCAGACTAAAGGTACAACCTGTAGCCCGTGCTAAAGGATTTAGTCATACAAAGAGTAAAACCCAAGATGGCTGCTGGTGGCCATGTTTTTTGCCCGAATGACCCAAAAATGACTCGTTCCCATCTACATGTCATTGTTAACATCCATGACAAATTTTATGATGATCAGACTAAAGGTACGACCTGTAGCCCGTGCTAAAGGATTTAGTCATACAAAGAGTAAAATCCAAGATGGCTGCTGGCGGCCATGTTTTTGGGCCGATTGAACCCAAAATTATTCGTTCCCATCTACATGTCAATATTAACATCCACGACGAATTTCATGATGATCAGACGAACAATTTGACCTGTGGCCCGTGCTAATGGATTGAATTTTTAAAACAAAGATGGCCACTGGCGGACATGTTTTTTGTCCGAATGACCCCAAAATGACTCGTTCCCATCTACATTCCAATTTCAACAGCCATGACAAATTTCATGATGATCAGACTAAAGGTACGACCTGTAGCCCGTGCTAAAGGATTTTGTCATACAAAGAGTAAAATCCAAGATGGCTGCTGGCGGCCATGTTTTTTGCCCTAATGACCCAAAAATGACTCGTTCCCATCTACATGTCATTGTTAACATTCATGACAAATTTTATTATGATCAGACTAAAGGTACGACCTGTAACCCGTGCTAAAGGATTTAGTCATACAAAGAGTAAAACCCGATATGGCTGCTGGCCGCCATGTTTTTTTCCTGAATGACCCAAAAATGACTCGTTCCCATCTACATGTCATTGTTAACATCCATGACAAATTTTATGATGATCAGACTAAAGGTACGACCTGTAGCCCGTGCTAAAAAATTTAGTCATACAAAGAGTAAAATCCAAGATGGCTGCTGGCGGCCATGTTTTTGGGCCGAATGAACCCAAAATTACTCGTTCCCATCTACATGTCAATATTAACATCCATGACGAATTTCATGATGATCAGACGAACAATTTGACCTGTGGCCCGTGCTAATGGATTGAATTTTGAAAACAAAGATGGCTGCTGGCGGCCATGTTTTTTGTCCGATTGACCCAAAAATTACTCGTTCCCATCTACATTCCAATTTCAACAGCCATGACAAATTTCATGATGATCAGACTAAAGGTACGACCTGTAGCCCGTGCTAAAGGATTTAGTCATACAAAGAGTAAAATCCAAGATGGCTGCTGATGGCCATGTTTTTTGGCCGAATGACCCAAAACTTACTCGTTCCCATCTACATGTCATTGTTAACATCCATGACAAATGTTATGATGATACGATCAAAGGTACGATCTGTAGCCCGTGCTAAAGGATTTAGTCATACAAAGAGTAAAATCCAAGATGGCTGCTGGCGGCCATGTTTTTTGGCCGAATGACCCCCAAAATTACTCGTTCCCATCTACATGTCAATATTAACATCCATGACAAATTTCATGATGATCAGACGAACAGTACTGCCTGTAGCCCGTGCTAATGGATTGAATTTTGAAATCCAAGATGGCCAATGGCGGCCATGTTTTTTGTCCGAATGACCCCAAAATGACTCGTTCCCATCTACATGTCAATGTCAAGAGCTATGACAAATTTTATAATGATCCGATTAAAGATACGACCTGTAGCCCGTGCTAAAGGAAATTGTTGACGCATCACACACGCACACACACACCCTCACACACGCACACACGGATACCAAGCCATGGCAATAGCTCAAACTTTACAAAGTAAAGTTGAGCTAAAAATGTATATATTTTCGTGAAGCTAAGACATAATGACACTTTTTTGGGCCAAAATTGAAACTCACCATCCAAGATGGCCGCCAAAATGGCCGCCGGAAGTTGAAAATATGACATTTTTTCACAAATATCTTCTAGATCAATTCATGCTGTTTGGAACTGGTTGAGTAATGCAACTTTATTTTGTGTTTTGTATATTAACTGATCATTGGAGCAATTAAATATGCAATTATTGGGGTCCTAACCCCTTCCAATCCCTCAAAGATTCGATTGTACAGAATGCGGTATAACATTTCACAAAATATCACAATTGGGATTCTAGTCATATTTCAACAAGAAATGAACAGAACTTTGTAATGTAAGTGAGGCATATCATTACCTATGAATATTCCAAATCACTGGAACCAAAATTCTTACTTTGGCTCAAAATGGCTGACAATATGGCCGCCAAAATATGGAAAATGGTAAATATTACACCAGCGTGTCCTGCAATCGCTTACAAGTTGTGTTGATGTATAAAATTGGCTATTCTGCATTCTATGCATTGAATACTAACATTTCTGATGCACCATGGTTAATTGTTACTATTTTCACCACTGACATCGTCAAAAATATTGGACTTTTCTCTCACAAACTTGACATAAATATTGGCAAAAATTCAGTTTTCAGGTTTGGACCATTTTTTCAGGTAAAATATAACTATCTTTGGACTGAAAGGTGTTTATTGTTTTGGTCTATCTTAAATGTGTCGCACTACGGTGTTTGTAGACCAAATTTCTCAAAATGGCTTCCAAAATGGCAACCAAATTTGTAAAATGCTAATGTTTTACATATATCCCGAACATTCTCTGCATTATCCGAAAAGGTAGCAAATTGTGACTCTCTTGGTTATTATACGTGTTAGTTAATTAACTGACAACTTCTATTCCCAGTTGTCCCAGTTCCATATGGGGCATGACAAATTCATTTTAAAGTATGTAATTTTGCGGAGAACCTCTTTTGTGATTTTGGCCATATTTATTGAAAGGAAATGGGCAGAACTTTGAGACAGAACTGAGATGGACCATAATCTTTGGCTATTCTGGTCCATTATGATAAAACAAATGTCAACAGGATACAGTGTGGATGCCAAGATCGTATATATATCGAGTGGTCATATGGCTGTGTGTCGAATAGGTATACAGGTAGTGACTGTATGGTTAATGGTGATATGAGTACATGTAGGTATACAAGTAGTGACTGTATGATCATAAAGGTAATGAACATGAATACAGGGGGTGACAGGCGTATGAGTATACATGTACCTGGTGTTCCTGTTTGGTGACTCGTGTCGGTATCGTCATGTGTAGGTTATACCAGTACACACACGTGTTGCTTTATTGTCATGGGCGAGGGATATGTGTATATAGCGAGTGGCTATATGGCCATGGATGAGGTGCATATGCATACATGGAGTGACTATACTGACATGGCTGGGTGTATTAGTATATCTTGAGTGGCTATTCGGCTATGGTGTGACAAATAGGGATACAGGGATTGACATGGCCAATGTTGAGGTGAATATGTATACAAGGATTGACCATGATCGTGTATGAATGTTTTGAATAGGTACACACGGGGTGACTATATGGCCATAGGTCAGGTGAAGGAGTATACCAGGTAACATGGGTGAGGTATGTGTATGAAGCGAGTGGCTATATGGCCATTGGTGATGTGCATATGTATACCGGAGTGACTTTATGGTCATTGTTGTGGTGTTGATGTATATATTGATTAACTATTTGACCATGCGTTTGGAGAATAGGTATACAGGGGATAACCTTATGGCCAATGGTGAGATGAATGGGTATACAAGGAGTGACTATATGGTTATGGGTCGTGTTTAGGAGTATACCTGGTGTGCCTGCATTGTGACGCGTGGCTGTATGGTCATCCGTGGTCATGGGTCAGGTGTACATGTATAAAGTGGGTCACTATATTGTTATGTCTGTGGTGTTTATGTATATACATGTATGTAATGACTGTGTGATAATGGGTGGCTATCGCTTTCCACGATATGACATGACCTCTCTATTGATTAACATATCCTTGAGTTATTGTGGAAAGCGATAGCCACCCAAGGTACACATGTACAACCCACCCATTACCCCAGTCACTCCATATGTACATAAGCACCACACAAATGACAACATAGTCACCCACTTTATACACGTACATGTACTAGTACACCTGATCATACAGCCATACTTGGTTATACCCGTACATACTACAAATGACGATACAACCACGAGTCACCATGCACGAACACCAGGTATACACCTACACCCGACACATGACCATATAGTCACTCTATGTATACATATTCACTACATTCACGATCATACAGTCACTCATTGTATACATATTCACCTCACCATGGACCATACAGCCACTACATGTATACCTATTCGCCATACCCATGACCATAGAGTCAATCCAGGTATACATATGCACATCACCAATTGTGAGCCCTTCCAGATATACCAATATCCGCACATACGACCACTCATAAGTTCCATACTTGCCATACTCATACACGCCATCCATGATAATAAATCTACTCCCCATACACCACCAATGATAACACATCCACAACATATATAAATATACGCCCCATCGTTGCCAACAGGGCACTCCCTATATACCCACACATCATTCACGACCATACCGGTACAATAACTCCCTGTATTATCTAGTACCTATTATCCTCATCTATGATCATAGAGTAACTCCCTGTCTGCCATCTTGGCTTCCATCAATTTTTTATCATAATGGGCCAGAATACCCACATATCATGGTTCATCTCAGTTCCGTCTCAAAGTTCTGCCCATTTCCTTTCAATAATATGGCCAGAATCACAAAAGAGGTTCTCCGCAAAATTCCATACTGCAACTTTAAAATGAATTTGTCATGCCCCATACGGAACTGGGACAAACATAATAGAACGTAGTTGTCAGTTAATTAACTAACACGTACAATAACCAAGTGAGTCACAATTTGTCACCTTTTTCGGATAACGCAGAGAATAATGTTCGGGATATGTTAAGTTTTAACTTATTACAAATTTGGTTGCCATTTTGGAAGCCATCTTGAGCAATTTAGTCTATAAACACCGTAGTGTGACACATTTAAGATAGACCAAAACAATAAACACCTATCAATCCAAAGATAGTTACATTTTACTTGAACAAATGGTCGAACCCTCAAAAGTTAAATTTTGCCGATATTTATGTCAAGTTTGTGAGAGAAAAATCCAATATTTCTGGTGATGTCAGTGGTGTCAATAGTAAACATGATCCATGGTGCATCAGACATGTTAGTATGCAATGTATAGAAAACGGATTAGCCAATTGTGTACATCAACCACAACTTGTAAGCGATTGCAGGACACCCATTTTCGCAGCCATTTTGAGCCAAGGTAAGATTTATGGTTCCAGAGATTTGAAATATTCATAGGTAATGATATGCCTCACTTACATTACAATGTTCATTTCATTTCTTGTTGAAATGTGACTAGAATCCCAATTGTGATTTTTTGTAAAATTTTGTACTGCGTTCTGTAAAATCGAATTTTTGAGGGATCGGAAGGGGTTAGGACCTTTAATTGCTCCAATGATCAGTTAATATACAAAACACAAAATAAAGTTGCATCACTCATCCAGTTCCAAACAGCATGAATTGATCTAGAAGATATTTGTGAAAAAATGTCATATTTTCAACTTCCGGCGGCCATTTTGGTGGCCATCTTGGATGGTGAGTTTCAATTTTGGCCCAAAAAAGTGTCAGTATGTCTTAGCTTCACGAAAATATATACATTTGTATACATTTTACTAGATTTTCCCGCTATAATTTTCATAAAACTGGCTCACTTATAGTTCTAGAAAATGGATCGGGTTGTGTGTGTGGTGGGGGGGGGGGGGGGGGGGGGGGGGGGGGGGGGGGTGTAACAAGTCTCATTCTTATCAGAAAACGACATGAATATATATTTCTTAAGTTGATTGTATCGATTTAGGGATGTATTGGTTGTAATAGTGCAACGTTCCAGGGGTGTACGCACATACACACACGTTGGACGAATGCAATCATGTAAATAAAAGTATTTTTTTATGTTTTGAGGGGTGACCCGATGACCCCCTTCTTATCTTAAAACCCCAGGAAAAGTTGCTTCTTAAGTTGTGTTTTTATAATTAGTATATATCAAAGTACTTTGAGACCAAAAATTATGGATGTACGCGAAAGTGTAAACAAAAGTGTAAAATCACGTTTTGGGGTTCAGCATGGGACCCCCCCTTTCTTATCTGAAAACCCCAGGAAAATCCCTTTCTTAAGTTGTGTTTTCTTAATCAGTACACTTAGGAGTATCATCAAACCAAAATTCATCGATGTACGCGGAAGTGTAAATAGAAGTGATTTTTGGCACTTTTTGGGGTTCAGCGGCCCCTAAACCCCAGGAATGCGCAACTTTAGAAATCGGTTTTTCAGAATGTTCCATTATTGGTACCAACTTTAGGGGGTCAAACCTTTTGTACGCAAAGTGTAAATAAAACATATGCGGGGCTCCCTAACTAGTTTCTGTGATCGACACAAACTGCATCAACGAAATTCGACAATCACCTGTTTACAGCATCATGTTAGACGAATCTACGGACATTTCTTCATCCCAGAATGTTGTTGTTTTTAGGAGATATCTGTTGAAATCGGAGGGTCGTTTTATACCCAAGAGTGTTTTACTGGGAATTCACGAGTTACAGGATTCTGCCAATGCCGAAAACATTACCAACATTGTAACGTCTGTGCTTGACAGTTACTAGTATCAACTCGATGGTGACAGGTTGTGTGGCCTCGCTACCGATGGTGCGTCAGTCATGACTGGTCGGAAGAGTGGTGTCAGCCAGCGGATTGAAAGTGATTTCCCGCAAGTTCTGAGTGTGCATTGTATTGCTCATCGACTCTCGCTAGCTAGTTGTAATGCTGCTGATGACTTTCCATACATGTTAAAATACCAGGATTCTTTAAATTCCATATTCTCATTCTTCAGTCGGTCACCAAAAAACCAGAGGAAACTAGAAAGTGTGCAGAAATTCTTTGATGTGAATTCCATAAAAATTAAACAGATGTGTACTACAAGATGGCTGTCATTCGACGGTAGTGTAAGCTCCATACTCAGTAACTATTCAAGTTTGTTAACTGTTCTATTCGAGGATTCTTCGGCCAAATCGACTGGATTATATAAAACCATAGCATCATATAAGTTCATCTACATGACCCATTTCTTGAAGGATGTCCTTAAGGAGTGCTCTATCCTCTGCAAATTATTCCAGTGTTAAGTAATAGACTTCATGGATATCAATCCATTGATCACAGCGACTGTCACTAAGATTGAGAAGTACTCAAAATCACCTGGACCCTCCCTAAAACAGTTCCTCTCCGAAATTCCGAAAACTCCACAGCACGATGAGGATTCCGATTTTGACTATAGTTTTCCGATGGCAGGCCACAATATCAAAGACGGCACTAAGTTGAGAAAGGACAGTTCTTCTGTGACCACTGCTTTTGCAAAGAAGTTAGTGGCGAACTTGAAAAGTCGTTTCGCAGAAGACAACGATTCCGACGTGCTCATCGCTATGACAAAACTGTTTGACATCACAACGACAGAGAAAACCATGAAAAAACATCAGCCAACACTAGTGCAGTTTGCCAAGCTTATCAACGACACAACTACTGACGACGATGTAATCGACGAGATTAACTCATTCCGATCCTTCATCAAAGCAAAGAAAAGCACCAACGACGTCGATGATGGATGTCAGTGCGCCCTGAAACACAAGGAACTGTTCACGATTGTTGGTCAGTTTGCCGAACGGCTAGTCTGTGTTCCCGTATCAACAGTCGACTGCGAGAGAGCCTTCTCCATTCAAAACATTGCTAAAACAAAATCGCGCAATCGATTGTCTGTTCGTTATCTCAATGCTCTAATCGAAGGACCATCTGTGTCTGAGTTTGATTTTGCTGCTGCATTTTTGAAGTGGGTTGATGTTAAGTCTCGTAGAATTGTTCATGTTTAATATTAATGTGCATTACCATACTATAGGTTTATGTGATAAACTAGTATTTGACAATTGCTTGTCTAAATGTATTGTGTCTTCTATTAACATTTAATATTGATTTGTTGTCATTTTACCCGTGTCTGTTTACGTTTTATATGAATAAAGATAAAAACGCTAATTTTCCTTATTTTTCCCCAATTTGACCTTCGATTTAATTTGGCAAAAAAAAAATTCATTTGGCAAAAAAAAAATCCATTTGGCAAAAAAATTGGCAAGAGAAAATTTTGGTCCAGCGCCAACCCTGAGTCTAGGCTGCCATGTATCAATCAACAATAGTGAACTTGTCATTTCTAACAACATCTGGCACATGTTGTATTGCACACTCTAAGCCAATATTCTTCCTTATTGGAAGTTGTTGCCATCAATATCAATTCTCATAACAATTATGATCTATTTTCACATTTCTATACAGCTATGAGATAAGGGTTCTTTATTTCCAGCATTTTGCGAACATTCAATGTTCAATTCGGTTCCGATATTTGAGTTGAGTTCGGTTGGAAAAGTTTGGTTCAAAAACGTTCAAAAGTATGTGTTATTCTATTATTCTCCATCAATATATCAAATGCATTTCACCCAATGCACATGGAAAACGATTGCTTGTTATGTGAAATTGTGATTTCATGAAATTGTTAAAATTGGTTGAATGCTTAGTCATAAACTACAAGTCGGAACACTTAAAAATGAGATCCGGGCATTGAACAGTTGGTTTTCGAAGATATTAAATCCATAATTTATTCAGTCTGACAAGGGTCAACTCACAACCACATGCTCCACTCACCAGCACTGATTTATAATGTCTGAAGTTAGAAATATAAGTGTGCTGCACACTATATACATTACATCTATTTCATCACACACACAACATGACAGTCATGATTACTAATTCCCATTCCTTAATTTTAATACTAAAGCTGTACTTGATCTAAAAATAGATTTGTTTCGTGACATAGAATGAGTTTTCTGGGCCCATTATTTCCCGTTCACACATCTATTTGTATGGTCATCAAAAAGTTCAATCAAGAGTGTCTTACCTTGATTATTCACAAATTTATCAATTTCATCAAGAATGTCTTCTTTTGACGGTGGAGGCTTCCCATTTAAGTCGACGGCTTTCTTCGCCTTCGACCCAAAACTCAATCTGCTCATTTTTCACATAAATCTGTCTCATGTCACCTGTATAAAAAACAAGATTAAAATGAGCGAACAAACATGTCATCTTGCAGCTTATTTCAGGATAATATCGTTTCTCAATATTGCATTTGTGTTCCTGGTCCCTTTTTTTATTTGTGTAAATAGGTTTATTGCATTGAATATATACATCTGTTACAACATGTAGCAAAAGGGACAGTTGACAGACACGCAGGCCTATATAAGTCTGACCCAACAAAATATTAAATTACAAAATAAAATCACACAATTGATCAACAATATAAATTAGTGCATTAGCTGATGTAATACAGCGGAATCAGGAGTCCTTCAGATGACTAGAAGCCAGCTGATCTCAGTAATAATTTCCAGAATTTTAAACCTTTCAACATTAAATATTCATAGATGAGTAGTTGCCTCAGAAAATGTTCAGAAAATATTAAGATAATAAGGTCAATAAACGACCATATGCCGTTTGTTGAACTTATTATCTGAACATTCCCACCAATGAATATGAATCATTCTGCTCTTGTATTATCTACTTAAATTCTATCTGTTGTCTGCCTTTATTACCTGAACACCCCTCCAAAATGTTTGCTAGACCATTCCAAAGTAAACCTTTATAACTGGGTGGGAGAATCCATTCAATATACATGTAGAAAGGGTTAATAGATGTTTAACAGGCAATGTGCATCTGTTGAATCTTTTCGGGGGTCAGTCCAATAGATATTTGTTTCACCAGAATATGTATATGTTCCTGTTGTCAACAATCGAGTTGAATGGCATTTACACCATATCAAGTACACTGCATTTGAATAGACCGGAGGGTGGATCCATGGTGTACTTTCTGTTAAAGGCAGTGGTAAACGGCCCAGTTAAAGTGGACTTGTCTTCCCATATTAGTGTTAAAATGGTTAGTTGACTAATTTACATCTAATCGATTATTAAGTAAGTCAATCTGAATCTGCTAGTCGATAAGTCAAAACAAATCCAGAACTTAATTTGCTTACTGATCATCATAAATAGCAGAAATGCATTAACAATTCATTGATTTATTGAACAATCATCAAGAAAATGGTACCTGATTTGTTCAAAGACCTAATTTGAATGATTCGATGATGCCGGATTGTCACCGCAATGTTTAGTATTGTGTAGCACATGTGCACTGGAACAGAACTCAGAATGTGTGGCATCTTTCATATTTAATTTTTCCCCGCTGAAGAGGTCAATTATGTGTGAAAACTCACTATGGCTATCGATGTCGATTATAACTGTTTAATAACTCTCTTATGCATTACAGAATACCTAGAAAACTATGGGAGGCCAAATTCACATTTAATAATGAATTACGCTTAAGCTCAAACAATTGCGATTAAGCGCAAATACAACATATTGTGCTTAAGCACAAATAGGGCATTTATGTTTAAGCGTATTGAATTGCGCTTAGGCATAATTAATTGCACTTAAGCATAATTGTGACTACTATCTAACCTACCCATAAACTATTGGCATGACCTGGTGTATCACCTAACAATACAAGAGGATCATTGGGCTAATTTTAAACTGTTTTAATTAGCCTGAGTACTCAACAGTCAACTGAGAGTATGTGTTCAACAATGATAATCCCAATTACATATTATCAGCATCCCTATATCCAAAGAATTGATGTCTCCTTCCCAGAACTCTAGTAATTTTTTATATGATGTTTTTTAATGTATTTTTGCACAGATTTGGGCCATTACTATGGTCATATACTATAGCATGCATGTGATGTCACTGCATGAGGGCTTGCTTACCTCATATGGTTTACTTAATTATTTACTTAAATCAGGGAAAAAAAACATATTTTCATATTATCAGCATCCCTGTCCCAAAAAATGTGGTGTCTCATTCCTGGAGCATTGGTGTCTCAGTACTCGAGCTCTAGTTTTTTTTATTAAATCAGCATCTCTTGCACAAATATATAGTATTTCCAAGGTCATATAGTGTGAATGTGGTGTCACCCAGGGCTTGCTTCCCTCATATGGTGTGCCTGTATACTCGAAAATTTAAGAAAATCAAAGTCGCCCCCTACTAATACAGAAAGTAATGCTATTGCGAGTAGCTCCAACTAATATATACCGAAGATAATATAATGCTATCACGAGTCGCTCCAACTAAAACAGAAGGTGATACTATTGTGAGTCAGCCATTTTGATAAAGAAGTTGGGCTAGCTCCCTACCCATCCAAATCAATGAAAACAAGAGGTCATATGTCAATAGGAGTTAAGCAGTGCTCAAAATACATTTAATTTTAGGAGAATCAAATGCTGAATCATGTTAGTCATAAAGCACTGAAAATTGTAAAGTTTTGTGAGAATCATTACGGAATCGATTCGGTGATTCTCGTCGAATCTTGAGGCCTGTTAAGGTTAAGTTTATGGATAAACCTATTTATTCATCAGGGGTGTTTAGTTACATATAACCATGAATTGCGCTTAAGCGCAATTAATTACGCTTTTAAAAGCGCAATTAATTATTTGCGCTTAAGCGCAATTAATTATTAAATGTGAATTTGGCCTCCCATAGAAAACTATATTTAATACAATATTCAGCGCCGAAGATGCAATGTCTTTATCAGTTCCAGAAATAGTAATCTAATGCTGCTCAAACACAATCTGATTGGTGCTCAAATATTATTAAATAGTTGAAAATGTCAACATGATCTCTAGCCTGAGATTAACCGAGCGAGCACAACACCACTTTAGCTTACCTCACACTATCTGTATAATGCCTTTACGAAGAGTTATCGGTATCTCTCACAACACGTAGTGGTTTGTTAGTTCATATGCTTGAGGCTATGTACATCATTCTAATGCTCCTTACCATATTAGCAGCGGGAATAAATTATTAAATAGAGGAGTGTCTTTGATCAGGTCGGGCACACATCAAAAATGGTCTACGTAGCTCGTTTTGTCTACTGTAGCCCGATTGAGCTACGTTTTTAATGTGATTTACACGTCTCCGGCGATTATCGCCATACCACGAAAAAAGCGCATTTCGAATTTTCGTTCATTAGTTGTGTACCACTATCATGTCTACAAAGAAGCAAAAAACTCAACGACTCACCACGGCTTTAATACCTTTTGAGCGATTCAAAATCAATTTGTTTTGGTCAATTTACCATGAAAAACGGTAAGAAATTATCATCAAAATCTCTTGATCGAAATGTAAATCTTTATCAAATCTGAGGTAGTTCCGGTCGCAATTGTGTTCGCAAACATCCGTGCGCAGGCGATAATCTGATTGGTTGCATTTAGCCGGGGATTAATGGTACATTCGTAATGGGATTTCAGAGTAACATCTATCTGTTGGAATGTACGAAACGACAAATGGACAACCATATTTATATAACTGTAATGTTATGCGAGGTGCTTCCAAATTTCAAAGTAGAGTTGTGAATCGTGTTTCTGTAGTTGTCTTCTATGAATGGCGTTCGCCAAACATTTAACAAATAGTCGTCTCCGAGTGAAGCTGTTCGCTTTATCCAATCAGGTAAGCCACATAAACTGGACGTTCTTGACCTTCAAAAAGATATATCCTGCAAAAACACAAATGGATCTTTGCCTACCTTTTATGGCAAAATCAACATATTTACGGGACAGTCACTACCAAACGCTAACAGGTCTTAATTAAAACATCGTTAATTGCGCCTAAGCAGTGGTGAGTCGTTGAGTTTTTGCTTCTTTGTAGACGTGATAGTGGTACACAACTAACAGGTCGGGCACAGGTGCCAATTGAGCTAAATAGCTCATTTGAGCTCACATAGCTAAATCGAGCTAAATTTTTAATGTGATTTAAATCCATTTCCTCAGTTCAACACATGCATCAAATTATCGCATTGCGAATTTACATTCATTAGTTAGACCCCATGTCAAGCTTCTCAGAAACTCCTTCCGTACAAGTAATTAAAACAGCAGTGGCGTGATCAGAGGCAATTTGATTAACACTTTTAGGAGAATGATTATTACTTCTTTTTGAACATACAAATTGTGTTTATAAAACTGCCGCTTCTGCATATTAATTTACCTGGAATATATTTCTGAAGGTTAAAGGCACGTGAGGCCTTATTTGTCGAAAATATTCATACGTGTTCTAATCACCGTAAACAGAAAAACATTAAAACGCATACAGTTTCGTTCATATATACCATGACCATCACGTAAACAGCATGTTATCATAAAGACCTAATATATTTTACCTAGGCAAGAGCCTGATTGTGTTACAGAAGACAGCACAATGCTACTGGCTAATCACACACAAATGGCATAAACGCTCTTTATTAGTTCCATATCAGGAATTCACCAACAAAGAACGCTCTTTATGTTTACCATCATAATATAAACAAACACCAGAAAAGTTACTTTTTATGCTTTTGTTTACATAACAATGGTCAAACATTTGACAATAACATACTGTTTATGCGATATTTCTTATTTGTATACGGACAAAGTCTGTCTACATTTTGATGTTCTTTCTGTTTGTGGCGGTTTTTGACGGGTGGAAATATTTTCACAGGATACCCACCGCCAAGGCCAACCGTACCTTTAAGGACACAAGGTTACAATGTCTTGTCCGACTGGTGGGGATAAACCATGGGCATAGATTTACGATATATCATTTGCCGAACGTACACTGATCTGCCATTAAGAGAAGAAAAAATACGGAAGCGCGAGTGGTCAGTACATTCATATTTTACACATCGGTTACTGTGTCTTCTATTGTGTCGATGTGGTAAAAGCGCGTGGCTTTCCGTATCTTCCAACCAGTGAAATTCAATTAAAATCATGCTTATAAACACATAGACGGAGCCTGTTTTGAGCAGCCAATCAGAACGTTTGTTTCATTTTATCTTAGGATAAGCTTAGACACAGCGGAGCGAATCTGACACAGCACGATTTGCCGACTGAAAAGTCAATTTAAAACTATTTTCTCTCACGAATTTTAATGAAAACATATGGATAAATCCTTAAGCAAATGTCACGTAAAAGATATCAAGACTGTTGTGAGTAGATGAGCACACGATGTATTTGTGAAGCTCAATACTAGGTTGGTCCAGTAGAAATAAATTCGCAATGCGATAATTTGATGCACGTGTTGAACTGAGGAAATGAACTTAAATCATATTAAAAATTTAGCTCGATTTAGCTATTTGAGCTCAAATGAGCTATTTAGCTCATTTGGCACCTGTGCCCGACCTGACTAATGAACGAAAATTCGAAATGCGCTTTTCGTGGTATGGCGATAATCGCAGGAGCCGTGTAAATCACATTAAAAACGTAGCTCAATCGGGCTACAGTAGACAAAACCGTTTTTGATGTGTGCCCGACCTGTTGTCAGTGTTGATGGCGTTTATCTTTGCTTTACAAGTGATTTAGTTGACGTTTTCACAGAAAATAGTAATCGATTTCTCATACTAACTAGTCGACTTCTGAAAACTATTAATTATTTCAACACTCTCCCATGTACATATATAGTTGCACAAGTTTGCAAATGCAAATTTGCAGACATTCACTTCTGACTTCCGCGTTCGATATTCGCGACTTTCTAACAAGATTGACTTTGGTTCCTAAATTCAAGTACAATAAGCGAATTCAAACAACTAAACAGGTTGCATACAACATAAGTTAATTCTCTGGTTCAGCTATTGAACTGATGACTCATCGTACAGATTTCATTTATGTGGAATATGGAGAAAACAATAATTCATAAAATTACACAGACCATTCCACAGAAAGGTCAAGGTCATGCAATACTAAAAATGGGGCGAATGTTTCTGCTAGTTTTTCGGACAATAATATAATTCTGTTTACACCAACCGCGTTTATATTTTCATTGGTGACTTAAATTATTCACTGCGAACAATTACTGGTTTTGAAAATCATTGACTAAATTTTACTTGAATGCTTGAATTGGTATTCTGATATATTGATTTCTTCAGTGACAGTCACCGATCACGAGATGGCCCTTATAAAAACACTCGGGTAATACATGGTGAAAAACCTCTGGTTTTTACCAGGGTGATTGGAACAGGTAATTTTCCTCTGGAATAATTCATCTAGTGAAAGGTCACCATATTATACGCACACATATAGACCCACACATGTATGTTTACTCTAGTAAAAATATCGAATGCCAGCTAACTGGGAGATTGGCTAACTGGGACCTTCAGCTAACTGGGACCTTGGCTAACTGGGACCATGACCAATTGGGACCTTGGCTAACTGGGACCTTTGGCTAACTGGGACCTTGGTTATATTTATTACATATATTAGTAGAATAGAACGTTAAATTCATTGTTATTGTTCGTTTTATTTATGTTATTGCTTCAAAATGTTTTAGATTTGTTTTAACCTGACTTAATAAAAAAAGATTTTTACAAAGTTATTTTGTCAATCTTATATAACTTCTATAAAACTGAAGGTCACAGCTATTTTTATTTCTTATTTTTATCCACTTATATATTTCTATGAATATTTATTGTTAATAAAGTCAATAAAGTGATGGTTATTATGTGCATTCATATGGGGCGCCATCCCTGCAAATATTCGTTCTCGGAGATATCTCCTCGTAATTCAGAGATATCTCCTCGGTTTCGAGGAGATATCTCCTTGGAATTGTAATTCCTAGCAGATATCTGCTTGGAATATGGTCCATTATGGAGATATCTCCTTGGATCCAAGGAGATATCTGCTTGGATTATGGAGATATCTCCTTGGATCCTAGGAGATATCTACTCGCAACTGCTTGAAATATTTCCAACGAGATATCTCCTTGAAACCAAGGAGATATCTCCATAATTCAAGCAGATATCTACTCGCATTATGGAGATATCTCCTTGAAATAGTTTTCAACGAGATATCTCATTGGACCCAAGGAGATATCTCCATATTCCAAGCAGATATCTCCTTGAAAATATTCCAAGCAGATATCTGCTTGGATTATGGAGATATCTCCTTGGAAAACCGCGGCCATGAAATATTAATGATTTCTCCACAGTATTTCTCTTCTATGATCGAAATACATCCAAGCAGATATCTGCTCGGAACATGGATATATCTCCTTGAAATATTTTTCAAGCAGATATCTCCATAATCCGAGCAGATATCTGCTCGCATTATGGAGATATCTCCTCGGTTTCAAGGAGAAATCTCATTGAAAATATTTCCAAGGAGATATCTCCATATTCCAAGCAGATATCTCCTTGAAACCAAGGAGATATCTCCATAATGCGAGCAGATATCTGCTTGATTCCAAGGAGATATCACAGAATGGCGAATATTTGCAGGGATGGCGCCCATACATTCACAGTTAAGATACACTAAAGTGATTGTTACTCATGGCATTCACAATGAATACAGAGTGAATACAGCATATATACATGCAGATACAGTGCTGCAGCCTACATTGTGCTACACAGAACTGCAATACCCACAGATAAATCTTGTATAGTGTTTTTATTGTTTTGTTTAATGTTATTGTTTTAAAATGTTAACATTTCATTTGTTTTTAAATTTCATTAATACTTAATAAAAATTGATTTTAATGAAATTATTAATAATACATCTGAAGGTCCCAGTTAGCCAAGGTCACAGTCAGCCAAGGTCCCAGTTAGCCAAAAGGTCCCATTTAGCCAAGGTCCCAGTTAACCAGACTTGAGGTCCCAGTTAACCAAGGTCCCAGTTAGCCAAGGTCCCAGTTAGCTGGATACCAAAATATCCCACCCATGCATTTTACCAAGTATTTTACAGAGATGTAAGTATGTATATGGTGATTTTACCGGGATGTAAGTGTGTATGTGGTGGTTCTACTAGAGTAATATCATTGGGGGAAAACTGTTTCACCAGAATCGATTCTATCGCTATTTCCGTTCCGACCCTATCGCTACCGATTTACTGATTTTTCAACCATTTTGAATGACAAAAATGTGAAAAATAAGGACAACATTCAGGAAAATTGTAAGTATATAGTTTTAAAATAGTTATCCACACATACGTCAATGGATCTAGATCCAGGAAACATTCATTTCAATGTTCCAGGATGGAAACACTCTCCATATCACATATTAATGTTAATTTTACGTGATGATCAGTCATATTGTTTTGATAATTTTGCAAAACTTCATCTTAACCTTCGAAATAGTATGAAACAAGAGAGGATCTCGCCTGTTTCAATACGATTTATATAATATTTGATTATATAAGTTAAATCTTGACACATCAAACTATTTGAAACAGTAAAAATCAATCAGTAAAACGCGTAATTGTAAAGTAACACGTGGCTTCCGACTCTATAATTTTTGGTTCCGACTCTTTCTCACACCAAATTGATAGGTTCCGGTTCGATTGCCAGTTCAATTGACACGAAATTACTCTGATTTTGAGACAGAGTATTGCAATAGTAATGGACATGTATAGCTTCAAAACTTATTTTGGACTCCGTTGAAGCTTATATATGTTTCTTGACTATTTGCGTCAAACATTTATACAGTTAAATTTCAACCGTAAGATCATCATTTGCAGATATCGTCTATAGTGACACACTTATATATCTCTATTTATCCAGAGAATCAGATGCTATTATTGCAAGAAGAAGTTTGCCGTTGAGATATTTTGTAGATTCACATCCTGATGATGAACCTGTTGTTATTTTATAGTGGGAGAAGATGACGTTGAGTCGTTGGGTAGAAACCATAGATACAAAATCGTTAATTTTTTGGATGCATGCAACGGAAGAAACTGAGACAGGGCGATGCAGAATTTGTGCTGAACGAAGAAAAAATGTCGCTTGAAGTTGTCTGCGGAAGAATTTCATCTATTACTAAGTCCATGCAAGTGCCAACGTTTAAAACAAAACACGCCAGTGAATGATGTTCATGCCGGGAGGTCATTATTTACCGACACGATCGACTCAAATATGGATATATATAGATTGCTGCGATTCAGTTAAAGTGATATCTGCGACATTGGACGAGATAACTGGCCTCTTACCAGAAACAATACACCATGTAAACGACACAGATAGGTTTCCAGACTGTATGTATTTTCTTCGACAATTAACCTCGGGGACATTCCCGATAAATAATGTCTCTTTTCAGCTATGTCTAGATGTACGATTTCTTGAATCAGAGGGTGCAACAAGCATGCAGTTCTGGCATCAGACTATTTCAATCCGAATTCATTCGGTTTATGGGCGGGCCGAAATGTGCAGGGTTCCAGGATTTGGAAAGTGCTGATACAAAAGATGACCGAATTAATTTTGTGTGCCCCCGTTTAAAAACACTTAGGACAGAATTAAATTCTTCAGAGAGTGAATGCAACAAACCCGGAATCATTGGTCAAAATATAGAACATTTCAAAAGTGCAGCCACAAACGATGTCTCGCGCGTATAAAATTTGTTTGGACGGGAAAAAGATTGCAATGGGCTTTGGGACATAGCTTCGATAGGTTGATTTATTCGGGCACAACTTTGGCGGGCGTGCTGATTGCAGCCGGTGTGGTGAAGGTGTTTACTGAATTAAGTTCATCGCCGAACTCCATCCCACCAGGTCGACGGATAAATCAAGTAAGAACACCGAGTACTCCAGGCTCAACATCGCGCCACCGATTGCAGCCTAAATTCTGAAGGGAAAAATTTCAAAAGATTTAGAGGCAACCTTTATAATGATATGAATTCAAAAGCCATAGACATCCAAAAGGACCATAATCTCATCGCGCTATTCAATATACATTGGTGGCCATTTATGTTACCCGTTCTGTGCTGTAATTGTGTGTCATAACTGGCAAAATAAGGCTGAGCAGCCTGATAAAACAACCGTCGATCGAATAGAAACTGCGTCTTTATAGAAGGACGATAGAATCGATCTAGAACATGAAAATCACAAATGAGTCGGAACATTTTTCACTATTTTTGACGGTTCATTTAGATTATTATTCTGCTGCGGGAATCTTGAGAGATGGTTTCATTATACTCTGCCACCATCCTGGTATACGCCCTGATCATTTCCGACTGGATTTACAGGCGAATAGACCAAATTTGCAGCGTTGAATTATACATTGATTTTACATAGGAAATGCACACGATCGAGTTGTATGGTCTACATGTGTGGATATATGCACGTAACACAACATCGATTGCATAAATATTATTACTGAATGGCTATAAACCTTTCATACATCAATAATAATAGTTTAAAACTTAACTTTGTGTCATCTTTTTGTGAAAATGGCGCCAAAAACTTTCTAGAAAAAATGAAAAAGTCGAAATGGAGTCGGATCTCAACGCCAATAGAGACGGAACAAACGGGCGATAGAATCGATCCTGGTGAAACAGTTTCCCCCAGAGTAATTCTACCAGGGTAATTTACCTCGACATTAGTTTAACATTCGAGAAAACAGATTGGAGGCTATATGAATCACACATGTGATTACATAAGGTGTTACACCGACTTATCTTTAATAATATAATTTTCTTGCCCCATTCTGTTAACTTTTGAGTATGACACCGGGTACAATGTTTTCCACTGACTGACTAACTAACAAAATTATAATGTTCTTCTAAACAAAAAAGAGAGACAGAAAACACATCAGTTATGTATAAATGTGCTATTGTGAAATAGAGTTATCGTCCATGCCCTTGTAAAAACAGTCTGATAAAAGCCCGATAAGCCATCGTTTAATTACCCTCTATTCTGGTAAACTGTTGTAAAGTCAGGTAAACAATGATATACCGGTGTAACAGTTTATCTCCCCCCCCCTGGGTATCTTCCCCCCCCCCCCGCCCTGGGTATCTTCCCCCCCCCCACTCATATATTTTTTTCCCCTCACTTATTATATATTATTATGGTAAGAAATGCCGAGAAAACTATTATAAATTTTTTTTTTTTTTTTTTTTATTTTGAAGTTTAACTTAAAGGTACTCAACCCGATAAAACTCCTCTCAATTACTATTTCAATGGCTTCGGGGGTCAAAAATATTTGATTCGAGTCGAGGAAGTCACCCATCAAAGCTCAGATTTGTTAGATATCGATTTTAGAAATCTATTATTTTTCATTATCGGGAATACTATCTGGCCCAGAACTTTTTAGAGTTATCCATCCTTGTCTGTTTGAATAGATTCGGAGAACACATCCAGAGCAGATTACGGCAGTTAGTAGTACTGATCTCGAGTTTATAACAAATTTCAAAAATCAATATCTAATAACTCTGAGCTTTGTTTGATGGGTTCCTCGACTCGAATCAAATATTTTTTACCCCCAAAGCCAAAGAAATAGTAATATAGGACCCTCCGATCGGATTGTTGTTGTTGGAATCTGTTGAGATGGGGACCCTCTTTACGGGTTGAGTACCTTTAACCCCTCACACAACCCAATAGCATAAATATGTCAAAATATTACCTTACGATTTTATCGTTTATTTTGCTTTATTTTGTCATGAAATGGCGAGAAATTAACTTTATATGAGAACAATTTAATAGAGTAAGAATTTGATGTGGGAGGGAGGGGAAATATCCAGGCCTGAGTATCTTCCCCCCCCCCCCCCAGCGCCTACATATGACAAAAATTAAACGTATGATTTTATTGCTTAATTTGCTTTATATAGTCATGAAATGGCGAGAAATTAACTTTATATGAGCAAAATTTGATTAGAGTAAGAATTTGGGGTGGGGGGGGGGGGGGAGATCTTCCCCCCCCCACCCCAAATTCTTACTCAATCAAATTTTGCTCATATAAAGTTAATTTCTCGCCATTTCATGACTATATAAAGCAAATTAAGCAATAAAATCATACGTTTAATTTTTGTCATATGTAGGTGCTGGGTGGGGGGGAAGATACTCAGGCCTGGGTATCTTCCCCCCCCCCCACCCCAAATTCTTACCCTATCAAATTTTGCTCATATAAAGTTAATTTCTCGCCATTTCATGACTATATAAAGCAAATTAAGCAATAAAATCATACGTTTAATTTTTGTCATATGTAGGTGCTGGGTGGGGGGGGGGGGGAAGATACTCAGGCCTGGGTATCTCCCCCCCCCCACCCCAAAGTCTTACTCAATCAAATTTTGTTCATATAAAGTTAATTTCTCGCCATTTCATGACTATATAAAGCAAATTAAGCAATAAAATCATACGTTTAATTTTTGTCATATGTAGGTGCTGGGTGGGGGGGAAGATACTCAGGCCTGGGTATCTTCCCCCCCCCCCACCCCAAATTCTTACCCTATCAAATTTTGCTCATATAAAGTTAATTTCTCGCCATTTCATGACTATATAAAGCAAATTAAGCAATAAAATCATACGTTTAATTTTTGTCATATGTAGGTGCTGGGTGGGGGGGGGGGAAGATACTCAGGCCTGGGTATCTCCCCCCCCCCCCCACCCCAAAGTCTTACTCAATCAAATTTTGTTCATATAAAGTTAATTTCTCGCCATTTCATGACTATATAAAGCAAATTAAGCAATAAAATCATACGTTTAATTTTTGTCATATGTAGGTGCTGGGTGGGGGGGGGGGGAGATACTCAGGCCTGGGTATCTTCCCCCCAACCCCAAATTCTTACCCTATCAAATTTTGCTCATATAAAGTTAATTTCTCGCCATTTCATGACTATATAAAGCAAATTAAGCAATAAAATCATACGTTTAATTTGTGTCATATGTAGGTGCTGGGTGGGGGGGAAGATACTCAGGCCTGGGTATCTTCCCCCCCCCCCACCCCAAATTCTTACCCTATCAAATTTTGCTCATATAAAGTTAATTTCTCGCCATTTCATGACTATATAAAGCAAATTAAGCAATAAAATCATACGTTTAATTTTTGTCATATGTAGGTGCTGGGTGGGGGGGAAGATACTCAGGCCTGGGTATCTCCCCCCCCCCCCCCACCCCAAATTCTTACTCTATCAAATTTTGCTCATATAAAGTTAATTTCTCGCCATTTCATGACTATATAAAGCAAATTAAGCAATAAAATCATACGTTTAATTTTTGCCATATGTAGGTGCTGGGTGGGGGGGGGGGGGAAGATACTCAGGCCTGGGTATCTTCCCCCCCCCACCCCAAATTCTTACTCAATCAAATTTTGCTCGTATAAAGTTAATTTCTCGCCATTTCATGACTATATAAAGCAAATTAAACGATAGAATCATAATGTAATATTTTGACATATTTATGCTATTTAATACTGGGTTAAGTTAAACTTCAAAATCACCAAAAAAAAAGAGAAGAAGTTAATAGTTTTCTCAGCATTTCTTACCATAATAATATAAAATAAGTGAGGGAAAAAAAATGTACGAGTGGGGGGGGAAGATACCCAGGGTGGGGGGGGGGGGGGAGATACCCCGGGGTATGTTCCCCCCCCGGGGGGGGAAGTTACCCCGGGGTATCTTCCCCCGCGGGGGAAGATACCCAGGGGGGGAAGATATCGTGTTACACCGGTACTCTGGTAAAATCCATATAAAAATAACATTATGCCAATTCCAAGTAAAGGCATGGTATACGTGTATCCCATGCACTTACATTATACTCTGGTAAATCCTGGACTATTATCATTGGGCAATTTTGTTTTCAAAATGTGTAATTACTAAACCGGAAATATTTACTCTATAGACTATACATTACTCTAACCAGGACGGACCTGACTCCAACCAAGCATACTTAGAAACATGACGGCTGTCAATCAAGACTAACATTACTCTGGCCATACCGGTACACTTCTGTTAGACGAAACTACAGTGACCTTTGAACTCCCCATGATTCTCTTGGATATCCGATAATACTAATCTCGGGCATAAAAAAAAAATTTCGCATCGAAAACATTTACTCCATTTCGAATTATTCGACATGTCACTTCGATTATATTTTCCCGCTAGAATAATGGTTATTTCTTGAGATTTTGTCTCTTTTCTGATTACATAATTTTGAATATATCTGTTATATATTTATGTGGGCAGAAGTTGCAGAATTCATAATAATTTCATGTGTAAAAGGTAGAGTACAAGCACGAGGAGGAGAGAAAAGTGAGAGTATGGTTTCATTATTGTTCACATGTTTAATGTATGTTTGTTTGGAGATCAGATCTCAATCAATAATATTATGGCCATTCCGCCTTAGTCATAATTTCCACATGTAGTGGTTCTAGTTAATAGTGAAGGGCATAGTAATTACATAGAAACATTAATAACATGGGAGTCTATGTATACCCGCAATTTTGAGATTGATTGATCGACTCCACATTGCAGAGCTGTTAATTTTTTTTAATATGTTGGACTTAAATGGACAAAAACCCAACCACCTAAATTCTTGTCCCTGGTTGAAATACGTTTTGAAGTACCGGTAGTGTAAGTCTGAACTGCCACAAGGATAACATACCAGACTTTAGTCTAGAAATGGGACGAAGATTCATACTATCATTACCCTTGTATCACTTGTATATTATTGTATGGCATTACCTCACCTCATATATTAGCTACTCCATAACATTAATACTAGGGAATGTGGAACTAATTCACAAAATCCACCTCTGACTGTATTTGTTCGAAAACGACCTATAAAAAACAGTTCTATTGTGACTTTTTATACCAATTTTCACCATAGTCCTGTCGGGATGTCATAAATGAATACCGTGTGTTTGGGATTAGTTAACACCCAGACAGTCGAAATGGCGACAATTAATTCACTCTTCTCACCTCTGGTAAAAATGCATGGGTGGGGTCTACATGTGTGCGTCTAATATGATGACCATTCACTAGATGAATTTTACCCGAGTAAAATTACCTGATTCCAATCATCCTATACCACATAATATACATGTGTCTTCTCGCTCCATCCATACACGGCTTGCGAAGGCTTATAAAAGTGTGTGAGGTTGTTGCCAGGGATCTGAAGCTGGTCTATAACCCGCTAAAAACTGTTGCGATGTCCTTCATACCGAAACTTTGACCCTTGATATAAATACAGTGCCCACATTGTCGTTGGGCGGTTCGTCTATACAGCAGGCTTCGTCTTGCAAGTACCTCGGTCATGTGGTAACGAAAGACCTGGACGAAGAAAAGGACATCCAAAGGCAATATCGCTCTACATGTTCCCGTTGAACGGTTCAAATACGATTATACGAAAATTTGGCAAGTGCTCTAGTCATGTTAAGAGATTCTTATTTGAACGTTTTGTTGCTCCTCAGTACTGTACCCACTTGTGGGCAAGTTATAAAAAAGACAACCTATAATAAGCTCATAGTGTGCTACAATAACGCATACAGGATGCTAACAAGAAAACCATAGTCAGAAATGGTAACGCCACCAAGATTATGGTATTACATATAAATAGAAATTATAAAAAATACATAAAATATTTTGATAACAATTGCGTTTAAACAAGTAATCCTTCAAATTATTACTAACAAAGAAAACGACTGTGGGGTCACTCAACAGATTATAAAGACTTGGACATAGTATACTGTAAATACTAAAATTTAAATGAAATAATTAAAAGATAAAATTTAGCAAGTAGTAAAAGTTTATTTTCTCATTTTTGTTTTGGTTAAATAAAGCAATAATTTAAATGTAACATTTGGTTTAAAAAAAATGATTGACCGTGGCTCTTCCAATAATTGCGCGACTGACCTGGTCAATTGTTCTTAAGAAGTTGTTTTGAGAATTACTATGGAGGGAAATAGTTGTGGCTGTGGCTTCGCAAGTAATTACCTTGGTGACGTGATGTTAACAAATCTGAACTCCAGTTAACCAAGGACGCTTCATACCAAATATAAGGTGAATTATTAATTCTTTAGAAGTTGTTTTAAGATTTACTATGGAGGGAAAGAATTGTGGTGCTGGCTTCGCAACTATTTGACCTCATTGTAACAAATATAAATGTTAGTCACTCAGGCAATAGATGTATCTATTCTGTATATTAACTTATTGGGTCTTACGTGTCTTGAGATGTCTAAATAGTTTTCGATGGACAGATCGCGCAAGGGACCCACGCCAATCTTCTCTGTTGGGATTCCAATTGTTGGCTCATTAAATAGGCACATATGATTAAGATACAGTCGCACGCTCCCGTAAGTCGGGTTTTGATTCCAGTTAATGAAAATATCATTGAAATAATCGGTTTCCCCCAATAAACATCCATATATTGAATATACATGTTTTGGAGCAGAATTAGGCAGTCCATATTGGACGCCATCATGGAATTTATTTTGTTTTGTTTTAATTTTCACACATAATTATTAGTTATATGGATGGAGTTCTCATTAAACCTCACATCCTTGTATTGGTTACAGTAATACCCAAAGTAATTGACCACTTAACCACATCAGAATTATTGGTAATTTTTCAGGATTTGAAATCCTGAAAATTTACCAATAATTTTGCTGTGGTCAAGTGGTCAATTACTTTGGACATTACTGTATGAGGATTGAGTTATCATTAAACCTCAAATCCTTATATTGGTTACAGTAATGCCCAAAGTAATTGACCACTTAACCACAGCAGAATTATGTATTTTTGCAGCATTTACAATCCTCAAATTA
The DNA here is from genome assembly GCA_032622095.1 of Siphonodentalium dalli. Classification (NCBI taxonomy): domain Eukaryota; kingdom Metazoa; phylum Mollusca; class Scaphopoda; order Gadilida; family Siphonodentaliidae; genus Siphonodentalium; species Siphonodentalium dalli. The sequence goes on along the minus strand of CP136067.1, from coordinate 193,055,523 downwards.
CCCATTATTCTGCTGTGGTTAAGTGGTCAATTGCTTTGAACATTACTGTATGATGATTGAGTTATCATTAAACCTCAAATCCTTATATTGGTTACAGTAATGCCCAAATTAATTGACCCTTTAACCACAGCATAATTATGGGTAATTTTTCAGGATTTAGAATCATGAAAAAATACACACAATTATGCTGTGGTTAAGTGATGAATTACTTTGGACATTACTGTATGTAGATGGAGTTAAACCTCACATCAGTGTGTTGGGGATTTGGACCTTGACTTGGGACCTTTGGTTTTTAACGCAACAAATGCGCGTACACCTTATACACAAATTTTTTATGTAACCAGAGTTTTTCTAGGATAAGATGAGTTTGAAGCCTGCTTACATTTCAAAATGTTGTCAGTTTTGTATTGTCTGCAGTGGATCTCTCCTGAAAATTTACCAATAATTTTGCTGTGGTCAAGTGGTCAATTACTTTGGACATTACTGTATGAGGATTGAGTTATCATTAAACCTCAAATCCTTATATTGGTTACAGTAATGCCCAAAGTAATTGACCACTTAACCACAGCAGAATTATGTATTTTTTCAGCATTTACAATCCTCAAATTACCCATTATTCTGCTGTGGTTAAGTGGTCAATTGCTTTGAACATTACTGTATGATGATTGAGTTATCATTAAACCTCAAATCCTTATATTGGTTACAGTAATGCCCAAATTAATTGACCCTTTAACCACAGCATAATTATGGGTAATTTTTCAGGATTTAGAATCATGAAAAAATACACACAATTTTGCTGTGGTTAAGTGATGAATTACTTTGGACATTACTGTATGTAGATGGAGTTAAACCTCACATCAGTGTGTTGGGGATTTGGACCTTGACTTGGGACCTTTGGTTTTTAACGCAACAAATGCGCGTACACCTTATACACAAATTTTTTATGTAACCAGAGTTTTTCTAGGATAAGATGAGTTTGAAGCCTGCTTACATTTCAAAATGTTGTCAGTTTTGTATTGTCTGCAGTGGATCTCTCCTGAAAATTTACCAATAATTTTGCTGTGGTCAAGTGGTCAATTACTTTGGACATTACTGTATGAGGATTGAGTTATCATTAAACCTCAAATCCTTATATTGGTTACAGTAATGCCCAAAGTAATTGACCACTTAACCACAGCAGAATTATGTATTTTTGCAGCATTTACAATCCTCAAATTACCCATTATTCTGCTGTGGTTAAGTGGTCAATTGCTTTGAACATTACTGTATGATGATTTAGTTATCATTAAACTTCAAATCCTAATATTGGTTACAGTAATGCCCAAAGTAATTGACCCTTTAACCACAGCATAATTATGGGTAATTTTTCAGGATTTAGAATCATGAAAAAATACACACAATTTTGCTGTGGTTAAGTGATGAATTACTTTGGACATTACTGTATGTAGATGGAGTTAAACCTCACATCAGTGTGTTGGGGATTTGGTCCTTGACTTGGGACCTTTGGTTTTTAACGCAACAAATGCGCGTACACCGTATACACAAATTTTTTATGTAACCAGAGTTTTTCTTGGATAAGATGAGTTTGAAGCCTGCTTACATTTCAAAATGTTGTCAGTTTTGTATTGTCTGCAGCGGATCTCGACGCGTTGAAGCAAAAGTTACAAAAGATAAAATGTGTATGTGACGAGACTATAATACAAATGAAAAAATAAATTGAGGGAGGGGTGGGCGATACAGGGAACTAAGGGTTGAACCGATATAAATTTGTAGAGCAATAACGACCAATGTTGACATATCATGCATATCAACTCTACTGTTGCAACAAGGCTATAAAATAGGGGGGTGTCAGAATCTTAGTCATCTCTATATAGTGCCAGAATAGTCATTTATGGAGTTCTATAAGATGTTGGGTTGGTTATATGGACTCGGAGAAAAAAGGGGTTTGTACCGATGAAGTTGATGAACTGACATAAATTAGTGGATCGATGTTGCCATGTAATGCATCGTGATCGACTGTACTAAAGCAGCAATTATATAAAATTGGGGGGGGGGGGGGTCTGAAATTATCTCTATAGTTGGCACCAGGATTATATAGAAAGGAATAGCAATTGATATACATATACGGCATACTATAGTAATACCATAGACATATAAGTACAAGTATCACGAGATAAAATATTACGTAACATGACTATATACCGATGAAAGAAATAAATAAATTGGACCGGGATTAGAGGTTGGGTTGGTTATATGTGGATAATTGGATATGGAATTCATACCGATGAAACGATACAAATTAGTGGAGCGATAAAGACCAATGTTGACACTTAGTCAGGCTACGCGGGGGAAATAGGGGTTGATACGATAGACCGAAATAAATTTGTCGAGTGATAATGACCAATGTTGACATATAAAGTAACGCGACTGTACTGTCACACAATTATCAGGTAGAACCGGTCAAATATGACAGGGAACAACACGTAATTATTTCCTAGATCGAAGAAATGATTTTTTTTTCGATGATAAAATTTAACATGGGTTTGGTTGCCATTAAAATCAATTTATGTCTATAAAACTGTCATTTTTCAAAATTTTGAGTTGAAACTTGGTGTGTATGTGTATAATACTACTATATTCTTAAAATGACAGAGTTCAGCGCGTAATTATGTTTTAGATGGAAGAAATTGAATTTGTTTTCGATAACAAATTTACAGCGTGTACGGCCTACGGGTCATTGAGTATGCTCAATTTTTGTAAACAAACTTTTGTCAATAGCCGTTTTGGTCAAACTAAACCTTCTTCGACCGGGACAGCAGATCCGAATAGTAGCTAAGATGTATTTAGACAGAATTATCAAAAGAATATGACCGATCAGGGTACATTTTAACAGAATAGAGTGGAGAAATCTTGGTGATAATTCCAGAAAATAAAGATGTAGGAGAATCACAATTAAACTTCCCACAATGCACTTCACTAAACCAGGGGTTCTCAATGGGTTACACATTATTTTCAGTCTATCAGATTATTTATATTTTCAACAACAAGTGACTTTAAGTTTACAATTTCAGCCTGTCCTGACTCTATCGATACGATTTAACACTTTTTCAAAAACGTATTATACACCGGTGGCGTTAACTTTACAATTTAAGCATCTACGTGATTCTATCGGTACGATTGAGTAAGGTACAAACAAGAATACATCAGGGGCTCCCAATGGGTTATATATTATTTTCAGTCTATCAAATTAATTATATTTTCAACAACATATTATTACACCGGTGACTTTAAGTTTACAATTTCAGCCTGTCCTGACTCTATCGATACGATTTATCATATTTTCATAAACATATTATACACCGGTGGCGTTAACGTTACAATTTCGGCATCTACGTGATTATATCGGTACGATTGAGTAAGGTACACAAAATCTCCAAGAATACATTCGCCCTGTACACCACACAATATCAAACTCACAGAAGCTAGAAACACCACAGGTGGCGTAATGAAATACGATCGATATTGCAGCGATAGCGGAATGTTCGCATTGGATCAGGTTGGTTCTTTGCCTGAAGTAAGGAGGAGGACGATATACAGTTTCATACAGAGGGTATCCAATAGCACAAATTCTCTGGTTCAAGCAATATATGAAATGAGCGTTGTTTCGTCAGCGAGACTAATAACACTTTGGAATATTCTGCTCCATGTATAAGTATTCAATACTTCTAACGTCTAAAAACCTATACATGGGCAATACTGCCTGAAATAAAAGAATACAATACAATACAATAATACCAGAGTGTTTTACCATGTTTTACAAGAGTTTTTTTTAAATAAGGGGTCATCGTAAAGTTGTCGTCGGAAAGTCTTTGCTTGTTTCGTCAATATATCGTCAAGTAATTTAGACTAAGGTTAAATACAATTATCCTGACATGGTGGCCTATTTCGCATTGAACTGGTATGTTCACAATGCTGATGTTATATGTTATCGTTATATCATGTTTCTATAATCATATATGTCTTCAAATCAGTCGAGTATGACCTTTTTCTATTTAAATTATATTATGGCCCGATTGCTTGGAGTATAATTATTTCCTATGTTATATATATATTTTAATAAGGTTACTTTTGTGAGGTTATCTCCAGTCCCCGGGCCGATAGCCTAAGATGCCAATTTGTATATACCGGTACCGATATCTCAATTAGATAGATGTAGATATCTGGCATCTCTGGTATTTACAGGAATTCCACAAGTTCCTTTATTATATTTGTGTATACATGCACATCTGTGATACTACCCCTTCCACAAAATCCTGCTCCGACATCAGTTGAAATGAAGCGAACATCCACACAAGCTTGATTAAATCCTAGCTAGAAAATCAACCATAGCTCATAACTATGGGGCGCCGTTCTTCTATTTATTACCTATTTAGTGATATCACTAATTCTTTTTATGATATCACTAATTCGATTATGTGATATCACTAATTCATTTTGTGATATCACTAATTCATTTTGTGATATCACAAATTATTTTGTGATATCACTAAATATTTTAAGATATCACAAATTCGAATTCTTGATATCACAAATTGATTTTATGATATCATAAAATCGAATATGTGATATCACAAAATAGTAGCATTTAGTGATATCACTAATTCTATTTTGTGATATCACATATTAATTTTGTGATATCATAAAATTGAATATGTGATATCACTAATTCATTTTGTGATATCAATAAATAGGAAATGGCATAGCTTGCCGCGCCATTCTACTATTTATGTAACATTTTGTGATATCATAAAATCGAATTATTGATATCACTAAATGCTTACTATTTTGTGATATCACATATTCGAATTTGTGATATCACAAATAACTACTGGTGCGCCGTTCTTCTATTTATTACCTATTTAGTGATATCATAAAATCATTTTGTGATATCACTAATTCGAATTTGTGATATCACTAAATGATCTTATGATATCACAAAATCGAATATGTGATATCACAAAATAGTAGCATTAGTGATATCACAAAATAAAATTTGTGATATCATAAATTCATTTACACGATTTAGTGATATCACAAAATATTTCATGATATCACAAAATAATATTAGTGATGTAACTAAATAGTCATGTTGTCAGAATTAGTGATATCACAAAATGAATATGTGATATCACAAAATCGAAATTGTGATATCACTAATTCATTTTATGATATCACAAAATCGATTTTGTGATATCACAAAATAATAAGCATTTAGTGATATCACAAAATCGATTTTGTGATATCATAAAATGAATTGTTATCCTTCATCCCATTTCCCTCTCTTCTGATTGGCTGAGACTGCGTCACATGGCGGGCGATAAATCACCATATTACCCTCGAGGGTACCATTGTCTCAGTTATTGACCGCTCAGCTGTTACCAGTAAACACAGAACTACGAAGAACTCACCGCGCAGAGATTCTCTGACAGCTCTCTGATAATTTCGAAAAACACTGTCTTTATAAACCCCACTGTTTCATAACAACCGCGAACTGTGGTGTTTGCTAATTTGCATAATTGTGTGTTTTTTTATTTGCAATTAAAGCACGCTATGTATAATGGTGTTATCATAGACACACATCTGTTATAAGGTGTAATATTCATATTGGACCTTTTTATATCAATAATAAAGACCGTGGGACAAATAGATAAACCTTATTATGTAGTTGGTATGCTGCAGACAATTGCACATACGATGTACATACGTTACAACTACGTTTATGTACTATAGATCAAATGGCCACTCTTTGCTGTTTATCAATTGATTATTTCTTTTCTTCAATACATTCATCAGACTTCAGAGAATACCCGTATGTTGCGTAACGATCTGTGACAGATGTCAATTTCTTTTTGCACTACTACAACGTGTTAGTTCCACATTTTAGCATTCTGGAAATTAACACGTCTGTCGGCGTTTTCACAGTCATTTGAAACGCAACTGAACATTTCGCTGCATGGCTACTCAACTTCGAAATTGCTTTACTCCTCTTTCCGTGAACCGATTTCCACCATGCAACCAGCAAACTGACCGGAGAATATCTGCGCAAATGACGGGTCTGTTAATTACTCCAGATTATGAATGTTTTATTTTCTAAATAGCGATGATTCCAACATAGAATTAACTTTTCGAACTGGATTAAATAATATATGCGCGCATTTATGCCTGCTATTAAGGAGGTTCGCGTGTACTCCATTGTCAGATAACAAAACAGTTATCACCCTTGTTTTCGTGAGACACGGGGATTTGTCGCCGCTCTCGACCTGGAATGTCACCCTCGGGCCTGACGGCCCTCGGGTGACATTCCAGGTCTCGAGCGGGCGACAAATCCCCGTGTCTCACTCAATCGCGGGCGATAACTGTATATTAGTGATATCACTAAATAGGTAATAAATAGAAGAATGGCGCCCCATACATAATAATTAACTCTGGATTCTGGCAGGCATTACACAAAATTATGCACAAAGTAACATTCTATCACAAATCATACATGTAATATGTTCAGCTGTCATCTTGGGAGAGGGACTTCATAAGTTGACAAAACTTGGGGCTCGATCCCTTTTGTATTATTATATGCAAATAAAATATGTTTCAAGTCGAGTCAAGTCAATCACATGACCCAAAATAAAATCAATACTGATCATTCCGCATGATTCCGCTGTCATCTGAAATCAAAACGAGGGTACATTTTTTTGCACATAACGACACGCTGGTAGAGCTTGCCCCGGACCAGGACGCTTCACCAGTGGTCCGAATTATATTTTGGGGCGAATTTGTAGCAAGGGAAACTACTCTACATGTGAGAAGTGAAAATGTCGGCACCGAAGAAAGGCGATTTGACAGAAAATGAAACAAAACTCATTGATAGCATAAACAATGGTGGGTATTGAGCATTAACGCGTAATTTCTAATTGAAGTATTGCCATAGAACAATCGCTAATGCATACAATTTTATTAGTATATTAGACTGTTTTGCGAGAATAGTAATAAGAGTGTAAATTAGTGTTGTTGTTGAAAATGAAATCCGCTGTTCACTGCAATAAACAGGTCTGGCAAATGTGAGAATACAGCTACAATAGCTGTATTCAGCTAACCTAGCTGTATTCAGCTATAAATTATACTCTCAAACCGGCTGTTTTTCGATAATAAACTAGAAGCGCTAATTTGCGCATCAAAATTAGGCTACAGCCTACACTACAGTCATTCAGGCAGTAAAGCCGTAAAGGGTCACTTTTTATGTTTGTGCTAGCGACAACACAAGTTTTTGAAAAAAATCAAGTGGTGATCAAATTTTCAATGTTTTTCATAGCCAGAGACATCTACCATCATATAGAAAGCAACAAAAAAAAATTCCTATGAATATTTTTTTTTTGCCAATTTTTTTTAATTCGGACTTCGGAAAAAAAATTCTGTCAACTCATTATGTCACCCAGAAGTTGCCAAATAATGTCTGTAGACACTGCTAATGTGCTTTCCACTCTTAATTCAGTGTAGTCTCCTACATTAGTCTGTTGTTCGTGGTGGTGTATTTATAAGGGACAAAAAGCTTGTAAGATCAATTGTCTTTTTTCAGTTCAATGATATGTGAAGATTGTATGTTATATATTTGGTTTCCAGCAATAACACTAATAAATGTAGAATGATTTGTTGAAAACTTGTATATGCCTGAGAAATCATCAGCACATGTGGTTAAATTTAACCCGGAGGTTGATTGACATGAGACAACAACGAAGACAATCGCCAGGTATATAAGTAACAGATCTTGGGCAAGACCAATGGTTAATTTTTATTACAGAATACAAAACTATCCTGTAATGCAACTTCATGTGCCCAAGCATCCAGACTACAATAAATAAAACTGGCGTCGGATGAATACATTATAAGGTGATCTTGAGAAGTTGAGTTGTACAGTTCCGGTCGTATAGAAGGACATGATAGACTCCAGTTATTATCGCATAACCATTTTTACATGTACTGAATGGAAGTTCCCACTCAGTTATAAAAGTGCATTGGAATGGTCTATAATCATTTGGTGGGTTTTCAGGAAAATATAAGCAGACAACAGATGCAAGTATAACACAAATTAAAGTACATATTAGGGAAGTGTTCAGATAATAAGTTCAACAATTACAAGCTATCGTTTGATTTGTTAAACTTGAATATTATCTGAGCATTCCCTTATGAGTCACTACTCATCAATGAGTATTTGCTAGAATAGTTTTTAGAAAATACCACATACTTTCTTTTCATAAATGAAAATTGACTAACATTTGAGTTAGATGTGTTATTTGTTTCGATAAAAAAGGGACTACTCCTGCCGAACAATCAACATTGAATTTGATGTTGATATCGGTATATGTGGAGGGGGGTCCTGGTAACTAATCACATGGTACAGTTAACCTAAATAAAGTTGATGTGTATCTTGTACCTAAATCATAGAATACATGTAGTACCTCAATCTTGGTCTTTCTTTGACCCGCAGATTTACATGAACAGGCTCAAACAATGTAAACAATGATTTCATATTATCAACACAACAATCAATTATTTTCTTCAAATTCTTGAGGCAAATGTTAATGTCTTTGAGAAGGATATGAGAAGAATGTCAACAGCATTGATTTTTGAAGGACATCAGCATTAACTAAGTCATATCACGATTAAAATGCCTACAAAAATAAAGTTATGACTCCATAGCGAATTGGATTACCAATTACATGGCATGAAAGTTATTGAATATTTGTTCATTTTTTTATGCATGAAAATAGGTTATCTATTCAGCTGATTATTACATACAAAAAAATTTAAGCTTGGAATTTTACCATGTCTATGATTAATATGAATGTTCGTTGTGCACTATTACTTATTATTCCCCCAACATTTTAATTATTTAAATGGTTATATACATAATTAAATAATTATTTGGTCATTCGTCAAAATGACAGCCACCATGTAAACACTATTAAATTAAACTAAATTTGTTTCAATATATTATCTTTGACAAAATTGCACCTCAAGCTTAATTACAATTGTCTGGTTCACATCCCGGTGTGTTGCTTGTTCAACGCTTTATTTAATACTTTTGTTATACTCTTTAAATCGCTACAAAAACTACAAGTTTGCTCAGTGACAGGTCTGACCAGACTTCTGTTGTCGCCAACACGTGGTGTAGGCCTACTATATGTACTAGCATTGTCGTTTCCCCAGAATTTGGGCAGAACTTCCGCTGGAGGCGCTTGCCAGATCCTTAACACCACCCGTATCCAATCAAATAAAAATTTGGGCAGAACTTCCCCTAGAGGCACGAGCCAGATAATTATAATCAATCAAATGGATAATTTGGGCAGTTAATGCACATTAAAGAATACTACTGTGGCTAGAGAACTTAATTCATAGTCATGCGGGCAGAACTTCTCATACTATTTCCTCCATACCATTGCCGCACAATGTAAATAACGTTGATTCTTGTAGGGTAGTGGTATTTACTAAGTCAAAACACAAGGAAAATGCTAGCCAAAAAAAAAAAAAAAAATATGCATTCCATAGCCAATTGGATTACCAATAATATGGCACGTGAGTTACTGGAAGTTACTGACGATTCCTTCAACTTTTTTATGCACGAAAATAGGCTACCTTTTCAGACGATTATTACCTTCAAAAAAATAATAACATGGAATACAACCTTGTCCAACATTAATGCCAATATTTATTATGCATTGTCATTTATTTGTATTCTAAAATTTTAATGTATAACTTGTTACAAAATCAAAGCAAAGTTCGATGGGGTCATTTATCGATATCAAAATGGTGGCCACACAACAAAAGTCAAACGGAATTTATTTCACTTACAGTTGACAATATTTCACCTGAAACTCAATTACAATTGTTTGGTGCACACTCCGATTGTCCATTTACTTATTTTAGACAGAAAAGTAAGTACATGTAGTTTATCCAATAATTTACTGAATTTATATCACTTTTGAGCTCTGCAAAAAGACACGTTTTCCTCATTCACAGATTGAGAAACCGGAAATGGCCGGAACACTGTTGTCGCTATTTGTGCTGCACCTGTCTGTATGCAAGTACAATGGATAAAAATTTATATGTCATTTTGTTCATAAATCCTAGCTCTATCATACATCTTATGTGATGTTCACAAATATTGCTCTTTCTTTTTAAAATAACCGATCAAAGATAGCACGAAATCCAGGCAATAAGGGGTCAATTCATGCAGTAAAGGGTCACCTTTCATTTGAACTGTATGTATCACAATTGATGGCTGTTTGTGTGTTATTAAACCACAAATAACATGTGCAAGATGTATTTATTCCAATTAAAAGTTTTTTATCTAACACAGACTTGTTTACTATAAACTGATTAAACTCCATTTCAGCATCATCGGAATGTAAACAAAACAATGTTCAAAACAATTACCAAGGCACAGCTAGACGATACACGTGTACGTCATCATCGGGGAAATTAATTCTATGTTTTTGATGATGATAATTAGCGCTTTTAGAATCACGATCAATAACTAATTTGTAGAAAAATTAGTAGTTGAGAAATATGTTTTTATTATTTTTTTATAGTGGAGATACAAACTCAAATTACATTTGTTCCCAACATAATATGGCCCTCTGTACAGTTAATAGCATTCACTCACAAATCATATGTAGTAGTGTTACAGTGTGTGATTGAATGTTTTGTGTTCATAATACAAACATACTAGTATATAATCAGAGCAGAGGTGGCAGCAGTTGGGGTGGATGGTTGGCAGTCAGGATAGGACAGCTCCATTCTTTCTATGGGATAAACAGGGGTAAAGGCAACAAACTGATATAAAACACTGGAAAGTGGAAATTTACCTGAACAGAAGGTGGCGGACAAGATCATTTGATCATTTCGAGCACCTTCGGCGCTTACATCCCAAATCCCAAGTGGATCAGTTATAATTCATTGTGGATTGTACTGTCTTGAGTCACCTCGAATGGCAAATTTGTTGTTATTGCCTATAACTTATTTAATTACATATATATCTTTAACTCACATTTTTTACTCACATTTAATTGTCAATGATTTTATCAAAGCTCAATATTTATTTTCGGACAGTACATACATGTAATTATATGTTTTGTAGTTTCTAAATTAATTAATTAATGACACAAACACACACACAAAACTGACAACATATTCATTTGGCCTACCCGGTACATGTTTATATGACCATGAATACCAAATGTGGTGTACTTATTTCATTGCAATGCATGTGCAGCACTTACCAGTGCCAAATCTGATTGACATATGCATGTATCTAATTAATATCATTGGTTTGTGAGCTACATGTAGTCCACTTATCGCTTTATTTGTGGATCATGATTCAATTTAGATTACATTTGTATTCAACATATACATCAAGAAAGAAGCAACGACAAAACTGGGACTTGCAATTACTTTCCTTTTGCTCCGATCCAGAAAAACAAAGGTAAATGTTACAAGCAAGGACGTCGCGAACGACAGTGAGTGTTGGGTGTGTGTCGCCACTGACATGATACCCATTTTCACCAAGCACCCAACCCACCCTCAGTTGTGTGTTAATTTTAAATTTGTGCAGCCCCCTCCCAATATAATTGACCTGCCACTGGCTGCCAGCTACATGTAGCACTGCATGAAGTGCCTGCTGGATTCATCCCTGTCAGGTTATTATCACAGCAGTTACATGGCACACTATCCGCTTGTACACAGAATGCAATGTACTGATAGACCAATTTATAACGGAACAATTGAAATCGCGAAATTATCATTTGGTGTTTATATATTTTTTTAATTTTGTGGTTTTCTCGGGGAGGGTTATATGGCCTAGGCACTTCATTTGGTGGATGCACCTTAACATATTCATATGGGCACTGGTCATCCCTTGGGCGAGACCCAACTTCCTGATTCCAGGTAATCACACCCTCCTTGCACTCCTCCTCAAGGACGTAGTGACAGGTATGGTGTTGGGGTGACTCTCCCCTCCCCAACATTGATAAAAATGTTCAAGCTAGAAAATCATGCCTGACCCAGTCTAACACAACTTTATAGTTAAAGCATATTACACCACAATTACCCGCATTGGTTGAAATTGTTCTCAATTATTTGTATATATGCCCAACCAGTTATTATATAGTGGGGAATAAGTTGTTTTTAGACCAACAGCAGCATATTTTTCTATTTTTTTGTAAAAAATTTGGTCTGAAAATGTCCATTATTTCTGATTATTTTGGGAAATTTTCCAACCTTAGGTGTGGGGGGGGGGGGGGGGGGGGGTTAGACATTTCCAACAGTTGGAAAGTTTGAGACACTAGATGAAATTTTCAAACCATGGGCAGGGCTTTGGGAGATTTGTCTGGTTCAATGGTGGTGGTGGGGGGGGGGGGGGGGTAATTGGAACTTCCAAGGTGGACGTCACCAACGGAGACCCTCTGGCCACGTCCTAGATCAAGCCATGAACCTCTACTAATGTTAACGCCCGTAGAGGTCATATTCCATCAGTTCAAAACGGGCGTTAGCATTAGTAGAGGTTCATGGCATGATCTAGCCACGTCCCTGTCCCTCCCACACCCCTAGTGGTGGGTTAATAATTTGGCTTGGATACTTGAAAACTTACTACGGTGGTCGATGTCAGTAAATATTCTGGGGACTATTTTCTGCGGCAATCTCACACGACTTCCCCGTCAAGAACATTTTGGGCTGAAGTTTGTTAGACAGTTTTCAAGGTATTCCGCATTGCATAAGAGAGTTATTAACCGTTTAATATGACCGACATCGACCGCCGTAGTAAGTTTTCACACATAATCACCATCGTCGTGCCGACAATAGGCAACACTTTGTCAGAACACAAGCGACGATTTTGATTTGGTTGAGGGTGACCGGATAATAGGGTAGCCTAATTTTGATGCGCAAATTAGCGCTTCTAGTTTATTATCGAAAAACAGCCGCTTTGAGAGTATAATATATAGCTGAATACAGCTAGGTTAGCTGAATACAGCTATTGTAGCTGTATTCTCACATTTGCCAGACCTGATAAATTGAATAATAAAATTCTTCCCTGTTGAAGATTCCAGATCATCTCTCGGTGCGATAGCGGCAATATATGATTAATATCTTACTAATAAATAAAAAATAGGTTTTGAATATTGGTTTAAACCAAAATGTGGGGGGTGCTCCTCAGACCTCACTTAAAAAAGGAGGAATATCCTGAACAGAACAGAAAAGAACACAACACAACAAGAATAAAATACATTTCGCTAGTCTCTGGAAAATCTATCATAATTACTGCCGTACACCACGGCATACCAAAACTATTTTAGGGTTCATAAAAACTGTGTGGGGCAATTCCACGTGACTGACATTACATTCAAAGAACTTTTTCCAGATTCATTGTAATGAATAGAGCAACATTTATAAATATATAATCTTATTTCTATGTGTGATGTTGGCTTGTGCCAGGGTGCACCCAAAAATGTGCATCATTCTGAGTTTAGTCAAGCGATGACAAAATGGCATCGTTCAATGTTAGCGTGACTGACATAACATGAAAATATCAAGGCTCAGTGCCAACTTGTTTTCAAATTAACAATAATATTTATCATACCGAAGTACTAGTAGTACACTGATTTTGAATAATTTGTGTGAAATATGATTTTGGATTATCCCTCTTTTATCAAATTCACAAAACGGTATGGTCATATAGCGGTACCACTATAACAGTGGAATACCACTATACTATTGGTATTCATGATGTGCCTGACCTGATGAACTGCCTTCTCGATAAAAAAGGGTAAGTTGGTAGCAAGGGGAAGTCGGTAGCTGATAGGTAGCGTACTGGTCTCTCGTGCTAGCGGACCAGAGATTTTAAAAAATCAGAACTAGGCCAGATAACAAGTTTGTCAGGCTAAAAAGTCTCATTCGAGATCACCGAATAAAGATCTGAATGCAAAATTCTAGGGCTTCACGGTATTTCGGTATTTAGTCATATCGCGATACTGTTTTTGACACCGTGTAGTCGGTTTCACTTTATGCAAATAGTCGGTACATCGTAGCCGCCGGTGTGGATATTAATACTGACGATATCTATATCAGTGTCAAGTATTTAGCAACCATCGACACCTATAATGCTGAGACAAAAGCCATTGCTAACGGCTTAGGTTTAGCGTGAGGTAAAAAGTAATTATTTCTCACTGCTCCATAAGCGTTTGTCAACACACTGCGGACAATCAAGTCGGCATGCCCAATTGAGCAGGCTGTTCTCGGCTCAATATTGCTGGAAGGTTTCCTGGTCAAATACAATAAAAAATGTGTGGTGTTTGTATAATCTGGAGACACAATGACGCGCGCCACAAAATCTTATGCATTAGACGTATAATGCGCTAACTCATTAGATCATTTTTGAAAGGTATATATAAACTACACGGCCAGATATCAGTCCTATACATCGAAATGGATAAGTTAAAATCAGATACGGACTTCTATTCTATGCTTGTCACATTATTTATCTTGTTTTGTTTGTACAATATAAAATATGAAATCAATACATGTTTGCTATTATTATTTACACGAGCGACTGTTAGCGCCATTTTTAATGTCATAAGCGATCCTCAGTTGGTAGGGAATTCCCGATTACGTCAGGCACTTATAAATATATCTATCCGTCGTATAAAGAACGAAACTCAGGACCATTTATATTAATTATTTTTATATACCTGTCAAAGCAACATGTGTTCATAATTATCATTATCAAATCAATAATGCAATATTTTTGTCTGCTTGCTACTAGTATCATTCTCAAACAGTTCAACTCAAATTTATTGGTGACGATATTTAGTCATATAGCGGTATCATTTTCAATACCGTAGTCGGTAAGAGCTCTTATCTGTCTCCAATCAGTGATCTGGTATTAATCATTCTTTGATCAACCTCTACTTTAGTCTGCACAAACCCCATCTTGATCTCATTTATCATTTCTTCCCTCTCGACAGAGTACAATGGACACTAGTCCAGAATTAAATGGCACACCGTTTCCTTGTTACCGCATTCAGTTTGTGATGGTATCCTTGGAAGAACTTCCCGAGGTGGCCTTTCAAGCTGGAGTGGCCTGATCTTAATCTGTTCATCTTATGTTGTATTTGCTTATCATCACTGCTATGGTTCTTTATATATTTTACAACCTCAACTATATTGTGACGTGCCTTTGGCAGATTTGACCATTGAAACTGTCATTTCATCATTATATTTTATGCATGGCCTTCTTCAAATCTGTTATTGTATTGTTATCTCTTTTAAATCCGAGTCCATCATTTCTGATTCATGTGCTGCCTCTTTGGCCGCACCATCAGCTACATCATTTCCCTTGATATTAATATGGCCTCCAACCCATTTAATGTGTACCTCCGCTCCACTGCTGTTGATTGTGTTGAGTTTCCTGCTGCACTCTGTTATGGTTTGGAAATATTTGTCAGGAAGCCTGTTACCAGTCACTGCGTCTATAGCTGTTTGGCAATCACAAATGATGCAGCTGTTCCTAACTCCTCTGGATGTGACCCATTTCTCGATGAAGTTAATGGCAAGTAGCAGACCTCGTATCTCGCCTTGGTACTATCCCTGCTAACAGATTCTTTCAGGATAACTGGTTCTGAATTGAGGCCATCTAGATACCGGTATATTACAGTTGGACCTGGATTTCCTAGCGATGAACCATCAGTGAGGACCATGATGTTGTTCTGATCACTTTCTTCTGAGATTTTGAACGAGTTGCTGCATATAACAATAACAATTGCTGAAATATGTTATATACCATGTTCACTCAGCAATGTCCTTGTAGTTGTAAGCGAGCAGCAATAGTTTTGTCTAACTCAATATGTTTTGAACAACTCCTTGAGTTGGCTCTATGACATCCACCACAGTTTATGCATTTAATATTCTTGTGACTATCACAAATTCTTGTGTGATGAGGACCAGCACACACTCCGAGGATGCCGAATTTGCACATAGATCAGATGTATGTCCATATAAATTGTAGTTAAAACAGCGTATGGGTCTAATTGTTGTAAAGCTGGACACTTATAGGAGTTGATGAATAATCTCAGATCGGCTGTGATTAAATGTTGAATGAAGACTGGTCATCCGTTGTTATCTGTATCACAGGTAGAGGTCTTCGTGTGTCTGTATATTTCAGTCTCTTCACTTTAACATCCTTGTGGTAGTACTTCGAAATATATTCCGTTATATTATCGGTCTCTATCCTTTTATTTACATTTTTCACAATAACTGATTTACCTTTGTATTTTGGCTCATGAATTGATAACTGGTTACCAGTGGTACCACTTACCACTGTTTTTGAAAGCACTTGACCATGGTGTTTTGATAAGATCCAGATCTTCTTTGAAGTGCAGGTAGATAACTATCCCTCCTCTTGGTAACTGATGAGCATACTTTACTTTAATATTCCCTTTGTGTTTCCCCTTTAATTTTCTGACTTAAGGAAAATTCTTTTGGGCTTAGTAGACTGTCAATCACCACAATAATTTTGTAAGTTGTGGAAGATGGCACTGGTTACGAAGAGTCCTTTTCCTCAAATGAGCCTGTGCTGGGCACACTATTCACTTGAACAGAATGAACTGGTGCATGACTTACTTGTTGACTTACTTGTTGACATTTAGAAGCCATACCTGTATATTGCAAGTTTTCATCATCCTTGTATTTACATTCATCAATTGTGTTGTTAGAACTTTAGTTTGTAACACGTCCAATCTTTTTTTAATCTATTAAATTGGAAAATTGTATTCCACAAAGTCTTATTTCCATTTATCTTCTTTAGATTGCACACCGCAGATAAATATTTCAGTTTATTCTGCTTATAGAACTTCAAGTCACATTTCCATATATTTGCGTAAGTTGTATGCCAGCAGATTTCACAGGAAGAACAAATTATAGTATCTGAGTTTTGATATCCCTCACATGGACATGACGGTTAGCTGTTTGGATTGCAATCAGCACAAAACCAATCCTTTTTGTTTTCCTTAATTTCGTCGTAAACAGGTTTAGGAAGTACTACGGACCCTTTTGTCATGGATTCGTGGCCCAGCTTGCCGTCAGCAAATGGCTTCGTCATTGCTGATTTATCTGAGAATGCTTGGTAGGCTTATTAGTACAGATATACTGTTGTTGCACAGGTTTCATTCTCTTGTAAATGTAGATTTAATTTGTGGTCTTTTGTTCGGCGAACAGATTATAACACCAGGTGTCTGATTAGATAATGTATGCTTATTTCACACATTGAGTGAACAATAGTAACTTCGACATGGAGAATTAGAGCACTGACACTTTGTTTTTACATCAATTACCGAGTTAATTACTCTTAATTTTACAATCACTGTCCAAACTTAACCCTGATACAATGGTAGTGTACTGTCACCAATACAGTTTTAATCAACCTATCACAACAAATGAGCAGTCACGAAATCGTCCATTCAGAGTTAAATTTAGACCAGAAATTTAAACTTATAAAAGATCCCCAGTCTACACCAGAGCCAACAACTCTGGCAGCAAGTGGAGCGAACAAGTCAGATTTCATTTGGCTCAATTAGTTCCTTGTTGTCAGAGCGTCAACACGAGTGAGTTGTGCGGTCGCGACTTCGGTTGTAACTGCCCTCGTGGGGACGCCAGACTGAGATGGTTTTGGATTAGGCTCAGGACGGATTATGGAGCTAATCCCTGACGCCGCGTTGGCTGCTATACAGAGAAGCCGGTTAGTGGACGCTGTTAGTTGGTCTCTCCAAGCTAACAGGGGCTCTCTGGTTCTCTGTGTAGAATTCCGGACAGAAGAAGCTGGCATCCAGAAGTCTTCTGCCGAGAACAGGAACGCCAAGACCCGCTGTACCATGAAGAAGGGGCCTCCCAAGAGAAAGACACCCTCACAGAAAAGAAGGGACGCTACCAGACGGGCGAAATGGAAGAAGCAGAAGGGGGTGACTGTAGATCGGCCAGTCGCCCCTCCCCATGTGGCTCAGCCATCCAGAGTCATAGCCGGCAGGCCGGAGTTGTATGAGAGACGCCCAGACGACCCGACCTGCATGGAGACTGACGCAATTGAACCAGCTAGCAGGGACTCCGTGGATCTGCCGGAGGTCCCTGCTGTCGTCGTCGAAGCTAGCGGAGACAGGGACGTGGATACCACCCCAGATGTTCCTGCCGCCAGCTTCGACGTGGAACTGGATAGCTTTACACCTCGGACACCGGATTACCATCACATCCCGGTGTCCTCCAGCTCCACCTCCAGTGAGAACACCAGCACAGCCACCACCCTCTCTCATGAAGAGTTTATGGCCACCGCCCGTTCTGTGGAAAAGACTATCGCTGACTCAGAAAGAGTTATGGCAGAACACCGATTACCAGTCAAACAAGACCAGAAAGAATTTGATCAGCGACAGAAAGAATATCTACATGAGCAGACAGAACGGGAAGAAGAACAGGCAGCTGTGATGCTACAAAGTCAACAACAACAACAGCAAACAGAAACTCAACAACGGAAAAAAAAGAAACCAAAGAAAAAAAAAAAATTCTATGTCTAGATCATCTCCCCCCCCCCTTCATCAATGTTATGTTTATGTCAAACCATTCTCATAACCCCTAACATCATTCACCAGTGGGTTGTAGGAGAGGGGTTCCGCCCCTTTCAAATCTTCCCTGGGCTCACTCCCAAAACCCCTAATAAATCAAATAAAAAAAAAACCAGAGCCAACAATTTAAGAGCTCACCATCAAGTATGTCAAATCTACCCAGGGACATATCAAGGCCGTTTTTCATACCGTTTACCGGTTTGGGCGCCCAAATACTTTTTTTCAATTTAGGTCTCAATTCATAAGACATTTAAGTTTACAAAAAGATTTAAGTTTAACAGTTGGAATCATACTGTAAAAGTATGTTTGGCTTTATCTAGCTTTCATCTGAGAAAACTTCAAATAGTTTGAGTTCAGGTTTGTTATCATTCAGCCTTCAGACTTCAGTATTTCAATCAAATACAGTACAGGAACAGTGACAATTTGATCAAATCAACCTGGTTATCAGGTGGGATCTCATAACACCAAATGAAAAATTAACTTAGAGATTAGTACTACTAGTAATTACTAACTTAATAGCCATTGTTTCTGTACTAGTATATTATGTATGTGTCTCTCACTTGAATTTTAGAAAATAGCCTACTATATGAATTAGAGTGATAATGGTAAGTCTCATTTCAAGCAGGATAAGCATAATCCATTGAACCAAAAGATATCTGACAATAACTTATAAGCATTTCCAATCCATACATGCTTCTGTTAATCCATATATATCCTATTTTCTTGAATAGAATGAAATCACATACATGTACTTATGAACAAAGCAGAAGATACATTCAGTTCCACTCAAATTCGGTCAATTGGGAAACTTACATGATGACGTTGTTTGTCGACTATCATTGAAATCGACATGATGACATGTTATGAATGAAATGAACATTATGAAATGGACACGCTTCTCAATCTAGCCTGCGTAATGATTACCTCAAGCGGAGAGCTCCCCCAGCATGCCAAGTAATATAATGGTTAGGTCCAGTTCCACTCTCGACAACATACATGTATATAACTATTTATAATTACCGACACGAAATATAAGCCTTATGCATGTCAATCTTATTTGGTGGGAATCTATAAAGTGATCTTAATAAGAATTGTTTTAGACGCTACAGATACCCTCATGTGAGTAGTTTAGCTTTGGTTCGTTAATTATTCTAGCGTATGATCATATTAGTACTGACAATTAAAGTTCTTGGTCTTGATCAAAACTACAAAAAGGTAAATTACAACTGCTCATTCATGAGTATGACTATGTAGGTTCCTTTTCATCATTGATTTGAATATATCTTATGGAGTACATTAATGCCCTAAATAATCAACTCCTTAACCACAGCAGTATTATGGGTAATTTTTCAGGATTTAGTCGGAAATATGGCTTGTTGCCATTCATCAGTGAGAGCTTTCCGATGAATGGCAACAATCCATATTTCCGACTAAATCCTGAAAAGTTACCCATAATTCTACTGTGGTTAAGGAGTCGATTATTTAGGGCATTACTGTAATTAAGCAAATCCCCAGTTTCTCACAGTTAGTAAATTAGCAGTCAACTGAGCAGTAAAGGCAAAAACTGAAAACACCGACATCATGCATATCTTATATATTAAACAAGAAAATGTCAAAAAGATCATTTGATGATTGATCACATTTTTTAAGGGCATTTTTGGGAGGACTGTTCTCAGCAAGTATTCAAATTTGATTGGAAATGAATAACTGCCTTAAACTGTATATAATCTGAATTAGTTAAATCTATGCAGTAAAACCTCTCCAAACCGGACCCTCTATAAACCGAATCCCTCTCCATTCAAAACAATTTGTCGGTCCCGAATTCACCCAAGTGCATTCTCACTAAAAATTACCTCAATAATCTGGAAACTCCCTATTCCTAACATCCATAAGTGAACGATACATTAAAATTTATTTTACCTCTGAAATCCGAACATGGAAATCGACAACAACTGAATGCAAGTGCTGTAGATTTTCGATGATAGGCTTGTGACATGTTAAATTAAAACTATATTGGTGACAATACACTGTCATTGTGCACTTTAAGCGAGCTTCATTAATGTTCTGCTTGGACAGTGGTCGTAAAAATAAGAGTCTACCTCAGTGCGATGATTGATGTAAAAACATAGTGTCGGTGCTCTATTTTGCGTGAAGTCACCATTGTTCACTCAATGTGTGAAATAAGCATCTAATATGACACATGCTGTCATAATCTGTTATAATCCGGTTCAAAGAATTCGCCGATCAAAGATACGCTAATTAAATCGGGCGGTTCGCTTATTCAACACTACAAAACTACAATACATGCTCTACATTAATATTTTCAGCAACATTTTTGAATCACCATACTAGTACATTTTATCGTTTACAGTCTTATCTATATAACGGTACATGTATTATGTCTTATTAAAGGTACTCAATTCGATCAGACAGTCCCCCTCTGAGCTTTGATGGGTGGGTTCCTCGACTCAAATCAAATTTTTTTTTTAAGTGCCTTGATATACGGTTTTAATAACAATCTATGACATAATATATGATTAAAATTCTATAATTCATCACCATTTGGAACGTCCGTGTCTCAGAAGGTGCCCATAGGGTTATAGAAAATAGCTAAAATGATAAGAAACATTTCCCCCATTTTGTTCCCAGAATGCAACAGAAATCAAACTAAGATATTCCCCTTCCATTGAAAATAATAGACTTTGTAGTACATGTATGTCCAGATGAAACTTAACGACAGAAAAGATGTCAGTACCTCTAAAAAAACAACATGTTCACAGTTTATTACACCGGATTAGTTGATAATACAATGTTTTGCAGCTTCCTCTTTCATATGGTATATAATATGGCATATATTTTGTATAATGTGATCTGGAGGTTCGAATATTACGTGGGCCCTTAAGTTTAGTTTAAAGGTACTCAATCCAATCAGAGGGTCCCCATATCATCAAGATACAACAACAACATTTCTTCCAAATACGCTTTAGTTATCAGAATCGATTAATTGCAACAAAATAATGCTAACCACTGTCAACTATGGTATCAAATTTCCTAAAACGTGTTATTTATCAACATTTTGTTCAACGAAATATGGCTGTAAAATCACTTGAGTGTTCACGAAATTTGGCCGTATTACCACTTTTTTTATAGAGTTATTTATCTTCATCCGCAATTTTGACCAAGACCATCCTTTTGACAGTGTGTTTCTTTTCCGCAAACAATTGAAATAACAAACTTCAAAAATCGATATCTGATCACTCTGAGCTTTGATGGGTAGGTTCATCGACTCCTATAAAATATTTTTACCCCCGAAGCCAAAGAAATGGTAGTTTAGGGGTGTTTAATCGGATTGAGTACCTTTAATGCACCAGTCAGCATCACCATAATATTGTATGCCTTTATAACATAGTCTTATAAATCTGCTATTGCAGTCGTGTTTTTGATAATATTTTAGGCATTTGGTTTTGATCACATCCGTACTTGTGATATAGTGGGAGGTGATCAATACCTGGATGAAGCAGCTGGTACAGAGTAATAGGCTCACATGAGACAGGTGCTAAGCAGCTGGTACAGAGTAATAGGCTCACATGAGACAGGTGCTAAGGAGCTGTGATACCCGTGACATATTCTTTCATATATATAAAGCATGACATTAAGGAATCATTGTGGGTGGTGTAAAGTAGCTATGCAAACTCTGCTAACATGCATAGAATGAAATTAACCCATTAACCCTTTCAGTGCCAGGTCCGATTTTTGTATCAACCCATATACCCTGTGCCAATGCATTCTCTTATATATGCGAGTCGACCATAGGTCGCTCACATATATAAGAGAATGCATTGGCCTAACAGTTTTTCATCATTTGTTATTATTTTTTACAATTTTTTACAATTTTAATAATTTTTTCTTATATTCTTTAACAGACTTATTTTGTAGGTTTAGTGCCAGGGAATCTTACGTTTTTCATGGGCATCAAAATTATTACTATGAATACTTGGTGATAGTTTTGAATTATAACATGCCCCTAAGGTTTTATCCAGTTTGTTTTTAAATTTGCTATAGCATGCTTAAGCATACCCCAAAAAAATTCAACCCAATCTAAAAAATCTAAAAAGAAAAAAAAAATTTAAATTTATTTAGGGCCGATTTTACAGACCGTAAATTAGGGCCGATAAGATCGGCCTCTGGCACTGAAAGGGTTAATAACTGGGTACTTGACAGCTAGTTATTTTATTCCTATTGATTTATGTTGTTGAGATGTTCAGCTAATAAGTTCAACAAACAGCCCTGAAGTTAACTGAAAATCCCTACAGATGAATAACTCCATACATGTACAGTAATGCCCTAAATATTCGACTCCTTAACCACAGCAGAATTATGGGTAACTTTTCAGGATTTAGTCGGAAATAAGGCTTGTTGTCATTCCTCTGAGAGCTCTCAGTGAAAGTTACCCATAATTCTGCTATGGTTAAGGAGTCGATTATGTAGGGCATTACTGTAGATGTTTCTCTGTATGTTGTCTTTTTAGCTCAACTTTACTTTGTCAATTTCCATTAGCATCTAGGTTACAGGTCGCAACATTGATTGGATTATTATGAACATTGACATGTACAGTAGATGACAACGAGTCATTTTGGGGGTCAATTGGCTAAAAAACATGGCCGCCATGACTAAATCCTTTGGCATACCCTACAGTCAACATCCCTTGTCCAACTGCATATGGATCTTCGGGATGACCACTAGATGGGAGCCATCATTTTTTTCTGAATTTCATTGGTGGTCATCTTGGATTTTACTCTTTGCATGACTAAATTCTTCACAGGTCATATCTCTTACCCGATAGTCACCAAATTTCATATGGATCTTCGGGGAGACCTGTAGATGGGAGCATTCCATTTTTTATGTCATGGATGTTAATATTGACATGTAGATGGGAATGAGTAATTTTGGGGTCATTCGGCCCAAAAACATGGCCGCCAGCAGCCATCTTGGATTTTACTCTTTGTGTGACTAAATCACGGGCTACAGGTCGTACCTTTAGTCTGATCATCATAAAATTTGTCATGGCTGTTGAAATTAGAATGTAGATGGGAACGAGTCATTTTGGGGTCATTCGGACAAAAAACATGGCCGCCAGTGGCCATCTTTGATTTCAAAATTTAATCCATTAGCACGGGCCACAGGTCGTACTGTTTGTCTGATCATCATGAAATTTATCAAGGATGATAATATTGACATGTAGATGGGAACGAGTAATTTTGGGGTCATTCGGCCAAAAAACATCGCCGCCAGCAGCCATCTTGGATTTTACTCTTTGTATGACTAAATTCTTTAGCACGGGCTGCAGGTTGTACCTTCGTCTGATCATCATAAAATTTGTCATGGATGTTAACAATGACATGTAGATGGGAACGAGTAATTTTGGGGTCATTCGGCCAAAAAACATGGTTGCCAGTAGTGATGGGCGGTTTCCCGATTAATCGACAATACCCGGTTAAAATTTCAATATCGTCAGTAATATCGTCTAATCTAAAATAATCGTAATATCGTCGGCAATCAGTGGGTGCCATCCAATCATAAGCGTATATACAAATAAATAGTTTAACTCAAGTCTAAATCGAGTTATTTAAGTTTTAAATTCCAACTAAATCCCATGTCCTGATTTTTTCAATATTCAATCATCATAGTAAACAACGTTTAGAACGACTAACGAAATTGGGGGAATATGAAAACCCAGAATACGTCCCCCTTTCGCTCACAATATTACACAAACCCTCCGACTTCCCTGCGAAATATTTATTACAAGAGAATTCACCAAATGAATCGACGACTGATCAGGTGATAGATCGATATGAATGTCTAGAAGAAACCACTCACTGCGATTGGTTAAAACCAATTGTATAGAATTAGGGCTTCAAACCCGCCCAACAATACATGGTGTCCTTGCTTGGTCGAATTCCAAAAGTTATGTACTATGTGTGTTTGGACTTCGCTAAAAGACTGAACCTCATTGTCAAATTTGTCTTTACGGTAAACCACATTTCCAGTTGTCAAGCGACGCAAGTGTCATCGGGAATAGCATATATATTTACTCAACATAGTTGAACATATCGAGTTAGAAAAGGATACAATAATATAGAACACTTTTAGTTTTGGCATAGACGAGTTAATGGTTTTATTAATTATCGGTATATACCAGAATTTGTCAAGTCACCGGAACGAAATTGTCCGAATAGCGGAATTTAACCAGTGAATTTACTTTTCATTCCGAATATCGATCGAGCATGAGGTTGTCACTGGTTGAGTGGTTCTGTACCAGGTATGTTATTTCCGACGTCAACTTGTCAAAATTAATGACAATGATGTGATTTTAGCGAACAGTGAGAAATTGTTTTCAGTTTCTTGTATCCGTTTAAAAAAAAACGCGATTATATCGTTAATCGCGGTTTTAATTCCCAAAAATCGCGGTTTTTATTTTCGTTAATATCGTCCAGCCCTAGTTGCCAGCAGCCATCTTTGATTTTACTCTTTGTATGACTAAATCCTTTAGCACGGGCTACAGGTTGTACCTTTAGTCTGATCATCATAAAATTTTTCATGAATGTAAATAATGACATGTAGATGGGAACGAGTCATTTTGGGGTCATTCGGACAAAAAACATGGCCGCCAGTGGCCATCTTGGATTTCAAAATTTAATCTATTAGCACAGGCCACAGGTCGTACTGTTTGTCTGATCATCATGAAATTTGTCATGGATGTTAATATTGACATGTAGATGGGAACGAGTCATTTTGGGGTCATTCGGCCAAAAAACATGGCCACCAGCAGCCATCTTTGATTTTACTCTTTGTATGACTAAATTCTTTAGCGCGGGCTACATGTCGTACCTTTAGTCTGATCGTCATAAAATTTGTCATGGATGTTAACGATGTCATGTAGATGGGAACGACTCATTTTGGGGTCATTCGTCCGAAAACATGGCTGCCAGCAGCCATCTTGGATTTGACTTTTCTCTTCATGTATAGTATTAGACATTCAACTTTCCACATTCCTAATCGCTCCATTGACTGTAATACATTAAATTATTCCCTTTCCAAGTTGAGCTACAGTGTCATTGACACTTTCATTTTAGTTTATTTTCTCTATATTCTCAAATTGGCAGATGACACATTGCATAATCGAGGTTCCCATTGGGTGTACATCACAATATTCTCCATTTGGGAACTTCAATCTATGTCTCCTATAGCAGATGAGGCTGTGCAGAATGAGGTCCCCAGAGGGTGAATTTGGTGGTGATGCTAGCCTGTATAGCATCACTAAATTCACCCTCTGGGGACCTCTTTCTGCAAATGACAGGCACACTAAACTCAGGCTTGCCTCCAAACAACTGAATGGGTATCCTAAGTCAACTCACTTCGTTTATCAAAACACCCCTCCAAATTGATAAATAGATAGAACGACACAAGTGTGTGAACTGGTTAACGTTATTGCACGAGTTCGTTGTGACGGGATGTTAAAACGAGAACCGGAGGTTTGAGTTTTACCTCGCGGCACGACAAACGAGTGCAATAACGTTAACATGTTCACAAAGCTGTGTTGTTCTATGTTTATTGCACACTCTAAAGATTGCAGCTTGTAACATACCGGTACTAACATTTAGGTCGATATTGTTGTATTTAATTGAACAAACATGTACTTAATGTAGACTATACCCCATAATTTAGCGAAGACATTTTCTGTCGCCAGTGACGTTGTCGACATAATAGGTTTGTATTGTTCAAGAACAATACGCATTTGTTTATTAAACGTTTCAATTCTTCTGTATTTTGCTGTATTTCGCACAAATAAGCCATTGGGTGTGCAATAATAGACAATTCCGATGAAAGAATCGGTAATAAATGATAATAAATGTCACATTTTTTACTTTTATTAGTGTCTCTAATTTCAGATAAATTCACAGAGTTTAATGAGCTGCTCAAGCATGGAGATGTCAGAATCGAGTGCCTGGATGATGTAAGTTGTTAACACTTAGATATTAAAATGAAATTCTTCATAAAGACACCCACTATTAATTGCCTGCAAATAGTGTGTCTGTCATTTGCAGAATGAGGTCACCAGAGGGTGAATTTAGTGACCCTATCCTGGACGGTGGGCTAGCGTCACCAAATTCACTCTCTGGGAACCTCATTCTGCTTAGGCGTGAACTGCTATGGGAGACCTAGGATCAGATTAGAGTTGCCAAGTTGAAGTTGGTGATGTTCACCCATTAGTCACCTCGATTATGCATTTTATCGTCTGCGAATTAGAGGATATTGAAGCTGAAGAGAAGTGAAAAAGTAACTAAAAATGTTAATTTGAGACTGGATACTTCCCAGAATATGAGGTCTAAGCAGAATGAGGTCCCCAGAGAGTGAATTTTTGGTGATGCTAGCCTGCTGTGCGGGATAGCATCACTAAATTCACTCTCTGGGGACCTCATTCTGCAAATGACAGACACACTATCTGCAAGCTTGATCCTTGTATTTTCACTGAGGAAATAGTTTCCAGTGTCGTTTCAATAAATAAGTCATTACAATGCATACATAGTCCATATATAAGTGCTTCCTGTTTTTATCAATCAATTTTGATCCCCAGATTGCAACAAAATTGAACAATAGCTATGTATAATTTGTGACCCGAAGATTCTGAGTAGCTTTAAGAACTATTGTGATAAGCAGTTAACAAATAACCGTATCCAAATGAAATGTGTTGTTAACAATAACTATATAACTTCTCATGTTATTTAAAGTGATGTGAAACACTCAGCCCTCATAATTAGCTACGGCAATCAGCAATGCTGAAGCTATTTGCTTAAGCAAATTGGGCCACGGCAAAGGATGCTGTATTGGATTGCCGAACCCAAATCCTCTGAATTCGGAGGGTTGAACACTCCAGTTGAGTGATGAAATGGAAATGGAAAATAATCTTGCTCAAATAAGTTATTTTTACAAATATTATATCCAAGTTGACAAAACACACCATCATTCTTATACTAGTATATTAATTAAATGCAGTAACTCTCAATGGCGAAATTGTTTTGGTTTGTTTCTTGCCGATAATTGCGTCCCGAATCGAGAAGTAAATATTTACACTGGAACAAACATTGGTTTTAAGATTTCATATCTTTTATATTAGACGGGGATGACTCCTCTCCAGCATGCAGCCTTCAAAGGTCGAGATAAATACTGTGAAATCCTGTTAAATAACGGAGCAAATGTCAACTCGAATGAGCACAGCAATGGCTACACAGCCCTCATGTTCGCAGCTCTCTCAGGTAATCTTAATATTGTTTAGCCCAATTTGGAAGCCCTCAAGCCCAATGAACACAGTAATGTATAAATGGTCCAGGTCAAGGTCTTGGATTTCATGTTTAAATCCATCAGCGCACCCTGCAGCCCACATTTATTGAAGAATGCTTTGAAAATTTACAGGCAATTTTGGGATCACTATTAGATGGGAACTATATAATTTGAATGATTTGCAATCAAAAACATGGCAGCCGGCAGCCATCTCGGATATTACTGTTTGCATGACTAAATCCTGTGGCATGCCCTACAACCACTATTTCTCATCCGACTGATCCCAAGCTTCAAATAGCTCTTTGGGTTGCCCTCTAGTATTACTTAAACATTTCAACTTTCTGCACTCCTTATTGCTCCATTGACAGTAAGGTAGCAGTACATGATGTATCAGGTTGTAGGGGGGGGGGGTCTGAAAAATAGATATCTTGGGGCATAACATCCAGTGTAGCCTGTTTTAAATGTGACATTACTGGTTTGAATGTTTAATTATTTTACAAAACTGGGAAAGTTCATAAAAAAGTTACAAATTTGGATATGTGTGTTTGTGTTACAGGAAAATAGTCTAATTTCTCTCCACTGAATTATGTCGCTCTGTCATGGTCTGTTTTTGTGTTGAAAATGGTCAATTTGAGTAATTGAGTAATTCATGGCCAATGTAAATATTGTTAGGCCAATGTATTCTCTTATATATATGAGGCTCTCTATGTGAGACTCGCATAAAATGAAAATGCATTGGGACAGCTCAAAATTTCAGAAACCTTCAGTCATGGAAGGGTTAACATTCTGAAAAGTTTAATTAAAGTTTTGTTCGACTGATTTAGCCCAAATTTCAACCACGTCCTATGGAGTATCTCAAGATACGATACACCAAGTTTTACCCTGATTGTTCGAAACCTGAGATTGAAAATAAAGATATTTTTCCCTTACGATCGCTAAGCATGGACCACTCTGAGAAACCTTGAGTTGCAAAAGCTACTTTCGTCACAGGGCTTTCAGCAAACACAGTTACATCGCTCAGCATCCAACACATTGCAATATGGGGTAGAGGGAGGATGTTGTAATGGGTTCACGAATATTCTGAAAAGTTTATTTAAAGATTTGTTCAATTGCGCCAATTAATTTTCCAATTCTTTCACCTGCAGTCTTCTAGTATAGTATAATAGCCTAAAGTTGTTGTTGTACCAATTTAGTTCATTTTGTAACTCATTTAAATTCCATTTTACAGGGAATGTTGAGACGACACGCCTCCTTTTAAAGGCTGGCGCCAACATCGATCACATGAACTCGGTTAATCGGACTACGAGGCAAATGGCTGCATTCGTTGGTATGTACGACACCGCCTCCTATTAAAAGTGGGCACCAACATTGATCACATGCATTAATTGGTTTGAAATTATTCTGTTAATTCTAAAGAACTGTTTCAAAAGTAGGAATTGAAATTTATTTTCAATTAATTTATGACCTCAATGGTACATTCTGAGCCCTGTTCAAAGAAGTTACAGAATTACCTCAGAACTGAGTCTTTTCCTGTTTTTCAGTCACTATGAAATCATCTTTTCTTTCTTTTCTTGTATGAATTGGGACAGAAAATGTGGCTATTTTTTAAGATTACAACATTTTTTATTGGAAATTAATATATTAAAAAACTTTTTAGTGTTTTCAAATGTTTCTGGTTCGAACTGTAATTCCCCAGCACATGTCATCGCAAATGTAAACAAACATCTTCTTTCACCTGTTATGGACATGGTATTAGAAGTTGTATATTTTCATGAAATAAACATGATTATTGAATCGGGAATAAGTATACCTAAGTATCTGCATTTTTGTTTCTCGCAATAATTTTTGTTGGATTTTATTCCGAAAATCGTTTCCGATCTTCCAAAGCCACCATGAAAACAGGGACCTTGTGTGACCTTCAATTTTTGTTACATCATCTGTGCATGTCTGTATAAATTTCCAGTAGAATGTTTGCTACATGTAGGTTGGCATATACGCAATGTGGATAAAAATAGATAGATCTCAAAAATAAAAAATATAAAAAACTTTGAAGGGTAGGTTCTGCAAACGAAGAAATAGTGAATTAGGGGTGCTAAATTGGACATGGTATCTTCAACATTCGTCTATTAATTTATACCTTTGTTGCCTTTTCAGGTCAGCATGATGTTGTGGCAGTTATAAATAATTTCTTCCCTAAGTCAGAGCTTGACTATTATACCACTACACAAGGTAAGTTACATTACATAAAAGTAATCATAAGACTTTTGTAAATGGAACGGGCCCTGCAAAATGGCCCAATTTTTCCTATGATGTGGCATGTACTGTAGCTTCAGATTCGACATTAGATTCGAAATCCTCATTCCCGCACTGATCTAAAGAAAAATTGCCTGAGAAACAGTTATTTAATTTTAGATGTCCAAAGTGGAGGAATAAGAGGCTAAATAATGATACTGTATCCTTAGGTACCTGTCATCTACCCGATGAGGAGCTCATCAAACAATCTTGTTCATCCTCAATTTTCCAAGGTATGCATAAGGCCAAAAAAAATGTCTCTGTTTCCGGTACCTGGCCTGGCTGAGATTTTCTTTGCTGGTCTCAGTTTTTTTTATTATTTTCCAGTCCGTAGTAGCCTGTCCGTCCGTGTGTTAATTGTTATGGTTTTTCCAATACCAACAGCAGAACTAATCACCCATCGCATACACAACTGATGCATGTGTAGGCTGGTGTATGCGATCGTGTATTCTAGATAAAAATAAGACAACCCAGTCATCCATGCTACGCAGTGAATAGCGTGGCGTAAATCAAACTATACCCTAACGAGTCACTACGGAAATCCCCACGTCTTTGTGGGCTGTGTATTTAAAAAATTACAGTGTATTATACCGGTAGCTCCCTTAAATTCCTTCGCGGTATTTGGCGCAAACCATGCTTGAAAGAAAACTCTGTTCACGACAATTAAGCAGTGAAAAGCACGTGCGTTTTGGCGGGCAAATGACAGTCCATATTCCGTAATCAGTCCTGGAAATTAGTGTCGTCAATCGACAATGCTGAGGTGAAAGCAGAAATCACCATCACCATTGACCAGAAGAAATCATTATCCAATATAAAATGCATAGTATTCACAGAAACCCGAGTTTAACCTGCTTTAAATAAACAACTGTCTGTTATGAATGACACACAAACTGGGTCACTGTGTCACCAACCAAACACTTCAGTGGGTCACGCGAATCAATTATGTGATAAATTGCTGAAAGTTGGCAGGTACCGGTAATCAATTCTGCTAATTAAAACGTTCCGGGATTGAAACGAAATAGGTTGGAAATATGTGACTTCAGTTAAACCACAATACAATTTAGTGATTTGGTAATATGGACAAGTTGTCACTGAAAAATAATTATCATCTATGAAGAGAAATAAGAGGGGATGAACATACAATAGGTTTGATTGAAATGGAAAGTATTTATTCCATAAAACGATCTCTCTTTCAACACCAACACCTGGAAAATTGCATAGGCAGTGATGAATAGAATGGTATAAAATGTGTAGCCTCAAGCCCAACCTACATCAGAGATATTCAGGGGAAGATTGGAACAAAACATGTTTACTCCTACATATCCATGATATCTGAAAGAACAGTAAGTAACATTGTTCTGGCCACATGTAATTTGTAAATAAAGGTAGCATATGATACTGTTGCATTGTGGGCTGGTAGCTGCATGGACTATATAAGAGGGATAACTCTAAACCCATGGCCATAGCCTAATACCTTGAATCTTCACACTGGTGCACATACTAGCAGCCATTATATACATTCAATTGGAAGTTGTATTTCAAACTTTATTTTCAAAGAATATCTCTAATACCTAATACAAGACCTAATTGTCCAGCAAGCTGTATAATATATTACCAACATGAAAAAAGCATGTCAGTTTTATAATACATGTTAACCCTTTACCCAACAAACCGGCCAAAACCGGCCAAATAAAGCTTCAACAGCCTAAAATATCTTCGGTCTGTCTCAATAAAACCATACAAATATGGATATCATTGGAACCGGCTTATTGACCACATTGTGATGGTTACAGTTATGCCCTGTGCCAATGCATTCTCTTATATATGCGAGTCGACCATAGGTCGCCTCGCATATATAAGAGAATGCATTGGCCTAAAAAAAATCTTTTTTTAACACTTTTTACTATTTTTTCTTACATTCTTTAACAATTTTATCATTTTTAATGTGTTAAGCCAATGCATTCTCTTATATATGCGAGGCAACCTATGGTCGACTCGCATATATAAGAGAATGCATTGGCACAGGGCCCTTCTGTTGGGTAAAGGGTTAAAAGGGTGTACTACACTATTTTATCACTCAGGGACAGCCATTGTTATTGAATTATTCTTGGATGTCTTTTTCAGGTTTAGAGACGGAGCCTAAGTTACCACCGGGGTGTGTTCCATCGTTACTGAAAATGGTTAATTTTTCAAATCTGCATCCTGTCCATGTGAGTGGTCAATCTATAATATTAACATACACCTGATTTTCTTTCCATTTTTCAGCTCAACTTGACGAAGTCATTTTTTGAGGTATTGCCATGGGTTGATGTCTGGCTGTCCTTCAATAAATTCCTTTGGCACACCTTACAGGCCATATTCCTCATCCAATCTTCACCAAACTTTATATTGATATTTGGGATGACCTCTAGATGGGAGCTATCAAGTTTTTCAGAATTTTGTTGAAAAACATGTCCACTAGCAGCATTTTTAATTTCACTGAGTGAATGTGTTGATAAACCAAACACTGGAAGTTTGACCATCCTATTCTACTTAATGAGGTCCTGGTGATTCAGTGTTCTATACCGGTTACTGAGGTCCTGGTGATTCAGTGTTCTAGACCGGTTACTACAATAACAATGCACAGTATCTAATTTAACCCTTTACCCAACAAACCGGCCAAAACCGGCCAAATAAAGCTTCAACAGCCTAAAATATCTTCGGTCTGTCTCAATAGAACCATACAAATATGGATATCATTGGAACCGGCTCATTGACCACATTGTGATAGTTACAGTTATGCCCTGTGCCAATGCATTCTCTTATATATGCGAGTCGACCATAGGTCGCCTCGCATACATAAGAGAATGCATTGGCCTAAAAAAAAATCTTTTTTTACCATTTTTTCTTACATTCTTTAACCATTTTATAATTTTTAATGTGTTAAGCCAATGCATTCTCTTATATATGCGAGGCGACCTATGGTCGACTCGCATATATAAGAGAATGCATTGGCACAGGGCCCTTCTGTTGGGTAAAGGGTTAATATCTCTAATTACTTTGTTCCTAAAAAGTCTTAAAAACCAAAGCAATGTCATCTTGTTGTTGAATATTTGTTGTGGAATTATTGCTGTCCCTGTAAATTAGTGAAACTAAAATACATAGTTGAAACATTCTATAGTATATAAGATGGTGTCTTCCAGTTGGCAGTTCACAAGAGGACAAAATGGAACAATTCTTTCATAAATCAATTTTTTCGGGATAGGAATGGAATAGTTATGGAATTTTGTCAGGGGAAAATCTTGGAAATTTTCCTGAAAATCCTGGAAATGTTTTCAGGAAAAGTCATTGAATTGTTTTCATGTTGTATGAGAACCTGTTATTTTATGCACTGAATGTAAATAAAAGGCGAAACATGTTTCGTAAAAATTGGCTTGGAATGCTAGATTCATATTTAACTTTTACTCTACTTCGTTCCAATATCTCTGCTATAATCGGATTCTCTAACAGTGAACATTACTCTATTTCACAGATTTCAATGCATCTCCGTGACAACACGATTCTTTTGGAACATCATAAGAATGTGTCACA
The DNA here is from genome assembly GCA_032622095.1 of Siphonodentalium dalli. NCBI lineage: Eukaryota > Metazoa > Mollusca > Scaphopoda > Gadilida > Siphonodentaliidae > Siphonodentalium > Siphonodentalium dalli. The sequence goes on along the minus strand of CP136067.1, from coordinate 193,021,612 downwards.
AGTTCTTACACTTGTCTGTGAGAAGAGCATGAAGGCGCGTGAAACAAACGATGTCCTCGCTCTAAAGACGCACTACATGTCATATATCGTCAAACAGTGTGCTGCGAAACAAGATGATCTGAAGTCATTCCTCAAGTCGTAAGTTTGTGAAAATTCAAAATTAGGCCAGACAAATTTTATAGCTTGAAGTATGAACTTGGGAAATGAAAATATGTGAATTTCAGTAGGTGTAATGCTATAAAAGTGGAAAAAAGATTAATTATTTGATTATTAATTATTTATGAATGTTTTGACAATAATACTGTTTCACTTTATAACATTTTCATTTTAAGAATCTTCGAACTAGAATAAATGCTTGTCTTGCCGAAAAACATTTATCAGTTTGAAAGTTACAAATCGGAAATGGATCTGCATTAGCTTGCAATGTTTTTTTTTATTGTAAATATTATCAGTGGGTTTGTTATTCTAGTTATTAAATTGGGCTGTCTGAACAAAAACTTCCCCCACATTTCTCTGTTATCTGAACATCTCTACAAATGAATGAATGGGAACCTATAAGTTGTTTTTTTGCCTGTCGTTTGCTTATATTATTTGAACATCACAGCAAATGAAGAATAGACCAATCCATTGTATACTTATATAACAGAATCACTCCTTCCCATGAGGAAAACACAGTAAGAGCACATATTTGCTCTTGCAATTCAGAAGGCGGGTGTAATTGTGCCCATAATATAATCGTCAGTTGGGTTTTTCTTAAACAGAATGTCATTGTGGATTAGACCTATGTCCAGTTACACTTTAACATGCCTATAATTTAACTGAGATGGGAAAGGTTCTAAGTATACCTTTATATATATCAATATTGAATCAACGATTACAGTCACCATAAGCATTTTGACAAGAGGGACGAGTGCGAATTTTAGCACCCGTGGATTAAAAATGCGAGTTCATACGTTTATTTGCCCAAAAAGTTTCAAGGCTATAGTCAGCAATTCCTCACAAATTAATGCTTTAAGTACCCAGGGTTTTCATTGATGTTGATGTTTTTGATGTTGATGTTTTTTATGTTGACTGTACTCACTGTAGCACAAATGAAAATGACAAACCTATGGAAATTATCAGCTTGAAAAATACTCCACAAAAATCAGTCTTGTTACATTCACCAAAACGTTTGTTCAAAGAAGATTGGAACTTCAAGCAAGACTGGCTTTTTTTCCGACAAAAACAAGTGTGCATCGAACAGGGTAATATGTTCCTTCCTGGACTTTGTGTCGGCAAGCATACTTCATATTCTCACAATCAGACGACACAGAAAATGCACGAAGCAATACTAGATGTAATAGACGAACAGTGTACCAAAGAAATCTCTGCTAGTTCCGTATTCAGCATTATGCTTGACGAATCTACGGATATCTCGACATCTCAAAATGTTGTGATTTTCGGTCGGTACCTCACTAGATCCGAAGGGAGATATAACCCCAAAAGTGTTCTACTTACAGTTCAGGGGCTCAATGACAATGCTAATGCGGAAAATATAGCAAATACTGTTTCCGATGTTCTCAAAGAATTTGGACAAGATAAATCGCGAATGTGTGGCATAGCAACTGATGGGGCATCTGTAATGACTGGCAAAAAGAGAGGTGTTGCTCAGCGTTTCAATGATGACATCCCTCCATTGTTATCCGTGCATTGCATTGCACATCATTTGTCGCTTGCAAGCTGCCAATGATCACATTCCATATATGGTCAAATTTCAACGGATTCTCAACACAGTACATGTATATACATATTTCAGCCGTTCGCCCAAGCATCAAAATGCCCTTGAGAAAGTTCATTGCTTCTTTGTTGTGAATCAGACCAATATAAAGCAAGAATGTACAACCAGGTGGTCATCATTTGAAGGGAGTGTAAAATCCATCGTGGATAATTTCGCAAGTTACTGACGGTGTTTCATGAGGACGACATTGCTACAGCGACAGGAATATATCGATCAATAGCTTCTTATAAATTCCTGTATGTCAGTCATTTTATGTGTGATGTGTTGAAGGAGTGTGCTGTTCTGTGCAAATTATTTCAATCATAGATTATACCGACATCGATCCTCTAGTAAAGGCAACAATATCGAAAATTGAAAAATATTCAAAGCAGGGCGGACCAGCACTGAAAACATTCCTTGCAGATAGTCCATCAATACCTCAGTGACCCAGGAGCCGAGTATGAATACAGTTTCAGTTTTCATGGACATGACATGAAAGATGGCAAGAAAGTTCGACAAGATGCCATCTCTGCATCTAGACACGTTGAAAATCTTAAAAGCAGGTTTGCCAGCGATGAAGACGCCGATGTGTTAACTAGTTTGACAAAACTGTTTGACCCTCTTTGTTCTGACAAACAGATGCAAAGACATTCAAAGTCCCTAATAAAATTACAGCAAAGAATGAATTGTTGTGACATTGACCAGGCAGATGAGAAGAAACTTTCAAGTGAAATTGAACTATTCAGGTCTGTTTGTGGAAAAAAAAAACTTTAAATGACATCGACGACCGTGTTCACTATGCACTGACTCACAAGGATTTATTCCCCGCAGTATGTTTATTTGCTGAAATTTTATATACTGTTCCGATATAAACGGTAGACTGTGGAAGAGCATTTTCGGTCCAGAATCTTATCAAAACCAAACAAAGGAATCAACTGTCATCTGGTTATTTGAATATATTGATGAAAATATCTGTAGAGGGACCATCTAGGGAAGAGTTTGATTTCAAATGTGCGTTTAAGAGATGGTCAGATGTAAAGACCCGTAGAATTTTTAAGAATGTTTAAGTATGTTATTGTTATTTACATCTACTTTTGTTGCTCATGTTACATTGGTATTGTTTTATTTTGAAAATAAAATGTAATAAACATTCAAATTATCTCAAAATAGGTTCCAAAATAAGTGGCTAAAGCAAATGCAAAGTGGCTTTAAAAAATAGCATTTGGCTAAAAGAATGGATGAAGGAATTTCTGTACCAGCGTGAACACTGGTGCCAATGCATTCTCTGATATATGTGAGTCTCCCACAGGGAGCCTTGCATATACAAGAGAATACATTGGCCTAACAATATTTACATTGACCTTGTAAACCAGTGCATTCTCTTATATATGTGCAACTCCCTATGAGAAACTTGCATATATAAGAGAATGCACTGGCACAGAATCTGTAATGCTTCACCAGTGCAGCTTCCATCATGAAAGGGTTAAAGATGATCTATATATTTTGTCTTATTAACAGATTAATAAAGGGAAGAGAACCAGATGGAGTCGCTGAACTACAGGACAAACTTATAAGACAGAGTCTTAAAGAATTCCCTTATCCTGAGTCTCAGCTGCTAATGAATATCGTGAGAACAATAGCTACCGTCAAAATCGTAGGTTACTAATTAATGTAACATATTAATAAGCTGATTTTGGATATCCGTGATGGCTATAGCTGGACCGTTTATGATGGTTTTGGTTCACGTTGTATCCAGTCCTGTTCATTGGGGTCAGCTTTCGGCTAAGCCGTGTGGCAAATGTCTATGCAAAAAGAAATTTTGTCGGCTAATTTTATCCCAAGGCAAATCTCAGAACCTGCCAATGTATTGTCTTTGTGTCGCACTGCGCAGACAGCAATAATTAATTTTTGAATGCCAAGGACTACTTAGATAACAATGGTAATCAGCCATTTTATTAAAACCAGACCCAACTAAGTTCTAATTGTGAACTGAAATTATACTTGTATGTGTAGAGCATGCAACTTGTATGTGAATTCTAGGCCTTTTAGCTGAGGAAATATTTCTGGCCTGGGCAAATTTTTAGCATAGGCAAACTTTTGCTGTTGTATCTTACCGGCATGGATTCTGGGACCCTTGCCTCACACCCTAAGTAGACAGTGTTTATAATAACCCTTCTTAATTATACCCCCTTTATTTTTAAAGTGGAGTATACTGTTTTGCACCTGTCTGTTCGGGCATGCATCAATATGTCCGCCCAATGTCTGTTCATATCATTACTTGAACAGTAGTCCTCGTATCTCAATGAAATTTTGTATGGATGTTCACTACTACGGGGACATTCAATAAGGAATCAATCCTTTTGTTAGGGTTTTCCATTCCAGAGTTATTCATCTTTGTTTATATGGAAATTTTGGCTTTTTGGTGCATCCGATGTCTGTTCAGGCCATAACTTGGAACAGTAATGTTCAGATCTTAATGAAATTTGGTATGGATGTTCGCCACTATGAGGACATGTTACGGCACTTTCAACCATTTTGTTCTGGTTTTTCGTTCTATAGTTATTCATCTTTGTTTATATGAAAATGCAGATTTTTGGGTCCATCTGTCTGAGTATATCAGTCATAAGTTATAGATATGACCACACAAGGCGGTATGCGACAAGGGGGTATGCACCGGACAACAGTCCATCTCTTGTTTCTTGGCTGCTATTCATTCGTACTGAGTATGGACATAATATGTCACTATGTGTGATATATGTCCTTGCACCTACTTCAACACATTAGTTAGCAGTCAGTACACTCATAACTAGAACCCATATATTAGCAGATTGAGGTCTCCAGAGGGTGAATTTGGATAGTGCAGCAGAAGAATTGTATCTCAGCCTTTCAAAGAGTGTATGAAGTTTCAGGAACTCTTTCAATTGAGTCAGTTTTGTGGTTTTCAGGATATTCCTGTTATATTTTTCCACGGGGAAGCAAAAATATTTTAACATTTTAATCAGAGTCGATTAGCTGTTTGATGACAGTTTGATTATGACAAAGATGGGATTACCATTTTGTGAAAACTGAAGAAAATTATATGTAACTGTTGACATAAAACTGCTGACTTCGCTACATACAAATTGATAGATTTCCTGTTTTGGTTTCCCATGTATTGTCTGTAATTCGGCACACGATGATGTTTTATGACTTGATAGTTCACATCCCATAATTAAAAACTCACTTGCCAAAATATTTTGCCAAATGAAAATATTTTTGCCATTGGCAAATTTGGCAAGCGGCAGCGCGAACTTTGACCCCAGTACTCGATGTAATGAGGTTATTCACCAGTGAGGAGGTTAATTATACTCATTGACAATTAATGCCCATAGGAAATGTTCAGATAATATGTTCAGGCCTTAAAATCTGACGAGAATCAGAATCATGATTCTCATTTTGATTCTCATAAAAAGTCTTGATTCCCTGTAGGAACGCTATGTTTTAATTCTCTCAAAATCTGAGGGATTTTATGGTCTGTATGTTTGATAACCGTTTGTTGATTTTATTATCTAAATTTTATTATTAGGAATCATACTGCACTTGTATCTGCTTGCCTGTCTTTCGTCTGCTTATATTTTCTGAAAACCCTCCAGATGAATAATAGGCCATTCCAATGTATAGTTACATAACTGATGGGAGAATCCATTTGCTAAGAAAGATTGAACAGGGAATGACTGGTGATATTTCTCTTTTTTTATAGGGAGATGACCCAACAGCATTTTATATGTTAATGCAAGCGATAAATGGTCATCAGTTGATGTCACAGAGCGAAAGCGAATGTTCAACATGTGCGAATATGTCAGCCGACCAGCTAAAAAAGTGTACCAGATGTAAAATGGTAAGCTTGAAATGACACCCGACCACCTGCTCAGTGAGAGCTTTCTGACAATGAGAGCTTTCCGATGAATGGCAACAAGCCATATTTCCGACTAAATCCTGAAAAATTACCCATAATGCTGCTGTGGTTAAGGAGTCGATTATTTAGGGCATTACTGTATACCTTGACATTGTAAGCTGGTACATAAGATAATTTTGTTTAATGCTGCATCAGCGCAGCTCCCGTCGTGGAAGGTTTAAGTAATATAAAAATAACTGGTTTAGCAATACATGTATATGACTATTTCATTGGTTTGTATATTTGTGGTTCAGCCACTGTTAATTGTCACCAGAGCTGTTAAGTTTCACGGATTGTCCGTGAGACTCCCGGATTGCTATAGACAAAACCTCCAAAATACGGAAGACCACCCAATTCTCCCGCATTGTACAGATGCACTGTTGCCGTCGGTAACATCAAGAGTAATTTCATATTCATCATTATTCAGTACTAATCAGCAGTAGTTGTACAAATTGAGACTTAATTAATTTTCACACTCCTTCGTAGCCATGCAAGCTGTCGTAAAAGTTTAAACAATAGATTTAATAATGCGACTTAAATAACTACTAATTATAAGTCACAAACCATGCGAACGGATGTGTCCATTTCGTTTGCGGGTAAAACTATATAGACGAGTCCATTTTGTACTTTCGGTTTAACGCATGTTGGATTGTTACCTGTGTAACTCTGGTTCCGTTTTTACTTATTTTAAACAAACTTTCTGCTTCTTAAAATTTGTTGATAGATGGTGGAATGTATCCATTTCGTTTGGGGGTTAAATTGTAGGACGAGTCCATTTTGTAGTTATTCCGATTTTGTACTTTCGGTTTCGTGCATATCTGGATGTATCTGGTGGAATTCTACGTATTTTTACGTATTTTAAACGAAGTCAAGTGTCTGCTTCTTTCTAAATGTTGATGGTCTTTCAACGCATGTGGAATTTGTGTTTTGAACCGAAAATTAGTTGGTCGCGGTCGTGTTTAACAAGTGATCGCCCAATTTGTAAGTGAGAATAAACCAGTCGATGAACAATAAATGCGGTCGTAAATTGGAGGTGGTCCCTCCAACAAAAATCTCACGGATGGCCATTTTTAAAACTTAACAGCTCTGATTGTCACCTTCACACACACCCGATATCATCAACTATTATTGTGACCACAAAAGGGTATTTTAGTTTCCAAATGTCATAATAATAATTTGTTTCTGCACAGGTTAGTTATTGCAACAAAGATTGCCAGGAACTACATTGGTCCACTCACAAGAAATTCTGCAAAAAACTTGCAGGTAAGGCCATTAAAATTAAATATTTGTGTTCTCAGGCAATTAGATCATAATTTTGAGATGAGGGAGGGAGAGTCTTTAGTTTTAGTTTTTTCTCAAAATGTGGAAAATATACACCAGAAACAAAACGAAATTCATTTTATTTTTTAAATCCTATATTTCTAACAGCAAATATTGAATTAAATGTTTGACAAGACTTTTTAAAAGAACAGTTAATTTTGGACGGAGGTGCCTGTGAACACAGAATTTTTTCTTATTTGGCCTAATTAATTATTTGAGTGTGCTTATTTAGGCCACATAAACAAAATATTTAATTTCTCAGGGAATTCTTCATCCCCAAAACCTGGGGCTCTTACATATTTATGGCTTGTTATAAATAAATAGCACCCCCAAGCCTGGATATAGTGTGTCTGTGCATCACCAAATTCACCCACTGGATACCTCATTCTGTTTATGCCTCATCTTTTGGGAATTATTTATAGTCTCAAAGTTACTTTTTCCCTTATATTCAGTTTCTATCTCCTAATTGGCATAGAATAAATTTTATAATTGTGGTGACTAATGTGCGAACATCACCAACATCAACTGCAGAACTTCAATCTGATCCTAGGTCTTCCATAGCAGTTGAGGCCTAAGCAGAATTATGTCCCCAGAGCGTGAATTTGGTGATGCTAGTCTGCTGTGCCGGATAGCATCACTAAATTCACCCTAAGGGGACATCATTCTGCAAATATCAGACACACTATATCCAGGTTTGATCACCCCATTGAATTAAGACACCTGGGATAGATAGAATCTTACAGATGAAGTTACCATGTCTTCATGAGTAATACTGTATCCACACAACTTTTATTACAAATATGTGAATTTTTAATTATTTGTAAATTTGATGGCCAGAAGTTCTGATTTATTCAAATAAATAGGTTATCTATAAATATCTGCACAAGCATAATTTCACATATAAAATAAATAGAGAACACCTACAGGTTTTTGTTGAATACCCAGATTATCTCATTTGTGGCTACAAGGAAATACAGAATGTCTACGAGTGGCTGGATATTCTGTATTTCCTTTTGGCCACAAATGAGATAATCTGGGTATTCAACCAAAAACCATAGGTGTTCTTTGTATTATATGCACTACGTACATTATAAAATTCCCCAAAAAAAAATCTAGTTTTGTTCTACAGTTATCTGCAAATTGTTAGAAAACATTGACATTTGCAGTCGGAAGATGTTTACATCCCATCATTTGATTTGTCAGCACTAAATGACAAATATCCAGCAAATCCGCCAAAAGAAATTCTCCCCATTGTTTTATTCTGAAAAAATGCAAGAAATGAATGTATACACAATTTAATGATAAAACTTTACTATAATGTAGGACAGAAGAACAATCCAAGGGGGAAAGTGCTTTCTCAAAACGTCAAAATGCAAAAAATGTAAAAATAGTCCGACTTATTGATACGCATTGAAATTTGATGTGATTCGCCACTATAAACTGGTAGTGATTTCCGAGAGGGTAAAACTATTGTGTTATCTATCACCTCGTTCAGGGTTATCCATGTTCGGGTGATTGATAGAACGTTCTACACAATGGCAATTTCCCACTATTTATTGGGGAAGCATATGATAAATACAAATATCAGCCTCCATTCATCACTTTGGAAAAGATATTCTGTGAGAAATGAACTATTTTGTTTATTTGAAGCTTTGGGTATCACATCTGCCAATCAGCTATGGCCTCTCATTTTTCCATGATGGATACACCGGAGTTTAACCGTTAAAGAGTGTATCTTCCTATATATTATATCAATTCTGAGGTAAAAAATTATTTATGTGAACCGAGGACACCTGTCCAGAAAAAAAGCTATCAATTAATCAGAATTAATATCAAATTTATTTTGAATTTTTCTCATGTAATCCTTGGACAGTAAAAGGGGCTATTTTTAGAACTGAAATTTTCGTGAAAACATACCAAACATACAGAGCATACCAAGAGGGAGAACTCTATTTCAATATAGGCAAATAGGAGAGTTCACCATGAATTATACTCTGGCCAGATAAACCACTTTATTATGCCTTTATAGACAAATAAGAGACACATGAATCTTCAGTTTTATCTGTATTTTATTCACACAAAAAAAAGAAAGTTTTCAGTCTTTAAAATCATGTTTTTTTATCCTTCCTGAAATTTTGCAAAAACCCTGTGCCATAGCATTCTCTTATATATGCGAGTCTCTCATAGGGAGCCTTGCATATATAAGAGAATACATTGGCCTAACAATTTTTAAATGTTGACCTTGTAAGCCAGTGCATTCTCTTATATATGCTAGGCTCCCTATGGGAGACTCTCATATATAAGAGAATGCACTGGCAGAGGATCTTTAATTCTGCACCAGCACAGCTCACGACATGAAAGAGATAACAAATTATGTTGTACAGTAATGCCCCAAATAATCGACTCCTTAACCACAGCAGAATTATGGATAACTTTTCAGGATTTAGTGGGAAATATGGCTTGTTATCACTTGTTGCCTCTCAGTGAGAGCTTTCCTATGAATGGCTACAAGCCATATATCCTGAAAAATTACCCATAATTCTGCTGTGGTTAAGGAGTTGATTATTTAGGGCATTACTGTAGTTAGAATTGTGGCCCAGAAGAGATACATGTACCCTATCTTTAACTTTGCAGAACAGTATATCATCAAGGAAAAAATGCTCGCCGAGGAAGCATTAAGGAAGGATGCAGAAGAGAAAGAAAAGAAGAAAGCAGAGGAAATGAAAACAGAAGAGGTGTTGAATGATAGAACAAACTCGGAAACGGAACAAAGAGCAGAGGAAATGAAAACAGAAGAGGTGTTGTATGATAGAACAAAACCAGAAGCGGAACAAAATGGTGATGAAATAGTTCAAGAAGCAAAGAAAGGTTACTATTAGACTCAGTTTTATTGTCAAGCCTTGAAATAGGGTGTCTGTCATTTGCAGAATGAGGTCCCCAGAGGGTGAATTTAGTGATGCTACCCCGCATAGCGGGTTAGCATCACCAAACTCACCCTCTGGGGACCTCATTCTGCTTACACTTCAGCAGAATGAGGTTCCCAGATGATGAATTTGGTGATGCTAGCCCGCTATGCGGGGTAGCATCACTAAATTCACCCTCTGGGGACCTCATTCTGCAAATGACAGACACCCTATTTCAAGGCTTGTTTATTGTTCTATCCTGGGTTTGCAAAATACTGTCAGTACCAGGAAATGAGGGATCGGTTCCATACTGAGATCAGTACTGGAACCGCGGGTACTGGTGTTTTCTGTGCTTAATTTTCATCTGGATTGTACTGCAAAGTCTATAATTTTCAATGGAAGGGGAATAACTCTATATCTTAGTTTGAATTATGTTACCATTCCAGGAGTGAGACGGGGGAAAGGTTTCTATGATTTCAGCTATTTTCTATTACTCTATGGGCACCTTCTGAGACAGAGACATTCCATATGCTGACGAATTACAGTATTTTAATCATATTTTATGTCAGATTGTTATTAAAACAGTATATCAAGGCACTATAAAATAAATAAAAGGTGACTCGAAAATTAAATGGGCTTTTAAAGACAAACAACTGTTTTCCCCAATCAATTGCTGCCAATCAATCCCAATTCCCGACAGGGGACGTGGCTAGAGGGTCTCCGTTGGGGGGGGTGTCCACCTTGATAATTCCAACTGCACCCCCCCCCCCCCCCCCCCCTGAATCAAACCAGAGACAAGGTTTTTGCATAATTCCATTTGCACCCCCCCCCCCTTGAATCAAACCAAAACACCCCTTGAATCAGACCAAAGGTTTTGCATAATTTCATTCCCTCCTTGCACCTAAGTGTTCACAGCCTATTTATAAACCATGTTCTATTTTGAAAACCATGTTCTATTTTGAAAACTAAACAAGAAAATCGCAAAATCCTAGCATCTAGACTGACCTTAAGCATTCCTGGTGTTGAAAATTTCAAACCTCATACTCTCTTAGTTTGGAAATTTTCCAACTGATGACCATTTCAGTCAATAATTTTAACCAAATGTAGTAAAATATTGTTTTCTTAAACTCATTATCAGTTTTTTATTGGCCATGGGGAGGGACCGGGACACAGCGGGCCGAACACGGTTTGGCTCGGTGTGCGAAAATTTTGAAATCTGAACAAGAAAATCGCAAAATCCTAGCCTCAAGCATTCATAGAGTTGGAAATTTCAAACCTGACACCCCGACTCAGGTTGGAAAATTTCCAACTGATGACAATTCCAGTGACAATTTTGACCAAATGTAGGACAATATTGTTTTCTTAAATTATTAACTAGAAGTTTTTGAATGTCCATGGGGGAGGGACGAGGACACAAGCTTCCCAAGTGTTGGACATTTCCAACCTGACACCCCCTAAGGTTGGAACATTTCTAACTGATGGCCATTTCAGTCCAAAAATTTTACCAAAAGGAAAATATGCAAATATTTATCCAAAAACAATAAATTCCCCCCAATAAATTATTTGAAAATCAAACTACAAGAACATTTTCAACCTATTGTGGGTGTGAAATTTCCAACTAATGTTGTGTCAGGTATGAAATTTCCAACTGTTGAAAATTTTGACCAAAGTTGGGGGGGGGGGGGTGAAACACCCCCCAAACCCCCCCCCCCCCCCTGTCGCCACGTCTCTGATTCCCGACGGTTCTGATAAGTATAAACTGGTACCACATTTATGACACATTTACCACTGTTCTGATTCTGGTACCTATTACGAACCGTGGTTTTCTCATTTTTCCATCGAATTTCACTGTATTAATTAATGCACCTCCAACCCTGAAAGGCATGTCTGTTTGAATTCTGCTAAAGTGTCACAATGTCCTTTTAAAACAGTATAATTTTCAGCATCTCTAAACGGATCATTCCAGATCAAGGTGTGTCCGAGCCATATTCGCAGATTTTTTCAATGCTGTCGCTATGTCAATATTTTTCAAAATCCATGTTTAACCTTTCCATGGCTGGAGCTTCCTGAAATTTTGCGAAAACCCTGTGCCAATGCATTCTCTTATATATTCGAGTCTCCCATAGGGAGCATCATACATGAGAATACATCGGCCTAACAATATTGACCTTGACCTTGTAAGCCAGTGCATTCTCTTCTCTGCGAGGACCCCTACAGGAGACTGACATATATAAGAGAAAGCACTGGCACAGGATCTTTAATGCTGCACCATGTTCTTTCTATTATAAAATGATATCATGGGGTTCTGATGAGGAAACAATTGCACTGAAAAAAAACAGTTTAATCAATCCTCACAGGTTTTCATAGTTGTTTTTGATCTTCAATTATCCCTGTGATGCCAGTGTCAACTCCTATAATTCTAGTACCTGGTACTTATAATGGTATGAATATTTAAGGATATACACATTCCCTGTTTTATTGCAAGATGGTCATCATCGGGTAGATATATATGGAATTTCTGGGACCTAGTCATATAATAAAAAGCTGAGTAATTGAACATAACTTACTCAATATTACAAAACATGTACTCATCTTAGTGAGGATAACAACTTTTGATTTTGGGATTTTTATGTGTACCCATACCATAGTATGGTACACATAGTGTCGACATCCGGATTACCACTTATCGTTCATCCGTCCGTCCGTCCATCTGTCTGTCTGTCCATCATAGATACTTTACACATAATGCGATAACATTTTCTATCCGATCGGAACCAAATTCTCAGCCCAAAATACAGATCAAGATCGAATATGGGTTTGATCCGATTTATTTTAACAGAGTTATGGCCCTTTTTCGACACAAAATTAACTCTTAAAAAAAAAAAACATTAGATTGAATTCATTGCTCAATTTAACCAATATATATATATTTTTTTTTTTTAATATTTATTAATTAAAAAAAAAAAATCTTTTTTAATTTCAAATGAACTCCTTGCTCGATTAAAAACAAAAAATTAAGTTAACAAAATTTGAAAAACCAATACCATCATAACTTCAGCTCTGTAGGAAGGCTCTTGAACATTTTCGTCTATGTAATGAGGTTTTATCAACCAGGAAGAATTATCAGCAATGCCATGCTAATCAAACCTTACTTAAAGTGATGTGAAACGTAAATTGAACCTCACAATTGAGTTCCCTGCGATATTCTGTGGAAAGACTGAATAAAATAACCCCCATACACGAAATGCCCCAACCAGATATCCGTTTGTACTAATTATACGGCCACGTAACTAACTATTTACTTTCCCTCAATCGGGACGAATAATTCCACTGTAAACGCGAAATAAATACACTAACGAGTTGTCGTGTGCAGTCGCGGAAACACCCGAACACTTCCGACTTGGTCGGGATTGAGTCGGCTTTCGTTCTCAGAAAATAGCTTCCGTGGAGGGAGGCCGTTTGTTGGAATAGCGTAACATCAGCTTAATAAAACGAAAAACAAGCGGTATAGTCAATTCGAATGGGAGGGATATAAAAGGAATTATTGCCTGAAATCACCAACGGAAGAACATTGACCGAGTTATGAAGGAATTATAATCAAAGTGGTCATGATCGAGCAATGAACAACGGTAACAGTTGAAAATGTTACTATTTATAGAAATTTGTAATCGTTGCAGATCGTTGACCGATATACAGCAGGTACAGTCTCGTGCAGAAAGAGTTGTCTTACATGTGTATTTCAAACTGTTTAATTACCTGTGCAATGCTACATGTGTGCCATATTGCTATTCACTATTCTAGTACAGACCGTATTTGTTTGGGACAGCGATGGTGATATAGATATCCATATGGAATTATGTTTTCTTCAATTTTTGAGTTTATATAGGCCCAAATAAATATACCATAAGATGGACTCAATCATTGACAGTTAGAATTGGATGGAAGTAAAGAAGTGTTGTGTATTTGCACTAAGTATAAGCGCAATTGCTTTATGCTTAAGCGCAAATATTTGTATGCAAATAAATAATAAATGTAAAAAAGACTCCCATGTGAATTGCTCTAAACTCAAATTAACTCAGGCCATAAAACATTACTCAAACATAGGTGAGGACTCCACCCAGATCCCATACTAAGATGGATATTCAGACTGAGGAAACCAGTTGGAGATAGGTACATGTATTTGCTTAGGCATAATTCATTTCAATTACGCTTAAGTGTAAATGAAATCCACTTAAGCGTAAATGAGTTGCGCTTAACCGTAATTCATATACACTCCCATTGAACTCCACATACTCAAGCTGAAATGGATGCAACCACATTACTAATGCCAGTAAGTTAACATACATCAGATTATACAAATATACATATAAGGTAAGACAGCCGATGAAATTATTGCTCTTAATATAATTCCAATGTATTATGATAACGCATAAGTCAATTATGCTTAAGCGTAAATGATTACATTAAGCGTAACTGATTTATGCTTAAGCGTAAATTATTTACGCTTAAATGCAATTAGTTAATATAAAATGTGAAAATGAATCATTTGCGCTTAAGCGCAAGTATATGTCTATCAATATATTTGCGCTTAAGCGCAAATACCTAACACTCCCTTACTTCCCTCTGATTGTGAATGATAGAGTCCATCTCATAGTATATTATCATGGACCCATAGTAGTAGCCCCATATAATACTGAAACATTGAAGAAAACATATTTCCATATGCATATATCAGCATCTCTGTCCCTGGTGTCCCAAGAATTGGTGCCTCACTCCCAGAGCAGCTCTAGTATATTTTATTAAAGGGACATCTCCTACACAGATATATACCATTTCCATGGCCATAAATATGGAAATCAGGGTTACTGGGGGACTCGCTTCCCTCATATGGTGTACTTATTGACTTGAAATTGGGGAAAACCCCAATTTTCATATTATCAGCATCCCTGTCCCCAAGAATTTGTGTCTCCATCCCAGAGATCTAGTATATTTTATAAAAGAGATATATCCTGCACATATCTCTACCATTTCCATGGTCATAAAAGAGTTATTGTGGTTACTGGGGGGGGGGGGTGCTTCCCTCATATGGTGGGTCTGTGCCATTTAAAATTAATTCAGGGGGGTGATATCAATGCATATTAATTTTTATTTGCGCAAATGATTTACACTGAAGCGCAAATGATAGATATTATTTTGCGAAATATTTGCGCTTGATCGTAAATGAATAATAAATGTGAAATGGGTATCCCATACATGAAATGCCGCATCTATATGCTATAGCGTGTATATCCTACAGGTCTGGGTGAACCACCGATCAATCAATAACAGCCCGATCGGGCTAAAGTAGACCGATCAGGCTAAAATAGACCGATCGTTCTTTCACAGCCAGCTTGAATCTTGGATAAAGGGAGTAGGCCTACTCTAAATTGTTCTTTCAAGTGAAATAGGCCTCCCATACATGAAACGCCTTATCTATATACTATAGCGCGCATACCCTACAGGTATGGGTGAACCACCGATCAATCAATAATAGCCCGATCAGGCTAAAATAGACTGATCAGTCTTTCACAGCCAGCCTGAATCTTGGATAAAGGGAGTAGGCCTACTATAAATTGTTCTTTCAAGTGAAATAGGCCTCCCATACATAAAACGCCTTATCTATATCCTATAGTGCGCATATCCTTCTGGTCTGGGTGAACCACCGATCAATCAATAATAGCCCGATCGGACTAAAATATACCGATCGTGCTAAAATAATCCCATCGGTCTTTCACAGCCAGCATGAATCTTGGATAAAGGGAGTAGGCCTACTCTAAATTGTTCTTTCAAGTTACAACTAATTTTTTGTAAAAAAATTATTCTGATTCATTTTGAAACTAATGAAAGACAATTTTGAAACTAATGAAAGACAATGTATAATTTTTTCCTGGTATATTCATCATAAATTTGAACAAATCTTCAAGCAAACAAAATTTCAATATTCAAGAAATCTCTTACAACAGTGTCAGGAAGACCAATCGATCTAGCTCAGCACGATTGGTCTATTGTTATGTCAAATATTATTGAAATATTGCTTATAATTTTCATTTACAGAAGTCAATAATTCGCATGCAGATAACTTCACCTTGTATTCGGCCAAATATGTTGACGTTAGATTAGAAGGCAGAATTCCCAGATTTGTTTATTATTGGTGAACCTGGATAATTTCTGAGGTGTGTCAATCGTCTTTTGCACACTGTGAATACGTACTCATTCTCTCCTAAATTTGCAAAAATCCATATATATATAAATATATATACAGAGTGTGAAAACGTTGTTAGTTGCCAAATAATTGTCGACATTTTACTTAGAAAACTTGAATGCAAAAACTATGATAGGCCCCCTATTATTTTGTTTTGTTTTTTCTCTTTTTGTTGAATCTACTTTCGTTATCGACATGTTTTGGCTGTTCTCCCAGTCGTGCGTGCCAACCGATCGTCGTTATTCGGGTGGTTCCGATTTCCTCCGAATATATCCACGAGAGTCCGCGCGCTGATTCGCTCCGAAAATGTGTTAGTATCTGAGAAGATTTCTTACTCTGATCGCAGTTTTCAACAATTTAATACAGGGCGAGTACCGCACTAATAATATGCCACATTGGGGTTTTCTTTCTAGTTTTTTATGACCTTTCTTGTGGTATATCGGGCACAGTTCTGTCTGACATCAAATATATGCCCACCGGGAGTGAAGCTAATGACTTTAAATTTGTTGCTTCCTTTGAGAAACATGGTATCCATTAACATGGTTTAACCCTTTCATGACTGGAGATGCGCTGGTGCAGCATAACAGATCCTGTGCCATGCATTCTCTTATACGTGTCTCCCTATTTGACTCATAAATTTTTATAATTTGTTTATAATAGTATAAAACAGTATACTCTATAATTCAACTATAATTCAATATAATTCAACATCAAAACTCACTTGGTCATGAATGAAGCCGGGGGGGGGGGGGGGGGGGGGGGGTGTATTCACACGGTTAGAGAATGCCCTGTTGTGCATACACATCTTTGCTTCTCTCACACCAACAACATATGTTCAGACTCAAACAGCATCTGCTCCTCAGGTGTATCATTATCACTGAAAAGTGTTTTTTTTTTTTGGAGCTTGTTTTTAAAATGTTACCTTACAATAGTCATTTTAACCCTTTACCCAACAAACCGGCCAAAACCGGCCAAATAAAGCTTCAACAGCCTAAAATATCTTGGGTCTGTCTCAATAGAACCCAGTCTGGGTGAACGTCGACTCTATATTTGAAATATAGAGTCTGGAGCTAATGTAGCCAAAACCATTTCTATTCAGCGAAGAGCTTCCCCAAAATGACGTCACGGATTTTTTTAAATACATCGATGATTGACAGGTGTCCCCACGTGTTATTTGTTGTGCTTCGCCGACTCATCAACCCACAGAAGGCCTGTGTCGCGACATTAAAACTTACAGAAGATAATATTTGTCGTGTGTGCGACTATTCTTTTTTCGGGAGATGAACTCGCTGCATAAACGGGAAAGCTGCATCCGAGAGCAAAAAATTAGGCCGTCATCAAAAATGATGCTTTAGAACTATTTAAAAGCATAAAATTAAGTCATTTCCTCGGTGTTTGACTTTCAGATGACTTTTTTTTTACGGCAAATAATTTGTCGATTTACAATAAAGTAAATAAAAAATACACGGACATGAGTAAAGTTCTATTTATATTTATGGGAGGCCAAGTTGGTACCATACGCAGGCCTATCTATCAGGTCCAGCACATCCTTCAAATTAATCGGAATCGTACCGAATATATAATTTCGAAGCAATTTTTTCTGTCTCTGTTGAATTTGCAAGCCTCGAAATTCCGCTGTGTTACTATATTTAGAGCATTCGGCAAACCTCGTCGCGGTCACAGGTCGAGGAGTTCAGCCGCAGAGGTCACAGGTCGAGGAGTTCAGAATGATATTTAGAGGTGACATTATGGGAGTCTCCGCCCATTAACACTTGTTTATCAACCCATACGGTTTCATTGGACGGAAAATAATTTACGCAATCAATCAGATTACGGAATCCCGAGGACTTGGAAATGAAATATCGATGTTATCCGTCAGACCTTATATTCAATGTTGTAATGAATATTTAGGTATGAGTTTACTCAGACTGAATAGAACCATACAAATATGGATATCATTGGAACCGGCTCCTTGACCACATTGTGATAGTTACAGTTATGCCCTGTGCCAATGCATTCTCTTATATATGCGAGTCGACCATAGGTCGCCTCGCATATATAAGAGAATGCATTGGCCTAAAAAAAAACTTTTTACCATTTTTTCTTACATTCTTTAACAATTTTATAATTTTTAATGCATTAAGCCATATGGTCGACTCGCATATATAAGAGAATGCATTGGCACAGGGCCCTTCTGTTGGGTAAAGGGTTAATACATGATGTATGATTTATCTGTCACACCGATGAGAGATATACTGTTCATCTTTTTTTCAGATGTGATATCAAGTGAATCATGTGATAAAGAGAATACTAAAGAATGTGGAGAAGCAAAGACAGAAGTCAGCTCATGACGATCATAATTCATCTTTGATTGGTAGAGACCTTTCGCAAAATCAGGATTACGATTATGGATATGGACAATATTCTGCCAGTATATGGCCAAAAATTTTATCATTACGCACGGGGGTTCTTATATGAGACGAAATTTACCCCACTCAGTTTAATTATGTGCTGATGTGTCATGGATGTGCCGTTGGTCCTGGCACTCAGTTTAATTATGTGCTGATGTGTCATGGATGTGCCGTTGGTCCTGGCACTCAGTTTAATTATGTGCTGATGTGTCATGGATGTGCCGTTGGTCCTGGCACTCAGTTTAATTATGTGCTGATGTGTCATGGATGTGCCGTTGGTCCTGGCACTCAGTTTAATTATGTGCTGATGTGTCATGGATGTGCCGTTGGTCCTGGCACTCAGTTTAATTATGTGCTGATGTGTCATGGATGTGCCGTTGGTCCTGCTTGGGATGCTCTAACATTATCCGTGTGGTGTATAAGACACGGATAAGTACATGGGATCTGAAAGAGACACACCTTACTTTTTCCTATCAAATATATGTATAACTGAGTATAGTGTGGCATATGCCGTCTCACCAACTAACAGTCGTATGTAAGTTGTGATGGTGTCAACCTTACTAGGACAATATATCCTATCTGTAATCGTAATAGTGATTTTGTGAAAGGTCTCTATTAAAATAACCTATTTGTAGTGGTTACTGCCACCTAAAATCATGTTATTTTAACAATGTGTTGCTGCCAACGAAACTTCATCGTTGTTTTCTTGATTAACTCTTTCTCCATAAAAGTATACATTGGAATGGTCTATTAATTATCTGAGGGGGTGTTAAGGTAATATAAGCAGATGACAGACATAAGAACAAATAATACAACCACAGAAGGATCTCTAATCATGCTGGTGTAGCATTATAGATCCTGTGCCAGTGCATTCTCTTATATATGTGAGTCTCCCTTTGGGAGCCTCGAATATATAATAGTATGCACTGGCTTACAAGGTCAAGGTAAATATTGTGAGGCCAATGTATTCTCTTATATATTGGAGGCTCCCTATGGGACTCACATATATAAGAGAATGCACTGGTACAGGGTTTTGACAAAATTTCAGGAAGCTCCAGTCACGGAATGGTTAACAACTTAAAGGGGTACTGTACACTAAATCCGGACATTTATGGGACCATATCTTTTTACACTCAACCAAATATATGTAACAAATGAATGAATTTGAGCCCTGGATTAGTGTGAAATAGAATCATGTGGTCTGCTGAACGATGCAAATAACATGGTAATTATAATGAAAATGAATTTATGACTCCAGTCATAAATTCATTTTCATTATAATTACCATGTTGTTTTACATCGTTCATTAAGTAAATGAGTGTATTTTTCACTCATCTATGGCTCAAATTAATTAATTTGTTGCATATATTATGTTGAGTATAAAAGGAGATGGTCCCATAAATGGCCGGATTTATTGTATAGTACCCCTTTAACAGGCTTGTTGACTTACATTCATGTTGATTAAACAGGATATTTTCAATGAATTAAAATAAAGAAGGCTATAGTATGCAAAGACATTCAGGGAGCTTAATATAGAAATCAATACCATATAAGTTGTTTTTTATACTCAACCAGCTTAGTCAATGGCAGTTCGATCTGCATATCAAGATTTTAGGTATATTCGTACAATAATTTATAGAAGTTTTTTATATAGAATTTTTTTCCGGTCTCCCCAGCTGGTCTCCCTGTTAAAAATACACATGGCAGCAATATTTTGTTACTGCCATGTTATGATTTAACCCTTTACCCAACAGAACGGCCCTGTGCCAATGCATTCTCTTATATATGCGAGTCGACCATAGGTCGCCTCGCATATATAAGAGAATGCATTGGCTTAACACATATTAAAAATGATAAAATTGTCAAAGAATGTAGAAAAATATTATAAAAAGTGTTAAAAAAAAGGCCAATGCATTCTCTTATATATGCGAGGCGACCTATGGTCGACTCGCATATATAAGAGAATGCATTGGCACAGGGCATAACTGTAACCATCACAATGTGGTCGATGAACCGCTTCCAATGATATCCATATTTGTATGGTGTTATTGAGACAGACCGAAGATATTTTAGGCTGTTGAAGCTTTATTTGGGCGTATTTGGCCGGTTTGTTGGGTAAAGGGTTAAGTGGCAGCAACAACTAATGAATTTTGTTCTCAGTGCCAGGACCAAGTTTCTTTCATCATCACCATCAGTCTGCAAGTAGTGTGTCTGTCATTTGCAGAATGAGGTCCCCAAAGGGTGAATCTAGTGATGCTATCCCACACAGTAGGCTAGCATCACTAAATTCACCCTCTGGGGACATCATTCTGCTCTGGGAAGTATCTTTCGTCTCAAATTAACATTGTTTTTAGCTACTTTTTCCCTTCTGCGAAGTTTCTATATCCCCTAATTTGCAGAAGATAAAATTCATAATTGATGTGACTAATGGTTGAACATCACCAACTTCAGACTGATCAACGGGCTGATGAACATGGATAATAAATTGTGTTACCTGATTACTACCCTATTAAAATTCGTTGTGCTTCATACCAATGATAATAACATGTTATTGGTCACAAGAACATTAAATGTGACCAGGGCATTCATTTACATTGTGTGTTATCAGAATATCACCAGAGATCGCGAACCAGTTAGGGACCATCGCTTAGGTATTTCACTCGACTCTTTGTGTTGATAATTATTAAGACGTTTTCTCCATATTTTAAACGTACAAATAGTAGGCAATCAAGAAGTATTTTCTTAATCATGGGTAATTTATTACAGAAAATAGAAGTCGCAGTGTATTTTATTTTCTGAAAGTGCGCTCGGCCATTTGTGGACGAACAACATACAAAGTATTGCGGAATTATATAGTATGTTGTTCATCTACTGCACTTCTATATGGTCATAGTTCAATCGAAAAACAACGTTGATTGCATATATTTTTGTTGAACATTTGGCTCTCTTAACCCTTTCATGATGGGAGATGTGCTAGTGCAGCATTAATTAACCCTTTACCCAACAGAGGGGCCCTGTGTCAATGCATTCTCTTATATATGCGAGTCGACCATAGGTCGCCTCGCATATATAAGAGAATGCATTGGCTTAACACATTACAAATTATAAAATTGTTAAAGAATGTAAGAAAAAATGGTAAAAAGTGTTAGTTTTAGGCCAATGCATTCTCTTATATATGCGAGGCGACCTATGGTCGACTCGCATATATAAGAGAATGCATTGGCACAGGGCATAACTGTAACTATCACAATGTGGTCAAGGAGCCGGTTCCAATGATATCCATATTTGTATGGTTCTATTGAGACAGACCGAAGATATTTTAGGCTGTTGAAGCTTTATTTGGCTGGTTTGTTGGGTAAAGGGTTAAAGATCCTGTGACAGTGCATTCTCTTATATATGCAAGTCTCCCATGGGGAGCCTCACATATATAAGAGAATTACAAGGCCAAGATAAATATTGTTAGGCCAATGTATTTTCTTATATATGCGAGGCTCCCTGGAGAATGCATTGGCACAGGGTTTTTGCAAAATTAGGAAGCTCCAGTCATGGAAGGGTTAAAATAAATTCTTATGTCATCCACAACTCATTCCATTTTCTGTTTGTGATTTTTGTTGTGATGTTCCATGTCAGAATCTAGCTACCCTGTGAGGCATACAAATTCATCTTTTGCTATGTCTAGATTTTTCAATGATAACTATATTTTGTTATTTTCTCATCTGCCCATTCACTTACAGTATTACCATGGTCCAAAATTTTCTTTTGCTAAATAATTTGCCGAATGAAAATATTTTTTGCCAAATTCTTTTAGAATTTGCCAAATGCTATCCCTGATAGTACCATTTTCTACAACATTAAGTCTTATGTTTCGACACTCGGGGTTTGAACGACATTTTACATCGATAGGAAAGCAGTTAGTTAATATTTATACTCCCATCTCTATTGTGGTTTGTCATACAACAATAAACCAATCACCGAACATTAAAATGATAGCAGGGTTGCTTCATCAGAAGGGCACACCACAAGAGGATTAACTATGTAAACACCACCACACTAAATACTGGTAATCCCTCCACCAATCGATACTAATAGCTATCAGATTAACTGCATCTTAATAGAGGTGTTAACTTTTCCTAAACCATATAAAACACCATGCACTAATATAGTTATATTGTAAGATTTTTCTGAAATGAATGGTATTGATTGATCAATAATTGTCAACTGTCTTGAGGAATTAAAAGTGACTTGCCAAAACTTTTGACAAATGAAAATATTTTTTGCCAAATGTGAAATATTTTTGCCATTGGCAACTGGCAGCGCGAACCCTGCTTACTACATGTAGTACTGTTTGTATTGATATCATTGTTCAGTTATTTCTTATATAGTTTTAGTATGTCAGTTAATCATCACATTAATATAAAATATCTGTTAATCATCACATTAATAAAGCAACACACAGTGGTCAAATATTAGTATTTTATCTATCGAAGTTCCTTGTTCAATGAGGGACAGGATTGTCCAACGTGAAAATAATGTAGAATATTTATATAGCGTTTATCCAAAGCTCTAAGCGCTGTAACAATCACATTGTTTCCAAAGTAGTCAAGCCTTGAAATAGGGTGTCTGTCATTTACAGAATGAGGTCCCCAGAGGGTGAATTTAGTGATGCTACCCCGCATAGCGGGCTAGCATCACCAAATTCACCCTCTGGGGACCTCATTCTGCTTACACCTCAGCAGAATGAGGTTCCCAGAGGGTGAATTGGTGATGCTAGCCTGCTATGCGGGGTAGCATCACTAAATTCACCATCTGGGGACCTCATTCTGCAAATGACAGACACGCTATTTCAAGGCTTGAAAGTACAGTAATGCTCTAAGTAATCGACTTCTTAACCACAGCAGAATTATGGGTAACTTTTCAGGATTTAGTCGGAAATATGGCTTGTTGCCATTCATCGGAAAGCTCTCCCCGAGAGCTTTCCGATGAATGGCAACAAGCCATATTTCCGACTAAATCCTGAAAAGTTACCCCGAGAGCTTTCCGATAAATGGCAACAAGCCATATTTCCGACTAAATCCTGAAAAGTTACCCCGAGAGCTTTCCGATAAATGGCAACAAGCCATATTTCCGACTAAATCCTGAAAAGTTACCCCGAGAGCTTTCCGATAAATGGCAACAAGCCATATTTCCGACTAAATCCTGAAAAGTTACCCATAATTCTGCTGTGGTTAAGAAGTCGATTACTGTAGTTGAATAACGCCGAGTCGATACCTGATGCCATTTTACAGGCTTTTCACTAGAGTGATTTACACTTAGCCGACAAGCCACGTCCTGTTAGTGGTGAACGTTCACAGGGTCTGAATCACATCTTGTTGTAACTAACGTCAATATTAGTTAAAATGCTAAATTCATTTGGAAGGTGACTGGGTAATCACTTGTTAGTTTGATTCACTGAAATAAGCACTTAATATGTCTTTAAACAATATATAATACAATATTTAAAGATGGATTATCTCTTCCTAAATATGTTTTATATATTTCTGGTGTATAAAATAATAGATATGAGTCGAAGACATCTATCCAAGAAGCTAATTCTGTCAATAATATTGATTTTATATCGATATTTTCTTTTATTAATCGGCTGCAATAAGTAGAATGATGCCCGCATCATAAGTAACAAAAGTCAGCCAATAAGTAAAAAAGACGGCCAATAAGTAGAAAGGCGGCCAATAAGTCAACGGTAACGTAAATGACGTCATACGTATTTAGCTCGATCGGCAAAGAATACTGAGTTGACAAAGATAGATTACAGTTGCTTTTGGATTAATTACAGTACGGACTGTCACTGATTTTGGGAGTAAATATACGTGGATGAACTACATGTATCCGTATTAATAGCATTCACAGTGGAAACAGACAGTACTGTCAAATCGCTGCATGTTTTTCACAAAGTTCACAAGAATAAAAATTGCTGGAATAATTGTTAAATTGTTAATGCACACAATGGTATATCTATGTTAATATATTCATCCTGTGAAACAATTATTGCCATTGTTGCTAATTAATAAAATACTTATTATACCCCCCCGCAACGAAGTTAGGGGGGGTATACTGGAGTCAGCTTGTCCGTCGTCCGTCCGTGGACACAAATTTGTCTGGAGTTTTTCTCAGTCGTTTTTTGATCAATTTCCGTGAAACTTGGCACAGACATCAACCACCATGGGAACCTGTGCACCTTCGATTATGACGTTTGTCCTTTTCGAATTTTTCCCAACATGTATACTTTTGTCCGAGCTTTAATTCCTACATTTTTCGGTCAATTTTTTTAAAACGTGGCACAGATATTTAGTACCATGGGAACTTGTGCACCTGCGATTATGACGTCTGTCCGACATGTTTTGTGTGGAGTTATTCCCCTATTTCGACTTAGAAATCTTTTCGCAACATACATAATTTTGTCCAAGCTTTTATTCCTACATTTTTTGGTCAATAGGTTTAAGATTAGGGTTATGGTTGTACACCTGCAATGGGAACTGTTATTTTATTATTTTAACTAAATGTTTACTGACATGTGAAACATCTTAGTATTTTAAAAACAGGGGGGTATCCGAAGTCCCATTGGGACAGTCACACCTCTAGATAATTAGTTGTTTCCACATTGACTGAGTTATGAGGCCTCGGTCTGTCGTATTAGCCTTCGGCTAACCAATTAATAACATATAATATAATGCGATAATCAATTGGGCATATTTTCGATACTATTTTTAGAACATACCGTTGTGAAACATTAATGCGATCTCAGATACAGATAGAGTTCTCCGCAAGCTGTAAAATGTCCCAAATTTTTCGTATGTGTTATACCAGAAAATTCTAGATAAAATAAATATGCATTGATAGGAACGTTTCCGAACAGGGGTCTTCGGTTCATATTTATTATTTTATACCCAGGAAACGATATAAAACATGTTATAGGAAGAGATGGACCATCTTTAAGAAATGATGATATTCAAACCGGGTCACATGCATAATATGCAGTAATGCCCTAAATAATCGACTCCTTAACCACAGCAGAATTATAGGCAATTTTTCAGGATTCTCACTGAGAGCTTATGATGAATGGCACCAAGCCATATTTCCGTCTAAATCCTGAAAAATTGCCCATAATTCTGCTGTGGTTAAGGAGTCGATTATATAGGGCATTACTGTACATACATAATTACATATGCATGTTATGGAGCATGTGGTAGATGGAATTAAACAACCATGTTCCTTCTTACTTATTCTTGATTGTTCACTATTGTTAGTTGTGTGTTAAAATCCATGATATTTAGTAAAAAATTCATCTGTTTTTATGTGTAAACATTTTATCTCTGCTTTCTCTAAAGCACTTCCCCATACACTCACAGCATACAGCTATCAATTGTGTTGGTTGGCAAAGTGTTGTTGAATACATTCCTCGGTTTATGAGACTGGCTACACAAGGGAATGTCACCTATGCAGTTATATATAAATTCACAATATCTATATTTTAAATTGGTTCTAAAGCATGCCACACATCATGTGACATGTGAAATCCTATATTGGAGACATCCAACAAACAAGCTATTTCAGATCTGGATGAGAGTCATTCTCATCAGTATCCATGGTAACCATTGAATCCCATATTGGGGGACATACAAGAAAGTCATTGTCGATATGGATTTATTCAACTTTCAACCTATAAGTTCCATAGTTCTTAAAGGTACTCAATCCGATCAGATGGTCCCCATACCATCAAGATACAACAACATTTCTTAAAAATACACTTCAGTTATCAGAATCGATTTATTGCAACAAAATAATGCTAACCACTGTCAACTATGGTATCAAATTTCCCAAATCGTGTTATTTACCAACATTTTGTTCAATGAAATATGGCCGTATTATCACTAAGATATCAAGAAATTTGACAGTATTAATGTTTGATTTTAGAGTTGTCCATCTTCATCCGCAATTTTGTCCAAGGTCCTCCAATTGACCACGTTTTTCTGGGCCATTATTACGCATCTCAAGAAATAACAAACTTCAAAAATCAATAACTGATCACTCTGAGCTTTGATGGGTGGGTTACTCAACTCGAATCAAATATTTTTACCCCCGAAGTAGGTCCGGCGAAGGTTCGAGATTCGATTCGATTTGATATACTCCCGATGATTTGATTCGATATCAATCGTCCGATTCGTCTCAAAACAAATCTTAACAACATCAAATATAACGCGCAAAGATCGTGCCATTTTTATCGCACTCATCGGAAAAAATAGCAGCACTACCTCTATACTTAAGCCGATGGCAAAGGAAACGTCCTTTTTGAGCGCGGATCGTTCTATAACTGTATCAATGGTGGTCCCATATATCCAGAATCTGACTAAGCAGTTGCGACTCAATGACGCCAAAGGCGTGAAAAAGTTCAGAGAATAACTTCATGCACAACTTCGATCCAGATTTTATCTCACCAAACCCCCACCTGCTCGCAGGTTCATACATGGATCCGCGATTTAAAAGTAATACAGAAATTTTTTGAACAGGGCTTGACCCACTATGGACTCCATGAAACAGAGCAGTCTACTAGTATGGGCAATGCAGTTAATAAACCGATAACTCCACCTACCCAGAGTTTAGTTGATGCTATGTTTGATGACGTTGAAGCTATGTTTGATGACGTTGAAGCTGCCCAGGAGAGGGACAATGTACTGGACCCTGGTGACAATTCATTATATGTATGGCTAACCAAGGAAATGGAGGCATACTCGCGTGTTGGGTTATATTAAAAAGGGATGACTCTCCACTGGAGTTATGGAAATCGAACGAGTCGCCATTGCCTTAACTCGCTACAACTGCGAAGGATATACTCGGTATTCAAGCGACGAATTGTTCCAGTGAGAGAGTAACGGACCAAAGGCACAGTCTCTCCAACTATAACGCGGAAACGTTAATCTGGGCCCGCAACTCGAACTTACTATTTCCGTCACTGGTACAAACTGCAAAAGCCAATGAAATTAAGAGTGAATAGTTTGGTCGCTTAAATACCAAGTATATACACGATTACATGTGCTAACTGCTAAGTTCGCAGCTTTTGCGAGTAAATGCAGAGATGACTTGTTGAGTCTCGTACGCTTTCAAAAACCCCAGTGAATATTTTTTCCAGGGAGAAAATCGCACATGGTGAAAACAAATCAATTAGTTAACGAATATTTTGTAACGTTTATTCATAAAATCGATGTTTATTCACAATAAATTTGTCCCAGTAATTGAAGTCAGGTTTTCTATGATTCAATTCGAAGATTCGATTCGATATCATTCGGCCGATTCGATTCGAACCAAAAAGGCCGATTCGCCGGGCCCTACCCCGAAGCCAAGGAAATAGTAATTTAGGAGCGTCTGATTGGATTGAGTACCTTTAACCAGATAATTACATGTATGTTTATCTACTAGAATCTTGAAGGGCATTCATTATAGCGATGGGAAAGCTTGGTTACAAGCACAGCATGCAGGGTCCGCGCTGGACCAATATTTACTTTTGCCAAATAATTTGCCAATTGAAAATATTTTTTGCCAAATTCTATTGTGACTCGGAAGAGACTATCTGTCATATTGATTTTATTTTGAGTTTTTCCAGCTGTTTTTCTGGTATATAACACATACAATATTTCGCGACAGTATTACTGTCTATTCTTAGAACAGAAACTTATTATAGGCGATCTTGAGGAAACGTTCGGCGCATAGCAAGGGGGAGAACTCTATCGTGTTAGCTCCCACCTTCAAAGCCACGGTCATTAGGACGCAGGTCCGCTGATCCGCGTCCCACAAGATTGACTATATAGAAATGTAGCCTATTAATGCTTGAAATGGAAACTGGGAAAAATAAAGGTTGAGATATTTGTATATTTTAATTTTGCGCTCCGCATGTATAATGTTTTGCTGTTTCTTGGAATCAGTGCAATTGGCAAACCTCGATGATTTCCGTAGCAAAAACGATAATCCGAGAAGTTGTGATTGGGTATCAGTGGGCGATGGGGGTTCTATTTATAGAATGTTAATTATTGGGACACATAAAAGTTGTAGGGCGACCCCGAGGCCGAGCTGTAGTGCGACCCCGAGGTCGAGCCCGGTAAAAGGTGTAGTTGGGAATTTCAATTTCGTTTACATTATGTCAATAATGTTGATTTTTGGTTTGTGATAAGCTATGCCAATTACAAATAACACATGAAAAAGATTCTATAATTACAATCATGGGTATATAATATATGATCTTGAGCGCGTTACTATTTCTGACTATGGTTTTCTTGTATTTATTGTATAGTATATGTTACCGATATTCAGGGAATGGCAATAGGGTCTCCCCCACCGCAAGTTGGAGTCCCCAATCCTGGCATGTATGGTGAAAAATAAATCCGACCATATATTCCTGTATAATATTTATAAACTTATATGTTGTAAACTGCATGGCTGGAAAGAATTTCCAAGAATTGAGAATTTGACCTACATGCACTAATACCTGCACGTTATTGTTGACCAGGAGTGCATATAGGGTAGACCCTTGCCCTGGCATCGTTGGGTGCTATATAGCTGGAGTGGGCCCAATGCCATATTATGATTAAAGGCTTCACAGATGTCCATCATGGGTTACCTTGATAGAGCACTAATAGTAAAACTATATATATAGCATGGACGTTCGACTGCCCCCAGGAATAGCGTGCGTGCTTATAATTTTCCAAAGGTCACTCGATAACAACCCATTAATAATGAATTATATAGCACTGTTCAAATAATAAAGTGAGTAGATGGGCGCGAAGCGCCCGGGATGGTCGAAAAGATCGAGTGATCTCCTTCACCCCAACACTGTTCAAATCAAGCGTAATTCCGTTTATATAATTATATTTACACACTAAGTGTTGTCATCACTAAATCCAGCATTCTGATTGGTCGGCGCCCACGTGTCTAGTTGCAGTTATTTCTCGGTGAATGCGTAACGCCTCATAACACCAAGCTAATAACACCATCGATACGTCATTGGGTTTGGAAAGACGAACGCGTAATGCTTTGGGCGCATTTTGACTCGCGCAGGATTGACTTAATACATCATCGGGTTTCAACATGAAGAGAAATTGTTCCTATTAACTTTTGCCAAGGGTGCTATTGGGTATTTTGGGCTGATCTTGTCACGATACACTTTTCGATTTAAATATATTTACAAAAGCGGCTTTTCGCTAAATGTATATAAATATAAGGATTAACTGTCATGTGGACTATTTTTATGGAGATGTAACGGTGAGGTAAATGGACATAACTTGTATGTAAAACCCTTCGGGTTTTACACAAGTTATGTCCACTTACCTCGGGTTTTACATACAAGTTATGTCCACTTACCTCACCGTTACATCTCCATAAAAACAGTCCACATGACAGTTAATCCTTATATGAAACATAATTATTTGTCATACTTTAAAGATGGTCTATCTCTTTGTAAACACGTGTTATATAGTTACCGGGGTATAAAGATGGTCTATCTCTTTGTAAACGTGTGTTATATAGTTACCGGGGTATAAAGATGGTCTATCTATTTGTAAACGTGTGTTATATAGTTACCGGGGTATAAAGATGGTCTATCTCTTTGTAAACGTGTGTTATATAGTTACCGGGTATAAAGATGGTCTATCTCTTTGTAAACGTGTGTTATATAGTTACCGGGGTATAAAGATGGTCTATCTCTTTGTAAACGTGTTATATAGTTACCGTGGTATAAAGATGGTCTATCTCTTTGTAACCATGTGTTATATAGTTACCGGGGTATAAAGATGGTCTATCTCTTTGTAAACGTGTGTTATATAGTTACCGTGGTATAAAGATGGTCTATCTCTTTGTAAACGTGTGTTATATAGTTACCGTGGTATAAAGATGGTCTATCTCTTTGTAAATGTGTGTTATTTTGTTACCTGGGTATAAAGATGGTCTATCTATTTGTAAACGTGTGTTATATAGTTACCGTGATATAAAGATGGTATATCTCTTTGTAAACGTGTGTTATATTGTTACCGTGGTACAAAGATGGTCTATCTCTTTGTAAACGTGTGTTGTATAGTTACCGTGGTACAAAGATGGTATATCTCTCTGTAAACGTGTGTTATATAGTTACCGTGGTACAAAGATGGTCTATCTCTTTGTAAACATGTGTTATATAGTTACCGTGGTATAAAGATGGTCTATCTCTTTGTAAACATGTGTTATATAGTTACCGTGGTATAAAGATGGTCTATCTCTTTGTAAACATGTGTTATATATTTACCGTGGTATAAAGATGGTCTATCTCTTTGTAAACATGTGTTATATATTTACCGTGGTATAAAGATGGTCTATCTCTTTGTAAACATGTGTTATATATTTACCGTGGTATAAAGATGGTCTATCTCTTTGTAAACATGTGTTATATAGTTACCGTGGTATAAAGATGGTCTATCTCTTTGTAAACGTGTGTTATATAGTTACCGGGGTATAAAGATGGTCTATCTCTTTGTAAACGGGTGTTATATAGTTACCGGGGTATAAAGATGGTCTATCTCTTTGTAAACGTGTGTTATATAGTTACCGGGGTATAAAGATGGTCTATCTCTTTGTAAACGTGTGTTACATAGTTACCGTGGTATAAAATATATATCCGGAAAGGCTTCTATCGATTAATATTGATTATATTTCGAATATTTTCTGGTAAAAAAACGTGTGGTTGTATAGCTAACGAACAATATTGGTTACCCGGTACTGTTAACAGAGACCAGAAATTGTATTGTCAAAATAAACGTTAATTAGACTCATTATCGTTTGTAACTATGTATAATACAAAATACAAACATTCAATCTGGGAAATTGACGTCCGGGCATACAAATATTTGCCAGCAATGCAAGACGGCGATAGGCGACGAATTACACTAGAATGCACGGAACTCACACATTTAAGACGAAAATATTTGCCAAAAACTTACCATATACGGAACCAACTGAAACTAAATTAGTAAAATTACTCACGAGTGCTGACCAAAATGTTCTAATTAAAGCAGTTTGCAATATTTGTGAAGTTGGGTTGTAAGATTATTGATATGAACTAACTAATTGACAGCAGCAATTTATAACTATATCTGCTTACGAGATATATAGCGAAGATGCGATATAAATGGAGTATGACGATAACTGTGGTGGAGGTAATGATGATACTGTTTCGAATAGGGTCCTGCGAATATTCGAGATTCGATTCGAAAGTCAAATTCGATTCGAATTCGAGTCGAAATTGCCAACTCGAAATTTCGAATATACACTGATAGAAAAGTAGGCTGTTTACGGATAAGTACACACGTCGATCTTATATGGTTTTTTTGCCATATAATAGAGAACATGATGTATATATGCACCTTATAATTCTTATTGTACGTCGCGATTATATTTATTAAATATAATAAGCAATTAGCCACTATAGGACGACTAAATACATCTGATTATAGCTTTGAACAAGGTAGCCAAACGCTCGGAGATCGCCGATGGTCCGACAACGCAGGTAAATTATAATACCTATGAGACAGAGCAACCTCTAGCGTTATCCGCCGTCTATCTGTCTCAGATTCTGCGTCATGTAATATAGCTGAGAATTTAAACAACATGGTATTGAAAACTGCATTTTGGCCGTATTTTCTTTTGGGGTTGACTTTCAGTTTCGGAGCATTCTTTGACAGTTGAAAATATGTCCGTTATTCATGTTTATTTTAGACATGATAAGGATGCAGGCAGGGACTTACACGTGTGATGGATGCAAAATGGTGTAGAAATCGCAAGCATCTGGGACAACGATCCATCTATGGAATCATCTGTCCAAGAAGCATCCATACAGCACTACACAAACAGACTACCCTGCGACTGTTGTTGCATCTTCAAGTTTATAACAATGGGTGATTCCAAATGTCGATTTGAAATTTTGCATATACACATGTACATGCAAACAGTATAAATTTCGCGTGATTTTAGTTCCAATAATCAGTTTAGTGGTTATATATTAATCGCTGTGACGGCCGCATGGACGTTTTAATCTGTTTTTTGTTCTCTCGACAATTATCATTAAGTTAATAGTATTGCAAACGATGGTTCATCGCCATATAAGTTATGATGGAACCTCGTCCATGTAGTTCATAAAACGTTTCACAAATCGACTAATCGTTGACAAAACATGCCCATTTGAGAATGCAACACACAGATGTGATTCGATTCGATATTCGATTCGATTTCCTGAACTCGATTCGATAAAAATTTCCAATTCGCAGGACCCTAGTTTCGAATGGCGATGATGATGGTGATGCTGCTGATGATGATAACGATACCGATGATGCTGATGTTGATGATGATGACGAAAATGACAGTGATGGCGAAGATGATTAGAATGGTGATGATGATGATGGTGGTGACGATGATTATGATGATGATATATATGATTGCGATGATGATGACGATAACGACGACGATTATGACAATTGCGACGATGATGATTGCGACGACGACTATGATGAAGATTTTGATTATCATGATAACGATGATGATGACGATGGTGGTGATGGTGGTGGTTATGGCGACTACGACGATGATGATCGAAGATGATTATGATGATGGTGACGGTGATGGTGATAATGATGATGATAGTACAAATATACACTTCTATGGGCAGCCAAATTAACATATACTCAAATATTTGGAGATATCTCTAAATATTTGGAGATATCTCCAAATATTTGAAGATATCTCTAATTCATTTGGAGATATCTTTAAATAAATTGCAGATATCTCTAAATCGATTTGGAGAGCTCTTCAATTCGTACCATAACTATTTAGGACACCAAAGCATTTGAAGATATCTCTAAATATTTGGAGATATCTCTAATTCATTTGGAGATATCTCTAATTCATTTGGAGATATCTCCAAATATTTGAGTATATATGTTAATTTGGCTGCCCATACACTTCTGCCATGTGAAATTGGCAAGCCAGACAACAGTGGCCCCCTTTTGTAAATATATATATATATGTTAATTAATTAGTACTCTGTATTCGCCACTTAATTGTGGCATTGAGTAAATAAACAATCAAAATCATAACTATGGGAACACCCTAATGATCTCTATCGTCATATGGTATCGCATGAATGGTCTGTTCTAAAAATAGAACATATACGGTATATTTATAAACAACGCGTGTTGCACTGCTGTATGACAAGTTGATCGACATCAACAACAGAACTAATTATCGACGAGCATGGTCATCTTCTCGCGGTCACGTAACAATACCAAATTGCATCGATCTCTCACAGCTGATAAGTTAGTATGTATGGCCTCAGGTATAGACCATTTTACAGATAGCGAGAATGATGCATTGTGGGCCAGAAAGTATCCAAACAAAGCCACGTGCTTTACGGCCGCATGCATTTACTATGCATGGGGGATTTAGGGTGGGTCTATAAAACTAATTATAACTTTGGTATCTGTCATAGTTTACGCGAGAAATTTAAAACATATATCAGGGACATGTACCCCTTCTAGAATGTTCAAAAACATTTCCTGTTGCTTGTCGTATTTTAATTGATTTTATGCGATGAAATAATGCGAAAATTCAGAAAATTGCACTAATTTCTCAATATTTTGCGGTTTTAGTAAACGCCTGATAAAAGTCGTTCTATTGTGAATTTTTACACCAAATTTTCAGAGAATATAGAGTAAGCACAGTACTATCGGAATATCATAAAGGAGTTCTGTGCATTTGGTATTAATTAACCCTCAGACTGCCGAAGCTGCCGTCAATTAATAAATTCGCTTTTTCGTGTTCGACGAAAATGAAACTTAATTTGTCTGTTTAAAGGTCCCATTTTCGTGTCGAATGGTGATAGAATCTCCAGTTGTCAAGTTCATGGATAAATTACATCACACTTAATCGGCTTATGTCCGCGGCCATAAACCTGTGTTTTTATAACAATTTATTTGAGACAAACTGTTGCGCGCATACGCAGCAGTCGGCGCGCTTATCAGTTGAAGTTAATAATCGTGAAGCCTGTGTAACAAATGTTCAAATACAACGGGAAAAAATACGTAAAATAAATAGCGTGACCAATGAGCATTCACAAAACAATATACATCAGTTTTGAAAACGAGTAAAAATGATTATAAATGAAAACGCTCTTTATCGTGTATACCGGCGCTTTTGCGCAAGAGGTTTTTAATGGACGCAATCATTGGATTTTGTTCTAGGCTAAAAAAAAACAATATATATATCTTTATTTTCCTCCATAACTGAAGTGTTACATATATAATTATATCTTATATATAATCAAAACAATCTTTTTTTGGATACTTTCTGGCCCACAATGCAACAGTCAAAATGGTTATCTGTAAAATGGTCTATACTATTTTATGGCATATACTAGCTGAAACGGGCTCCCCTTGGTAGCCTTTATTCAGCGTCGGAGCAGCCTACGGCCCCGTTGAGTGTTGTTTATGACACTTTGTGCGCTTCGCTTCGCGAACATTTTGATCTTTAAAAAAATTGGATATCTAAAAAAAAAAAAATAGTTTCAAATTAAAAAACAAAACATACATGTTTTTTAATTTAATTTTTTTAAATTGTGTTATAGATAGAACTCCTTGCTCAATTTAACAAAACGGAATTTAATTTGTTTTTAAAAATTAAATTAATTTGTTTTAAAGTAAAAAAAAATGAAAATCTAACGCCATTGCAACATCCGCCATGGTATCCCGAGTAACAACACAAATTTTGGTTGAAATCGGTCCAGGAGTATGGGATAAATATTCCGAACGGACGGACAGACAGATATATAGACAGCCCTTCATACATATCCTATTTGTTTATTATTTATATATAATCAATAAAGTCAATATATTAATACTGTACCGGCCGGTATCAAGTATTTTTCAACATATTTCGATCGCCAACAGACAGTCCGGGCGGTGGAGCAGTGTCTATATCAGAATAACTTATACTTCTATCAAAGCTCATACCAACTGCATCTTAAGCTTCTGTGTTTGTGTGTTGCTCTATTAAACGCACAACAACTTTATGCTGTATTCAATTTAATTTCACCACCATCATTGGTTTTCCATAAGCTAATGCATGTGATAGTCAAATTATCACATTCATAGCGGAACTGTACAGGCTAGTATCCGCGACTGAAATATAACACATGTGGGATGCTATAATATAAATAATAAAGTGATGAACCTGGATAATACATATACTATATTATGTGATATTTTCGGTCACTAACGAACGGTTGGTTGTTTCCACGTGGAGTGGTGACTCTATCGTACCATTGTCTTGCCATCCCCCGTGGCTCAATTGATGCTGAATCGTAACTGTATAGTTGTATAACAATTCAGACAACCCCGGGTCCACTATCATTACAAAGAATGTAACGTTTTGATATAATGTTACTGAAACGAAAAATACACAGTTTTTGGGGTGAAGCCTTTTCCTGGATTTCCCATTCCTCTCATGTGAGGGATTCGATAATGAACCATTGATATTTTGTAGATTGTTGGGAAGTAGAATATACATATATTTCAAAATATATTTGCCCAGTTGCTTATTTTGAATGCACTATACTGCAACGTACCTTTTCATTGTAGGAAACAGAGTAAAGACTAGCAACTGTTATCGATACCAATCACTCGAGATCAACCCTGCAAACTAATCATTCAGCCAATGTCATTGGCTTGTTGAATAGTTTGCCAACTTTTGAAAACTAAAATTTTATGGCAAATTATAAGGATTTGAAAACATATCATGTTTGTTGTATGATATTTAATCTTTTGAGTTACAATGAATGCACAAAAGTTAATGTACATTTCTAAATTTATGGTGGCCATATTGGTTGCCATCTCGAATTAGCATAGTTGAATCAACAGATGGGCAAGCTCGCATAAAGTATATATTGTCAATTTGATGGATGAATTTGAATGAGAAACTTAATTTTCTCTAGGTAATAAGTGGGTTTTATGACTTCATTGAAATAAAACTTCAAAATTGTCAATTTGAGTTGTCTGGACTGTGTTGATATCTATTGATCAATGTGTGTAATTGGTGATTAAACCACATGCACAATCAATGAAAAGCTGGCACAGAACAGTAACACAGTTTTCACGTGAAAAGGGTATCTTATATTGGTTAATTACCATTCTGAAATTGTTGGTTTCGGTCAAAGTAACTTGGCGATGTTGTAGTTGCTCATTTTTGGATTTTTGGGGACCAGGTGCTCCATGATGGGCAATCCCACACAAGAGTGCCATAGGAAATAATAGAAATGATGCATATGTATGGGGTTACCATGTGGGTATATCAAAGTAAGTTTCAATTAGGGACCAAAAGTTGAGAAAATATGGCTGAACCCCAAAATTGGGTTCTGGCCCATAAATAGGACTTCGGTACTTTTTGTACAAAAACTTTATTTGACGAGGCTAACGAATTCCTCATCAAAAAGTACCGTACTCCGGATTCGCTATCAAACATATATATAAACTGGTATCATATTCCGTAAAGAGCCCAATAGATCGAGAGACGACAAATAATAACTCTATGGCAATATTCAGAATTTTTGGGGTCTGGAGGGTTGGTTTTGTGGAAATTCTGGGTACAAATATTGGACCAGGTATGTTCTGTAATACAGTGGTGACATGACCATAGTCTTTAAGTTTTAAAAGACTAAACCAAGGCTAATTGAACAAACGTTTAATGTATATTATGCACTGTATGCAATGCAAGTCTTTGAAGACGTAAGGGGTTCTAAATACAATTTTTATTCGTGATGTTCCCAGGTCCCAAGCGGATATAGATCGATCCATTTAGTCTTATAACTGTGAGATTGTTTAAACCGAGGTGGTTGTGTGGGGTGTTCGTTGTCACTACCCTACCATATCACTGTAATGACGCCCACAACGAAATTCTTTTTAAAGCTATGGAGTTTGCATTAACCGCACACAAGCCTCACATTATCTAAACATATTGAGAAGTTACCGTATCAATTTAGATAATTAGCTCGAAATATTGATCTCATAATATTGAGATAATGTGTCAAAATATTGAGAAGTTATATCTCCAAAATCTATAAATTGAGATAACATGTCGAAATTTTGAGATATATGGGCCTAGCATGTCGAAATATTAAGAAGTTATCTCGAAATTTCTAGATAAATAAAATAATCTCAATGTCATATTTCAGCCATCGTACCGGTACTTATAGTTATGAATCTATGATAGCTACTGATGTGATGAGGGAAATTTTCAGGAACGTAGCTCAATATAAAAATATAGAGTGACTTCCCTTGGTGCGTTTTCGCTGGTGAGTGAGTATGAATATTATGGGACGTGTATGTTAGGACTATTTTAATTCAAGAGATTTTGTCAATAAACACAAACCGAAACCGACTATATTGTCTGTTTTTTAGAATACCATTAGCGTGATCGCATCTTTCTACACCCATAGTATATGAAGAAACCGGTGCCCCTCACCGATCTCGCTAGGAACGTACGATCAATGGGCGTCAAATGGTAAGTGGGACTATTTAGTTCCGCGGACTGTTATACTAACGCAGGTATATAAGAGTCGGCTCGACCGGACCAACCAGGAGTTGTCTTCGGGCGGCGAGTCTTGTAGTATCTATTCGTTATGTTAAATTGCCCAATCCGCGAACACTGGTTCTGGTTGGTCGAATTTTCTAGCAGACGAAATGGAAAATATGACGGAAGCGGACTGCATAATGGCTGACAGCGCAATTATTGAAACCAAATCGGTTCTTCAGGACAACAGCGATGTCTCAATGGTCAAAAGTTGTGACAACGAAGATTCGTTGCGGCGAGATAAAAAAAAAGAAGACGAAATTTACGACGATGTTGAAAACAACAATGATGAGGCTCAAGACGGGAGCGATTCGGATGATATTGACGGTAAGCGTAAAAGGAAACGTCGCAGGGGGCGCCATAAGGGTGGAAAACATCACAAAAAATGGAAACCTTACACTAAATTGAGTTGGAGTGAGAGACAAGAAATGGACGAAAGGGAAAGTAAAAGAGCTAATTTAAAGCGAGAGGCCGCATTTGCATCGGGTCATCCCGTGGCACCGTATAACACAACCCAATATTTGATGGAGGACCATATCCAGAGTGAGTCTATTTCCCCAGATTTGCATTCTAGTGAAAACGGTCAAAGGGCATCAAAGGATTCGAAGGAGGAATTTTCCGGTAGTGAGGAATCGAAGGATGATGATGAATACATTGAATCTCCGGACGACGAAGAAATATTCATGACAAAGGAGTTCTTAGAAACTTATGATAATATTCACGTCGAAAGATTAAAAACAATGAGTAAAGAGGAATTAGTAAAAGACTATATCGAGTTAGAGAAAAAACTTGAGGTTCTTGAGGATCACGAAAGTAAAAAGAGAAATCGTCCGTGCATGTGCCGATGTCGGAACTCTCCACGCGACAGTGATAGAATTTTGGAAAGTTCTCCACGTAATGACGCTATGGGCGATAAAGTTGGCGTCCTTCAAGAAATCGAGTTGACTGAAAAAGAAAACTGTAATTTTTAATTCACTTAAGGCCACACAAATTTATTATCTTGTTTCCTATCCCGGATGATAGTGAGCTGTCTGATATTCTTGGCTTTTAGTTTTACTGAACATAAGTGTTTTTTTTCGAAAACAGGTAAATTGAAAAACATGTCCTTTGATAAAACATTGTTTGGTAAATTAAATATAGTTATCACATTCTCATTATACTGAATACAGCAAAAACTTCATGCTGTAATACCTGGTGGACAAATACACGTGATGATTAAAATGCTTAGAATTTTCTTGGACTTTCATGCAAGTCTCGGAAGCAAAATTTTTTAGAATGGTGGTTTATTTGTTTGTCTTTATGAAAGTTATGAAACAATGAATATCTAGATATTTATTTGGAACACGGTTCATCGTCAATTGATTATTTTCATTTCAATTTTATTTCAATACCGGTATTTATTGAATATTTTAATATATTTAATTTTAAAAAATCTTAAAACAGCTTGTTCTGTTAATTTTATTTAAAAAAATTCCAAGAAATATAGCAAGAATCTACATGTATGATTTACTAGTAGTTCATGTCTCAAACAGTTAAATTTATAACTGTTTGATGAAAAACTTTTGCTCCAAAGATTTACATCGAAATCCTCGTTCATGGTCTGAAACTTAATGATTTAATATTGATTTCCTCAAAACAAGTTTACAATATCTAAACATTAACTTTATTGGCACGAGAAACAGAATATTAATATTGTGTGGCCTGACTTCTATGCTTCGCTTTTGATGCAGAATCACATGACTTCCAATGAAGTGATCGTTTTTAGGGAGTCAAGAATGATATATTTTGTGATAAAATCATGAATTCATCAATTATCTCGATATGTGAGATTGTTTTCAGAGCACTAAGTTTTTAGAGAGACTGAAGTCAGTTTCTTATTTCTCTAAAATTAGCTAATCCTAATTTCTATGCAAAGTTCTTTCTGCATAAAAAAAAGACTAAAAGGATTCTTACGAGATGTTGCATTTCTAGAACAACTCTTCAATATTAAATGATAGCGACGTTTCATAAATTAACATTGTCAGATTTTTTTTTCTTCTGCTTTTGAATTTTGACTCGATCTTCCTAATATTAAATTCTTGAAAGTCATGAAATTTGTCGAGTTGCCATAACTTGTCATGATATTGTTGCTACAAAATTTATATGGGAATTTTATTTGCGTTGGAAATTACCGATCCGTGTGTTAATTTTTAAATCTTCTGGTCAAAAGTTTGATAGAGCTTTTATGAAAGTTAAATGTTTACAGTTGTTTTTTAATCAAAGTGGATGGAAAAAATATTAATATACCAATAACTTGATTTTGGAGGGCGTTATGGTTTATTATTACCACTTTAGAGGGCGTTCTCTAGTAGATTAACAGTATTTTACCCGAACGGTAAAAAGCCATAACGCCCGGCATCAAACCGGATGCGGGCCGTTAACGATATTAACGGCCCGCATCCGGTTTGCGATTTGCTAGAAATCCAATCGAACGCAACCTTATTTCGGATTTCGGAATTTCTGTTAAAACAAGTTTATAGTATATTATTACGAATAAAACTGAAATTTTACTGTAGTAGATGTAAATGATGTAATAACAGACCAACAACAAGTAAGTGTTGCCTAACAAATGGAATAAATTAGATTTCTGACTGAATTTTCGTTAGATATGTCCCTATTTTCGTGGTAAATAATATACTTAGTCACGTGACAATTTGTTTGACAACGAACAGACGACACATGGTTTGAATTGTGATCGTTTTGAAAAAAAAGAGTTATTACATGTATTTCATTTGACATATTGTTGCCTACTCACTCATCTATGTTCTAGTTGGGTTTCATTTCAGAAAGTGGTAATAATAGTAATAACTTGATTTTGTCGGGCGTTATGGTTTATTAACGGCCCTCCAGAAATGATTAACAGCCCTCGGGCCATTAAAGGCCCTCGACTTTGTCTCGGGCCTTTAATGAACCCTTGGGCTGTTAATCATTTCTGGAGGGCCGTTAATAAACCATAACGCCCTCCAAAATTAAGTTATTGGTATATTAACGGCCCTCCAGAAATGATTAACAGCCCGAGGGTTCATTAAAGGCCCGAGACGAAGTCGAGGGCCTTTAATGGCCCGAGGGCTGTTAATCATTTCTGGAGGGCCGTTAATAAA
Organism: Siphonodentalium dalli; assembly: GCA_032622095.1. NCBI lineage: Eukaryota > Metazoa > Mollusca > Scaphopoda > Gadilida > Siphonodentaliidae > Siphonodentalium > Siphonodentalium dalli. Next base: position 192,980,224 of record CP136067.1, on the reverse strand, counting down.
CCATAACGCCCGACAAAATCAAGTTATTACTATTATTACCACTTTCTGAAATGAAACCCAACTAGAACATAGATGAGTGAGTAGGCAACAATATGTCAAATGAAATACATGTAATAACTCTTTTTTTTCAAAACGATCACAATTCAAACCATGTGTCGTCTGTTCGTTGTCAAACAAATTGTCACGTGACTAATTATATTATTTACCACGAAAATAGGGACATATCTAATGAAAATTCAGTCAGAAATCTAATTTATTCCATTTGTTAGGCAACACTTACTTGTTGTTGGTCTGTTATTACATCATTTACATCTACTACAGTAAAATTTCAGTTTTATTCGTAATAATATACTATAAACTTGTTTTAACAGAAATTCCGAAATCCGAAATAAGGTTGCGTTCGATTGGATTTCTAGCAAATCGCAAACCGGATGCGGGCCGTTAATATCGTTAACGGCCCGCATCCGGTTTGATGCCGGGCGTTATGGCTTTTTACCGTTCAGGTAAAATACTGTTAATCTACTAGAGAACGCCCTCTAAAGTCGTAATAATGAATCATGATGCATCATACATGTGCTGGATATCATTTATATCTTCTGTTTATGGCCAGTAATCCAGCCCTCATAATTGGCTTCAGCAATCCGCAATGCCGAAGCCATTTGCTGAAGCAAACTGGGCCATGGCAAAGGATTGCCGTAGCAGATTGCCGAAGCCAAACAATTTGAATTAAGAGGGCTGAGTATCATTGAATTTCATATGATTGAAATTGGAATGTGTTCACAGATGAATGGTGTGAATTTGAATTTGTAAATGGTACATGTATGTACTTTTACTGTAATAGTATGGTACCGGTAGTTCATCTGTGATTATTCAAATAAGTGAGATCACCGAGGCTTTTTAATATTCATGAATTCCATATATGGAATCATGAATATTAAAAAGTTTCATATATGGAATGCACCTGCAGAACTTTGACCTGTAGCACTTAAACTGTGGAACAGGGCTGGATGAATACAATATGACTACGGCTCAGTGACCGGGCTAATTCACATGCAAAATTCATTTACATGTAACATCTGTTGACTTTTGAGAATGAATGTCTGAACTTCTGAATTGGCTTCATGCCTTCACTGTCTTGACGAAATTGAATTAAAATGACGATGATCATGCCCATGTATTTATATTATGTTTTTTTACTTTAATACATGTATGGAACTCTTGTTTCCCCCTACAAAACATATTTCATTGGGAGAAATCTTTCATTTGCAATTTTGTTATCCATACATTTTACGGTGCAATATACCGGTACATGTAATATGTATCTGGAGTTTGATCATTCCCGGCAGTATTAACAAAAATTGACATGGAACAGCAACCCTGCATGCAACTTTAGTTGACTTATAATGCTGGGATAAAAAAAACCTGCAAATTAAAAGATTTATCCCAGTGAAATGATCGCCGGGTGCCAGGCCTTAAAATCCATCAAATTTTGCGAGAATCAAAACAAAGTGTTTCTTCAGGGAATCAAGACTTTTCTCATCCGATTTTAAGGCCTGGTGTTCGCTAATATTTTAAAAGCTTTACAAATGAAAAGTTTTCAATATTGTCAAGCACTCAACTTGTCAAGGATCGGTTTCTCCTTTTTTGACTAAACTTTAGACATGCATGTACCCGGTACATGTAGCCACAGCTATGCTCTAAGTTAATCTCAAAGCTGTAAAAAAAAAACTATAAATTATATAGATATTCCATATAATTTTTTTAATTAAGTGTTTAGTTGACATAAAACGAATTACTAATAGGTTTATAAATATTTCTCATCACAGGAATGATAAAATAAATATGATTTATAATACATGTTTAGGGCAGCAAAACTAAGTTATAGAAATAACATTTTCCTACATAAATACCGGTGAAATTTAATATGGTCACATATGACAAATCTTTTACCTTCATGACGTCTCTGTTTGTGACAGTATTTCTGCTTAGTGACTATATGCAGCCCATGTGTCTTAATTTTTTTTTGTAATTTACATGGTTACTGCTGTTAAAAAATAATACAGTGGTATACATGTACATGTATAAGATTACCGGTAGATACCAACTGTCAGCCTCTAGCTTTCACGGTGATACCACTTGACATGCGGTCATTACCGGTCTACATCTTGTTAATGGGGTCGATTAATTAGAGCATAGCTGTAGCCATTAGTCTTGTCAGAACATACAACTGGACTAATGTACTAGTAGTAATGTTGTTCAATAAAGGAAAAATGATAATCATATCACATAGTGCTATTTCTGTTTAAATTTGATATATGATATGTATTCATGTATATGATATGGTACTTCCCTATAACTATCAGTTGTGTTTATACATTCCTTGCTTCCAGTGGTACTCATTCTACATAAGTTTCTTAACCCTTCCATGACTGGAGCTTCCTGAAATTTTGCGAAAACCCTGTGCCGGGTATATACCGGTATGTACATGTAAGTCTCCCATAGGGAGCCTCGCATACATGTATATACACAGCGTGCCTTCCGTCATGAAAGGGTTAACCTGTCAAGGCTATTCGAGGAAACAATTGTGGTCGCTTCAGATTAACTTGTGACTGAAAAACAAATTATTATGGCCTTACATCTGCATGTAAGTGGGCTAGCATCACCAAATCCACCCTCTTGGGACCTCATTCTGCTTAGGCCTCATCTACCGGTAGTAACTTTTTCCATTCTGGGAAGTTTCTATATCCCCCAATTTGCAGAAGATAAAATGCATAATCGAGGTGACTAATGGGTGATCATCACCAACTTTAACTGTGGAACTTCAATCTAATCTTAAGTCTCCCATCGCAGTTTACCAAAGCAGAATGAGGTCCCCACTATTTGCAGGCTTACTGTATATCTGCATGGTCGGCACATTTACACAATGAGTCCAATATAAAAACAATTGCTAGATTTACATCCAACTTTATCCGAAAAATGGTGCTGAAGGCGGAGGGCAAATTTTATTTGTGATGCAGTAATGTCCTAAATAATCAACATACAACTCCTTAACCACAGCAGAATTATGGGTAACTTCAGGATTTAGTTGGAAATATGGCTTGTTGCCATTCATCGGAAAGCTCTCACTGAGAGCCATATTTCTCAGAGCTTTCTGATGAATGGCAACAAGCCATATTTCCGACTAAATCCTGAAATGTTACCCATAATTCTGCTGTGGTTCAGGAGTCGATTACTCAGGGCATTACTGTAGCTTTAGTTATACTTGTAGCTACCAGTATCTGTTTGTTTCAAATTTGGCATATGGATTACTTGTTATGGCCCTTTGATGAAAGTGCCACGGGCATATTTTGCCATGCCCAAGTGATGCTCTTATTTCAAAATAGACTAATCATGAGTCATTGAAACAGTTACGGAATGAGAAAAATGTTAACATCAGGTATTATAACAAAATATCCAAATAAAAATGAGGCGAGGACTAAAGGGGATGTAAATCAAGCTTTCATTTTATATTGGCTTAAAGCTATGGGCTGCGTTGGCGGTGGGTATGCTGTTAAAATATTCAACTCCTTCAAAGACCACCATAAACAGAAATAATAGTAAAATATACTCACTTATATAGACATACTTTGTTCTTATACCAATCAGAAATGAAGCATAAACAATATGTTATTGTCAAATGTTTTTCCTTTGGTATGTAAAAAGCAAAAAACGTTACAGAACTTGGCTTTTGTTTAGATCCGGATATGGTAAACATAAAGAGCGTTATTTGTTACTGTTTTCCTGATATGGAAATAATAAAGAGCGTTTATATCATTTGTGTGTGATTAACCAATAGAATTGCGCTGTGTTATATACATGTAAACAGAAACAAAACTTCAGTAACACGAGAAGGTTCTTGTTTACGTACACCTTCGTACGTCTTGACGACAATTTACTATTTACGTGCTGATTATGTTTGGCATATGAACAAAACTACATCTATTTTAATATTCGTTACGTTGATGGCGATTTGAACAAATATGAATATTTCTACAATGAATGCCGCCCGTGCCTTTAAAGCCAATATAAAAAATATACAAACAAAATGGGAAGCCCTAAGGACGAATTATAACATACCGTGCATGTAGTTCATCGACCATCAACTACCGGTTTTGATACCGACAATGCAGATGTCGCAAAAAACAAAGTGCTCGCAATCCCATCTGCATGGGCTTTAATTATTCCTTCCCTGTCTTCCATGGGTGTAGGGATGTAGAGTTGCACTCTTCCATGGGTGTAGGGATGTAGAGTTGCACTCTGAGAAATGTGCAGTACCGTATATACATGTACACGTCGCTTCTCCACCTGAGAAGTGTGTTGAAGGAAATTGTTTCATTTAGACCATGTTTTCTTGCTGGAGCTTGCTTGCTATTTGGACAGGACATCGGGACATGTCAATTCAATGAGTTCCAGTCATTCAGGAATTTTGGTTATGATTTAACCCTTTCAGTGCCAGGGGCCGATCTCATCGGCCCTAATTTACGGTCTGTAAAATAGGCCCTAAAAAAATAAAAAATAAAAAAATGTTTTGGGTATGCTTAAGCATGCTATGGAGAATTTAAAAACAAACTGGATAAAATCTTAGGGGCATGTTATAACTCAAAACTATCACCAAGTATTCATAGTAATAAGTTTGATGCCCATGAAAAACGTAAGATTCCCTGGCACTAAACCTACAAAATAAGTCTGTTATAATATATAAAGAAAAAATTATTAAAATTGTAAAAAAGAATAACAAATGATGAATTTTTTTTAGGCCAATGCATTCTCTTATATATGTGAGGCGACCTATGGTTGACTCGCATATATAAGAGAATGCATTGGCACAGGGTATACATGTATGGGTTGATACGAAAATCGGACTTGGCACTGAAAGGGTTAACCTCTTCTATACTAAATACTCATCGATGAGTTAAGAAACGTTCAGATAATAAGTTCAACAAACCAATACGTTGTTTTGTTGAACTTATTTACTGTACGATTCCCCACCAATGAGTAGGAATGTTTTTCAGTTATTTGCAAGCCTGCAAATAGCGTGTCTTGTCATTTGCAGAATGAGGTCCCCAGAGGGTGAATTTAGTGACACTATCCTGCATAGCAGGCTAGCATACCAAATTCACCCTCTGGAGACCTCATTCTGCTTAGGCCTCATCTTCTGGGAAGTATCTATGGTATCAAATTAAGATTGTTTTTAGTTACATTTCCCTTCTGGGAAGTTTCTATATCCCCTAATTTGCAGAAGATAAAATTCGTAATTGAGGTCCCCAATTTGTGATCATCACCAACTTCAACGGGTGAACTTCAATCTGATCCTAGATCTACCATAGCAGTTGAGGGCCTAAGCAGAATGAGGTCCCCAGAGGGTGAATTTAGTGATGCTAGCCCGCTATGCGGGATAGCATCACTAAATTCACCCTCTGGGGACCTCATTTTGCAAATGACAGACACGCTATTTGCAGGCTTGGTTATTTGGTAGCAAACCATGATGACATTTATACATGTATGGCTATTTCTGTCACATGTGCCTATCAAGATACATGTAGTTAGCATAACTTTGCAAAATATTAATAATTATTCCATTGCGAAATTATTTTCCTGTTGAGGGCCTGAGCAGAATGAGGTTCTCAGAGGGTGAAATTATTTCCCTGTTGAGGTATTTGTTTTGGGAAAGCTCATTTGAACTCTGAATTGCAAGAAACTGATCTGTCGAGATACTTATATTACAAGCAGGCAAGTTACCATGGAAACATAGTTTGTATTTGTTTATTTGGTGCTTAGAAAAGGAAAGAAAGTGGACATGATTTCTGGTCAACAAATTCATTGGTTGGGTGTGGTCAACACTGCATTCAAATGGCTGTACATTTTTGAGTGACTTGACTTACTCTTCAGAGAATTTATGAATTATACTGGTATGAGGTATTTTTAAAAAGCCTGCAATGGTTGCATATATGAGAACCCCCCCCCCCCCCCCCCAGTTGGTAAGGTGTATATCACACCAGGGCATAATCGAGGCCATTCAGTGATTACATACAGTAATGCCCTAATTAATCGATTCCATAACCACAGCAGAATTACCCATGAAAAATTACCCATAATTGTGCTGTGGTTATGGAGTCAATTAATTAGGGCATTACTGTGGCTGCTTGAATTCCAGATAAGAGTGAACTGATTTGTGCATGTGGGGTGAACTCCCTGATGCATTATATGCGTACGGGACACTCATGGAAATGAGGATGTGGTCTGGTCTGTTTTGTTTGTGCTCTTAGTCTCATTCACAAATTACTTCAGACAGACGTGGTAGAGGGTCTCCATTGGAATTTCCAAAGGGCAAGAAATTCAATTTGCACCCCCCCCCCCACCATTTGGGAACCCATGTTGTAATTTTCAAACTATCTTGAAAATTTTGCCCACAGTTGAGGGTGGGTCAGGCACCCCCACCCATATCAGTATGTTCCTGTTTTAGATGACTACAAAGTTGAGGGTCTACAGTAATGCCCTAAATAATCGACTCCTAAACCACAGCAGAATTATGGGTAATTTTTCAGGATTTAGTCGGAAATAATGCTTGTTGCCATTCATCCGAAATCTCAGTGACAGCTTTCCGATGAATGGCAACAAGCCATATTTCCGACTAAATCCAGAAAAATTACCCATAATTCTGCTGTGGTTAAGGATTCGATTATTTAGGGCATTACTGTACGATGAAAGTCACTTGAAACTTGTACAGACTTGTCATCAGTAAACCACACCCTTTCTTGTTTATCATTTCATTAGAGGTTGTGCGGTATGTCTGTAACGGGTAGATGAGGACATATGCACATATCAAAAACATTGTCAGTATTCATCCAAGTTCAATATTTTTGTATGAACTTTTAACATAGGGAGAAAAAAAAAAGAAAAAAAACATTTTTATGGTTATTGAACCACAAGTCTTTCCTTTTCATGGTTCATAGTTTGTTTGGACCAAGTATCCACTGACATGACATGGTGACTATTGCCAATGTTGCTTTTTGACTTGACCCTCTTCAATCTTTTCAATGTATTGTGAGCTGAAATTCAATTGTTGATGAAGTTTCCTTTTTGTTTCATTCGTATTGGAGACAAAAAATTGAGGCATTTTACTAAATTATCAACCAGTACACCCATAAATTGCATAATTCAATAATCGGCCAGTCCGTCTACTTTGAGTGGACTTGTGACCCTTAATTTGTTAATTTTCATGAATTTTTATCACGTTGATAACTTGAAGAGATATTAACTGATTTTGTTGATGTTCAACAATGTCTTGATCTAAGAGTAAATGACCCTTAATTAGTACATTTTTGTGAGTTTTGATCTCGATAGCACAATATCTTTGGCAAGGTCGGATCGTATTTGGCTTAGCTACCGCAACTCGACCCCTCAATTTCTGTAAAACGACCATCATTAACAAGTACATGAAAAAATAGATTGACTTTGTTCTTATTTTCATTATAAATAACTCTCCGATGAGAGATTCTGTAGATCACTACCGGTGTTATGTCAATATTACTGTTACAGTGGAATTGCCGATAGCATTGAAAAATATTCTGAAAATCATAGTCAGTCATATTTAAACTCACTATAAACGTTTAGCGATGTTGGTTGACAAATCACTAACAGTTTTGTTTACATACCGATGGTTTCAACACACAAAATTAAATTATTGAGAACTATCTAAAATGAATACATGTATATTAACAACCAAGTTTATATATTTCTCCATGTTCTTAATGCTGACTTTTTACAGACATTTTTGTTTGTGCCTTGGGTCCCTTTGTCTGATAACTGAATAACGGTGGGTATTTACTTAATTCCCATATATTCATTTGATATGCACTTTCAGGTTTTTAGTCTCTATTTTATTGAATGTTACAAAATTATTTTACAGGGTCATGTTCAGAAGCAATTAATTGTTAAGTGGAAATTTGGTCCATTTTCATGTGTATTCGAGTTCTGCTCCACGTACAGCTTACATGTATCTCAGGATTGAATTAATCAAACTAAATGAATTTCCACAGCCTGTTTGGAGGGGTAGCCTAGTTCGAAACTATGAAATATCTTAAAACTGTCATACTATTAACCCCTGTTTTACTAAATACTCATTGATGGGTGGTTCCCTGAGGAAATGTTGAAATAATAAGTTAACAAATGAGGTCGTTAGTTTTTGAGTAGATTCCTTAGGAATTGTTCAGACAGTAAGTTCTACAAACATCCATCGCTTGTTTAACCCTTTACCCAACAAACTGGCCAAAAACGCCCAAATAAAGCTTCAACAGCCTAAAATATCTTCGGTCTGTCTCAATAACACCATACAAATATGGATATCATTGGAACCGGTTCATTGACCACATTGTGATGGTTACAGTTATGCCATGTGCCAATGTATTCTCTTATATATGCGAGTCGACCATAGGTCGCCTCGCATATATAAGAGAATGCATTGGCCTAAAAAAAATCTTTTTTTTAACACTTTTTACCATTTTTTCTTACATTCTTTAACAATTTTATAATTTTTAATGTGTTAAGCCAATGCATTCTCTTATATATGCGAGGCGACCTATGGTCGACTCGCATATATAAGAGAATGCATTGGCACAGGGCCCTTCTGTTGGGTAAAGGGTTAACTTATTATCTAAACATTTCCTGTCAATTAATATGATTTTTACACTTGTAATGTCTTGTCATCTGGTCATATATCCTTAAGTTTAACATCCCTTCAAGTGAAAAATAGACCATTCCAATGTATACTGTTGTAATAAAATGGGAGAATCCATTTAGTAAAGAAAGGATTAAACAGTAATTGTTTGCTTTTATCATGCTCTGGGTATCATACATGTACATCCCTCTAAAAAATTCCTTAAAGTGATAGATAATGTATCACCTCAGAAAGAAATTAAGGATCCATCTGTTTATACGGCATGTAACAATGAAGACCATCGGTTGTTAGATTATCATGATATGTTAATAATAAAGAGCGTTGAGTGGAAATTTGTTAACTAATGATTTTTTTCTGCAATTAAAGAGGCACTGTACACTAAATCCGGCCATTTATGGGAAAATCTCCTTTTATACAGAATTTATGCCACAAATGAATGTATTTGAGCCATGGCTTAGTGCAAAATACAAAATACACTGAACAATGCAAATATGGTAATTATAATGAAAATTAATTTATGACTCCAGCACATGAGTATATTTTGTACTCCTCATTGGCTCAAATTACCTCATTTGTTGCATATATTCTGATGAGTATAAAAGGAGATGGTCCTGTGTCCGGATTTAGCGTACAGTCCCTCTTTAAGGTTTGTATTTTATAATTGTTATAAGTTATGATTATTATTAGACATACAGTAATGCCTTAACTACAGCAGAATTACGGGTAATTTTTTAGAGCTTTCCAAAGAATGGCAACAAGCCATATTTCCGACTAAATCCTGAAAAATTACCCATAATTCTGCAGTAGTTAAGGAGTCAATTATTTAGGGCATTACTGTATATTTATCCTCAGAATATGACATAAATGAGAAATTCCTTGGATTAATATGACTGAACATTATGTGTTGGTTTAAGAAACTGATCTCTGTGATGTGTGCATGAACCACGTCTGCAAATATTTGTGGGCCCTTTTTCTTCACTGCCTGTAATTGTGGTTATTTAGGCATCACATTTACACATTGTAGTTGGCCTTTCCCTGCAGCTGTTACTGTATTGTGGATCAGGAGCCGGATACGCTTTGTTCAATCTTTTAATGTTGATGCATATTGATTTCTATTTTTACCAATAAACTTTCAGTTGTATCAGCTGAGTTATTCTCAGTTAATTCACAAGCTTTATTGTAGCCCATTATAGGACCAACTAAGCAACCATTGTTAATGTGGGATCACGCTGTTATGTGATTGACTGAAACCTAATATACAGGAGTGGAGGGGGTGGCGCTTACTAATCTACAGTAATGCCCTAATTAATCGACTCCATAACCACAGCAGAATTATGGGTAATTTTTCAGTATTTAGTCGGAAATATGGCTTGTTGCCATTCATCGGAAAGCTCTCCCCGAGAGCTTTCCGATGAATGGCAACAAGCCATATTTCCGACTAAATCCTGAAAAATTACCCATAATTCTGCTGTGGTTATGGAGTCGATTAATTACAGCATTACTGTATGCCTATGGATGGCACATCAAGCAAACTCCACCAAAGTTGCTTCCCCAATCTTGCTGCGATTCTAATAGCAAGGACGAGGCAAGAGGGTTTCATTCCGTTGGGGGTTGACAAGCTTAGAATTACCATAATACCAAAATGTCCAAGTCCGGTTATTCATTAAGTAATATATTCCCCGTGTTATTTTTCCACTTCATAGGGTTCCCTGTCAAAACTTCAAAAAAGAACCAAGGTTTTGTATTGGTGGAATGTGATCTCTATGGGCGTAAGCCAGAGAAGAGATTCATGGCATGATCTATGAAATTCCCAATTAATGTGTTGCGCTCAAGCATGGAATTTCCAATTATTGAAAATTTAAATGGAATTTTCTATCAGTTTATGTTATCTTTATATACATGCGCTCATTATACCTCCCACAATCCTAAGCTGAAGTTTGTTATTGATTTTATTCCGTATGACGATGGACCTTGCAGGTAAAGTGTTCCAAGCTTTGCAGACCTACGAGCGTTTACCTCGCTCTTCTGCCCTTATAGGCACCATTCCCATCTACACCCCACCGTGCAGCTATTAGTTTTGGTACTGTACATGTGTATACAGTATTGCCCTAAATAATCGACTCCTTTACCACATTTCCGACTAATTCCTGAAAAGTTACCAATAATTCTGCTGTGGTTAAGGAGTCAATTATTTAGGGCATTACTGTACTGTACTATACTATAGAGCGGTATATGTAATGACAAATGGCAGGAGTGTTATAACTTATAATATATAGACCCCCCCCCCCATGTATATGCACAATTGGTATCCTCAACTCACAAGCTCTCCCACAATAAATCTCTCGCGCAGTCACACCCCTCTCCAGATCATGCCAGGAATATCTTCTCTGGCTACTGCCATATATATATATATCTCATTCATTTTCCATTACCGGGTATATGTATATATACATAGTTCAAAACTGATGGGGAACTTGAAGGCATTGAAAATAGAACGGAGATAATCTATTTCTTAGTTAATACATGCTCATTAATAATGTATTTCATATAATATACTGAAGGTGGTCTCAGCTCAAAACTGTATACATAATTTAGGCAACTTTTGTGGGCCAATTTTGAGAGAAAAATTTAATTGATTACCCCCGGGAAGGGGTGGGGGGTGGTGGTGGTAATTTCGTATAAACGATGCAAATTATAGAGATTCATAGCGTGATCTATATATATAGAGTGAAATTTATTGTGGAAGGCGGAGTTAAAGGCTCACTTGAGTTTGGAATGCCCAGATCATATTATATACAACATATTCCATATTATATACCATTTGGATTGATTGATTGATTGATTGGGGTTTATTGTCGCTTTAGCAACTAAGGCCATATCACGACATTGCCAGTTTTAGTGGTGGAGGAAATCCGCACACTTGCGACTAATCTAACAGTGATTTCAATGGCTGATAAACTCGTCAACCATGTGCGGCAAACCACCGGCCATCGGCGAGTAACTGGTAACTCCACCAGATAACGATTTCGAGTTACAAAGTCCACGATGGAAACGTGTGGATTTGAACCCTTATCGCCAGTGCTGGAGGGCGAAACGGCTTGGAGTGTACCCCTAACCGATTGAGCCACCGAGGCCCCTATACCATTTGGAAGAGGAACCAAAAATATATATATATTTCATGCACCAGAATACGGAACAGCTGTGTCCAATAGGAGTCCACCAAGTAATAGAGATTATCAGATTCACCCCAGACTTATTTTCCCCCTTTATTTACCCAGAATGCATCATAATTCACAACTAAGCGATATATTTTTTCCTGTTTCATTGAGAAAAATGCAGACCAGATCGAAATTAAGCATTTAACAAACGTCGGTACCTTGAAAAAAACAACATGTTCACTGTTTAATCGACCAGTTAAGTAACGAGGCCTTTCACGGATTTTGCCGATCATCAGGTTTACGCCATTTTAATTATTTCTAATTATTTCCATTGTATATATATACGCCCCCTCCCCCCAACAAATATAGTTCGACCCTCTCCAGTTGAAGACAATTATCGATTCAATTTCGAACACTATGTTCTGTGAACAAATTACTCCAGCTTTTCGCTTGGGATTTCATCCACATACACCACGCCCTACAGGCACAAATGATCACACCATGCAGCCCTGCTTTACTAACAAACTGCCGAAAGCAGAGCATTCCATGACTGCTGTAGTGTTGCCACGAGCGCGCTACAGTACATTACAGTACTATAAAGTACAGCGTGTACGTCGTGTTACTTCTGCCGAGTTTGTGCTATTGTAGGCATGGTATCTATGTCGCCCACATAATTGCGGCGAAGCCTATTAGGCCTGACAAAATTAAATATTAGTTTGCCCTACCACATAGATTATACTCGATTTAACGCAATTCCAAGAAAAATGTTTTTTACCAGAACCATTGCATCGGCTCGTGAGCTAAGTTCCAGGTTATCAAAGCACTAATATTTAGTGCAAAACATTTCGTTTTAGCCAAGATACGAATTGCGAATGAAGATGGATAACTCTAAAATCAAGTGGTAATACTGCTAAATTTCGTGATACGAAAGTGATAGTACGGCCATATTTCGTTGAACGACAAATTTCACGTTTTGGAAAATTTTATACCATAGTTGACAGCGGTTAGCATTATTTTGTTGTAATTAATCGATTCTGATAACAATTTTTTGAAGAATATATTTTTGTTGTTGTTGTAACTTGATGATATGGAGACCGTCTGATCGGGTTGAGTCCTTTAAGGCACTCGTAGTGGGTGAATGGGACTACACAAGCCTTGAAATAGGGTGTCTGTCATTTGCAGAATGAGGTCCCCAGAGGGTGAATTTAGTGATGCTACCCCGCATAGCGGGCTAGCATCACCAAATTAACCCTCTGGGGACCTCATTCTGCTTACACCTCAGCAGAATGAGGTTCACAGAGGGTGAATTTGGTGCTGCTAGCCCGCTATGCGGTGTAGCATCACTAAATTCACCCTCTAGGGACCTCATTCTGCAAATGATAGACACCCTATTTCAAGGCTTGGGACTACAATATAAATGTCAAACATTACCACTATAAGAAGAACAAGGAGAAATATATCAAATTTCGTTTTGAAAGTTGAAACCGTTGTTATGTAAACAAAACAGTTACAGTGATTTGTCAACAGACATCGATAATCGCGTAGTAAGTTCAGATATTTAAGTCTGTATATGATTTTCATAATATTTCCCAATGCTTTGGGCCTTTTCGAATGTTTACCGTCTAGAGTCGATTAAAGATGCATTGTCCGAATTAATGCTTCTAAATTACTATTTCTTTGGCTTCGGTGTAAAAAATATAAGATTCGAGTCGAGGAACCCACCCATCAAAGCTCAGAGTGATCAGATATCAATTTTTAAAGTTTGTTATTTCTCGAGATGTGCAATTATTTGTGGCCCAGAAATACGTCGTCAAACGGACGGTCTCGGACAAAATTGCTGATGAAGATGGATAACTATAAAAACAAGTGGTAATACGGCCAAGTTTCGTGAATACTCAAGTGATAATGCGGCCATATTTCGTTGAACAAAATGTTTATAAATAACACATTTTGGGAAATTTTATACCATAGTTGATAGTGGTTAGCATTATTTTGTTGCAATTAACCGATTCTGATAACTAAAGGGTCTTTTGAAGAAATGATATGGGGATCTCGAGCCTCTGATATGATTTCGTACCTTTAAACTTGAGTATCTTATTGGACTTTGATCGGTAAGCTATACTGTCAGAGTATTGTCATATATAGTTTACATAATAGTGGTTTCGATATTATGCGAAATCCCATTATTGGAGAGTTATTAATAATGAAATTAGAACAAGGTCAAACTATTTTAACATGTGCATATATAGGCTAATGATAATTGTTTTACAGATTAAATTTTATTTTATTGCACATGAACCCATCGCGAAGGCATTGCGTCCCTTTAAAAAAAAGATGCCAAAGATCCTGTGGCCACATTCTTGCATGGCCTCACTTCGAGTGAAGCATTATTATGTATACGAAAGTCTGGGAATCATGTCGGAAAGTACTATAAGACTGAGATGTTTAACCAAACATATATACTGCATGAGGCCATTCTATATAGTTTTATGTGATTATCGCTAGATTATCATTTCATCATTATGTTATCTGCACTTCGTGAGCTCTATGCGCCTTTTCTCTGTGTGTAAACACAACTGTCTCCCAGCTCTTATCTCGAACATATGGACCATAATATGGAAAGCCGAAGGGGACATGCTAGTTCGAACATATTCATTGGTGTGGCTCGGAGGACACTTAGCTCGCTAATAGTACTTTATAGGCCGGTTAGAGTTAAATATTCGACATACGTCCCAGGGCTCTGCGAATCGATTCGATGCGATGCGATTCGGAATCTTTAGTCTGATTTGATTCGATTCGAAATCGGCTGTCCTGATTCGAATTGTTTCATTATCAACGGACACCATTGCTTTTTCGCGAAGATAGATTATGATACCAACGGATGTTGTGTGGATAAATGATAACCCTTGAAGTATATGTACTATCAATCCGTTCTAAGAAAATACGGGATGATTCCGTCCTCATTGTAGGGAACGTGGTGCTAGTTGGATCATTTGGTAAGGTGCATTGTGCACTAATCCGCCTAGCAATGGCGGAGTTGGTTCGGTTCCCGATAGCTGCGAATTTGTTATCCACCCATGCTGCTAACCTCCAATGGAGAGAGAAGTTATCACTTTGGAGAGGTATAGTTAAATAGTGCACCCCAAGAGATGCAAATATTGCCTCCCCGTGGAGCAATATTGCATCCCGTTTTTAGAGTGTATAAAGGAGTCCAGCGCATCTTAAAGATGCATTATCCGAATAACGCTCCTAAATTACTTTGTATTCGGCTAACAAATATTTGATTCGAGTCGAGAATAACACCCATCAAAGCTCAAAGTGATCAGATATCGATTTTTGAATTGTTATTTCTCGAGATGTGTAATAATATGTGGCCCAGAAACACGTGGTCAAACGGACGGTCTCGCACAAAATTGTGGATGAAGATTGGTAACTCTAAAAACAAGTGGTAATACGGCCAAATTTCGTGAATACTCAAGTGATGATATTTCGTTGAACAAAATGTTGATAAATAACACGTTTTGGGAAATTTGATACCACAGTTGACAGTGGTTATTTTGTTGTTGCATTTAATCGATTCTGATAACTAAAGCGCATTTTGAATACAATACAATACAAATGCGTTTATTTCTCATCACCATTTTTCAATGGTATTTCAAGAAAAGTACAAAATGATTTATACACTGGCTGCCCTTCCCAATAATAACAAAAAACAACAATAGATATGAAATGGCAACATTATGAATGTGATACAAAAAGAGCGAATATATAGTTCATGCCACCTGCCAGGGGTGAGGTTTGGACTACCAGTGTATATACAATAAATTTACGCATACGCAAAACGGGCACGCACCGCTACAAGTTCATCGATTTCAGACGTGTAATAACGTATTGTTAAACAATTATATGGACACACTACTTTATTAACTGTTTGTTGCTCCTATTCGACCTGGTTTGAATCGGTGGGAGTTGACACATCTGAAAAGGGATATTGTATGGGGGGGGGTATGTTTACGGTGGGAGGGGGGTGGAGAGGTATTCATTTCTGGTTCATTTCATATATATTCATTGTGTTTATATTATTTATTATAGTACAGCTTGTTTATTTGAGTTATCAGTTTGCAGATTCCACGCATTACCTTCGCTTTTGGGTTGTTAAATAGTTGAAGAAATGTTGTTGTTTTTGTATCTTGGTGATATGGAGGACCCTCTGATCGGATTGAGTACCTTTAATTTCAAGCCCACATCTTTCTGGCTCAACGTAAGCTTTCTTTATAGGCGCAATAAACTCCATGCACACCTGCGTGAATTGTATCTGTTTCTTTCTACTTTGATCCCCAATCAATAAAAAAATATGATTTAAACCCGCACTACAGGCGTTTTACTCGATCGTTGAGAAAAGTTATCTGGGTAAGCGAGTAAATTACTGTTTATTGACCATATACAATCTAGTAAACATTATTTATAGGAGTATATATATATAGCTAATATATATAGGTTAATCGTTTTTATGATAAGTATCGGTGGAATCAGTCAACCTGGGGACTGGTGCACAGGGACGTGTCTAGAGGGTCCTTGCTGGAGGGAAATACACCTTGAAATTCCATTAGCGCTATACCTCCCGCTTCTGGGTTGGAACATAAATTCCAACTGGTAACGCAAGCTTTAATTCCAACTGTTGTATATTTTCAATCTGGCACCCACCTATATATATATAAGGTTGGAAAATATCCAACTGATAGCCATTTCAGACGAAAATTGTGACAAAAAGTAGAACAATTAAATATGTGACCCGCCATATCAAATCCAGTCGTAAGTCGGGATTTTTTTTACCCTGTGCCAATGCATTATCTTATATATGCGAGTCGACCATAGGTCGCC
Source organism: Siphonodentalium dalli (assembly GCA_032622095.1). Classification (NCBI taxonomy): domain Eukaryota; kingdom Metazoa; phylum Mollusca; class Scaphopoda; order Gadilida; family Siphonodentaliidae; genus Siphonodentalium; species Siphonodentalium dalli. The sequence goes on along the minus strand of CP136067.1, from coordinate 192,963,469 downwards.
TCGCATATATAAGAGAATGCATTGGCCTAACAATTTTTTATCATTTTTTTTAAATAAATGTTTCTTACAATTTTTAGGACATAAAATAAAAAAACATCCATTACCCTGCATGCAGGGAGCCCTACACATACATAGAAGCATATATATAGAAGAGTGTCGTCTGCTCATGTTTGTCTGGGGCTCTGTATGGGTAAAATTGTTAAAGAATACAAGAAAACATTATTAAAATTGTAAAAAATTGTTAGGCCAATGCATTCTCTTATATATGCGAGGCGACATATGGTCGACTCGCATATATAAGAGAATGCATTGGCACAGGGTAAAAAAATCCCGACTTACGACTGGATTTGATATGGCGGGTCACATATATACTACTGTTGGTCTAAAAAAAATATATAATTACTGGCTGGAAAATCATACAATGAGAACAATTTCAACCGATATTGTGTCAGGTATGACATTTCCAACTGTTGAAAAGTTTGACCAAACGTGGGGGTGGGGGTTATACATATGCCACCCCCTATCGCCATTCACATCCCTGCTGAATGATTTAGCAAGACGTGTTTTCGTGCTCTGAACGTTGCGCGCGTGGAAGCCAATTTATGTTAATTAAATGTTATTAGGTCTGACACACTGTAAACTTATCGATTCATATAGATTTCTATAAAGCTGAAGTAAATCATGTTGAATCAGCAGCATGCATGGAGATAACCAAACTCCAGGCAGAGTTACCTCTCATCACTCCGCTGAGACACCACTGCCACAAGGACATTTGGTAAAGATTTCTGACACGATCAGCTGACATGATCTTCGTTCTTATATTTTAGGATTAAACTTGTCTGTCTGGCTCAGTTCATATTGTTCGTATCAATACCGAAAAAATTACCAGTATTGCAAATTGTTTGTGGTCAAAATAAGGTAATAGGTGACTAAATATAATTCCGATGATACGTAAAAATGGATGTATCGGTCCGCAAAGTACCATCCCTCCGACAGTGATCTATCGCAGTGAAATGGAGTTTGGGAGATAACTTATAATTATATAATTTATCAAGACCGGCTCCCAGCTCGTCACGTATCTCCTTGGACATGTCCACGATGGAGGTGGACACACACAAACCACACATTTAGCCTGCAACTTCAAATTGCCCATTATATAGGTCACATCCACCAGTTCGAAACCTGCAATAGGAACTTTTTGAAGATATGAATGGGAACTAAATAATATAACATCGAAAAAATAATATACGGCTATTTAAGAGTTTGACAGGAAATATTTGCAAAAAACGCACTGCATTACCTATAGCATATAGGAATCCAACTATAATTAGGTCTATGCTCTGCGAGAAAATAAATAAAACATATTTTTTTGGAGGAAAAATCCCCATAAAACAACATGTCTGAACAGATGAATAAGTTTTGAGTGTTTATGTCTTCCGGATTATTGCAAACGTGGTTGACTAATGTGAATTTGTGAGGGTAAACATCTGTAATAGTACTACATATAGCATACACTGGTTACACAGGACAATGTTTTTTTTTCTTTCAAATTGATAGATTGAATTAGAAATGTTTTAAAAATTCACGAATGGGGCGCCTCCTTAATAACTGTTACTCAATAACGTATTTCACATAATATTAAGCCAAGGTCGAGACGATTTCGCTGGAGTAATCAATTCATGTAAGTCTCATAACGCGAAATTTACTAACCAAAGCAATATAAATCATGCAATCTCACGCCGGACCTTCATCTATAGCTGTGAATACACGATTCGTTAAAGGTACTCAATCCGAATTAGCGCTCGTAAATTACTATTTCTTTGGCTTCGGGGGTAAAAAATATTTGATTCGAGTCGAGGAACCCACCCATCAAAGCTAGGAGTGATCAGATATCGATGTTTGAAATCTATTATTTTAATTTTTAAGTGGCCCAGTAAACTGTCGACGAGAAGAACTTATCTGACCAGATAGCGGATGAAGATCGATAACTCTAAAATCCAGTGGCTTTTTTGTGTCAGATATTTGAAAACATTACTGGAAAAATTTCGTTGAACAAAACGTTGATAAATAACAGGTTTTGGGCAATTTTATACTATAGTTGACTGTGGTTAGCATTATTTTTGGGCAATTAATCGATTCTGATAACTGAAGAGTATTTTGAAGAAATGTTGTTGTTGTTGTTGTATCTTGATGATATGGGGACCCTCTGATCGGATTGTACCTTTAAATATATTACTTATGTTATTTTTCGATGTTATAAAGTTCCCCGTCAATCTAAATTAGGCCCATATATAGTAAATATTTGTGGCATGATATAATGTATATACAGTAGGCCTACTCATGTCGTACGTTAAAGGTACTCAATCCGATTAGATGCTCCTAAATTACTATTAAATTTTCTTTGGCTTTGGTGGTAAAAAATATTTGATTCGAGCCGAGGAACCCACCCATCAAAGCTCAGGGTGATCAGATATCGATTTTTGAAGTTTATTTCTCGAGATGTGTAATAATTTGTGGCCCAGAAACACGTGGTCAAATAGAGGGTCTCGGACAAAATTGCGGATGAAGATGGATAACTCTAAAATTAAGTGATAATACGGTCAAATTGCGTGATAGTTTAGTGATAAATACGGCCATATTTTGTTGAACAAAATGTTGATAAATAACAAGTTTTGGGAAATTTGATACCATAGTTGACAGTGGTTAGCATTATTTTGTTGCAATAAATCGATTCTGATAAATAAAGCGTATTTTGAAGAAATGTTGTTGTTGTTGTTGTTGTATCTTGATGGTATGAGGACCGCCTGATCGGATTGAGTACCTTTAATTATAAACATTCGGTCGTGAAATGCACGTTATAAACATCCGGTTGTGAAATGGTGTTGGACTGATGTATTGTATTTATGTGTATTACATTGTAAGATATAATAATTATTCAGAAATATATATATATATATATATTATTCAGAAATATATAATATATATATATATATATATAGCTATATATATATATATATATATATATATATATATATATATATATATATATATATATATATATATTTCTGAATAATTATTAATATATTTATATATATTTCTGAATAATTATAATATATATATATTTATTTCTGAATAATTATTATTATATATATATATATATATATATATATATATTTCTGAATAATTATTATTATATATATATGCTGAAGAAGGCCAGCGACCGAAAGCTTCTATAAAAGAGCGTTATATTTATCCTATGTATATATACATGACGTCCCTGGAATTCCAGATGTAATAGGGGGAGGGGGGTCATGCACGTATGCTGATTTTTACCTTTCGACACTTGTTGGGACCCACCCACCCCCTCGTCCAAATTTTTTTCCGTTTTCGGCAGTTTTTTTCCCGACCATTTTTGGACCCCCACCCCCTTTTAACACTAAAACAGAGATTTGTGGAGGGAAATTCACTGTAAACAGTCAAAAAACTTGCAGGAAAAAACATTTTGAGTTGCGGAAAAAAAAAAATGTTGGTCACATCGACCACCCACCCACCCCGGCATACGTGCCGGGAAACCCCCCCTGGATGTAATGGATTATTTGCTTCTCAATTGAGTAAGATTCTGCCGGGTCACATGAGACAGACCATATACAATGGAAATAATATAAGACAAATGGAAGGTTCCAGAGAATAGCATTGTCTTGGCCTAGATATCAACAACGAAACGTAAACATGCTTTTGTTTTCGCGCGAGCGGCCTTGTATTGTGCATGGATTTCTGGCACCTCATGCATAATTATATTATATTTAATGGCACATTCGACTACATTTGAATTGGAGCGACAGAATGCCATGGATTCTCGTGTGATTTATCACAGAAACTAACAATTCTTGGACAATATTGCCAAATGAGATCAAGGCCACGGAGGCTTTGTTCGGTATAAGGGGAATAACTCAGTATTTTGGGGGTGATTTTTCGGTACCGCCGTCACCGCAACTGTTCAACATCATTCGAACCTTCGTTATTCGATTCGACTTCGAATCGATAAATACTTTTGTTTCAATTAGACAAAATTTATTAATTTCGTCTAATTAGTTTTCTCTCGACTTTTTGCATTTTGTATTGGATTCGTATCGGTCTCCTGCAATGTATTGATTGACCTGTCACCTGCTTAACCCTTTAATTTCCCTCGATCCGATTCAGTTATAAAGGTCACATGCAGGGGTCCGGGAAATTTGTTTTATTTTATTCAGGCACGTATGGCTTTTTTTCCCTTTCGATCATTTTTTGTACACACCCACCCCCACCGCCAATTTGTTTTCCGTTTTCGGCAGTTTTTTCCGACCATTTTTTGACACCCACCCCCCTTTTAACACTAAAACAGAGATTTGCGGGGGGAAATTCACTGTAAACAGCTGTATATGAATTTCGTGCATGCTATTTATCATGGATGTTAACATGGACATGTAAATAGGAATGAGTCATTTTGAGGTCATTCGGCCAAAAAAACATGGCTGCCAGCGGCCATCTTGGATTTCAAAATTTGCAACAAAATACAACACGATAACTGCCTGCAGTCAGTTTACAGTTAGAATTACATTATTTCTCTCATTCAAAGTGGTTTTGAAGCCCAACTCATTGCCAAAACACTAAAAAACAAGCAGGAAATTTTGTTTTTAGTTGCGGAAAAAATTGCTTGTTGGTGGCTTTGACCACCCACCCACCCCGGCATACGTGCCGGAATTTTTCACCCCCTCCCCCTGACTCGGTGAGCAATATTTCTTCCAGCTGTTGAAAAATTGACAAAATTTAGGACTGTGACCCAAATCTCCGCCGCTCCTAACTTGTAAGCTTGTAACCATTATGACTCTCGGACTATTGAACCCTCGGCCTATCGAACCCTCGGATTATTGAACCCTCGGCCTATCGAACCATCGGACTGTCGAACCCTCGGACTATTGAACCCTCGGACTATATATATTGAACCCTCGGACCATTGAACCCGCGGACTAACGCACTGTCCGCATTTAACAATCGGAAGGCTTGCGCCAACAGTTGAAACATTTCAAACCGGGGGGGGGGGGGGGGGGTGTGGATATGAAATTTTTCCGGACTTGGAAATCGCAGTGTGGTTTGTGGTGGTGGTGGTGGTGGGGGTGGTAGTGGGGGGGGGGTGAAATAATAACACTGAAATTCCAAGGTGAATTACCATGCCCCCCCCCCCACGGAGACCCTTTAGCCACGCCCATGATACCGTTAGAAGTGCATGCATGCTTCGATATGTACGTATGTTTCTTCCACGTTACAGCTTGGCCTACGTAAGCATATAACTTTCAATCATACTGCATTTGAATCGAACATTTTCTATTCATCTATAAATTTTACGTTTTGATGCTGTGTTTTGTACTTGAGGATCCACCCGACATTGCTCAAAACAATTGAAGCGCGAATTGGTTAGTCCATATATATAATTAATCATCACTAAACATCGAGAAATGTAGAACATAACAATGACCCGCATGCACGTGGGTGTATGTACACACATTACACCGCTACGTATATATATACTTATATCTCTCAATGGGCGGCACACATTTTCTATTGAATAATTGCTCGTACTTTTGAACACCCTGTACACTGCCGAATTTAGGCCGGGTGTAATTTGTCAACATTGCAACGCGGAAGTAAAATGCAACAAAGTGCGACAAAACTTCCTTGATGTTAGAAATACGCGTTGGTCGTTGGTAATTTTCGGGTGGATTCTTCTTTTACGGTTAGAAAATGTCGCTTATGCACGAGCATATCAGGTCGATCTTGAAAGGTGAGTGAAGTTAAAGGTGCCCTCTATATCCTGTTTGATATAATAACCAAGTGGACCACAGTTAATGTACATAAATACAAATCCAAAAAATGTAAGGTTTTTAATCGAATTTCTAAAATGTATCCCAAAGAAATTTGTTAAAAGTTTTAATAAAATTTTATTTTAGGGGGGGGGACTTCAAGTTTATGTCCAGTAACTGCATGTACCCATGGACGTAAATGAGATACATCGCTGCTGTACCCAGACAGAAATTGTCATGTTATCTAACCAGGAAGTTGAAGCAAATGTTAAGGGAGGGCCATACGAGAGTTGTATATCTATCATTGATATCATCAATGGATATCAATGATAAGTATTTCCAACAATTATGGTCATAAGGTAATTTGTGGGTTATAGATATTAGATGGTATATTGTGGCCCATGGGGTGGGGTGGGTGGTTGGGGGGTGCTCAACTTAGAAACTTCAAAATGAACACCCCAGCTCCCCCAATGCATGGTTGGACATTTTCAGTCCAAAAAATTTATTGAATGTAGAATTGTTGTCTCACACAACCTCTTAGATTGCTCACTGTAATAAGGACCTTGGTTGAAAATGAACTACTTAACTTCTTTGTCATATTTTGGGTCCTAGCGACCTAGTGTACCTACTGGGTCAAAGTTTAGCCTTACTCAGTTACCATTTTGTTTCCCGATTATGATGGGGTGGGGGAAATGGTAATCCCATACTACAAAACCATTTAAAAAAAATCTATAATGATATAAATCTAATGGTTCCGTACAGTTGATAAAAAATGTTAGCAAATACATAAATTTCAGAATATTTCTCTCAAAACATATATTTTACATGGAAATGAAGTCTTTCTATGACTATGCTACATATAACAGCTACTATATAAATACAAAATATAACCTCAATCCCCAAAAATTAAACACATTTAAGTTTTCCATGTTCCCAACCTTTTAACTAAATCACGCTCATTAACATCCACTTACCCAAGCTAGGCCATAACAGTTAAAGGTACTCAATCCGATCAGATGGTCCCCATGTCATCAAGATACAATAACAACAACAACAACAACATATCTTCAAAATAAGCTTTAGTTATCAGAATCGATTAATTGCAACAAAATAATGCTAACCACTGTCAACTATGGCATCAAATTTCCCAAAACATGTTATTTATCAACATTTTGTTCAATGAAATATGGCCATATTATCATTGAGCATTCACAAAATTTACCACTTGATTTTAGAGTTATCCATCTTCATCCACAATGCTGTTCGAGACTGTCCATTTGATGATGTTTTTCTGGGCCACAAATAATTACACATCTCGAGAAATAACAAACTTCAAAAATCTATATCTGATCACTCTGAGCTTTGATGGGTGGGTTTCTTGACTCGAAACAAATATTTTTTACCCCCCCCCCCCCAAGCTAAAGAAATAGTACTTTAGGAGTGTTAATTCGGATAATGCATCTTTAAACACTAGTTCCGCTAGTTAAGCTGGTATCTTTATATGTTCCTATTTGTGCTTTGTCTTTATACTATATGTTTGTTATATCACTTTGTTTTCCTTTACCCACTGATGGCCTTTATTGGTAAAATAAATATATTCTACTCTATTCTATTCTATAATTAGTATTTCTAGGCAGATATATGCTGACTGAGCACTGATCAGTGAGGTGTTCCAATCAATATGTTAATCTAAATACAAAGAAAACGGGCCGCTATTACATGTAATTCTCCTATCAGATTTAGGTCTGTCTTTGCTGCTGTGTTCAATAATGTGATATTTATAACTGGTTTATATACAGCTGGGCTGGGCCGCTATACTGTTTAACTGCTTATTAAGATGACAGTCGTTGATTTAAATTCCAATGATTGTCTTGGCAGGCAGGGGAATGGGGTGGGAGTCTGAGTAATTTATAAATGTTTTATTAACCATTCCATGACTGGAGCTTCCTGAAATTTTGCGAAAAACTGCACCAATGCATTCTCTTATATATGCGAGTTTCCCATAGGGAGCCTCCCGTATATAAGAGAATCATTGGCATAACAATATTTACCTTGATCTTGTAAGCCAGTGCATTATTCTCTAATATGTGTGAGGCTCCCTATGGGATAAGATAATGCACTGGCACATGATCTTTAATGCTGCACCAGCTAAGCTCCCATCATGAAAGGGTTTAATGACACCCCCATCATATAACTATATCATGCCACAAATCTCTACTCTGGCTACATCCATAGAGATCATATTCCACCAGATCAAGACCTGGGAAGTTTTTGATGTTCTAACAGGGAACTTATAACATTGAAAAAATTGGGCAGGTAATAATCATGAAATCGGCTCACAAATCATGCAATCTTGATCTTGGGCCTTCATGTACTGGGAGATACATTATTAACCCTTTCTGTACTAAAGCATCATTGATGAGTAGTTATTCCACAGGAAATGTTCAGATAATAAGTTCAACAATGTTTGTTGAACTTATAATCTGAACATTTTCCTCAATAAATACTTTTATTTATCTGTCCTCTGCTTATTATACAGTAATGCTCTAAGTAATCGACTTCTTAACCACAACAGAATTATGGGTAACTTTTCAGGATTTAGTCGGAAATATGGCTTGTTGCCATTCATCAGAAAGCTCTCGGGGAGAGCTTTCCGATGAATGGCAACAAGCCGTATTTCCGACGAAATCCTGAAAAGTTACCCGAAATTCTGCTGTGGTTAAGAAGTCGATTACTTAGAGCATTACTGTACTTGCACATCCTTCCAAATAAATAATACACCATTCCGATGGACACTTATTAACTGACTGGGAGAATGCATTCAGTATAGAAAGAGTTAAGGAACAGTTATTAAATGAATAGGTATGAAACCTCTGTTATTTTTTCAATCTTATAAAGTTCCCCATCAGAACAAAAACAAAAAGATGAATTTTTTGAGTCGATAATTAAAAGAATAAATATAAACAGGTACTCAGACATATTAGTGTAGTTTCATTTTCATTTAGAGTGGTAGAAATAAAATTCTCTGGAAATGTGAATTTCTGCGCCCCCCCCCCCCCCCCCTCCCCCCACGAAGGAGGCCAAGTTCACTGGGAAAACACATTTACCATTTCTATACTAAATGGATTCTCCTAACCAGTTATAAAATTATATATTGCAACTAGCCGATGAGCCCGACGTTGTCCGGGCTATTCAAAAACCAAATTTCAAGTCATAGCTCCACCCGTTTCCGAGATCTCGTCTGCGCATGCGCGAAGCTGGCGTCGCACGGGCTCGGCGACCCGATAAAATTTGTATCCGGGGCAAGATACATTCACATAGCAAATTTCAAGTCGATAGCTCCACCCGTTTCCGAGATCTCGTCTGCGCATGCGCAAAGCGGGTGCCGCACAGGCTCGCCAATACGACAACGACGACCGCCTGGTCAAACTACACACACGTACCAAGTTTTGTCCCGATCGGTCGAGAATCGTAGATTTGTATCAATGACATACAGACAGACAGACAGACATACAGACAGACAGACAGACAAACAGAGGTCTTCAAAATATATATGAGATTGTATTTTATTAATTTGAATTTATTTATTAATCGTGATGCGTAAGCAGATGACATCATGACAGACAGAAACACAGATAATACAAGTGCTGAAGGATTCATATTCTTTGGGGGAAATGTTCAGGTAATAAGTTCAATAAACGGTCTGTTTGTTGAACTTATTATCTGAACATTTCCTAAAGGAACTATCCGTCAATGAGTATTCAGTATAGAAAGGGTTAAGTACTAATTTGTTTTACCGGATAGCTCTGGGGTAGGGGGGGGGGGGGCCTCTGTGGCTCAATCGGATAAGGGTACAACTCCAAGCCATTTTGCCCTCCAGCCCTAGCAATAAGGGTTCAAATCAACATGATTCCATCTTGGACTTTGTAACTCGAAATCGTTATCCAGTGGAGTTGCCAGTTACTCACCGATGGCCGGTGGTTTGGTGCACATGGTCGACGAGTTTATCAGCCATTGAAATCACTGTTAGATTAGCCATGTGGAATTGAGAGAATTTCCTCCACCACTAAAACTGGCAATGTCATGATATGTCCTTAGTTGCTGAAATCGACATCAATGATTAAACCCCAATCAATCAATCTGATAGCTCTGAAATATGTACTTTTTCTCCCACATGAAGAGCATTGAAAGTCTTGTGGTCAATATAAAATGGGTCCCTGTTTCTGGAAACTGATCCAAAATATATTTATTTTGCAAGATATTTATGATCAGCTAATAATTCTCTATGAACTCAATAATGATCTAAAACAAACATTAAAATAGAATGGACTCATTTGAATGTAATGCATTCAATAGAAGACATAACACCACATAACAGAAGAGTGTAACTGAAAATTTAAAACTAATTATGTCTAGATTATGGGTAATTCTCTAAATAATCAACTCCTTAACCAAAGCAGATGGGTAATTTTTCAGGATTTAGTCGGAAATATGGCTTGTTGCCATTCATCGGAAAGCTCTCACTGAGAAATATGGCTTGTTGCCATTCATCGGAAAGCTCTAGCAGAGCTTTCCGATAAATGGCAACAAGCCATATTTCTGACTAAATCCTGAAAAATTACCATAATTCTGCTGTGGTTAAGGAGTCGATTATTTAGGGCATTACTTTATATCAAAGTTGCAAAACGTTTATGAAAGATGAACTTTAATATTCATATCTAATAGTTAATGAGAAAAACATGATTTAATGGTTTTATACGACTTTCAATTTAGAAGTAAAAATTTTAAGTCTTGAAATAAGACATTTAGTTTTGACGATTTCCGCAGGTTCGATTAGTCTTTGTCACTCAGGGTAAGAATGAAATGCCCTCTGACCATTCCTTTTCAAACAATTGTCCTACCACTCACATGAACAGTTTCGAAGATAGAAATTCAACATTTTAGAAATAAAGATTAAATTTCACGGGAATTTTACTTAATATGTTATCAAACCTGTATATTCTAAATATGCAAACAAGTGCTTTCCCCACCAAAACACCATATGCAACATTTTAGAAGACAACATCTATTTTATTATGATATACAATTGGGATCTCTGGAAGTCTATATCCAACGAGTTTTATTGATTGATTGGACAATGGACATCTATGACTAATTGACTATACATATGTTTTTCCCCGATACTTCAGTATGTCTACTTTAATGTGATTCTCCGGACGTAGAGCTCTATAATCTATTAATAATTTATTATTTTCCCTTACAGAGGTCGAGATCTTCCTGACCGAGACGATAAAGAATGAGAAACTTTGCTCATCGATACAGAAGCACAAAACCACAATTTTGGACAAGATTAACATCCTGAAGAAAGATTACCCACAGTTAACACAGTCTGGAGCAGGCCCTAATCTATCAGGTAATATTACTCACAGTTAACACAGTCTGGAGCAGGCCCAAATCTATCAGGTAATATTACCCACAGTTAACACAGTCTGGAGCAGGCCCTAATCTATCAGGTAATATTACCCACAGTTAACACAGTCTGGAGCAGGCCCAAATCTATCAGGTAATATTACCCACAGTTAACACAGTCTGGAGCAGGCACAAATCTATCAGGTAATATTACCCACAGTTAACACAGTCTGGAGCAGGCCCTAATCTATCAGGTAATATTATCCACAGTTAACACAGTCTGGAGCAGGCCCTAATCTATCAGGTAATATTACCCACAGTTAACACAGTCTGGAGCAGGCCCTAATCTATCAGGTAATATTACCCACAGTTAACACAGTCTGGAGCAGGCCCTAATCTATCAGGTAATATTACTCACAGTTAACACAGTCTGGAGCAGGCCCAAATCTATCAGGTAATATTACTCACAGTTAACACAGTCTGGAGCAGGCCCAAATCTATCAGGTAATATTACCCACAGTTAACACAGTCTGGAGCAGGCCCTAATCTATCAGGTAATATTACCCACAGTTAACACAGTCTGGAGCAGGTCCTAATGTATCAGGTAATATTACCCACAGTTAACACAGTCTGGAGCAGGCCCTAATCTATCAGGTAATATTACCCACAGTTAACACAGTCTGGAGCAGGCCCTAATCTATCAGGTAATATTACCCACAGTTAACACAGTCTGGAGCAGGCCCAAATCTATCAGGTAATATTACCCACAGTTAACACAGTCTGGAGCAGGCCCTAATCTATCAGGTAATATTACCCACAGTTAACACAGTCTGGAGCAGGCCCTAATCTATCAGGTAATATTACCCACAATTAACACAGTCTGGAGCAGGCCCTAATCTATCAGGTAATATTACCCACAATTAACACAGTCTGGAGCAGGTCCTAATCTATCAGGTAATATTACCCACAGTTAACACAGTCTGGAGCAGGCCCAAATCTATCAGGTAATATTACCCACAGTTAACACAGTCTGGAGCAGGCCCTAATCTATCAGGTAATATTACCCACAATTAACACAGTCTGGAGCAGGCCCTAATCTATCAGGTAATATTACCCACAGTTAACACAGTCTGGAGCAGGCCCTAATCTATCAGGTAATATTACCCACAGTTAACACAGTCTGGAGCAGGCCCTAATCTATCAGGTAATATTACACACAGTTAACACAGTCTGGAGCAGGCCCTAATCTATCAGGTAATATTACCCACAGTTAACACAGTCTGGAGCAGGCACAAATCTATCAGGTAATATTACCCACAGTTAACACAGTCTGGAGCAGGCTCAAATCTATCAGGTAATATTACCCACAGTTAACACAGTCTGGAGCAGGCTCAAATCTGTCAGGTAATATTACCCACAGTTAACACAGTCTGGAGCAGGCCCTAATCTATCAGGTAATATTACCCACAGTTAACACAGTCTGGAGCAGGCCCTAATCTATCAGGTAATATTATCCACAGTTAACACAGTCTGGAGCAGGCTCAAATCTATCAGGTAATATTACCCACAGTTAACACAGTCTGGAGCAGGCCCTAATCTATCAGGTAATATTATCCACAGTTAACACAGTCTGGAGCAGGTCCTAATCTATCAGGTAATATTACCCACAGTTAACACAGTCTGGAGCAGGCCCTAATGTATCAGGTAATATTACCCACAGTTAACACAGTCTGGAGCAGGCCCTAATGTATCAGGTAATATTACCCACAGTTAACACAGTCTGGAGCAGGCCCTAATGTATCAGGTAATATTACCCACAGTTAACACAGTCTGGAGCAGGCCCTAATCTATCAGGTAATATTACCCACAGTTAACACAGTCTGGAGCAGGCCCTAATCTATCAGGTAATATTACCCACAGTTAACACAGTCTGGAGCAGGCCCTAATCTATCAGGTAATATTACCCACAGTTAACACAGTCTGGAGCAGGCCCTAATCTATCAGGTAATATTACCCACAGTTAACACAGTCTGGAGCAGGCCCTAATCTATCAGGTAATATTACCCACAGTTAACACAGTCTGGAGCAGGCCCTAATCTATCAGGTAATATTACCCACAGTTAACACAGTCTGGAGCAGGTCCTAATCTATCAGGTAATATTACCCACAGTTAACACAGTCTGGAGCAGGCCCTAATCTATCAGGTAATATTACCCACAATTAACACAGTCTGGAGCAGGCCCTAATCTATCAGGTAATATTACCCACAGTTAACACAGTCTGGAGCAGGCACAAATCTATCAGGTAATATTACCCACAGTTAACACAGTCTGGAGCAGGTCCTAATCTAATATATATAGCAAGTCCACACCAATAATATACAATAATGCCCTAAATAATCGTCACCTTAACCACAGCAGAATTATGGGTAATTTTTCAGGATTTAGTCGGAAATATGGCTTGTTGCCATTCAACTGAAAGCTCTCACTGAATGGCAACAAGCCATATTTCTGATTAAATCCTGAAAAATTACCCATAATTCTGCTGTGGTTAAGGAGACAATTATTTAGGGCATTACTAGCCTGCATGGTTTACAACCATTTGGGAGCCAAAAAAGTAAATGCAGGAGGGAACAATATTGTGAAAGAATATATCCAGAGTGCACCAGTGATCACGCTGCGTGAGCAAATTTTGCAAATTGCGAAAGAAATACAAAAGTGGCTCAACAAAATGGGCTAGTGGCTAAAGAAAGTGGCTCAAAGAATTTGGGTGTGTGGATCTTAAATTAACTGCCGTCAGATATTAAGTTTAACAATAATGTTGACAGTCTGAATGAAAGCACTCGCTAATTGATTCTCGGCTTATGCCACAGCGGCTGGTTGTAATTGTATCGCATACAGTGAATGGGATTTCTACTCGATAAAAGCACACATTCATTGTATTGATTTCACATCGCGAAATATTAGTGAAACAAAGAAAGGATGCATATCATATATCAGACTTTGCATAAACACTATATTGTGTACCCGTGTCGACTGTGGAATGTGAGAGGGTACACAACATTTAAAGATAAAAAGCGAAACAGACTTTTTGTTCCACATTTAAACTTATTAATGAAAATTGCAATTGAAGGCCCTCCAATGTTAGACTTTAATTTTGATAAAGCATTTAATAAATGGGCAGATGTAAAATATCGCTGAATTTTCAATGTTTGATTTTTTATATTGTTGTTAATATTGTTGGAGTATTACCTACCAGAATATGTTATATTACATTAGAATAAATATTTGAGTTAATTAGCTCGCGTTGTTCTTTGAATATGTTTAAATCAATGTGGCTCCAAAAAATATGGGTTGAAAAAATGTGGCTCAAGTAAATGAAAAGTGGTGCAAAAACATTCACAAGTGGCTAAGGTGGTGGTTCAAGAAAAATTTGGGCCATTGTGAACACTGGAGTGCACCACCCCCAAAAAAATGGAACAGTGGAACTGTATAAGCATTTCATAAGATTTCGATGTTTTATTCAATGAATAAAAGAAACTAAGATATTTCTTCCCATAAACAGTTTAAAGATGCATAATCCGATTAAGCGCCCCTCAATTACTGTTTATTTGGATTGGGGGGGGGAAATATTTGATTCGAGTCGAGAAACCCACCCATCAAGCTCAGAGTTATTAGATACCGATTTTTGATATCTTTATTATTTTTCACCATCGAGAATTATTAGTGGCCCAGTAAACAATCGACGAGCCGACGGTCTCGGACCAAATTGCAGATGAAGATGGATAACTCTATAATCAAGAGACTTTCTGTTGATAATAAGGCCAAATTTCATCGAACAACATGTTGATAAATAACACATTTCGGACAATTTTATACTACATGTATACACTGGTTAGAATTATTGTTGGGAAATTAATCGGTTCTAATAACTGAAGTGGCATTTCTAAAAATGTTGTTGTTGGAATCTGATTATATGGGGACCATCAAATCGGATTGTGTACCTTTAAGTAATTGAAAAGAAGGAAAAAGGTAAATAAAAGACTCAGCCATGGCATCAACTGTTCAGTGTGGTCGTGCTATCCTAATATGGGCAGTGTTTGCACTGTCGGTGGCCAAATTGGCCAATGGCCAATCTTTTTCGAAATTGGCCAATAAAAATTTCATTTGGCCAAACTTTTTTCATAAAAGATTTGAATACAATATCACCTCATGATTATAAGCAACATTTTTTTTATCTTGGCAAAATAGCAATGACAACTAACACAGCTCATTACGTTATTAGTTAGCGACCTAACGCATACCTATATGTTCGTATAATATTTTGTTTTTTAAAGTATTTTTTGTTAAGTTTCAATTATGATTTTATTCTGAGTAACAAATCAAGTTTAAAACAAATATTTAGTCATCAATTGTGAACCGCGCAGAAAATGAGGATTTAATTTGGCCAATTTTTTTTAAATTTGGCAAAAGTTTTTTTAATTGGCCAAACTTTTGGCCACAAGATTTTTTTGTCCAGCGCGAATGCTGAATATGGGCATCCACCGGGAAAAAATTGCTATAGAAGCATTTTTGGTGTCATATTGTATAATTTCTATTCTGCGGACTGCTGATATGTGTTATGAAGCTTGATATCTTTCTATGTAAGTCCACATGATTCTATGATTGATAATGATTTATGTTCCAGTTAGCGTCGACCTGGATGAGTCATCAATTACCGGAGGAAGCAACACTGAAGAGGAGGGGAGCACGTCAGCTGGCTGTATGTATTATGTACTGCAGGCCTATTATAATTTAGAAGTACTCATGTGCATGCGACATTCAGAACTGCATTTGTGTGAGTGAATCCTTATATATACGGTAGGGGAGGGCAGCAACACTGAAGAGGAGGGGAGCACATCAGCTGGCTGTATGTATTACTGTAGGCCTACTGTACTGTAGTACACATGTGCATGCGGCATTCAGAACTGCATTTGTGTGAGTGAATCCTTATATATTGGGGAGGGCAGCAACACTGAAGAGGAGGGGAGCACATCAGCTGGCTGTATGTATTACTGTAGGCCTACTGTACTGTAGTACTCATGTGCATGCGGCATTCAGAACTGCATTTGTGTGAGTGAATCCTTATAAATAGGGGAGGGCAGAAACACTAAAGAGGAGGGAAGCACATCTTCTGGCTGTATGTATTATGTACTGTAATGCCCCAAATAATCGACTCCTTAACCACAGCTCAGAATTGCATTTGTGTGAGTGAATCCTTATATTTAGGGGAGGGCATCAACACGGAAGAGGAGGGAAGCACATCTTCTGGCTGTATGTATTATGTACTGTAATGCCCCAAATAATCGACTCCTTAACCACAGCCAAGCCTTGAAATAGGGTGTCTGTCATTTGCATAATGAGGTCCCCAGAGGGTGAATTTAGTGATGCTACCCCGCATAGTGGGCTAGCATCACCAAATTCACCCTCTGGGGACCTCATTCTGCTTACACCTCAGCAGAATGAGGTTCCCAGAGGGTGAATTTGGTGATGCTAGCCCGCTATGTGGGGTAGCATCACTAAATTCACCCTCTGGGAACCTCATTCTGCAAATGACAGACACCCTATTTCAAGGCTTGACCACAGCAGAATTATGGGTAACTTTTCAGGATTTATTCGGAAATATGGCTTGTTGCCATTCATCGCTTTCTGATGAATGGCAACAAGCCATATTTCCGACTAAATCCTGAAAAGTTACCCATAATTCTTTTTATTTAACCACAGCAGAATTATGGGTAACTTTTCCGACTAAATTCTGAAAAGTTACCCATAATTCTGCTGTGGTTAAGGAGTCGATTATTTAGGGCATTTCTGTACTGCCGGCCTATTATAATTCAGAATTGCGTTTGTGTGAGTGAATCCTTATATTTAGGGGAGGGCAGCAACACGGAAGAGGAGGGAAGCACATCTTCTGGCTGTATGTATTATGTACTGTAATGCCCCAAATAATCGACTCCTTAACCACAGCAGAATTATGGGTAACTTTTCAGGATTTATTCGGAAATATGGCTTGTTGCCATTCATCGCTTTCTGATGAATGGCAACAAGCCATATTTCCGACTAAATCCTGAAAAGTTACCCATAATTCTTTTTATTTAACCACAGCAGAATTATGGGTAACTTTTCCGACTAAATTCTGAAAAGTTACCCATAATTCTGCTGTGGTTAAGGAGTCGATTATTTAGGGCATTTCTGTACTGCAGGCCTATTATAATTAAGAATTGCGTTTGCGTGAGTGAATCCTTATATTTAGGGGAGGGCAGCAATACTGAACTTGCTGAAGAGAAGGGGAGCACATCATCTGGCTCTATGTATTATTGCAGGCCTATTATTACTAGTATGTGAAGTACACATGCTACACTCAGAAATGCATTTGTGTGAGTCAACCCTTATAAATAGGGGAGTCCAGCAACACTGAAGAGAAGGGGAGCACAACAGCTGGTTGTATGTATTACTGTAGGCCTATTACAATGTGAAACACTAGATTATGCCATGAATCTCTACTCTGGCTAACGCAAATGGAAATCATATTCCACCAGTACAAAACATGGGAACTTTTGAAGTTTTGATAGGGAACCTTATAAAGTCGAAAAAATAACACAGGGAATATATTTATGAATTATTACCTGTTCCTTGATAATGTACTTCACTACATGTGAAGATCCCAACTCAAAATTGTACGATTTAAGTGACTTTGAGAGTGATTTTGCGTTGCGTCGCTTACAATTATTGAATTTATCCTGGGTAATTAATTCAATGTTTATTGCGATATTGGCTCACAAAAGTCAATTGAAAAGCATGCGATATCGAGCTGGGACCACCCCCTAATGTAAAGTAGATTATTGATGAATAAGTACAGTAATGCCCTAAATAATCAACTCCTTAACCACAGCATAATTATGGGTAATTTATCAGGATTTAGTCGGAAATATGGCTCTCAGTGAGAGCTTTCCGATGAATGGCAACAAGCCATATTTCCGACTAAATCCTGAAAAATTACCCATTCTCGTTGAACTTATTATCTGAACATTTCCTATGGGAACTACATACTATGGGAACTACAGAATGTGACAAAAGTGAATTAGGGGCCACTTTAACCCTTTGAGTGCCAGGTCCGATTTTTGTATCAACCCATATACCCTGTGCCAATGCATTCTCTTATACATGCGAGTCGACCATAGGTCGCCTCGCATATATAAGAGAATGCATTGGCCTAACAATTTTTAATCATTTGTTATTATTTTTTACAATTTTTTACAATTTTAATAATTTCCTCTTATATTCTTTAACTCTTTCAGTATTTTGTAGGTTTAGTGCCAGGGAATCTTATGTTTTTCATGGGCATCAAAATTATTACAATGAATAATTGGTGATAGTTTTGAGTTACAACATGCTCCTAAGGTTTTATCCAGTTTGTTTTTAAATTCGCTATACCATGCTTAAGCATACCCAAAACAAATTCAACCCCCAAAAAAACAACATTTTTTTCTAAATTTTTTTAGGGCCGGTTTTACAGACCGTAAATTAGGGCCGATGAGATCGGCCCCTGGTACTGAAAGGGTTAAAGTTGGTTTTTATGATTTTTCTCCTATTTTTCAGCCTTTATACAAGATAAGGCTGCAGATGACTTCAACGATGTGACCAAGAGTGGCATGTTAGATAAATACAAGAAAGGTAAATTAGCCACCTGTGTATCTATACCAATAATATAACCATTTGAAGCTGTCAATTTATTTAAATAGTTATTACATTGTTGTTGCTTAAATTTAATCGGTGTTGGTCCAGAAAGCACATGTGCATGCACAATCTAGTTTCTGGACAGCAGCCCCATATTTGTTTGAAATGATGCCAACATGGTTGATTTCAATTGACTGACCAATGAAAATTAAGTTTCTCTCCAACTGTATGCACGATTGAAGGTGTTGTTCCCAAGACATAATTGTTGCCCGCAAAGAACTGATCTAATTTTATGGAAATAAATTGGGGAAACTAAACATATAATGCATGGGATTAAATTATAGGAAATAACCCTTCGTTTAGATTAAGTTTATGAGTTCTAACCAAAAATTTTGGAGACAACTTTACTTTAACGCATGTATTAAATGTCTTTGATCTTTTCGGTTTTAAACTTAATTTAATTTTTCTTCCAGTTTTCAAATATTCCATAATATTCATGGTGCCATGTAACATTCTAGAATATTCTAGAATATTTTCCAACAATATTCAAGAAAATTCTTGAATATTATTCTTGCTTATTCCACAATGTTCATGTTTATTCCATTCAAAGTTATTCCAGTTTATTCATGGTGCCATATACCATTCTAGAATATTCTTGAATATTATTCCAGAATATTCCGGTATATTCATGAATATTCTAGAATAATTCCTGGTCAGGAAAGCAGGGAAGTGCAACGACTGTAGAACTGGTGAGCACAGTTTAAATTCTAAATAGACCAGTGCAGGAAGGACATTCAGCTGAACTTTTTGCGGTGAATTTTGAACAGTTGGAATAATCTGACTGGAGTCAGCTTGTCCGTCCGTCCGTCGTCCGTCCGTCGTCCATCCGTCCGTCCGTCAGTGGACACAAATTTGTCCGGAGTTTTTCTCAGTCGTTTTTTGATCAATTTCCGTGAAACTTGGCACAGACATCAACCACCATGGGAACCTGTGCACCTGCGATTATGACGTCTGTTGGACTTTTTTTGGTGGAGTTATCCCCCCTTTTCCGACTTAGAATTTTTTCGCAACATGTATACTTTTGTCCGAGCTTTTATTCCTACATATTTAGGTCAATTTTTTTAAAACGTGGCACAGATATTTAGTACCATGGGAACTTGTGCACCTGCGATTATGACGTCTATCCGACATTTTGTGGTGCAGTTATCCCCCTTTTTCGACTTAGAAATTATTTTGCAACATGCATAATTTTGTCCGAGCTTTTATTCCTACATTTCGGTCAATGTTTTTTAATCTTGGCACTGATATTTAGTACCATGGAAACCTGTGCACCTGCGATTATGACGTCTGTACGACATTTTTTTGTGTGGAGTTATTCCCCTTTTTCGACTTAGAATTTTTTTCGCAACATGCATAATTTTGTCCAAGCTTTTATTCCTACATTTTTCGGTCAATAGGTTTAAGATTAGGGTTATGGTTGTACACCTGCAATGGGAACTGTTATTTTATTATTTTAACTAAATGTTTACTGACATGTGAAACATCTTAGTATTTTAAAAACAGGGGGGGTATCCGTATTCCCATTGGGACAGTCACACCTCTAGTTTTGTAGTAGACTCACATAACCTCGACGAATTCAAAGATCACTTTGCTAGATGCTCATCTGTGAGATGTGATTTTGATGACTAGTGTAACAGAACTATGATAGGACTTACTTCCGTATATTTGTATGTACAAGATACATATGTCTGTATGTCAACAGGAGTTCTTTCTTAATATCAGCACACACTCCATATATATAATCACACTGCCACTTGATTCTGGACAAAACTGAGTGTTAAGTTTAATTTTCATAGTCTATGCACAGTCCTCTTTGAGAAATTCGCTTACATCTTTCCACCAGATACTGTCTTCACAGAATAATGAATAAATTAGATCATGCCATGAATCTTGTAGAGATCATGTTCCGCCAGTTCAAACCCTGGGAACTTTTTTAAGTTGTGATGACGAACTTTATGACATTAAAAAAATAATGCAGGTAATATATATCTAAGTTAAAGATAGTGTACATATCTATTCCTACCAAGATAGTGTACATATCTATTCCTACCAAGATAGTGTACATATCTATTCCTACCAAGATAGTGTACATGTACATATCTATTCCTACCAAGTTTTATATAGATTCCAGGGTATAAATTAATATATATCTTAGTTAAAGATAGTGTACATATCTATTCCTACCAAGTTTTATATAGATTCCAGGGTATAAATTAATATATATCTAAGTTAAAGATAGTGTACATATCTATTCCTACCAAGATAGTGTACATATCTATTCCTACCAAGTTTTATATAGATTCCAGGGTATAAATTAATAGATATGTATCGGGTATATTCCTGTCTGGAAAAAAGAGTAATGTAGATATATTCATAAATTTTAGACCCACAATTAGTAGTACGCAACGTCATTCTTTATATATGTGCAGCCAATTGATGGGCAGAATCATTTACACTTGTTTATCGATGAAAATTTGTCCCGAATTATATAAAATAGCACGGTTTACATTTGAGCAGAATTCAGATGTTGTGTTTTCTGCAATGGTATGGAAGATGTGGCTCGATTGTTCAGTAATTTTATAAAAATTCTACATTCTTTTAACTGGGAAAGGTGCCTGAGTAATCACTTTAAATCAGTTTGATTCACTAAAATAAGTGCCCAAAATTGTCTTGAAAGGGAGGCTGTGTCTAAAGGGAGGCTGTGTCTAAATTTCCTGTATTTGAGCGATTTGTTTAATCTGAAGTAATATAACAAGAACATTAACAATACGCCATGTGTGAGTGTCGATGGAATGGTTATTTCTTTTCAAGAAAATGTGCTTATAGATCAAAATATATCAACTTTCAATTTGAATTGAGTACAATATTCAAATCAGTCAATGATACCAATTTACAGGCGAAACAAACAAACTGGAATACGATTGCCAAAGAGATCTTCTGATACTATTTCCAGACGAATGTGTCAAATAAAATGTCAAATTTATGTCATCATGCATACCCAGGTATTAATACATTTTTGTTATATCATCAGCGGATGTCTTGAATTTGATTAAATATATTTCGCAATTGCTTTTTCTGCATGGCGTGTACTAATTTCTAATTGTCCCAATCCACCATCCGTTATGTAATTGTGGTTATGTTGCAAAACCTGAAACTTCTAATATATCATAATCGAGTTTGTGGCTCGAGTCATAAACTCTATTTAATATAATTTTCATGTTTTGACCTGTGGGTCTTTTGAGCATATGTGTGTTTACAGCATGCATCGACTCAAATTAATTCATTTGTTGCATATTTTCCGATGAATGAAGTGGAAGGTATCTAATAAATGGTTGCATTCGCATACAGCAGCCCTTTAAATTGACTAACTGTGTATCATGCTTTCATAGGAGGCCTGATAACTCTGAAGAAAGCGAAACCGACTCCTCGTTTCTGTATGCTGCGCAAGGATGTCCTGTACATATATGAAAAAGAGAAACAGAAGAAACAAATAGAGACTATCCATCTTCCAGGTCTGTTAACCCTTTCTTAACTAAATGGATTCCCCCATTCAGTGATAAACATATGCATTGGCAAACTTTCGGCAACATTTCCCCCACATTTTGTGGACTTCTGCAATATTAAGATATATACTAAGCTAGTAGAGCAACATACTGCTCTTGTTAAACACACAAAATATCGATTAAAATTTTTGTAACCTTAAGTTTGGAAAGTCCCACTAGAAGCAAAGAACTATATTTCGAAAAGGTGTGATTTGGTTCTCCAATTATTTTATCAACACAAACGTATAAACGCACATGGATGACAATGTCATGACAACACGCATGGTAAGTCAAATACAAGAGTTCTAATTTGCTCCAATTTTGACTTGTAGCTTGCGAAAATCATCACCAATCTACCGCTCTGATCCTCCATTCGTTCATTAAGTTTTTAGTGCGGGATTTGTTCTCAACACATATAGGAATTTGACTTTCGGGCGATCGGTTTTCGCCATTTTTGTGGGAAAACCCCACGCTAAATATAGAAACCACAGACTAGTCCCCAGCTGGTGACAGAGTCAGAAAGGAAGTATGACTGGTGCGCTCTTGTAGAGATTACATATATACAAGACAAATGTCTTCTTGGAGAGATTTGACTCTCCGTTTGTGTGAGAATCCGTTAGTTCAAGTTATCTAAATTATTCACATCGAATCTCCGAATACAAATTGCATCTATATTTCGTTAAGAACAGACGTCGGGACATTCACAGATAAGTTATGCGGACCTCGTTAACAATTTTTACCTTGATTTTTCACCCAATGTCCACACAGATGGTCTACTTTTGCTGAATCGATTCGAATCGAATTGCGATTATGTATCCCAATCCATATCGAATCGAATTAATAATGTCCGAATCGCAGGGCCCTAATAAATAACTCATTTTACCGTCCCGGGAATGTAATAAGAAAGTTTAAAATAATATTGATATCAACTGATATTCAATCAATTATTGTTGAAGGAAGAGATTCATTATCTATAAGATGATACCTGTTCTGGCAAATTGTAACCTACATATTATATCTAGATGGGAATTGTGTTTCTTAATTTGGATATACATGTACATGTATAGTTATATATGAAAATAGCTATATCTGATCATCGCAACAGAGTGTTTCAACTTTCACATCACTTTTAGACATTCAAACTTAGGTGAGTTAAGTCTGCGGCAGCCTGCCTGTTAAATGATCATTGTAATTTTTCCATTTTACAGAGTTTGAGTTGAAGGATGGATCAGAATTAGTCAAAGAAACAAGCAAGAAGGAAATATCATTTGAACTAGTCGGGCGATCCAACAAACAAGTTCACACTGTAAGTCTTTTGATAGTTATAATGTCAGTCGGTGTCCCTGAAGCCGATTAGACGTACGTTTAATTGTCTGATTACTTCCACATACAAAATCATTACTAAAGTGAGTCGGCATCCCCAAGCTATTAATAACTATGCATCATGCGGTTACATCGCGCACGTTAAAAGTAAAAATGACACTAAACTACATTCTGTTTTGAAACATGTTGTAACTATTTTATACGACACATGTTATTATATTATAAAAAATGGTATCAGAATTTTTATATTTAAATCATTTATTTGTGTGTTCAGCAGTCTTAGTATTGCTGCCTGACTAATGTCGTAATTGTTAAACAGATGTGTCTACATACAACAAAGAGCCATGTGTAAACATGCATGATAGATATTTTTAAGACGAAGGTAGGACATTGAAAACTGACAATCTGAAAGGGAATCCCCAATACTTGATCACATTGGCACATGTTCCTTTGTCGCGCTAATTTGATTGGATGGAACATTCCAATGGAGTAATAGTTTTTTTAAAATGACATGTACATGTACTAGGATGAAATATTTCATATTTTTTTTGTCTGGGCGCAGACTGTTGTAATGTCTAAATAAATTAGGCAGTCGGTCAAACAACTTCGCACTGTAAGTCGACCATCAATGTCATTGCATTTCTCCCTGTTCAACCAGATACTCATTGGTCCATTTAGTCACATACCAGTCCATAGATCAAACTGTGGCCCACTTGCCTGGGTGACATTGTCTTTATCACCCGCCTGATTTTATGCTGCAAGAATATATCCATCTCCAAGCACACACAGTATCGATACCCAGTGACTTCAAACTTTTAACCTGATAATGTTGTCGAAAAAGTGTTTTCTGTACTTTTTAATTCATAATATTGATATTGAAATTATGTGGCAATATTGAACCAGCTTGATAGCTTGAGGTCGGTTGAGGTCGGTTGGTTATAAAATTGTGCTGGCCACATTGTTCAATGTAATACAGGAAATATGGCTTGCTGCCATTCATTGGAAAGCTTTCAGTGAGTATCGACACATGTGAATTCATGGAATCGACAACCTCTCAA
This sequence comes from Siphonodentalium dalli, assembly GCA_032622095.1. Classification (NCBI taxonomy): domain Eukaryota; kingdom Metazoa; phylum Mollusca; class Scaphopoda; order Gadilida; family Siphonodentaliidae; genus Siphonodentalium; species Siphonodentalium dalli. The sequence goes on along the minus strand of CP136067.1, from coordinate 192,938,525 downwards.
TAGCTTTCAGGAAAAAACATACTGAAATTAACATCACATGTAAATTTCTGACACAAGACGACATGCCACCCATGAATATGACAAATTGCTGATGATGATAACATACTTCTGTTTATTGTTTTACATTGCTTGGACGATTTAACACGTTCACTGCCGATGCTCATTCAATTACATGCAAAAGGTACGAGATTAATCGTAATTGGGAGTGAACGTGTTAACCACCAAAATAACACAAAATAAATGCCAATTTAGGAAAGTGTTGACAAATTGACAAACTAATTTTAAACAGAAATTCTTATGACAATACAAAGTAACAGAAACTCTTCATGAAAGAAAACACATGTGTGACATTGAAGTACAGTAATGCTCTAAATAATCGACTCCTTAACCAAAGCAGAATTATGGGTAACTTTTCAGGATTTAGTCAGAAATATGGCTTGTTGCTTACCAATATACGAGCTCCTGCGGCGCATAAGATACTATAGGTGGCGGGATGGGGAGGTGGGTGGGTAATTACCAATATAAGAGCGCCTGCGGCGCATAAGATACTATGGGTGGCGGGATGGGATGGTGGGTGGTTACTACCTATATACGAGCGCCTGCGGTGCATAAGATACTATGAGTGGCGGGATGGCATGATATAAATGATGAGGAATGCATATTTAGTTATTGGATAACAAACAAGTCTTTAAATAGTGTGTCTTTTATTTGCAGACACGGGAACTTAATGAGATATTGTCCGCGTTTTATTGATCGCACAGCAATCATTTAGACTTATCATCTAGATCTGGCCCCAATATTGAATTGAATTGAATATATTTTATTATAATGACCTGTGTATAAATAGAATACATATGCGTACAAAAGTTATGTTACATGTCCAATAGACCCGGCCGTTAAGGCCTATAAGTCACTTTAAGTCCAATATTTACATTAAATTGCATTGCGTGGTGTTGAAACTATGGACTGTCTCCTCTCGAATGCTTTATGTACAAATTTTGATGTCTGACGTGGAAAGTTAGTCATTAGATAACCAGCCATGAAACTAAGAGTATTTACAACATTTATCCAGAAATTTATCTTTGCGAAGAAGTCAACTCTGATGTCATCGTACGCTCCACGTGACATGAAAAAATGAAATGGAGTTCATCCTCAACAATGTTCCTATCGCAAAATACACATAGCCGTTCATCCAAATCCTCTCTCTTTCACCTGCCGATTTCAACACGCAATGGTAGTATTCCACATCTTAACTGCGAAGTTCATTTAAGTGATCTGAATGATCTGGACAATAATAGAAAATTCACCAAATTGGCCAAAACTTTGCATCCAAGACTGCAAATAGTTTCTGTCATTTCCAGATGAGGTCCCCAGAGGGTGAATTTAGTGACACTATCCCACACGGCGGGCTAGCATTACCAACTTCACCCTCTGGGGATTTCAACTGCTAAGGCCTCAACTGCTAACAGAGACCGAGGATCAGGCTGATGTTCACCAATTGAAGTTGGTGATGTTCACCCATTAACCTTGATTATGCAATTTATCTTTTGCAAATTAGGAGATATAGAAACTGAACTGTTTGAGTGAGACACACAGAGATTTGTCACCCTCTTGGGTGACATTCTGCTCTCGAGCGGGCGACAAATCGACAACTGTATAATGAGAGATTCACAAGATTTCCATGCTTCTTGTCCGAGACATCTTCAACATCAACCTTAGGGCCCTGTGAATCAGAGGGGGGGTTTTAATTTCGAATCTGGCAAAAGATTTTAAATCATATCAAATCTCAAATTGAATCATCACAAATGTGTCAAAAGTGAAGACATGGAACAGTTCAGTTATCCATTTCTATTTGGTCACCCAACTGTAGTGTTTCACATCACTTTAACACTAGAATATGCATGCAACACATTTATGTCATAAATACTGATGGATGTGAATGTGATAAGTGATGGGTAGAAGTAACTCTAATAAAAAAATTATACTGTACACAGTGGGGTCTGTAAAAACAAAGGGATTGCATCAGGATAAAATCAATTTGCAGTGCCCTATAGCTATTCTAGCATGTCTTTTGAATTCTGTGGAATTGCGTTGCGGTTCGTTGATGTTATAAACTATCATGATTTCTTATTGCTAGAATTATTACTACAGAAGGAATAGGTTTTTTGTGTGCAGTATGCGTCACTTCTACCTGGAATAGTTGAGGGAGAAGATATTGATATTATTACCCACTTGACTGGTCTCTTCTATATCTATATATCTGTCATATTTATAGTCTAAATGATTTTTGTTTTGACAGTTCACAGCTCATAGCGACATTGAACATATTCAATGGAAAACAGCTTTACAGAATGGTATCGATGGTATCGAGGATGATGATATGGATATGGGTAAGAATACTAGATATACAGTAATGCCCTAAATAATCGACGATGATGATATGGATATGGGTAAGAATACTAGATATTCAGTAATGATGATATGGATATGGGTAAGAATACTAGATATTCAGTAATGCCCTAAATAATTGACTCCTTAACCACAGCAGAATTATGGGTACTTTTTCAGGAATTAGTCGGAAATATGGCTTGTTGCCATTCATCGGAAAGCTCTCATCGAGAGTCAGTCATGTTAACTTTAATCTTCTCAATCTACACTCCCAGTTGCAAGGGAGGAGCTCCCCCCAGCATAATATATCGTTTATATAATTATTACATGATCCTACCCTTATTCCATTAAAAACACCCATTCTATAAATTGTGATATTAAACAGGAAATAGTGCCAGGTGACCTTTGACTTCCGGTTTGTCGTCTGTTTAAATTCCGTACGCTATGTCTCAAGATACTATGGCTTCCAATATTTTTCCAACAAACTGTAATGAATGAAAAGTTATGTCATTAAATATACGCCATTAAACACACCAAAGACTCTTTATTTATCTGGCACTATTTGTTTACGTCGGCAAACAACGTGTAGTTACGTGAAATGTCATCACATGCCTTATAGAAGCCGATGTTAGTTTCGCGTCCCATTGATATAAAAATGTATGTTTTGTCAAGGTTTTGGATCATTTAATAAATATGATCTACAACTCATCTCCAGTTTATAGTGAAATTTACAAAACTCACCAAAGGCTCGGTCCAGACGTAATTTATTGGACTCGTTTTGTAAATTCCGCTATAGACTGGGGATTACAATGTAGTTGTAGATAGGTAATTTCAGTAAAAATACTCCATACTCTTCATCTTTTAAAGGTACTCAATCCGATTACTATTTCTTTGGCTTCAGGGGTAAAAAATTATTCGAGTCGAGGAACCTACCCATTAAAGCTCAGAGTGATCAGATATAAATTTTTGAAGTTTGTTATTTCAATTGTTTGTGGCCCAGAAACATGCCGTCAAAAGTATGGTCTCGGTCAAAATTGCAGATGAAGATGCAAAACTCTAAAGACAAGTGGTAAAACGGCCAAATTTCGTGATACTCAAGTGATAATACGGCCATATTTCGTTGGACAAAATGTTGATAAATAACATGTTTTGGGAAATTTGATACCATAGTTGACAGTGGTTAATTAGCATTATTTTGTTGCAATTTATCGATTCTGATAACTAAAGCTTATTTTGAAGAAATGTTGTTGTTGTATCTTGATGATATGGGGACCCTCTGATCGGATTGAGGTCCTTTAAATAATTTGATGTTGGTAGTTCATATTCTATAATTATTTGTAGCAAACAAACACTTCGTTATGTTTTATTGGGAGGTGGACCCGTGGTTTGTTTATATTATGAATGTTGCATGGATTTCTCAGTTACCCGGTTGTAAGATTGTCCTAATTACCACAAAATTACAATTCAGCTATCATGATTAATCTGATTTAATCGGGTAGCCCCACGATATAACGCCCATCTGTGTGATGCCCAATATTTTTAGAATATGCATGCAGTATGTACATAGTATTGTTACTGCGTTATAGGGCAGGGGATGCATTTTTAGCTCAACTTTATTTGTAAAGTTTTTAGCTCAACTTTACTTTGTAAAGTTTGAGCTATTGCCATGGCTTGGTATCCGTCATCCGTGTGTGTGCGTGTGTGCATGTGTGATTTGTCAACAATTTCATTTAGCACGGGCTACAGGTCATACCTTTGGTTGGATCATTATAAAATTTGTCATAGCTGTTGACATTGACATGTGGATGGGAACGAGTCATTTTGGGGTCATTCGGAAAAAAAACATGGCCGCCAGCGGCCATCTTGGATTTCAATATTCAATCCATTAGCACGGGCTACAGGCCATACTGTTTGTCTGATGATAATGAAATATGTCATTTATGTTAATATTGACATGTAGATGGGAGCGAGTCATTTTGGGGTCATTCGGCCAAAAAACTTGGCCGCCAGCAGCCATCTTGGATTTTACTCTTTGCATGACTAAATTGTTTGGCATGGGCTACTGGTCGTACCTTTGGATGGATCAAAACGAAATTTGTCATGGATGTTAACAATGACATGCAGAGGGGAACGAGTCATTTTGGGGTCATTCGGCCATAAAACACTAAATCCTTCGGCAGGGGCTACAGGTCGTACCTTTGGTCGGATCATGAGTCATTTTGGGGTCATTTAGTAAAAAAAACATGGCCACCAGCGGCCATCTTGGATTTCAAAATTCAATCCATTAGCACGGGCTACAGGCCGGAGTGTTCGTCTGATCATCATGAAATTTGTTGTGGAAGTTAATATTGACATGTAGATTGCAACGAGTCATTTTGTGGTCACTCGGCCTTAAAACATCTTGGATTTTACTCATTGTATGACTAAATCCTTTGACACAGGCTACAAGTTGTATCTTTGGTAGGATCATCGTGAAATTTGATTGGACGTTAACATTGACATGTAAGTGTGACGGGTCATTTTGGGGTCATTCGGCAAAAAAACATGGCTGCCAGTGGCCATCTTGGATTTCAATATTCAATCCATTAGCACAGGCTACAGGCCATACTGTTTATCTGGTCATCATGAAATTTGTCATTTATGTTAATATTGACATGTGGATGGGAACGAATCATTTTGGGTCATTCAGCCAAAAACATGGCCACCAGTAGCCATCTTGGATTTTACTCTTTGCATGACTAAATCCTTTGGCACGGGCTGCAGGTCGAACCTTTGGTAGGATCATTGTGAATTATCATGGTTATTAATATTGACAAGTAGATGTGTCATTTTGGGGTCAATCGGCCATAAAACATGGCCTTTTATGGCCGGCCATAAAACATGGCCACCGGCAGCCATCTTGGATTTTACTCTTTGCATAACTAAATCCTTTTGCCCGGGTTACAGGTCGTACGTACCATTGGTCGGATCATCATGAAATTTGTCATGGCTGTTAACATTGATATGTAGATGGGAACAAGTCATTTTGGGGTCATTCGGCCCAAAAAAAAAGGCTGCCAGAGGCCATCTTGGATTTCAAAATTCAATCCATTAGCATGGGCTACAGGTTGGATTTTTCGTCTGATCATCATGAATTTTGTCGTGGATGTTAATATTGACATGTAGATGGGAACAAGTCATTTTGGGGTCATTTGGCCATAAAACATGGCCGCCAGCAGCCATCTTGGATTTTACTCTTTGCATGACTAATTCCTTCGGCATGGGCTACATGTCGTACCTTTGGTCGGATCATTATGAAATTTAACATGGCTGTTGACATTGACATGTCGATGTGAAAACAAGGTTTTTCAGGGTCATTCGGCAAAAAAACATGTCTGCCAGTGGCCATCTTGGATTTCAAAATTCAATTAGCACGGGCTACAGACCGAACTGTTCACCTGATCATCATGAAATTTGTATGGATGTTAATATTGACATGTAGATGGGAACGAGTCATTTTGGTGTCATATGGCCATAAATAATGGCCGCTGGCAGCCATCTTGGTTTTACTCATTGCATGACTAAATCCTTTGGCACAGGCTACAAGTCGTAGCTTTGGCCGATCATTATGAAATTTGTCATGGCTGTTAACATTGACATGTAGATGGGAATGAGTCATTTTGGGGTTATTCGGCTATAAAACATGTCTGCTGGCAGCCATCCTTCCCTACAGTCCACTTCCCTCAGCCGATCATCACCAAACTTCATAGAAATCTTGATATTGATCTAGCAGATGGAACCTATCAAATGTTTTTGAATTTCATTTGAAAACATAGCTGCCAGCAACCATCTTGGATTTTACTTTATATATATCTCTTCATGTTGATAATCTGTTATTACTTTTCAACTTTCTGCATTCCTAATCGCTCCATTGAATGTAGCACATGAAATTATTCCCTTTCCAACTTGAGCTACATTCCGTTGGAGGACTATAGTAATGACCCTAATCTGCGTGTTAATCTGAGCCTGTATTCTGTCATTTTCTGATAATTTTTTTTTAAACTTGGCACATTTATCAACCAGTATGGGAACCTACGAACCTGCAATTTTGGTATTTTGGCAGAGTTATTGCCATTTTTTGACATAGAATTGTACATTCTGGGACTCATCTTTTGTCTGAGTCTATATTCCGCCATTTTCTAGTCAATTTATTTTAAACTTGGCACAGATATTAACCATCCTTGTAACCTGCGATGCTCAGTTTGGTTGGACCCATTTCAGCTTGAACAAATATTGACCGATTTTAATAATGGTTGGCATAGGTGCTGGTTTTCAAAATATCTTGAACGAGTTTGTAAACCAGTATTGTATTCTTAGAGATATTCAACCTTTCATCAGGGGACATTTTGGTCAGCGACCTTTTTTTTTATATCTATTTATATATTTTGGAACTTCTGTCTGTATATATTTGTGTGTGATATAGACTCGAAAACTGCTGGACTGATCCAACTCACAATTCGTATGTAGGCCTATTTTGATCCTGGGAACAATATGGGCAGGTCCAATTTCATGCGCAACCGTGTCCTTGAACTCTCTCATATAGGCATGTTTCTGGACTGAATGAACAATAGTTGTTTTTCTTTCTGTTAATACTTTTCAACATTGTTCACTCAGTATTCTTCAGCGTTGTCACTTTGAATTATTAGATCAACCTCTCATTGTATCCCTAAATAGCTAGTCTCCTATATATTTTGAGACCTCCATATATTTGTCCTCTATAGAATCGAAAACGGCTGGCTCGATTGAGCTCAAACTCCCATCTAAGGGTAAAAACCCACGGGAATTGTCGTCGCGGCGTTTTGGAGAAGCTCTGAGCACTCATTCTCCACTCCCAATCACAAAAACTGCACTGCGGGGGTTAATCACGTGATAATTTAATGAGCGTTTGTATATGACGCGTCGCTATAAAAGAGCGTTTGTTTACAATTCAACGCAACGTTATCGCTCGAAATTTAGCATCGAAAAAATTTAATTTCTTTCATCAAAAACATAGTTACGTGTTGGACTCTGTCATTTTAAGAATATGTAAGTATTACACACAGACACACCAAGTCTCAGCTTAAAGTTTTAAAAAATAAGAGTTTTATCGACATAAATCGATTTTAATGGGAAATCCTGTGTTAAAATTTAGCATCGAAATTTTTTAATTTCTTCCATCTAAAACATAATTACGTGTTGGACTCTGTCATTTTAAGAATATATAAGTATTACACCCAGACACACAAAGTCTCATCTTAAAATATTGAAAAATAAGAGTTTTATCGACATAAATCGATTTGAATGGGAAATCCTGTGTTAAAAGTGTTTGCACCAGGGTCCATATTTGACAAATTCTACCTGATATCTTTTGCTTTTGTAAACTGGGGATATCTAATTTAGTACTTAGGGCTTTCAATGGACGGGGGAGATTTTCATTGGGTCAGTTTTGTGACCTTGACCTTGAAACGGGTACCCACAAATTACCTTGGGCGATATCTTGGTCGTCAGCGGTGACATTGACGTGAAATTTGTTATGTATGGTCAACTCGGGACGGGGAATATTTTTTTCGGGTTATATATGCCTGTATGGAGTTACCTTGAAAAACTAAAATTAATGGATCGACCAAAGCCATGGGACCAATGCCGCCAGTGGCGGGCTAATCTGCTAGTCTATATATATATTTTGAGACTTCCGTATATATATATATGTGTGTGTATATGTGTGGGTACTTCATAGAATCGGAAACGCGTGGACGGATTGAGCTCAAATTTTGTATATAAGTGTAAAAACACAAGGGGATCGTTGACGTCGCATTTTGGACAAGCTCTGACCACTCCTTCACCCTTAAAGTGCGACCTTTGTTTGGATAAATGGGTTTCGCTATCGATTCGCTCGCGATCCAAGAGGCATAACTCTACATTTTTTTATATCTGTATATGTATATTTTTATATCCATATTCACTTCAAACTGCTAAACCCGTTGAGTCAAAACTTGCTAATACCTCGCAAAATATAGAATTTACATTTTCTGATATATACATTTTTTGTTACGGCTGAAAATCTTAGTCTATTTCCGAAACATTCAGATTTTAAAGTATAAACTTACACACCACAAGTCCTGCTAACTGACGCAGCTATATGGCTGCTGAAATTTAAGTGAATCCGAGGCACTGCGATACGTCCCGAATCTGACGGGAATTCCACTGCCCCAAACCGTGAATGCCAACGACATTGTTGGCGAGAAAATAGCCCCCAAGCTGTAAATATCAACAAAAAACGACATTGTTGGCAAGAAAATAATTAGTTAAAATTACTAAATACCCGCAATCCTATTTTCCCTATACGGCAATGTGAGATTTTTCAGGTAGCCCCGAGCTGTGATGCCAACAACAACGACCCGAAGCCCTGAATGCCAACAACAACGACATCATCGGGTCAGTTTTTTAAGTGAATCCGAGGCACTGCGATATGTCCCGAATCTGACGGGACTTCCACTGCCCCAAACCGTGAACGCCAACGACATTGTTGGCGAGAAAATAGCCCCCAAGCCGTAAATATCAACAACAACGACATTGTTGGCGAGAAAATAATTAGTTAAAATTACTAAATACACGCAATCCTATTTTCCCTATACGGCAATGTGAGATTTTTCTGGTAGCCCCGAGCCGTGATGCCAACAACAACGACCGGAAGCCCTGAATGCCAACAACAACGACATCATCGGGTCAGTTTTTCCGCCCGATGTACCTTAAATCATACCTCTTTTAGGGAGGGTACAATAATTTCTCTTAAAAAAGGCACGATTAACTCATTGAAAAGCGAAAAAAAAATGTCATGTTTCGGACCACTCCGCCAGTGGCGGGCTAACCTGCTAGTCTCCTATATATTTTGAGACTTCCGTATATTTGTCCTTTATAGACTCGAAAACGGCTGGACCGATCGGGCTCAAACTTCCCATCTAAGGGTAAAAACCCAGGGGAATTGTCGTCGCGGCGTTTTGGAGCAGCTCAGAGCACCCGTTCTCCACTCTCAGTCACAAAAAACGGCACTGCGGGGTTAATCGCGTTGATAGTTAAAGAGCGTTCTTATCCGCAGTGTCTTTGCTTATATCTTCCATATTTGGGTTATTTAAACGGGTAACGCTCTTTATTCCATTTGGCTTTCGCATACGGTGATTCTTACGTACTTAGGGCTTCCTAGGAACGGGGGACATTTTCATCGGGTTAGTTTTTCCGGACCGATCAAACAAAAGTTTTTTTCTTTCTCCTAATACATTTCAACATCAGACTCAATTTTGCCAAGTTCACAAACAAGTCCAGACGCTGTATAGTCTGCCCAGATGGAGGCGATCACAAAGAAATCCATAAATAGCCCGGCACATCAGCTAGTATATAATATACATAATTCAATATGACCTGACCTGCATGCTTACCCAATCCAATTGGAGCAGGTTGGCAGTTTTTCATTTTTTTCAATTTTTTATGCAACATATTACGAAAACATAATGCAATAAAATGTTTACTCATGACGGAAATGGCCAACATCATGAAATATAGTTCTGCGTGTAGAATTTGAGTTTAAGGTCTGCGGGCGGGTTAACAAAAACACGTCCTTTTTGTTTTGGCCTTACACTATAACCCACATTCATTCATTAAAAGCCTGCCTTTCTTTAAAAGCCTGACTTACGCGCTGATCGTAATTGAGCAGTGATCTCGCATGACCTCTTGTAATGGCATCTGCACATGTCTGTCCTATTTCTAGAAGAAGTCATCATTGGAATATTTGCCAGGCCTCAATTCAAATATTTTTTACTACTGAAGTTGAATAAATAGAAATTAGGGATGCTAAATCAGATTATGTACCTTATTTATATTTAGAATTTCATATCATGTAGGTGATATTTTTTAGAACAGAAATCCACATAACGTTCGGAGAATACCCTAAGCCTTTCTTAACCAGTTTTAAAAAATTTCAGACATCTATGATGCCCCGGAAGATATCATGAGAGAAAGGGTTCAAGAACCAGAAGAAATCCCAGAGGAAAGACCAGGAGAAGAGATATATGATGACGTCGCTGCCCCGCAGCAGAGCATAGAGGAACCGGATGATATTTACGACGACGCTCAAACTTTTGCAGCAGGACCACCGGAAGAGGAACCTGGAGAGATTTACGATGATGCTATCGTTCTGAGTCCCAGTTATAAAGACGAGGTGGCATCAGCTGATGGGAGTGGCTCGAGCATGGAACTGCCCCCACCAACTATACCTCCGCCACCTCTTCCACGATCCATGCCACCACAACAATCCTTTCCTGCGCCTCCTCCCGAGATGCTTGATGATATTGATTCACCGCCAGTATTGCCACCCCCGCGGGTTGGAGGGAGTTTACCACCACCACCACCACCTGAAGTATTGGATACTCCTCCCCCACCACCACCAATGCGAGGAACACGTCTTCCTCCACCGCTGCCAAATTCAACTAGTGGTGAAGCAGACATGTCAAGTAATGATTCCGATAAACTGGCGCCGCCCCAAGTACCACGTCGTAATTCTCCTATACTGAATCGTCCACCTGCGGTTCTTCCAGGAGTTAGAGTCCAGAAACGGAAGTTTGCCGAGGATGAGGATTTTGAGAACATGTACTACGGGAGATGGGACTGCATTTCTGATAACGATAACGAACTTTCCTTCAATAGCGGTGATGTTATTCTTGTCATAAACAGAGACTTTGAGAATAAAGACTGGTGGGTCGGCAAGCTAGATGGAGATATAGGCCTAGTTCCTAAATCGTACTTAACAGAGGCTTATAAAATGCTTAATGAATCTTAATGAGTTGGTAAGCAGGGGCGCCGGAAGCATCCAAGGGCAGGGGGGCAGAGCCTACAAAAAGGGCACTTTTCCGCAAAAAAGGGCATTTTCTCCGCAAACTCGGGAAAATAACCATAAATTCATTCTGGCAAAAATCCCTATTTTAATGGTATTTGTTGGTTTTTATGACCGTTTTGTGATAAAATTGACAAAAAATTAATATTCCTTGTGAAATTGGTGGTATTTGGACCAAAAAAGTCACATTTTGCTATAAAATCACGAGATTAAACACACAAAAAGCATTTTCTGTAAGGGCAAGTCCTGCCCCCGCTCGCCCCCCTTGGTCAAGGGCAGGGGGGTCAGCTGCCCCCTCTGCCCCCCCCTTCCGGCACCCCTGTTGGTAAGATCATAAAGACATCAAGACTGGCCTTGTTTCTAAATGATGAAACCTGTTACATGAACTCGCTCTTTCAAAAGCTGTAAAGAAATCCCAATTTGATACAATGAAATATTCTACATGTACATGTACTAAGATATAATTAGTGGCTCAGTTTCATCAATTTGAATGATAGATATAGGGCCCTACGAATAGGCACAATCATTTTTGCAGATATGAAATCTGATGACTGATGTTGATATCTAGTCGAATTGGCTAGCCACCGGAGCATATAGTATAGGTCCTCAAAATTTGGTTGTGAGTTTGTTCGTGTAAGGCGTTTGAAAACTGGATGTTCAGAAATGTTTGAATTAAGAGACCAATTCGGTGTCGACACTGAATCACACTGGCAATATCGACATCAAATTGAATCTCGATTACTTGCAGGGCCCCAATGATAAAGTTCCTATATATATTGGTACATGTACATCAGTCTCAACATGGCTTAGTATAATAACAAATTTGTATTAGATATTACGAGAAAGTATCTACCATTGTTTGCTTGTTTATCTGAATGCCATCATGCATGTGAATTGTTACATATAATAATTTTAATTGAAGAAGGCCAACGGTCGAAAGCTTTTGAAAGAACATCTTCGTTTAATCACCAACCTATATGATCCCTCATCTCTGGACCAATTTATATTTATGCTATCAGCTGAATAAACTTTTAAAATCTTAAAACAGTTCAATTTAAGACAGGTTACCGGGTCATGCGTAGAGCACGAAGCCGCCATCGCACGCCGCTGGCGCCAGCCATATTGGCCACAAGCCGCCGCCAGCCATATTATCTCTAGCGCCAGCCACATGGAAAAATCTCGCTGCCGGAATTGTAAAATGGCTGAGCCGTGTGCATGGGCTTATATGGCAAGCACAACTGTACTGTGAATTTCAAAGAACTAAACCACATTGCCTAATATATAGTGGCATACTCGCATGGACACGGCATGGTTGTTATAATATCAGAACACCCGGGCCTCTCAATGTGGAATAGACTATTACAATGCATGCTTTCATATAACTGAATGGGACCATCCATTCACTATTGAAAGGGTTAAAGTAAAAATTGTTTATTTCGACACAACTCAGTCTCAGACATCGCTGGCATGTGTCAATATATGCACATATCCTGTAGAAGAGAATAGAAAATAATTGGAAATTGGAAATTATTACTATCGGATTCATCACTAATTGATGCATGTATTTATCGCAAGATGCCAGTGATGATAGTAGTCTGAGTCGACAGAAGTCCCAATGTAACTTATACCGATTAGATGGGAAACTACATACATGTAGTACATCGATACCAGTCCTTCATGTATTTTCGCCATAATAAATGATAATAAATAATAAAAGCCCAAAATAGCACTTGTGGTCTGGAATTCTACTGGTTCACCACAAACGCTAAACCAAACTGGGTTTATAACCAGGGATTAGGAAAATTTCGGAAACGAAAATACGATGAATGCTAACATCTGAGCCGCCATATTTCGTCAGCCACGAACGTTGCGACTGAGCTGGCTTAGCTAGCTAACCAGCCACGAAATTGGTTGAGCCAGCCGCGAAAACTATTTGTCGTGGCTTCGGGGTCTACCCATGCGCCTTGTCTCAGCTGACAGTTCAATTTAAGACAGGTACCCCAGGCACCTTGTCTCAGCTGGCAGTTCAATTTAAGACAGGTTACCCCATGCGCCTTGGCTCAGCTGACAGTTCAATTTAAGACAGGTTACCCCATGCGCCTTGTCTCAGCTGAAAGAATGTAACATTAAACTAATATTATCAAAAAGTTCAATGAAGCCGATCATGCCATTTCTTCGACAAACGTACGGCAATTCTGCCAACATGAGTTGCTTTATAATACATATATAAGAATGGCACTGTGTGGTAATAATTTGGATATAAAATCCATGAAATTAATTACTTTATTTTATATTCCCAGTTGACCATCCCAGCTTTTCCACATAACTTTAAAGATGGTCTACCCCTTCCCATAGATTCTGGGGTATACAGAATGCCCTAAATAATCGACTCCTTAACCACAGCAGAATTATGGGTAACTTTTCAGGATTTAGTCGGAAATATGGCTTATTGCCATTCATTGGAAAGCTCTCAGAGATTTCCACTGAATGGCAACAAGCCATACTTCCGACTAAATCCTGAAAAGTAACCCATAATTCTGCTGTGGTTAAGGAGTCGATTATTTAGGGCATTACTGTACAATAATATATATGAATCAAGGAACTGTCTGGAAAATTTCTATCAATTAAAGATATACAATCCGATTTTATGGTCCCAGTATCATCCAGTTACAACAACGGAATTTCACCAAAAGCTGATCTAGTTATCCAAATTAGTTTACATCTATTACGATAAATACTCACAATACCAATCACGATATAATTTTTGCCGAAAAAGTCCTATAATAATGTTTTTTCTTGGTAGTTTGGTCGATGAGCGTTTCTTGGTAGTTTGGTCGATGAGCGTTTCTTGGTAGTTTGGCTCGATGAGCGAGTGTAGTTTACAACTTCCATATATGGTGTTTTCTTGTTGAAATTGAAATTCCCCAACGTGTGTTATTACAAATGTAAACACATAGTATTTCCACATGCTACCAGCGGGGTGCCATATAAAATGTATATTTTGATGAATAAAACACGATTACCAAATCGTCAATAAAATATATGTATGTATCCACACATCATCTATCACAACATATCGTATTCTTGTTGATGGCGATACTTTTTCATTCTGAAATAATTTGCGATGCGCTGATCGTAGATGGAGCAGTGACCTCGCATGACCCTCGTAACAGCGTCTGCACATGTCTGTCCTATTTCTAGAAGAAGTCGTCGGAATATTTGCCAGGCCGCCAAATATTCCAGGTGGTGAAAAATAACAGATTTCAAAAATCGAAATCTGACAATTCTGAGCTTTGATGGGTGGTTCCTCGACTCTGAATTCAAATATTTTACCACTGATGTCGAATAAATAGTAATTTAGGGATAATAAATCGGATTATGTATCTTTGATATAAATTACATTTAGAATTTCATATTACAGTAATGCCCAAAGTAATTGACCACTTAACCACAGCAGAATTATGGGTAATTTTTCAGGATTTAGTCGGAAATATGGCTCGGCGAGAGCTTTCCGATGAATGGCAACAAGCCATATTTCCGACTAAATCCTGAAAAATTACCCATAATTCTGCTGTGGTTAAGTGGTCAATTACTTTGGGCATTTTTTACTGTATGTAGGTGATATTTTTAGAACAGAAATACATGCAATGTTCGGAGAATACCCTAAGTCAAGAAGGAGCGCACCCTCAATGACGGCAAACTATAGATTTCACCAGGAACTTATGATCGAAATAAACCACTTTATTATACCTTTATACTAGACAAATAATACCCAATCTTCAGTTCTATCTGCATATAATTTATTCACAAAATAGCTAATTGCAGTTTTAAAATCGGGATTGATATAAATTGTGTTGTTGTAATTGTGACCCAGAAGAGATAGACCATCTTTAAATGGCTCATTTAAGACTCCAAATATTATATGTAATTTTGGCGGTAATTACAGGTTGAAATAAAGTGGAAAAAAGAACCTCTTCAACAAATAAACTTTGGAACAAATGAAAATATGATAATTTCAGGCTGAAAAAAAGCCTAAACTTATACTTATAAAATAAGTGTTTGTCACGATCATACAGCTTATTTTATGGACAACATCTGCATTTTCTGATGCTTGATCAAATATTCAACTAGCAGATTTGATGCATTTGTCGCTAATGAATAGTTACTTGTACCGGTATACTTTATGACTAGAATGGTAGAAAAAACAGTTACATGTAGCCAAATGTTTTTCTTCATAACAATCATATACAGTAATGCTCAAAGTAATCGACTCTTTAACCACAGTAGAATTATGGGTAACTTTTCAGGATTTAGTCGGAAATATGGCTTGTTGCCATATTTCCGACTAAATCCTGAAAAGTTACCCATAATTCTGCTGTGGTTAAGAGTCGATTACTTAGAGCATTACTGTAGTTGCTTATCTCAGTGTGTGAACAACTAATAATTTCTTATCAAAATGGCCATGTGTCGATCGGAGTGGCACATTGAGATGTCCCTCAAACCAGATCAAGCTTGAAAATTGGTCCTGATTTTCGCCCATCATGGGATTCGAACCCGCGCACCAACCTCATCTAGCCCAGACTGCGATGATCTTATCCATGAACTAACCACCTAGGCTATGGGGACATCCTTGTCTGTATATAGCTACTAGTACTCATCATATTTATATTGTATCGTAACTACCTAATAAGGGTGTGTCTTGAAAGGCAGAACATCTGAAGAGATGAGATGAGATGAGAATAGCACTATAGCACTATACCAGGTATATACATACTACAGTAATGCCATAAATAATCGACTCCTTAACCACAGCAGAATTATGGGTAATTTTTCAGGATTTAATCGGAAATATGGCTTGTTGCCATTCATCAGAAAGCCACATTTCCAACTAAATCCTGAAAATTACCCATAATTCTGCTGTGGTTAAGGAGTCGTTTATTTAGGGCATTACTGTACATATACTAGTATATAGGAATGCATATCCCATTGAAAAGCTTAGAGTTTTGTAAGAGGTCCCTGGCACCTGCATCTGTTGGCAAGTTGTTATTAATCCTTCGAGAACTAGACCAAAATAAAACAGATGCGTGTTTCAGGTAACTCGATCTCCCGCCCCAATCTCAAACACCATGCCCAAAAGTATGTTTCTCAATTTTTAACTTTTTCATGGCTAAACATTTTTTTCTGTCAATCATTATCTGCACTCAAGTCAAAATAGTTCCACATTTCTAGTTACACTCCTGTTCTTGCCCATAAACTCTTATATTGAACACATTTCATTTAATTGGAACCATGCAGTTTTTAATTTTCTTCATCAATTTACATGTACATGTACAGTAATGCCCTAAGTAATCGACTCCTTAACCACAGCAAAATTATGGGTAACTTTTTAGCATTTAGTCGGAAATATGGCTTGTTGCCATTCATCGGAACGTTCTCGGGGAGAGCTTTCAGATGAATGGCAACAAGCCATATTTCCGACTAAATCCTGAAAAGTTACCCATAATTTAGCTGTGGTTAAGGAGTCGATTACTTAGGGCATTACTGTATGATCAACATTGAGTTCATATTGAATGCAGCTAGGTTAGTCAAGTATCTTTATGAAATAGAAAGAAAATTAAAATCACCCACTCATCCAAATTTAATTGTGACCCGTTATCGGATCCACGTACAGATCTATTTTTTTGCTCAATTAATTAAATGTGAATTCGGTCTCCCATACATATGTGGATAGACTTTCCCCATGCTGGTCTATCATCTTACCACAAAACATTACAATGCTTTTGTTATAAGGCGAACAATACACACATTCTGGTAGGTACAGTAATGCTCTAATTAATCGACTCCTTAAACACAGCAGAATTATGGGTAACTTTTCAGGATTTAGTCGGAAATATGGCTTGTTGCCATTCATCGGAAAGCTCTCAGGGAGAGCTTTCTGATGAATGGCAACAAGCCATATTTCCGACTAAATCCTGAAAAGTTACCCATAATTCTGCTGTGTTTAAGGAGTCGATTAATTAGAGCATTACTGTATAAGGCCCTGCATGATAAAACTATTAGGAATAACATGAAGCTGTCAGACATTGTGTTGTCTCCAGAAAATATTAACAGCCCTTATCCCTTTTAACAGCCCTTAAGTATAAGCTGTCAGGCTGTTAAAGACATCATGGACTTGTTCGGGTGCATGAAACTGATAATTAGTTAGTACTCAGGCTGGCAGAATGTGGAATTCTACTAACATCGCCGATAATCTGAAGCAAATCAACCATACCACTACAAAGCTAGAAAAAACGATTTTGCCATCGAGAGTCCCTGCATTTAATTTATATATAAGAATGACGGTGTGTGTCAATTTGGATATAATATTTGTAAAAATAACTACCTTGAGCAAGATTATGCTCCTTTTCTATTTGATCATCCCAACAGAGTGTTTCACATCACTTTAATACACCACAACACCCCCCAAAATATTTTTGTACTTTCCTTATGATAAGGCCAAACAAAAAAAGATATTTGATTTTCAGGCAATTATTTTTGAAAATCAATGAGGGAGCGAGGGTTTGATTTTGATTTTTTACTGACCATAGACTGGCATAGTAAGCATGGGTTATTATACCTTCACAGGTCCAGAGAAATGTAGGGAGAACTTTCTAATGGATATAAACTAATTTAATCTGATACATGCATGTATAACGAATGAAAAATTATGACATTGTACTACCCATACATCATATACATGTCGGGATTACCTAGAATGATATACATGTATATTGATATGATTTTAACATCGGCACCAGTCGCACTATTAATTTTTAACAACACGCAGAACTACATATCCGATTCATATAAAAATACGGAACGTAAACAGTTGAAATGAAAAGATAAAGTGATCTTCCAAAATAGAAAGTCTTGATTCACTTATTCTGCTGACTAATTAGAGACTGCATATGTACTGCAATGATGATAGACAATAACACTTCAAATAACCATCATAAACATGGCCAATATACACCGCTTGTTAAACTGTATTGCCCTCCGGTTTGAGAACCTTCGATCGCAATAGTGTATCTTGCAGTGTTACTTACTTACTATGCAAAGGTCGCAAAGAAAATATCTAACGTCCTGCTGATCTTTTACAAAATATTTCAACACATTTGACCAATAAACTTGGCGGCTTGGTCAGCCGATAGTATTATAAGTAACATTTTATTATCAATTTTGCAAGTCACTAAAATTGGCTAAATATATGTGCCATCCTGCTATAACATCTAGTTTTCACTATTGATAAACCTCAGACCATATATAGGCCCCCTATACACGTACATGTACATGGAGCTAAATGATATAGTTATGTACATGTAGATAGGAGTCTATATGAAAGTGTCAATGACACTGTAGCTCAACTTGGAAAGGGAATAATTTAATATATTACAGTCAATGGAGCGATTAGGAATGTGGAAAGTTGAATGTCTAATACTAGTTTATAGACATGAAGAGAAAAGTAAAATCCAAGATGGCTGCTGGCGGCCATGTTTTCGGCCGAATGACCCCAAAATGAGTCGTTCCCATCTACATGTCATCGTTAACATCAATGACAAATTTTATGACGATCAGACTAAAGGTACGACCTGTAGCCCATGCTAAAGAATTTAGTCATACAAAGAGTAAAATCCAAGATGGCTGCTGGCGGCCATGTTTTTTGGCCGATTGACCCCAAAATGACTCGTTCCAATCTACATGTCATTGTTAACATCCATGAAAAATTTTATGTTGATCAGACTAAAGGTACGACCTGTAGCCCGTGCTAAAGAATTTAGTCATACAAAGAGTAAAATCCAAGATGGCTGCTGGCGGCCACGTTTTTTCGCCAAATGACCCCAAAATTACTCGTTCCCATCTACATATCAACATTAACATCCAGGACAAATTTCATGATGATCAGACGAATAGTACGACCTGTGGCCCGTGCTAATGGATTAAATTTTGAAATCCAAGATGGCCGCTGGCGGCCATGTTTTTTGTCCGAATGACCCCAAAATGACTCGTTCCCCATTTATATTCCAATTTCAACAGCCATGAAAATTTTTATGATGATCAGACTAAAGGTACGACCTGTAGCCCGTGCTAAAGGATTTAGTCATACAAAGAGTAAAATCCAAGATGGCTGCTGGCGGCCATCTTTTTTGGCCGAATGACCCCAAAATGACTCGTTCCCATCTACATGTCATTATTAACATTCATGAAAATTTTTATGATGATCAGACTAAAGATACAACCTGTAGCCCGTGCTAAAGGATTTAGTCATACAAAGAGTAAAATCCAAGATGGCTGCTGGCGACCATGTTTTTTGGCCGATTGACCCCAAAATTACTCGTTCCCATCTACATGTCATTATTAACATTCATGAAAATTTTTATGATGATCAGACTAAAGGTACGACCTGCAGCCCGTGATAAAGAATTTAGTCATACAAAGAGTAAAATCTAAGATGGCTGCTGGTGGCCATGTTTTTTGGCCGAATGACCCCAAAATTACTCGTTCTCATCTACATGTAAATATTATCATCCATGACAAATTTCATGATGATCAGACAATCAGTACGACCTGTGGCCCGTGCTAATGGATTAAATTTTGAAATCCAAGATGGCCGCTGGCGGCCATGTTTTTTGTCCGAATGACCCCAAAATGACTCGTTCCCATCTACATTCCAATATCAACAGCCATGACAAATTTTATAATGATCAGACTAAAGGTACGACCTGTAGCCCGTGCTAAAGGATTTAGTCATACAAAGAGTAAAATCCAAGATGGCTGCTGACGGCCATGTTTTTTGGCCGAATGACCCCAAAATGACTCGTTCCCATCTACATGTGATTATTAACATTCTTGACAAATTTTATGATGATCAGACTAAAAGTAGGACCTGTAGCCCGTGCTAAAGGATTTAGTCATGCAAAGAGTAAAATCCAAGACGGCTGCTGGCGGCCATGTTTTTTGGCCGATTGACTCCAAAATGACTCGTTCCAATCTACATGTCATTGTTAACATCCATGACAGATTTTATGATGATCAGACTAAAGGTACGACCTGTAGCCCGTGCTAAAGAATTTAGTCATACAAAGAGTAAAATCCAAGATGGCTGCTGGCGGCCATGTTTTTGGGCCGAATGACCCCAAAATTACTCGTTCCCATCTACATGTCAATATTATCATCCATGACAAATTCCATGATGATCAGACGAACAGTGCGACCTGTGGCCCGTGCTAATGGATTGAATTTTGAAAACAAAGATGGCCACTGGCGGCCATGTTTTTTGTCCGAATGACCCCAAAATGACTCGTTCCCATCTACATTCCAATTTCAACAGCCATGATAAATTTCATGATTATCAGACTAAAGGTACGACCTGTAGCCCGTGCTAAAGGATTTAGTCATACAAAGAGTAAAATCCAAGATGGCTGCTGGCGGCCATGTTTTTTGCCCGAATAACCCAAAAATGACTCGTTCCCATCTACATGTCATTGTTAACATCCATGACAAATTTTATGACGATCTGACTAAAGGTACGACCTGTAGCCCGTGCTAAAGGATTTAGTCATGCAAAGAGTAAAATCGAAGATGGCTGCTGGCGGCCATGTTTTTTGGCCGAATGACCTCAATATTACTTGTTCCCATCTACATGTCAATATTAACATCCATGACAAATTTCATGACGATCAGATGAACAGTACGGCCTGTAGCCCGTGCTAATGGATTGAATTTTGAAATCTAAGATGGCCACTGGCGGCCATGTTTTTTTTTCCGTATGACCCCAAAATGAATCATTCCGGTACAAATGTTGATGTCAACAGCTATGACAAATTTCATAATGATCCGATCAAAGATACGACCTGTAGCCTCTATTGTTGACGCCGCCCGTACACACGCACACACAGACGACGGACGACAAAGCCATGGCAATAGCTCAAACTTTACAAAGTAAAGTTGAGCTAATAAGGCTAAATAGTGGACAAACCTGAGTAAATTTAAATGTAGAAACAAATATGCATTACTTTTTTTATTTTTCCAGCCCCGACATACATGTACCCCCCTCTCCCCCCTTGTGTCTGGAATAAAATCAGCAGACCCCCGTCCCTGTATTATTACAACTTTTTGTTGAAACGTGAGGGATATGCTATTAAAGTACATGTAGTATTTGAGAGTAAACTTTTTTGCAATAACAAACAAAACATCAATAAGTTAGCCTCATTTTCAGTCTGCGGCAAAGGACAAAATATTTTGAATACATGTATATATAGGTCTATCATATAATGATAATTTATTCTGGAACATTTGTGCAAGTGCCACATTTCTGTTCATTCCTGTTATTCGAAACTGATGGTTCCAGTGTGATTTTCTGTTTCCTCGGTGGTCTCATGGGTCGATTACTCTCATGATTAACTGTCCATGCGCCTAAACTCTCATTTGCATAGTAATCCATAGGATACCGGTCATGCCATGTCATGTCTTCTAAAGCAACAGACATTTCATATGGAGTCAGAAGTGGTTTATCAAACGCTAGTCCCCAATCGATTGACAGGCGGGGACAAGCTACTTGCACCCAGGCGTCAACTCCATCAAATAACTTCAGTTTATCGGGAAATATCTCAGAAAGCAGAAGTGTAATGCAATGTTTTTCATGCTTCTCTAAAGACTTTTTCAAATTATCAAGAACTTTTGGTGACCCCTGTCGCCCGAGGGTGCCTAAAATGATGCCAACTTTTAATGCTCTCCTCGCGACATCAATGGCTTTCTTTCGATTTTGGTGCATCAGGTCTATGTCATAGTGTTCCCTGGAGAAGATCTTTGAATATGGGTCGTATCTGTAGGCATGGACACTTGGATTGTGGATCATAATTGACTCTAAGTGAAATCTTCCATCACCGAGGTATATAACATGATCGATGCCATTAAGAATGGGTGAGGTGCAGCCAAGGATTTCTCCTGGAGATAATGGTTTACTCTGGGGAATAGTCACTTTAAAGTGTTCCTTTAGTTCTTTGGCAACTGTCTGCAGTGTCGTTACAAACTGGATCGTGCTTACAAGCGCAATGCTGCTCCCTTCTTCAAAATTAAACTTCAGAGTTTCCAAGAAATGAACAATATCAATTTTGATGTCAACAAAAACGTAAAGCATTTGTATGTCTCCTGTTTTGTCGACTGGGATAAGGCAGCTGTGACCATAATGCACTAAAAGTTCACACCCTAGAGCGCGTGCAGTGAAGTCATCGACACAACATGCACCGTATGTGACGTCGCCCATTATCAGAGTGTCCGCATCAGTGAACTTTTCAATAATATCAGAAATCACACATGAGAATATAAGAAGTCCTTCCGGAAACTGTAGAGCAACACGTTTTGCACCCGTGGTCCTTACTTTCCATATAGTTTTATGAATCTCGAAATTGTAGTTTTCAGGCAGTTGTCTGATCTCTTCTTGTAGTTCCTTGTCGTTGAGAATTTCATCTGGAATTCGGTTCACGGATCGTTTGGTGGGTGCTGTGACACGTTTCCTGGTTGGATCCGCTTTGACAACCACAATCTTTCTGCCATCTGCGTTCACATCTGGGTCCATGTCGAATGGTTTCTCTTTCCAAGCGACTGAAATCTACAACTACAAATAAACACGTGGTCTTGTTTATATCCGGTAAAATATACGGAAACCAACGTTTAAAATAATTTACAACATAAAAAAAACATGTGCTGCAACGCATATGGTTTACGCATTTGTTAAATTTGACAAGTTATATATATGAAAATGATGTACAGGGGGTCATATACCAAATTACCAATACCATACACCATACACGACATGGCCAAGTATGTAATGTTTGAGCGATCGGTCTTCCATACGCAAATATATTTCTTTCAGAACAGGTGCGACCTCTGTCGTGGAAAACCCCAAAACGCGTGATTCGCCATTTTTGTTTTCTTTTGGACAGAATCGTAACAAATTTTTTCGAAAAAAAGGCAGTTTTCTGCAAATATTATAACATAAAATGACAGAATACGTTCGCGTGGCAGATGGGGAAATGGAGGAGCCCATTGAAATTCCAAGCGAAGAAGACGGCACGCTACTTTTGTCGACCGTTTCGGGCCAGTTTCCCGGCGCCAGCGGTCTGAAATACCGAAATCTTGATACTGGCTCATACCGTGGGATTCGACTCGTCGATGGCAATCTCCATCCACCAGATGTCATGTGGGGATCACATGTCTACGTTGCAGTTTTTCCCAAAAATTTTGCACTTTCAGGTTAGCAATTTCCTATTCAATTTCATGTCATGAATTTGTCCCGAATCAATGATCAGGAAGTCGGTAGCGTACTGGTCTCTCAGTCTCATGCTATTGGCTAGCGGACCGGGGATCCAAACCTGGTCAGGGTATTCTGACAAAAATCAGATACCAACTTTGTCAGGCTGAAAAGTCTCATTCGAGATCACTGAATAAAGATCCGAATGCAAAATTGCCCCCATTACAACACTTGTCCAGGTATGTTGTCGTGGGTGCACAGTACGCTGTCAGATCGTGCGCTGACATTAATGGCTGATGTAATTTTTATGTTAATAAAGTGCATCATATTCATAAACCACCGGTAATGACTAATGAGCATAATGTATTCAATACGAGCACAGTTCTCGGAAATGTCATGGTTATAATATTTGTGAGTTCATTGGAACCAACATAGCGATTAATTTAATAGCCACACATACACGCAATATAAAAGTAGGAATGCACGACAGACCGACGGTGGTTCCTAAAAAAAGTAATCTAATGTTACGGAAACTATAAGTTTCAGCAAACTTCCACGTCAAAATCGCCGGCTTATTTTAGTTAATGTTGAAAGGATGTCATTCTAAATTACATGAAGGCTAGGGTCCTGCGAATATTCGAGATTCAATTCGAAAGTCAAATTTGATTTGAATTCGAGTCGAAATTTCAAATATACGCTGATGAAAAAGTAGGCTGTTTATGGACAAGTGTACTCGTCGATCTAAGCTGTTTCTGTTCCATTTAATTCCCGAAAATTATGAATATATGTACCTTACAATTCTTATTGTACATCACGAATGTTCGCATGCTATTGGGGAGAATTTTGTATACAAACAATGACGTCACAGCGACCACTTGTGTTGGCTGCTGGTAGGCAAAACAAAGGCCAGCTGTGTATAGATAAACACAGAAACACACAATGGTGTCTCGCAAAACATCCTATACTTTCCTCTTATACATGAAATATTTAACGTAAAGTTCTTCCAGTACCACAATAACATATATGTACGTGAACACTGGCGCGGATTATAATTATAACTGACGATTTTGTGACGATATTTCGACAGTGGTCATGCGGTTACTGCGGGTGTTATTGTTTTGTATTTGTTAAATTCGCCCGGGTGTTCCATTTACTAGCGCACACACACACGCGCGATATATAAAATGCATCACCAAGTTCAAGTATTTGGTTGCAATTGTGTCCACCATGCATATTCATTTTATATCAATAACACGTGCAGCGACGAATGCAATTGTAATTTGGTCTCTCTGTTAGCTTATCATGCAGTTAGTGAATTGTCCCATTAGGTATAGATGTTGATTGACTGACATTGTAACGATCAAAATATATGAATTTATAAAATCAAGGAACATGGCTCACATACGAGCGGAAATTAGTACCCAATGTTCTTTATTTACTAGGTATATGCACCAGTTAAGGACCGTTTGGACATGCGACGTCCGTATATTTAATTTCAAAGGCGAGATAAGACGTCGATAAAAATGTATTACCAAGTCACATATTGTCCATTTCTTTTGAAACATATAAACTGAGATAAACGCTCTTTGTTCGTGCGAAATTCTGAACATAGTAACGACAAACACTCTTTATTGATTCGTGTGCAAGAAACATTTTTTGAAACATGAGTGTGTCTTTTTCGGGTGCAGGTCAAGTGATACTCAAACCAACTGATACTCTCGGAAAAAAGTCAAGTGATACCTAATCTCGAGTCAACTGGTACCTTCTTTTCGAGTCAACTAATACTTTTCTGAGACAAATGATACCTTTTATTATTTTAGTGCAATTATAATTTCTCTTGTCAAATTTTTATAGAACTGGACTCGGAATTAGGTATCACTTGTCTCGGGTGTCATTTTCATAGAACTGGACTCGGAATTAGGTATCACTTGTCTCGGTGTCACTATCTCTTGTCTCGGGTATCACTGAACTCGCGGAATTAGGTATCACTTGTCTCAGGTATCACTGAACTCGGAATTGGGTATCACTTGTCTCGGGTATAACTGAACTCTCGGAATTAGGTATCACTTGTCTCGGGTATAACTGAACTCGGAATTGGGTATCACTTGTCTCAGGTATCACTGAACTCGGAATTGGGTATCACTTGTCTCGGGTATAACTGAACTCGGAATTAGGTATCACTTGTCTCAGGTATCACTGAACTCGGAATTGGGTATCACTTGTTCCGGTATATAGCATTTAACTCGGAATTAAGTATCACTTGTCTCGGGTATCACTGAACTCTCGGAATTAGGTATCACTTGTCTCGGGTATAACTGAACTCGGAATTGGGTATCACTTGTTCCGGTATATAGCATTTAACTCGGAATTAAGTATCACTTGTCTCAGGTATCACTGAACTCGGAATTAGGTATCACTTGTCTCGGGTATCACTGAACTCGGAATTTGGTATCACTTGTCCCGGGTAGCATTTAACTCGGAATTAAGTATCACTTGTCTCAGGTATCACTGAACTCGGAATTAGGTATCACTTGTCTCGGGTATCACTGAACTCGGAATTAGGTATCACTTGTCTCAGGTATCACTGAACTCGGAACTGGGTATCACTTGTCTCAGGTATCACTGAACTCGGAATTGGGTATCACTTGTTCCGGTATATAACATTTAACTCGGAATTAAGTATCACTTGTTTTATGACACCAACGCGTCTTTCTGGAACATATAATGTTCGTACTAGTAGAAAGTATCGTTTAAGTATTTATCATCTATATATAAATTTCGATGCCGGGAAAACTTCAAAGGCGAATACATTATTACAAGTGTATTTTGGAGCGCAAACCGCCAAGTGCATGGCTTTAGTACAAGGGATGGTCGATGACAACATGCAGGTCGACAGATATACGAACTAGACCAGGATGGGCTCCCAGGGTGATCGTAAAGATCGACAGACCTTCTCATTCACCCTATATGCATGCATGTAGTATGCATCCCGGTTCAATAAGTCAAGAGATGTGGAAAACATGGATCCAGTAGAACACTTACACACAAGAAAACCATAGTCAGAAATGGTAACGCCACCAATATCATATTATTAGCCATAAATATAAATTATAATGCAATTATTCTATAAAATAGCTTTCAAATTTTATGTGGGAAATTTGCATACTTCCATATTTCAAGTTTTCCCGTTTCTCGTGTCATACATTACTTTCTTCAAACTGTCTTCTTTATTACACAAGCTGATGGGCCCGACTTCGCCCGGCCTGTTTCCCATCTGATTTCTGGTGAAAGACGCGATTTGACCTTCAATTGACTATTTCGAAAGTCAAGGTCAGGTCAGGGGCATGATTTGACCCGTCCAAAACACCCCCATCCGGAGAAACGTACCCCTAGGTATCAAATTTCGTCGAAATCCGTCCGTTTTACACCACTTGACCTTTAATGAACAATTTTGAAGGTCAAGGTAAGGTCGGAGTCATGATTTGACCCGTCCAAAACACTCCCCCGACAAAAGTACCCATAGGTATCAAATTTCGTCGAAATCCATCCGTTTTATCCGATTTGACCTTTGATTGACCACAGTGAAGGTCAAGGTCACGCCGAGTTCACGATTTGACCTGTTCAAACTCTCCCCGGACAAAAGTATCCCTAGGTATCAAATTTCGTCGAAATTTGTCCGTTTTACCCAAATTTACCTTGCGTTGACAGTTTTAAAGGTCAAGGTCAGGTCGGGGTCACACCCAAAACACTTCCCGGACACAAATACCCATAAGTATCAAATTACGTTGAAATCTATGGAAAGCCGAAGAGGACATGTTGGTTGCTAATTGCTAGATATACGACGCGGTATTTTAAAGGTGTTTCAAACTAGGAGATAGAAGTATTCTGCGTTTGAAATGGTGATGAATTATAGTATTTTATTCAAATTTTATGGCATAAATTGTTATTAAAACCGTATATACTATACAAAAATGAATGACTCGAAAATTAAGTGGGCCTTTAAACAAAGTCACAATTGCAGTTAGGCTCATCTCATACTCGTCCATTCAGCGATATTCTGCTGCGCAGTTTGTTATAGCCTCCAGTATTCATTGAGCGTTATAGCCCCAACTGTTATAATTCGCCTTTAGCAGGCGTACTTTTGCCTCAGATTATTGAGATATTAGGTCACACGTAATAATACAAACGCCCAGTGGATTATCGATCGACCACACAATATGAAAAAATCTACACCAGTGTACACCCACTGTGTGGCGGTAATAAAGAGCGTTTCTCATTAGCCGTAATATTTTGGTAAAACGCTAACCATTTTGTATCACTTGTGTGCTGATTACTATATATATGGCCAATACCAGCTCGTTGGTATTGGGTTTATTTTGAGGTTACAAGATCGGTTTACACAATGCTTCATTTCTTCCCAAATATATATAACACATCCTTAGAATAGTGTACATATACAAAATGGGTGATCAAGATCGAGAAATGAAAGTCTTTCCGTTTATAATGTTATTATATGCGTTTTATTTCTTAAAATCGTTGACTAGTTATATTTGAACTACAAGATTTCCTTCTATGATAATATTTACTACCCCCCCCCCCCCCCCCCGGCGAGAGGACAAAAAAAATGGAACATGAGATGACAAAATAAATATTTTTAAGCCACGTGGCTGTTTTCGCACCAAAATACACTTAATATATAGACCGGTGTATGCGTTTTATTTTCGGGTGCATAATTCTAAAAATCGTTGACTACAGTTATATTTGAACTATAATATTTCCTTCTATAATCATCTGAGCATATACCAAAACACATTTGGACAATTCTCTAAATGAATAAATATATAACGGTACAAAGTGATAACCATGAATATTTGTACGCATTAAAATTACATATGAAGGATCTTGATAATTTTTATGTGCATGATCGATAGAGGATGTTTCTTCATTAAGTTATATAAAGGATTCCAATAATTTAAGTTCCCAATCCAAAAATTAAAAAAAATAGATCGATGGATTTCAATTTTAAATTGTCCTCAAACTATAAGAATAATTTTAATATTAATCGACGTTGTATGCATGTAACAATCATTCGAAAAATTAACTGACGCAAGTGTAGATCATTCCCGGACATTTTCATGATGGGCGGCGTTAACACATTTGGGCGTGGTTTGTAGCTGTCACATTCTGCGCATATCCAAAAGCATCCAATCGCTGACGCGGAGTCGCATCGATTTTTCGCGCTGGAAATATTATCTGATAACAAGCGTTTAGTTCTTGTTCGACTTTCATAGGGTACATATCGTAAAAAATATATCATAATTTAATTATAAAAATTAACGCATTACTTCAAAATTCCTGTAAATATGACAATTAGATGTTGAAGCAAACACACGAAGTGATACTCTAATTTAGTAATTGATGCCTGGCATAAAAGTTAGAATTCTAAAAGCCACTTGAACTATTTATAACTAAATATAACTATAAGAAAGCAGTGTTCGAGATTCTAATCGGTGATACTTTATAGTTAGTAATTGATGACGGGCGTCAAAGTTGTATAATAAATAAAAGTGTAAAACCGTTTGCTGCTTTTTGCTTAATAAATAGTTTTGGTAATTTGGTCGACGTTTCGAGAAACTGGTAAAATACCAACTGAACTAATTAACGAATTGTCAGTGTTATTTGGTTCACCATATTGGGTGCAGGACAAGTGATACCCAAACCAACTGATACTCTCGGAAAAAAAAGGTCAAGTGATACCTAATCTCGAGTAAACTGATACCTTCTTTTCACCTGAACTGCAGATCGCGTGTTCTGCGACAGCCGGGAAAACTGTGAGTAACATGTTTTTGTTTGCAAAGTGATACTCTAATTGGTCAAGTGATACCCAAAATTGCTGTGTCATTGGTTCAGGTCTTTTTTTGCGTCAAATGTATCTAAATCAAAATTTTTGATAAAAGGTACCATTTGACTCAAAAAGGTATCAGATGACTTGGCCATCTTGGGTATCAGTTGACCGATTTGGGTATCACTTTGTATGGTATCACTTGACTCGGGTATCACTTGACTGTAAGCCGTCTTTTTCTACCATTGTACGTTGCAGAAATATTCACATTTGTTCAAATCGTCATCAACAGAAGGAATATTAAAATATACATAGTTTTGTTCATATGCCAAACATAATTAATCAGCACGTAAATAGTATATCGTCGTTAGTGATGTACCGATTATCGGTATCGGCTATCGGATCGGGCCGATATATGTTGTATCGGCAAGATATCGGTATCGGTAAAATTTAGTCTCCCGACCGATATCGTTAACCGATACATGTCGCGTCCTTTGTGAACGTTGTTACACCAATTCCGACTTTAATATTAAATAAATGACGGGAATTTCCAGAAAAAATAGCGACTATTTTACGCACTGGTCAGCCCTCCATCACATACAGTGATATACCATGATCATGATGACAACATCGACATGAGACTGTTGGTACACTCATGACCCAAATAAACATTTCCAAAGGTACCGTAGTTCGGTACGCTTAATAATTAAAGTTAAAACATAAACTGTATACAATTCACATTACTTGTGAGTGCCGAGTAGCACATGTTGAAAGCGAATAACTGACGCCCCTGGCATTAGCGTGAGAATGGAATCTTCCTGTGAGTGAATCAGACTGATGTACCGGTATCATTTAGTGATGTATTCATGGGGGTGTGGAATTAATTCTGCACCACGTGCGACAGTAAGTTGTCACATTGTTATGATATTCCCAAGGCGGATGCCGGGCGGTAAGATCAAACGATTATTTGCATGCATTTGATGTCATCGAGTAGGAATCACTAACAAGCCACGTGTTGACAGATGACACAGTAAACTAAAAATCATAGTGTTATAAATAGACGAGTCACTTGACCAGTTTGCATTAAAGTCGCCGCAGTCGTTACTCGCTATTCCTCAATATATAGAAACATCACGTGTTAACAACAGTTAAGTGTGTGTGTTTAAAGTCATTTTGTTTCAAATTGATTGACATTCTGGTATACGATGACTGAAGATGGAGGAGGTGACTAACTTGTTTGATAGAACCATCCGAACCAATCAGAGTGCTCTGTGGGCGGGATTTGTATCTGCTGTCATGGGCAGAGAAAATGTCAACAATTTATGCGGGACATTGTAGGTGTTATTAAACGCAAGTTCAACTTCTGAAAAAGATTGAGTTTGGCAAATTGAAATTGAAATTGCCGTCATTGACTCAAATGGATTACTAGTATGGACTGATTCCGTAAGGCACGGTAACGGAATCAAACAAATATTGAGGAAATCTTATGAATGCAACGAAATATTAAATCGTTTTGCCAGGGTTTTTGGGGAACGTAAACTAAACTTTTTTTGCAACCAGGTTATTGCAATATCGGTTCTTTGCCGACAATATTTTGTAATTTAAAAGACAAATTGATATGGAGTTTGGTTCACGTACAAGACTTATCGGTATCTGTATCGGATCGGCCGATAATTCTACTGAAAATATCGGCTATCGGCTTTTACCGATAACCCCCGTATCGTTACATCACTAATCGTCGTCAAGACGTACGATGGTGTACGTAAACAAGAGCCTGCTCGTGTTACAGAAGTTGTGTTTCTGTTTACATAACACAGCGCAATTCTATTGGTTTATCATACAAAAAAATTATATACATGTAAATGCTCTTTATTATTTCCATATCAGGAAAACAGTAAAAAAAAGGCTCTTTATGTTTACCATATCCGGATCTAAACAAAAGCCAGGAAATGTAACGTTTTTTTATTTTGTTTACATAACAAAGGGGGAAATTGACAATAACATAGTAACATACTGTTTATTCCATATTTCTGATTGTTTTTTAAAACAAAATCTGTCTTTTTACTATTCTTACTATTTTTACTATTCTTTCTGTTTATGGCGATTTTTGACGGAAGTGAATATTTCAACAGCATACCCCCACCAACGCAGCCCGTATCTTTTAACAACTTGTTTCAAAGGTTTCAAATATTCTCTTAACTGAGTTGTACCATACACAAGAAAAAACACTGCCTCGCCCATCTTTACCATCGGGTGAATATCCTTGCGCCCCATGCATGCTATTTAGAAACGGGAGTACAAAATAATAAATTTCTAGACAAATACATTCAAACGAAAGAGAAATAAAATAAACACAGCCAGGTGTATATATGTACTAGTATATATAGGAATTTACATCGGCGCTAGTGAAAATGATAGAAGTCGCGTTGAGAATTGCACCGAACTCGGGGAAGTTTTTTAATTGTCACAACCATTTAGCGATCAAATTGAAAATATAAACAAAAGCTGAAGTAGTCATTCAACTCCATAGATGTTTTATTCTGATGATAGTATTTCATGAATTCGTCGATTACAATTATTCCGCGTATCATATACACATGTCTTTGATATAAACAATCTACCTTAATCTGAACATATAAGTTGTTATATTTATCAAACTGAAATATAAACATGAAAAATTGGAACACCCATTAACATAACAACTATTCCCATATTTTGTTTTTGCCGTTTATCTTTCTTTGTTGTTCATACATATTTTTTAAACACGCATATTTTGACCGCACTTCAGTGTAAACAAAGAACATCTGGTAGACACTGGTCAATTTTTTGCCTACCACTGCTAGGAACACGTGATGTGTGACGTCATCAAATCTTGCCCTATTAAATATAAGTATAGCCAGTAATTAGCCACTATGGGATGACTAAATATGTTCTGAATTCCAGCTTCGAACATGGTAGTCAAAAGCTCGGAGATTGCCGATAGACCGACGACGCGCGAAAATTATAATAGCTATGAAACTGAGCAACCGCTAGCATTATCTGCCATCTATCCGTCTAAGATTCCGCGTTATGTAATATCACTTTGAATGTAAACAACACGTGTTCCCGGCATCGAGATGCAACACACAGGTATGACTTGATTCAATATTCGATATTCGATTTGATTTCGTCAATTCTATTCGATATTCGATTCGGTAAAAATCTCCAATTCGCAGGACCCTAATTAAGGCAATAAAAAAGATATGTGTTTCCGGTGATCCACTCGCCTCTATTCCACCTTATCATCTGCTCGAGACATGTTATTTCATCACAAAAAACAAACATGGAGCCGATTTAGTATCACACTGTATTTAATTTTTTTTTGGTGAAATATGATGTTGGGTTATGTATCGAATTCATAAAACGAGAATATCCACATTTAACTATTATAGTTGAATATAACTATAATAGTTGAATTCAGGATGTCCCTGACCTGTTAGTTGTGTACCACAATCGCATCTACAGAATCATACAAATCTGTTTATCCAAGATGAAAATCTTCATTCAAACTATCGGCTGTATCGCAAGATGCCGTTCGCAATGTCTAGACAACGGTATTTGTAAGCTAAAATCTAATTGGCTGCATTTATGCCTAGTTTAATGATACGTTCTTAAAGAAGTTTTAATGTATAAATGCCATAATGCACCTGTTGGAATGTGCATGAAACCACATTAACAACCATGACATAACCACAAGTGTTTCATTGAGGTGCCTCGATTACCATTGTTGAAACCTGAATTTGCTGTTTATTGTCCCCCGAAAAAAAATATTTCGGGGGACTATTAAAATAGCCGGTGTCCGTGCGTGTGTCCGGAAATGGTTTCTGGATGATAACTTTAGTTTCGGTTATTAAATCAAAAGCAAATTTCATAGGTGAGTTTATCAGACCAAACTACAGGTCAAGTTCGAATATGGGTTTGCTCCGCCCATTTTTGCGAGAGTTATGGCCCTTTTTTACTTAGAATCTTGTAATTTTCTGGTTTCTGGATGATAACTTCAGTTTGTGTGATCATATCTGAGCCAAATTTGGTATGTGAGTTTATCAGCCCTATGTACAGGTCAAGTTCGAATATGGGTATGCTCCGCCCATTTTTGCGAGAGTTGTGGCCCTTTTTCGACTTGTTTTACTTAGAAAATTTCTCACTTTTTCGGTTTCCGGATGATATCTCAAGTTTGGATCCTTTAATTGCAAATACCGTTTTTATGTGGATCAGCCATATAAAGATACAGATCAAGTTCGAATTTGAGTTTGATCTGATGATTTTTCTCAGAGTTATGGGCTTTTCGACTTAGAAAATTCATTTTTTCTTGTAATTTTCTTCAGTTTGTGCCAATTTGAAGTTATATTTTGACTTTAAGAGTTTTTTTAAGATTTGGTTATTTGTATGAATGTCAGTAATGAGACAATGCACAAGTGTCTTATCCATATAGTATACTTCTACAAAGCCTCTGCTCCAAATGAAGCCACCGGTTCGGGGGACACTGTGGCCGAGCAGCCTTTTATTATGACATTGCACTCATCGACATATATCAGAGCATGAAAGTTGCACATAGATTGTAATCATCCCATCCATATCACATGCAACACACTTTTCCCTAGATTACCACTTGTGCTTCCATACATTGTCTTCTCATAATAGTGTACATGCTACCAGCGTATCCGCTAGGGTTTAAATGTTGGGGGCCCCTTTCTCATGGTTAGGAGAAAGGCACAATTGCCATCATCGCCAATGTTGATGAGGAAAATACACCTACTAATACAGTATACATGTACATTTAACTGGCTTCTAGTAATTTCTACTCTGGTTATTTCATAGTTCAAACGATGTGCCCAACTCCAATGGACTAGCCCATTTTCGTATAGACAGATAAACAATGGCAATCAACGGCGACTGCCAACACTTTTACAAATTGGATTGACTGATCGATAGCCACGTGCTTTCTGCATTTCTCGACCATTGACCTCCAAGTACGGTATGGAGTTCATCAAGGTTTGCCAAGTGGTTTCGTCAATCAACACATGGTACAAGAGTTCTCTACCTTGCTATGATCGAGTCTATTCATTTACGGAGGGTGCTGCTTGCAGTTTGTCATTTCATTATAATATAACTTATATACTGTCTTCTGTGCTTCACAGAGAACAAAAGGAAGGGTGGCGATGAGATAGATAATCCAATTGCTAAAACCAAGAGGTTAGAGAAGGAAAAGAAATGCAGTGATTTAATTGTCCTGGGCTTGCCATGGAAGAGTGAAGAAGACGACCTGCGAAATTATTTCGGCAAATTTGGGGAACTGCTGCTTGTGCAGGTAATCTTGACTTGCATGTATTTTGTTGGATTTTATTGCCATTTTGCAACTTGTAGGGTACACCCATTACAAACTTGAAAGTTACAAACATGACTAAACAATATCACCCATTCAGCTGTAGTGTCATTGACAAATTACTACCACTTTGTGGGGCATTCTATACACCATATCACAATTTACCCGGCCGTTTAGAAGCAGTAATAATGCTCAATACATGTACGTCACGTGACTTGTTTAAGAATCTCCAATTTTCGTGGTAGTCTCATAGAAACGTCCTTCGCTTCAACTACTTTCTCTATTGATTACACTTCACCTGATGAATTCCATAAAATTTGTAATTTCAATGTCTACCAAAAGTGAATTCTGATAATGACATAGTATGCTGAAATCATGCAGTACTACGGTATCTAAAAAGTTGAATGATTAAAATTATGTTTGTTTCAATTTATTTTGCTTCCAAATATTGTTTAAGATAGCCCACATTTTTCAACAGTTGAAGTGGTAACAATAGTAATTGCATGACATTGTCGGGTATTGTGTAATAACGCCCCCCCCCCCCCCCCCCCCCCCCCCCTAGAATTGATTAACAGCCCTTCATCATATTAACAGCCCGCGACTTCATCTTGGGGCCTATAAGAAGCTGTTGGGCTGTTAATCATTTATGTTGAGCCGATATTACACCACAACGCCCTACAAAATCATGTTATTGTTATATTACATGATGCAAAGTTGCAAAGCATGGCCAATTTGGTGAATTTTCTATTATCAGACTAGTCAATTAATAGGATAAAAACAAGGCTTGTCCAGATCATACAGATACTTAAATTGATATTCACACATGTTATTTGGGCCAGATCTAGATGATATGTCTAAATCATTGCTGTGCGATCAATAAAACATTGACAATATCTCATTTCCATTCCCGTGTCTGGAAAGACTTTTTTTAGTCATAAAAATTGTCGTTTCATAATAAAATAAAGGGGTCCTTTTTTTCTTCTGGTCATTTTTGTACGAAGATCGCACAACAACTTATAGGACAGAAAGAAATTACTTTTCTCAGCTCAATATCGAAGAGCAGGGTTCATACTGGCCAAACATTTCTTTTGGCCAATTTTTTGGCCACATTATGAACTTGTTTGGCCTGGCATTTTTTTGGGAACTTTGACCAAATTAAAAAAACTAAATATAGGATCATTGAGAAAAACGAAACTAAAAAAAAATAATAATAGTAAAATTAAAGAAAAAGTGAATAAAAAAGAAAAGAAGAAAAGATGGTCTTATACATGTATATAACGGTATATGGTCAAATTTATTCTGTTAGTGTGCTTCAATAAGAGCAACCAAAAAAATAAGGTCTGCATGCACAAGCCTTGAAATAGGGTGTCTGTCATTTGCAGAATGAGGTCCCCAGAGGGTGAATTTAGTGATTATGCGGGGTAGCATCACCAAATTCACCCTCTGGGAACCTCATTCTGCTGAGGGGTAAGCAGATTGAGGTGCCCAGAGGGTGAATTTGGTGATGCTAGCCCACTATGCGGGGTAGCATCACTAAATTCACCCTCTGGGGACCTCATTCTGCAAATGACAGACACCCTATTTCAAGGCTTGTACATGCATGCAGTCTAACTGAAGCACAGACCAAGATCTCATTAAAATCGACTGGGTCCAGGGACACCGGTACTTACATTGATTTCAGGGTCCACGACAGCTCATTAATATTCATATTTCCACACAAATCACTGTTTACTACATGTAATTTCATTTATGTGCAACAATGCCCACAAGTGTTAATAACAATGACTTTGCTTAAAACTCAAATGCAAACGCGAGGTAGCGACAATATAAATTAGCAAAGATTTCATTGAGGAGATTGTTGACTTGGATAAAAGAAATTTTCTTTTGCCATTTTCTAAAAAGACCAATTTAGCCATCGACTGCATAAACTCTGTCAGTGAGTTTGGTGAGAAATATTCAACGTACATGTATTGTACATGTAGCCTGACATAGTTTTGTTTTTAATTTCCCTCCTCCCAAATTGCGAATACAACACTTGGAGGTTAAGTTGATCAATGTCCATTTAAAGTTTTTGCGCACATTTTTCAGGTTAAACGGGATTTGAAGACTGGTCAATCAAAAGGCTTTGGGTTCATTAGATACAAAGATTACGAATCACAGATCGCTTGTATGCAGGGTCGCCATATGATTGATGGACGGCACTGTGATGTCACACTGCCAAGTAGTAAGGTTAGTTAATGTCTCATTTACGACTCCACTTCGAACCAAGTTCATTAATGAACACTATAGAACACCTATTGAATATTCTTATATAATTAGAGGTGATGTTCTGATTTGAAAATTCCTAAATGATTGTGCTTTTTTAATGTCAATATATTAATAAGGAACCAGTCTAGTGTTCAGAAGATTATAGATCATAATATGTACCAGCATACATCTATTTGGCTGCTTTGTAAACACAGCCACCACTGTATTTGAATTTACATATGTCACTGCCAATATAATTAATTAGTCTGACAGCTGGCTGCATAGATACAGGTAATAACAATGTAGTCCAAGTCTGCTCGTACTAAAACCAGCTAAGATATTGGGATAGCAGGATTTAGTTACGAGTAACGTTTTAGTACGAGTACCAGTGTTCGCCCTGGCCCGAAATTCTTTGTAGCCATTTTGTTTAGCCACTTGTGCAATTCTGTTAGCCACTTTTGAAAAAGTTTAGCCACATACTGTGGGATAAATTAGCACATCGCGGAATCGTTTTACATAATCCACAAAACGCTTGGAATGCTTTATAACTTGCTTATCACCAAACTAGAGTAGATCTCCAAGTCCTCATTATCAGTGAATCTACTATTCAAATTATCTCCAGAACAGACGCAAACTTCCTGCAGGCAGACACTTCATCTTGTCTTAGTTCATGTCCATCTTTAATGTCATGTCCGTGAGTTTTATTGTCCCATTCAAGACTGTCCACTGCATTAACGTCAATGTGAAGCTATTGAATTTGGCATATATATAACTTCACTCTTTTGCAATCAGTTTAAAACACTGTAAAAGAAAGCCCTTTTGTTACACAAGAAGCCATTTCATAAATCTATGTTTAAATTGTGATAGTGTCTAAACAATCTATCTCTAAATGATCACTAACTAATTGGCCAGGGCGTGAAACTGATGCCCGATAGTATAGCTAATCGAACACATCCGTAATCTCATCTATATTGTCAGCTCTCACGAATAACATTAAAGTCGTCTTGTGCCAAGCTGGTTAATTTTTTTTGTTTACAATAAATTGTCATTCAGTTCGCGGTTGACACGAAAAATGCCTGTAGCCATATTTTAGCCACTTCGTATTTTTTTTCGCAATTTGCTAAAATGGCTCTCGGCAGGGCGAACACTGACGAGTACGTCCCGTTGCCATTTGTATGACATGAGTTACGCCCAGGGTTGGTGGCGGGATTCCTAGTTCTAAGAGCTTAATTGTCATTAACAATTTCATAATGAAATAAAGGTCATAAATCTCTGTAAAAATAGGCATACATCTAGTAGACCTGAAGTTTTGCTATGGCATAAAGCCAAAGCTGGCTGATAATAGAGACTATAGAGTAACTATACCTGAAAGTACAGAAGGTGTCTTATTTATAGTAAATTCAACAAACAGAATTTATCTGATAGGGACCTGCGAATATTCGAGATTCGATTCGATGTCGATATCGGGCACCCGATTCGAGATCGATACCGAATCAGTCCGCTGATTCGGATATTTTTGAATCGGTGTTACTTTGGTGTAGTCTCGTTTTTTTTTCGTCTAAATATCACATGCCAAATGACCTGAATTCACAAAAAAATGAAGCACAAGGTTGCCAAGTTAGCGAACGTATGTAATTTTGAATGTATGTCGTTCAGAATAGACATACATTATGCAAATTATGTCCTTCGATCGCAACAAATGAAGGTGATAAATCGCCGCATATGATTGTTAAACAGTATCTAGTGAATTTTGCAGATTCGATTCGAGATTCGATTCGATGTCGATATCAGGAAGGAGATTTGATATCGAGATTCGATTCGATGCAAAATCCCTGATTCGCAGATCCCTATTATCTGAACTGCACATTTCCTAGGGAACTACTCGTCATTGACTATTTAGTAAAGAAAGTGTTAAATCGGGAATTATTCTTTTTTTTGCAGGGAGAAGATGCACCGTTAAATCGTAATTATTCTTTGTTTTACAGGGAGAAGGTGCACCTTTCATGAACAGGAAGATTTTCATTGGTCGATGCACGGAAGACATTTCCGCAGACGATCTGCGAAAATATTTCTCAGAGTTTGGCGAAGTGGTCGATGTATTCATTCCAAAACCATTCCGAGCTTTTGCATTTGTGACATTCGCTGAGCCAGGTATAGCTGACTCTCTGTGTGGCGACGATCATATTATAAAAGGTGCTAGTGTTCATATCAGTACAGCGACACCAAAAAATGCAGACCGAAGGGAAGAACGAAAGGTCGGTGGTTACAGCCAGGCTCCGCCGAGCAGCAGCCCCGGCGGTTATGGTAAGGGTCTGTTTGATCGTGGTGAGAGCCGACAAGAGAGGGAACAACAACGCACTGGATGGAGCCCAAATAATATATACCCAATGCAACAGCAGCAGAAATCGGTGTCCTCTCGAGGCCCGGAGCCGGGTTCAGATCCTAACATGCAGAATCTTGGCATGAATATGTTAAATACTGCGGTAATAGCTGCCGCGCAGGCTTTATTAACGACGCAGGGAAACTGGCCTAATAATCAGCCTCCACCCTCTGGTGCCACTGGTGATGCCTCGGCATTCGGACAGGGCGCCAGTGGGTCGACAAATTATTTTGCTTCTCAGCAGAGGAGCAGCGATCGTGGGAGTTCAGGAAGTTGGGGAGGTAGCCAAACTGGGGATTCTCATGATACAAGTGGGTACAGCAACTGGGGCGGGTCTCACAACAGTCGGCCTGGTGGGTGGAGCTAATTTGGGGTGGTTTTCAGAGTTTGTCGAATGGGCTGAACAAAATAAAGGTGGGGCTAATTATCAGTGTAGCTAATCTGTGGTGTGTCTCTAATGGCAGTTTGTTGGGCGGGTCGTCCAGTCTTATTTCTCAGTTGGTGGAACTAAACTCCCGAATGATTTGGTAGGTGGTGTTTAACCATTTTTATACTAAATGGATTTTCCCATTCAGTTATAAAAGTATTTATTGAAATGGTCTATTCATTTAGAGGGTGTTTAGCTAATAAAAGCAGATGACAGGCAGAAAAACAGACAATGCAAGAGCAGAATTATGCATATTAATTTGTGGGAAATGTTCGGATAATAAGTTCAACAAACAACCTATGGTATTTAGTAGAATTTAGTATAGAAAGGGTAATTCGGGGTGGAATTTAAAAGAATGAGGTTCATTAGAGTTAGATTTCTTCCCAAATATCAGGATGGTTGGTGGCTTGAATATACTTAAATGGGAGCCATCATTAATAAACTAGAGTCTTATCTTGATTTTCCATTTAAACCAAAACAAATCAATAAATGAAGGCAAAACGTATCCGTATATATGTATCTGTTATAACACACCCAGTTTATCACACACGTTAATATGTACCCGTTATAACACACCTGGATTTATCACACACATTAATACGTACCCGTTATAACACACCCGAGTCTATCACACTGAGAAAGAAGATGAAAGATTATCTCACTCAATGAAGTTATAACAAATTATTCAATTCACTTCCCCTTTAAGTAATTTTTAGACTGATGTTTATAAGAATATACAGCCATCATTCATCACCTAGACTACACTTGGGGTTCAAATAAGCATACCCGTATGCTTATTAATGTTTTTGAAACGTTGCCGCCCTGTATGGTGCTTATTTGGGTCTGTATGTTTATTTTAAAAGTGGGATTGTCAAGAAGTTTATACTACAGTCCTATCAGAATTGCTGGAACCTTTACTCAGATCAGGAAAAGATAATGCAAACATGTTGATGGAAGTCTCTTTGGTAACTCATATAACTACAAACAGTGTAGAATTTGAGAAATACATATGATTGACCTTATAGTATTTCAGATGGACTTTCTTCCATGTTAATTGCCACCCTGTACTGTTATTCCGTCCCGTACTCTTATTGGATACAGCAGAATTGTCCACCCTGTACTCTTATTCCACACCATATGCTTATTTGGACCCTAGAGTAATCCTCCCTGCAAGGGTTTATGTTCATCTGTGTTTAGATTGGCTTTGATTGTGCAATTTGTGGATGTCTGCGAACTAACTTTCAACTGAATGATGTACAGGGTTACCATTTTAGAATAAACTGCCTATCTAGTGCTGTGTATTCATACCGGTACTACTGTGGCCAGTATGTCTGTTTAGCTTTTCACATCTCAGAAGCAGTCATGATAATGCAAAAAATGGCCATGGAATTTAATTTTGCACAAATTGTTTACAATAAAAAGGATAAATGAGGCTCTCATAAAGCACTGAGGAATTGCATTAAAAACTATTTTGGATGGCCTTATGCTTTTCTTTTAGAAACCATGTTGGATCAGGGTCAGATTAAATTCCTATACTGATAATCCCATTACTAGGTAAATTAATACATTGAGGACACATCTGTTACGTGGCTTAATATAAATTATGAAATTAATAACCCCAAAACTTGTATGATACATGGTCGATAGATAATTAACAATCCCCATATTGATATGATACATTGGTGATAAATAACTAATAATACCCAAGCTGATTTTGTATGTGGCCCATGATTAACTAAACTAATAAATCCCAAATTGGTTGGATACATAATAATTTCTTGAATCTTGTTACTTCCCCTACCAATCCTGAGTATTCCTCTATCGCTGCACCTATATTCATATTGTCTGATTTCTTGCATTTGTTACATTATGTATATCCATTTTTTCAGCCATATTGTTACTATTTTAATTGTGTGTAA
Source organism: Siphonodentalium dalli (assembly GCA_032622095.1). NCBI lineage: Eukaryota > Metazoa > Mollusca > Scaphopoda > Gadilida > Siphonodentaliidae > Siphonodentalium > Siphonodentalium dalli. Next base: position 192,896,769 of record CP136067.1, on the reverse strand, counting down.
AATTATGATACGCTAGACTGACATGTGATTGATGGATATCATGATTACGACAGAAAGTGCTGTATATAGACGCTTGAGATGACCGTTGTGATTCAGGAGAACTTGTTAGCAGATTCATATGCAGAGACCAGAGAAAACGGGGAGATCAGTTGATAGCAGTAGCGTGATTTACTCAAGAGACGAAAGAAGATATGTGTTTTAACCCTTTCATGACTGGAGCTGCATTGGCACAGCATTAAAGATCCTGTGCCAGTGCATTCTCTTATACATGTGAGTCCCATACGGAGCCTCACATATATAAGAGAATGAACTGGCTTGCAAGGTCAAGGTTAATATTGTTAGGCCAATGCATTCTTTTGTATATGTGAGGCGCTCTATGGGTGACTCGCATATATAAGAGAATGCATTGGCACAGGGTTTTTGCAAAATTTCTTAAGCTCCAGTCATTGAAGGGTTAATGTGGATTTAAATTTAATGAGAGATAAGAAATTTGCTGTGTTGAAAAAAATTGTATCTGTAAGGTGTATGTAAATTTGTGAGGAAAATTTTTGTGGCGTATGTAAATCAGTGAGTTGATGTTGTTTGGTAGAAAAGAAAATATATGTATGTGTTGAATAAGAATGGTTGTTGTTGTGAATTGACTGTCTTCAGAAAGAAGCGCCCTCATTGGATGGGAAATGTTGAAGGCTTGAGTTGTATTCTTGCACCATCCCTATCCTGTCCCAGTGTGACATTACATAAATTTTTGGGTGGCCATAAAAATGCTTGATGCCTGTCTGCCAGTGTGTGCGTTCACTTGAAATGGTTTCAGGTTGTTATCTTCATTCTTCAGCCATAATTAATCAAACAACTGGAAAGATATTAATATTTTGTATGTTATACTTATTTGTTACAAAAGGAAGTTGAATTTGAATATGGGTCTGGTCGGCTTATTTTAACCCTTTGAAGTTGTTTGAAGACTAAATTTACTCGCTGACAAGTAGTTCTCTTCAGGAATTCTTCAGATAAGTTCTCTCTGACTGAATATGAATCTTATGACTTCTGCGCTTGATTGTAACATCTCTCCATATGAAGATATACCATTTCGCTTGATTGTAACATCTCTCAATATGAATGATATACCATTTCAATATGTATTTTATATCTTAATGATGGCTTTGTTGACTTAGATGTGGCTAGTTACCAGGGAGCAAATTAACTGGCATCGCATCGCAATTTGCTACCCAAATTTGGATAATAGCTATGCAATTTGATATGAATTTGATATGATTTTAGAACAATGCTATCTAATCATGTCAATGTGAGGTTATTTGCTAATCAAAATTTCAAAAGTAATTTGTTCCCTGCTAGTTACATCGTTTTTCGAATGGCAACTTTTTATGGGTTATAGTTTTGCTGTTTTAAACTTCATTTGGATTTTCAAACTCGTCATGTTCAAATTAAAAGAGAACTACGATGCTGCAGGTATTTAGTAGAAAGTCAAACGGTTAAACGCTGTGATAGTTTTAAACCATATTTTTTTCATAATTTCGTTTTCTGGTCTAGAAAAATGATCTCAGAATTCCCTATTAAAATTCAAATTTAAACATTGAAAGGAATTCTAGAATTATAATTCAGGCCTGCAAATTTGATGCAACCGACCGTTCATTTTGCTTTGAGGTTACCTAAAATGAAAATGATGCCAACAAAAAACTGGCTGTGTAGGGCTGTGCACAAGAATTGGTAGGTTTCACAATCACCGACTCTCACCTTAATTGTTGCTCAATCAAGTCTCAAAATGGACATTCAGAATTATTACTTCAATCAGTTACTCATTGCTAGGTAATAATACCATTAGTAGTGATATAACAGTTACTCATTGCTAGGTAATAATACCATTAGTAGTGATATAACTCTTTGGGTAACCCTTGTAACCTATGGGTTACCAAGGCACAAACTAGGCGAACGAAAAATAGGTTTTGCAATATTATGAAATTTGCAGGCCTGAAACTGAATGTGGAATATTAAAATTCCGAAAATATTTCGGTGAAATGTTAACAACATACTTGAACATAGTTTGGAAATCTTCACCATAGTTATATTTTGGTATTTTCTCTGAGGTACCTATGAGAATGCTAGAGAATACATGTAGGACAAGTCGATTGTTGAGTGAACAAATTGAGAAAGGTGACCGACTGCCAGGCCCCGTTGCGAGCCACACATAAAGAGCAGAAGATGACATTCAGCAGCATTGACTTTATAATGTTGGGGGGTCCCTATTGGGTTCAAACTGAGGTAGTTTCCATTTGAATGTTAAGAGAAAGAGGCAAGGAATCTGTGACAAGCAAGTACAAAAAGAGACCAGTGGAAAGTATTTGAGATTATAAAACAGATACAAAGATGTTACGAATGGAGTCAGAAATGGATGAAGGAAGATTGATGGAACAAAAGAAAATCAGATGTGTTAAAGGTAAAAAGGATGCGATAAGTTAAAGATAATGCCTGGATTCCAAGCTCTAAAATTACACACACACACACAAATCTCAATTATGTTCTTCATATATGACTAGTAACTGTAACTACTAACATAAATCATGTTCAGGGGAACAATATATGATGGTAAATATGCAATGATATACTTAAAGCTTCATGGCGGTTTGCGCTCCAAAATACACCTTACAATATATAGTCGCTTTTTTCCGCTATAAAAATAGGTTGATAAATACCTGAACTGGCCCAAACAAATATTGCGACATTTGTATTCATTGCAATTTTGGAATCAGAAACGGGAATAATGCGCGACTACCGGTAAATATATATTGCATTATCTTAAACATGAAACAATTTTAAAACTTCACGCACTGCTTTCTCTTCGCTTATTTCATCAAAGCTATGTAGTACCATAAATATGTTCAGAGCGAAGACGGCTGTAGATGTTCTTCCCGTGGTCCAGCCCTCGAAGTCAGGAAAAATATCCCACGGCAAATTTAATGCTGTGGCATTATAGATTCCACATGTTGCCACAGTGTTTCCCATGGCATTGCTTATAATATTGTCAATTTTGAGGACTGCATGTGTAACTTCCCATGGTCTGCAATTTTATGCGACTGGATTTAAAATATTCGAACCAACACAAACAAAATGAGCAAAAATATAAGAAACAAATCATATTGCCAGTGCTATATTGAAGAATTTGTTTGATAATTGTCCGCATATGTTTTGAGATGCCTCTTACCAAATAAATTATGTAAACATAATTTTGAGGTTTCAAATGAGCCATGTCTGTTTAAAACTTAAGGATCTGAAAGACATGTGAAAGTTATGGAAGAAATTTAATAATGGATTTGAAATTTCTGTATAGTATTAAGGAGTGAGATGAATGATAGTGGGCATCCGTCCATCTGTCTAGCCGTCCATCTGTCCTGCTGCGAGGTAAGGTTCTTCCCAAGCACTCATTTACTTTTGCCGCAACTCGGCCACTGCATATTTGATGCATACTTCTTGTTTTACATGCTGCATATTAACCTGGACTCATTTTCTCATTTTGAGACAAGAATTGTTTTCACTTCAATAGTGTTTAGAGTCTTTATATATCATAATTTCATATATTTACTGACATCCTTAGATTGGAATGTGACAAAAGCAAGGTTTAATTTGTGGCTTCAATATTATAAGTCGCTTTAATTGTCAAAAAAAATTCAGAAAATGCTGCTCATATAAACATATATTGAGGGGGAAGAAGACTTGGAATACTGGCAACTTCTTTAACATGTGCTTAGTGTTGTGTTATCTGTGTTTATCTGGTCCTGAACATGAGCTACTCGTGGATGCTTCTATGTTAACTTACATGGTAGATCATGCCACAAATCTGTACTCTGGCTACGCTCGTAGAGATCATACTTCAACAAAACCTGGGAACTTTTTGATGTTGTGACAGGAAAGTCTATAGCATTAAAAAAACAATGCAGGTACTATATTTCTTAGTTAATACATATTCCTTAATAATGTATTTCACTGCATATGAATAAGGCCTCGAAATATGGTTCTGGTTGTTTGCAGAATGAGGTCCCAAAAGGGTGAATTTAGTGACCTTACCCCGCACAGTGGGCTAACATCACCAAATTCATCCTCTGGGGACTTCATTCTGCATGGCCTCATCTGCTATGTGACACCAAGACACAGATTTAAGTTCCCAGATGGAGATGTGCACCCATTTGGTACCTCGATTATGCATTTTGTCGTCTGCCAATCTGGGGATATAGAGAAACTAAACTAAAAAAATAAATCATAACTTTCTAAAGTAGTTTCTAAAGAAACTAAAAATACTTTTTAATTTGACACTAGAGATACTTTCCAGAGTAGATGAGGTCGAAGCAGAATGAGGTCCCCAGAAGGTGAGTATAGTGATGCTAGCCCACTGCTGGGTAGCATCACTAAATTCACCCTCTGGAGACTTCATTCTGCAAATGACAAGCACATATTTTGAGGCCTGATAGGACTCCGTGGTACAGTAATGCTCTAATTAATCGACTCCTTAACCAGAGCAGAATTATGGGTAACTTTTCAGGATTTAGTCGGAAATATGGCTTGTTGCCATTCATCGGAAAGCTCTCGGCGAGAGCTTTCTGATGAATGGCAACAAGCCATATTTCCGAATAAATCCTGAAAAGTTACCCATAATTCTGCTCTGGTTAAGGAGTCGATTAATTAGAGCATTACTGTAGAGCACAACAAAACAAGGGAATACATTTCATCTTCTCAGTGATTTCTGTTTCAGGTTGATGTTTTCGATGCCACTAGAAAGATTCTTGAATAGTCTGGAGCCTGAAGACTGGTGGAAAGACAGCAAACTTATAAATCAGAATGAAGCTAATTATGTTTCTTGCAGTGAATACGCTGGATCAGGTCTTGTGACGCAGTTCGTCAGATTAAATCCCTCTTCATTTTAGGATCGACCCGCAGCTTTTTAAAGAATCGGAGATACCGAAATGTTTCGGGACCATGCGCGTGGGCTTGAGAAATAAGAAATGTTTCGGGACCGTGCGCGTAGGCTTGAGAAATAAGAAATGTTTCGGGTGTTTCGGGACCATGCGCGTGGGCTTGAGAAATAGAAATGTTTGTGCGGCCTAACTGATTGTTATAGATTTTCCAATTTCAGTGTTTACCTCTCCCTGTAGGGAGCCCCTCAGTGTTTACCTCTCCCTGTAGGGAGCCCCTCACAGAGGAGTGAGCAGGAGACACCGATTGATTCCCAGTCTGAGTGAACCCGTACCATTCAACAACTACAGTAATGCCCTCATTGAGAAAGTCTGAAACCAAGAGCAAAGAATCCTGTTATGTTCAAAAAGTATTACGTCATTGTCAGCTAACTAAAATCATGGTAGGACTCAGCCGAAACCAATCAGACGATAGTCGGGTGAAATAGTTTTCTGTAACATGGGCATTTATGTCATAATTTTGGGAAATTCCCAGTTTAGCAGGGGGGGGGGGGTCGGTCAAAAGTAAAAACATATCACGCTGAAAATGGCCTTAGTTACCCTTGGACTACACAAAAAAACAAAAAGAATGGGGGGGGGAAATTGGAATTTATTTTTGCAAATGTTTTCCATTTTTAGGTGCCACGCCCACTAAAATGAAAACAGAAATAATGAGTTTCAAAGCAAATAAAACCAATAACTTATACCTATTATGTTCTTAAGTGGCCACTGAAGACATAGCAAAACTCAAATTTCTTGTATCGGTGAAAAAAATGACAAAAAGTGGATTTTTTAAAAATGGTCCGGCTGCCCCCCTAGGGGGCCCTATATGATGCAAATGTTTTCCGACCCCCCCCCCCCCCCCCTGAGTTTAGCAGTGTTATTATGAAGGTTGGAATGTTTCAGACTTTCAAACGCATAGCTGTTCAATAATCTGGGTTCACTCCAACAATTTCACAACCAACTAATTGACCTGGGTTTTCCTGATTCCAGTGTTTCCATCCAGCTTTGTGGGGTAGCATCACTAAATTCACCCTATGGGACCTCATTCTGCAAATGTCAGACACACCATTTCCAGGTTTGATTGTAACTCACTGCTCAAATGTATGAGTTTGAGAACATTAACTTATCGTGAAATAGATATCTTAGCAACTTTTGCCCCTAGATATCCTGGATGAGAAAAAAGAAATTGTGGTGTATTTTTTGGGTGCATTGTTTGATAGTTGGTCTTTTAGAGCGTGCTGATTTCAACCTGAGTTTAGATATCCTTGAATTGTATTTATCATCATTTTACAAATTCAAATGCTCTATTAATATAAATTAAATTATTTATAATATATTATAATATTCATTATACAATTATGTTTAATAAGAGAAAAAATATTTGTTTCAGCATATCTGGAACCGCGCTTATGTTCCAGTTTTCTATATATATTTTTCAGATCCCTTGATCCAACCCACACTTTTCTGAGACAGACGCTAACATCTATGTATGAATCCACTAAAGTACTGCATTGATTTGTTTATAGGAGCGAGCAGTGGTTACTATGGGAACACCCAACAAAGTCCGAGTGGTTACGGCAATTATGGCTATAGTAGCTATGGTTACAGTGGAAGTAGCTATGGCAACAGTGGTTACCATTACTAGGGATGTCCTCTGGCTGAGAGCAGAATATTCCGAGATGACGCCGGCGACTTGCATGGGAGTGACGTGTGTGAGAGACTGATTTATCAACACTTCCATCTTTCACTTTAATATCAAATGCTTGAAAATTCTACTTTTTGTGATAAAATCCAAATTTACATAAATTTTTCCAATCATTTTCATAATATTTTTTTTAAAGAGACCCTGTCAAATTTAACACCCCTAAATTTCTTCGGCTTCGGTGGAGGGTGAAAACTATTATATTTGAGTCTTGGAACCCATGACCGTTCAAAACTAGATTTGGATATTTTAAATCTAATTTCTACACCTTGAATTATATATATATGGTGAATCCTAGTTCAAACTGGAACGTGTCATCCCAAATGTAAACAAACATCTTCTTTCACATGTGATTGACATGGTATTATAACCTGTCTGTTCGCATGCATAACACATGATTACTGAATCAGGAATAACTATACATATGTATCCGCATGTTGCAGATACTGTCTATTTGTTTCTGGCGATATTTTTCGTCGTCGTCTTATTCCGAGAATGATTTCCGATTACTGCTAAATGCGACCTCCCAACTCCGTTAACTGTGTCATGCTTATCTGACATTTGTCCATATATATTTTCTCTGGAATTTTGTGTAGGCTGACAACAATTGGAGATGAAGAAAATAGATTCCAAAAATCAAAATCTAATGCCTCTGAGCTTTGAAGGGTGGGTTCCTCGACTAAAATAAAATATTTTAACCCCCCCGCCCCCCAAGCCGAAGAAATAGTAATTTAGGAGTGTTAAATCGGACATGGTATCTTTAAGATATTTTGCTTATTTTTCATGAGAGTTTTTCCTCAACTCCTGATTTACGAAACGTCAACAGTTATTTTGTACATCAGGAATTGAGGTGTGAGCGAGTTTGTCGCTGTCGTCATTTTCAGTAATGACATTAATACTATTTTCACATCTGAAACTGTATCTCTTGGATAACTGCATACTCGCTGGTGGGTAGTTACCTGATTCCTATTAACCCTTTACCCAACAGAACGGCCCTGTGCCAATGGTCGCCTCGCATATATAAGAGAATGCATTGGCTTAACACATATTAAAAATGATAAAATTGTTAAAAAATGTAAGAAAAAATTATAAAATTTGTTAAAGAATGTAAGAAAAAATGGTAAAAAGTGTTAAGTAAAGAATTTTTTTAGGCCAGTGCATTCTCTTAAATATGCGAGGCGACCTATGGTCGACTTGCATATATAAAAGAATGCATTGGCACAGGGCATAACTGTAACCATCACAATGTGGTCAATGAACCAGTTCCAATGATATCCATATTTGTATGGTTTTATTGAGACAGACCGAAGATATTTTAGGCTGTTGAAGCTTTATTTGGGCGTTTTTGTTGGGTAAAGGGTTAATTTGTATAGATGTTTATAAGCGTTATGATGTTATTTTCTAACTCCCCTACAAATGAATTAATGGATGGGTATTATAGGTAACCTCAGTTTGGTCAAATTTGGAAGGAGACTTCGTTTTCACTCTCGGACATCTGAGGGCGAAGTCGCCGGGTAGAAGGCGAGAACTTCACCCCAGTCGCCTCCTAGCTTGGGGCATGCATAGGTTGCTTTCTCTGACCGTTGAGATACACTGTCTTTAACACTTCATGACGGGAGCTGTGCTGGTACAGTATTCAAGATCCCATACCAGCACATTATCTTATATATGCGAGTCTCCCACAGGGAGCCTCGCATATATATGAGAATCCACTGGCTTAAAAGTTCAAGTTAAATATTGTTAGGCCAATGTATTCTCTTATATATGTGAGGCTCCCTATGTGAGACTTGCATATACATGTATAAGAGAATGCATTGGCATAGGGTTTTTGCAGAATTTCAGGAAGCTCCAGTCATAGAAGGGTTATGAAGTGATTATCTAACACCCCTTTAACCCTTTACCCAACAAAACGCCCAAATAAAGCTTCAACAGCCTAAAATACCCTGTGCCAATGCATTCTCTTATATATGCGAGTCGACCATAGGTCGCCTCGCATATATAAGAGAATGCATTGGCCTAACAATTTTTTATCATTTTTTTAAAATGTTTCTTACAATTTTTAGGACATAAAATAACAAACATCCATTACCCTGCAGGGAGCCCCACACATATATAGAAGAGTGTCGTCTGCTCATGTTTGTCTGGGGCTCTGTATGGGTGAAATTATAAAATTGTTAACGAATACAAGAAAAAATTATTAAAATTGTAAAAAATTGTTAGGCCAATGCATTCTCTTATATATGCGAGGCGACCTATGGTCGACTCGCATATATAAGAGAATGCATTGGCACATGGCCGTTCTGTTGGGTAAAGGGTTAAATGAATGGATGGGTATTCATAGCTTGCTTTCTCTGACTTCTTATATTATAAAGGTACTTCAGGCCTTTGAAGTGGTTTCGTGTGTAATAACATAAACGTCTACAGTTCTGATTAAAATCAGACTCAAACGGCTCCATGTTACTAAGTTTGAAGAAATTAGGTGTGTTTTCCATTACCACCAGCAAGCGTTACGTCGGTGTCAGCCAATCGCAACATCCGCACATCAGTAAAGCACTGCACACAATCAGGCGACTATCAGAATTCATATACAGCAGTTGATTTGCCATATAGCTAGAAATAGCACTTTACATTTTCTGTCACATTGAAAATTTCACACATTAATTCCAAATTTAGAGATTACGACAATTAATAAAACACTGAAAGGTATCGTTATGTGAAGAGTCCAGGATTTACCAATAATACCTAGCAAGGAAAATAGAAGTGCATATTCCAAGAAATTTCAACAATTGACACCAGTTTGAAGCAGCTGATAAAAATGAAACCGAAAGTAGATCGTAATAGTGTTTGTGCGCTGTAACGTCATACTGAATGGATTGCATGCAGAAGTTATTTATAGCGATGGTAATGCGACACACGCACCTAATTTCTTCAGACTCAGTAATGTGGAGCCCTTTGAGTCTGATTTTAATCAGAACTGAAAAGTCTATAGAACAATTGTCCATTCTTTATTTGTAGGCATAAGTAGAAACTATAAGCAGACGACAGGTGGAGTCACTGTCAATTCATTTGTACAAATGAATCAATGGGAATCAAGTAACTACTCAATCAGTGACTATTGAGTTATCAAAGGGTTATCAAAAAATTGCATACATTTTAAAAAGATTAGACAATTTAATTTTACAGTCTTGTCTTACTGTGTGAAAAGAACATACTTATATCACCTGCATGCCTGAATGTTAATACAGGTTATTCGTCGAAACTCGTCGCTCATGGCTGATATCTTTATTTTCAAAGAGAAGGTCAGTTTTTACCCTGTACCTTACTCGTATTTAAATTCGCGCAGTATTATTTTTCGAGCAACCATTTAAAACAATGCGCGAATTTAAAACTGAGCGAAAAATAATACGACTTCCGAGTTTAAAATAATTAATTACAACGAAATAAGACCACGGGTTATGTTGATGAGTTGCACACATTATACGAAAGCTTGGACACTGAATAGACAATTACGCCTATGCGTGGAGACCTACTTTTACATTGACATTCGGTCAACCAATAGAACACATTCGAAACCATTACTCAATGCCAACGACGTACAAGTCATGGTAACATCGACGACGTTGAAATGTTTGTAAGAAATGCCCCTATTCCAGATCGCATGTATATGAAAGCACGTCCACTTATTCACAGATATGGAGTGACACTGACCATATTCGGTCTGTGTTAATTATGTCATCACAACCCGCAGCCAAGTGTTAGTTTTCTGAATTCAGTTGCCTTCTCGGTGGTTGTTTTCTGTTTCCGAGTTCAATTCATTGATGTTCATGCAGTCCATAACTATTTCAATATCAGAATAATTATTTGGATCATATGTGAACACTCATCATCGCAACTTTTCAGATGTGGTCTACATGATGTAAATCCGCCGTGGTCGTGTATAATATATATATAACATGATGTAAATCCGCCGTGGTCGTGTATAATATATATACAAGTATCTTCAAAAAAATGAATAACAACTGAAACTGTCATCAGATCCACGAAATTTACAAAAAAATATCTGTCAGTTTTGAATTCGCGCAGATAGGTGCGCGAATTTAAAGTGCACGAATTCAAAACTGAGCGAAATATAGTACTGCGCGAATTTAAATACAAGTAAGGTAGTATAAAAACACATTTATTAACAATTGTGCTGTATTGCTTCTTTCCACGGGAAATGTTACTTTCAGAGTATTAATGACAGACGTGTCCACCCTTATTCCACCCTTATTCAGAGTTATATTCTTTGAAGTTTGAACTGAAATTGGTGTTTTCTTGGTTTCCAGATGATCACTTCAGTTAGGGTTCGTTGATCAACACCAACCTTTGTATGTGGCTGAATTGACTCAATATACAAGCTGCACTTGAATCAGGGATTTGTCCAATTATTGTCACCAGTCCTGCGGACCCTATTTGACTTAAGATTTATTTTATTTTATTGTTTTCCGGCTGATGAATCTAAGTTACAGAACCTTTCTAAAATGAAATATTAAACAAGCCAAAGTGCATATTATGCCACCATGGCTGTCATCTTGTTTATCTACTTGCACATCCCATCTGATTTAGCGCATATAGGGTATGTCTTGTACCCTTGATGCTACCTGAACTGAGAGCTTTCCGATGAATGGCAACAACCCATATTTCCGACTAAATCCTGTAAAATTTCCCATAATTCTGCTGTGGTTAAGGAGTCGATTATTTAGGGCTTTACTGTAGAAATCGCATGTCCGTCCAACGAATGCAAATGTGTCCGAGCTTGTCTTCCTACATTTTCCAGTGATTTCTTAAAAACAGATATTTCTTACCATGGGATGGGAACCTGTGCACTTGCGATTAAAGTCCATCCGCCTTGTTTTTTCAGTAATATTTCACAATGCGACTCGGAAATATTTCACAATATGCATAAGTTTTCCAGGCTTCTATTCCAATTTTCGTGTATATTTTTTTTAAACTTGGCACATATATTTACCACTATGCGAACATGTGCACCTGCGATTATGTGCTCAATCCAACTTTTTAAAGTGGATTATCCCCCCTTTTTTGACAGAACTTTTTCACAACATGCATAATTTTGTCCGAGCTGCATTCCTTGTGTTTTGTTTTCCAAATACATATATGTTAATATGGCTACCCTCAATGTAGCCCAAATACATATATGTTAATATGGCTACCCTCAATGTAGCCCAAATACATATATGTTAATATGGCTTCCCTCAATGTAGCCCAATAGTGCTGTTGAGGTATCCTTAATCCTACTGGGACAGTCTCAACTTAGTTTATTTTTGTTTTAATATCACACTATTTCACGTTATTTTTTTCTTCATATCAGCCCAGGACACCTGCTTCCACTTTGTTAAATTATATAATCGCATGGTAAGTATTTGCTGATTATTCAACATTATATTTACAGAATTCAAATAAATTGAGAATAAATTATTAAATAATTCAGAAATATGTTCACTTTGATTCCATTCATACAGGGGTAGACTAGTGTTAGCGATGTACAGCAAAATTATGTGTTCCACTTAAATGGATTGGATATTAGCTCACCTGAGACGAAGTCTCTGGTGGAGCTATAGTCGTCACTCCTCGTCCATCTGTCCGTCAAGAATCATCTTCTCCTCCAGAACGGGTTCATATTTGGTGTGGATGTTCCTTAGGTGAATCACATTCAGATTTGTTCAAATGAGGTCACCCGGTCAAATAGTTGCGAAGCTGGGACCATAACTCTTTCCCACCATAGTAATTCTTACGACTTTCATTGGGCCGAATGGGTTCATATTTGGTGCAAAGGGACCTTGGGGGGGACTGTGATTCAGATTTGTTTCAAATGAGGTCACTGGGTCGAATGTGGGCGGAGCCAGTAACATAACTCAATTTTTTTTTTTTTTTTTTTAAATTCAGATTTTTGGAATTTTCACCTTGCTCAATTTAACAAACCAAAAAATTATTTTTTAAACATGTTATAAAATTTGAAAAAAGTGACATCATTATAACATCTGCAGAGTTATGAAACATTAATCTTTAATGAAATTACAGAAATATTCCATTACCCATCCCCCTCAGCATGAGGTTCCCAGAGGGTGAATTTGGTGATGCTAGCCCGCTATGTGGGGTAGCATCACTAAATTCACCCTCTGGGGACCTCATTCTGCAAATGACAGACACCCTATTTCAAGGCTTGGCCGTGGAAAACATACAGCAGGTGGTTTTGATGTATCAAATCAGCCCTTTTGACCGAGGGCATCTTTTATCATACTAGGTTCTTTGTTGAACTTATTAGCTCAGCTAAACATACCTATGAATGAAGCGATTGGCGACAAGTAATTTCCAATCAATTGCACAATGGTCGATTATAAGAATTTGGAAACTGATTTTCGACAAAATTTTGCATATTCCTCTCGAACTTGCAGGGCATAAGACTTTTCAATTGGTCCATGTTGCGATATCTATAATAGAGGTTTGGTTTCATTTCCTCAAAAGATCAAGTTTACTTCCATGTTTTCTATTCAATGCCAAAACTTGTCGAGTTTGCAAGTTGCCGTTGATAGAGTTCCCAGGATCTCCAAAACATTTAAACATATAAACATAATGAGTTGAAACTTTGTAAACTTACAGTAATGCCCTAAATAATCGACTCCTTAACCACAGCAGAATTATGGGTAATTTTTCAGGATTCAGTCGGAAATATGGCTTTTTCCCATTCATCGGAAAGCTCTGTGACAAGCCATATTTCCGACTAAATCCTGAAAAATTACCCATAATTCTGCTGTGGTTAAGGAGTCGATTATTTAGGGCATTACTGTGACCCATATATCTTGTAACTAATGATATGGTGAGTGGCTACATGCTCGAATGAACACTTATTGAATGGGGGCAGTCAACTTTCCAAAAATAACAAGTTCAGTGAGGTGACATGTTCATCAATGCTGGACATTAGGTCATGTTCAAATGGCAGAATTCTCAGTGGACTTCACCTTGGTGACTTGGCTCCGAAGGGAGCTAGCAGTCAACAAATGCATACATTCCTACCAACTGCAAGCGGAATTGCATGGCAGTATTGAATCCAAGGTCTACTCATTACAATGAGGATAAGGTGCCTCCCAAGTCTTGTCATCACATGGGGGGAGGGGGTTTATATCCAGGACTAAGCTGTTATTCTGCCAGATATACACCAAAGCCTTGCTCAATTTGGATACAGCCTTATTGAAGTCTCAGTTAATTTAATTTGTGTGTCAAACGAATCTCACCAGGCCCCAGATGGTGAATTTAGTGACACTACACACACAGCATGCTAGCTTTACCAAATTAATCCTCAAGGTCTCCCATAGCAGATGAGGTCCCCCCAGACTCAGAGATATAAGTTCAAAATGATATGCAACCATTGGCAACCTCGATCTTGAATTGCGTCATTTGCCAATTTGGGGATATAGTGAAACTAAACTGAAGAAGTTACTAAAATTCTTGTTAATTTGATATTAAAATAGAGATTCTTTCCAGAGAAGATGAGGCCTAAAAACGGCAGGCTAGTATCACTAAATTCACCCTCTGGGGACCTCATTCTGCAAATGACCAACACAATATTTGAGAACTGCACCAGTTCCACGATACAAGTGAGAAGCATGTGCATTGTCAAATGTCATGTAACATTTTGATTCATAGCGTGCTTATCACTCGGTCTTCATTTCCATCTTAATTAATCATGGAGCATTTCAACGATGAATCCCTTATTAGGCATGAAAAGAATAAGTGTGCACTTCATTGCATACGACATTGATATTACTATATTAAATTAGCTTCTATACTAAATGAATTATAAAACTCTACATTGAAACTGTTTTAATATTCATTTGGATGGGTGTTCAGGCAATAAAAGCAGACTACAGACATAATAACATAATACAAGAGCAGAAAGATTCATATTCATTTGTGGGACATGTCCAGATAATGAGTTCAAGAAACGACATACGTTTTTTAAAAACTTATTATCTGAACATTTCCTTAGTGAACTACTCGTCAACAAGTATTTAGTATAGAAATTGTTTAAGTGATATGAAACACTCCAGTAGGGTGATCAAATAGAAATGGAGAATAATCTTTAAGTGATGTGAAACACGCCGGTAGGGTGATCAAATAGAAATGGAGAATAATCTTGCTCATAGTTATTAGTTTTACAAGTATTATATCCAAATTGGCAACACACATTGTCAATCGTACATATTATTTAAATGCAGTGACTCGATGGCGAAATTGTTTTTGTTAGTTCATCGCCAAATAGTTGTGGCCTGAATAGTAAATGTTTTCTATGTGGTATGGTCGATTTGCTTGAGATTTTCAGCAATGTTAGTAGAATTCTACATTCATCCAGTTGGAATAGTGCCTGAATACTAACTTATCAGAACATGTCCACAATATGTCTTTAAATGGGATGAAACAAAAAAATTGGTGTTTAAAATCTAAAATATTTACTATATACTGGTAATTATAAATAAATTAGTGAATGAAAATGAAATATAAAAAGAATTAAGATAGCGTAATACAAAAATGAGTGATGGGCATGATCACACAAAATATGATATACATGTATATAAATGTATGGGTAGAATTCTATGAAATTGATGGTATCAAATCTTGAATAGGGTGATCGATGAATTAGCGGAATCTGTCATTGTCCGAGTTTGTACTTAGAAAATATTTTATTAATTAGCGTTTAGATAACTGTGTTGCGATGACACAATCTGGTGCCTGCATTAGTTTACACAGTTGTGTTGGTTTACAACTCAGAGCTTCTGATTGTTGCTAAGTTTGATATTGGAATAAATGGAATATTGCAAATCAATCTATCTGCTATAAATGAATTCTACGATAATACCAAAACTGACAGATCGCAACACTAAATCCTTATTCTCATAGAAACAAGTCAAATGTCCACCGTTACGCAAACTTAGTCAGTAAGCCACCATCTTGGATCAATTGAAAAAAACAGGAACCACAACATGATGTCATGGCATGCGCGATTCCATGCCATACAAGGTATGTGTTGGGGGTTTGCCTTGCCTTGAAAATACAATCTCTCTGTTGGATGCATCAACAATGTAACAGACGCATCACAGCCGCCTAATTGCTTTACTGCTGTTGTCAATGTTTCAATGCACAACAGATCCAACACAACAATTTCCTCTCAACACTCCTTAATACCACTTTGTGGAGCCCAACAGACGAGCGGATGGCAGTAAGTAGTAAACCGCTTCTATCTGTGTGAGGCTCCCCATTTGTGGTTACTGATTCTACCAATATTGTTTCCGATGACATTCGGCACATTTTTCAGGTAACTACAATCTAGACCAGACGCTGGCTCTATAATGACACTCTACTATGTTCGCTTTCATGAGAGACCAGTGCAATCTATCCACCATTTTGAAATGACATTACGGAAGAAATTCCCCAACCAACCAGAAAAAAGCATCGCTGTTGCTATCCGACATTTTGCGATCAACAAACCACTAATGAAATGAATGATCCAATAACTGAAAGATGCATAATCAGAATTAATGCTTCCAAATTACTATTTCTTTGGTTTCGGGGGTAAAAAATATTTGATTCAAGTACAGGAACCCACCCATTTTTCACCACCGGTACTTTTTCCCGGCCTGGTAAAAAGTCAACGAGCCAACGGTCTCTGACCAAATTGCGGATGAAGATGGATAACTCTAAAATCAAGTGGCTTTGTGTGTCAGATATTTGACAATCGGGTCAAATTTTGTTCAACAAAATGTTGATAAATAACAGGTTTTAGGCAAATATATACTGTAATTGAGTGTGATTAGCATCATTTTTGGGCAATTAATCAATTCTTGTAAGTGAAGCGCCATTTAAAAAAATGTTGGAATCTGATGATATGGGGACCATCGAGTACCTTTAACAATGGTTGTATGAGCATAGATATCTTGTTGCTTAAATGTTTCAGGTAGTTTTATGTCCAGTTATTTTTGTTACTTTTTAAAATTGAGCCCAAATTACATTGATTAGTCACTTGCAAAGCAGGACTAACCAGATTTCCAGCTGAAACTTATTACATGTCACGAGATATACTAAAAATAGGCAGGCATTATTTGCCCGGAGATGTAATAATGGCGGATGGATTGCACTGACAGCGTGAAGTGATTTATCCTCATACAGCCAGAGTCTCGTCAAGCTACAATCATGAATAATGGCTAAGTTAACCCTTCCATGGCTGGGGCTTCCTAACATTTTGCAAAAATGCTGTGCCAATGCATTCTCTTATATATATACAAGTCTCCCATAGGGAGCCTCGCATATATAAGAGAATACATTGGCCTAACAATATTTACCTTGACCTTGTAAGCCGGTACATTCCCTATGGGAGACTCGCATATATAAGAGAATGCACTGGCACAGGATCTCTTTTTGCTGCACCAGCATGGCTCCCGTCATGAAAGGGTTAATGTGGAACCAATATGTCAAATAAACATGAACAATTACTCACATGAAATGAATGAATCTAAATGATATTATTATCCATCCCTTAACTATACCATTTCCGATTGGGCAAAAGCCGCCACGTGATAGTCCTGGAAAAAGTCACATTGGACTCCCGACTATACAATATCACTTTTTTATTGGGACTCCGTGACGTCACGAATTAACTCTATTGCGAAATGAATCGGTGAAATTGTGATGCACGCAACACTGGTGGATTTTAGCAGACGTTTCACTTCCGCATTGAGTTTTTTTTCTCACTTCCTTGTTTACTTTTCCAAATCATGCTTTCTGATGATCAATATACAGGCTTTTATAGAGAATTAAGTGCCGAGAAATACCAAAAATTACCACAAAAGTTTTATTCCCATGGATAAACATACAGATGGATAATAAAAATGTTATTATACAATGTCGTGTACAGTATGAGTTTTTCTTGTACTCGTCCATGTTGTGGTGAAAAGTCATATTGGACTCAACACTGGAGTGTCTCGTCCAATATGACTTTTCACCACAACCTGGACTCATACAAGAAAAACACATACTGTACACAAAATTGTATAATAACTTTATAATATTGCATGAAATATGAAATATATGGCAGTGTATTTAACAGTCTCTTTTGAGCATATTTCCTTTTTTGGTAGAGCACAGTCAGCGTATATCTCACCAAACTGAATCTATTGTTGGACCACTCTCAAAATGACAATGCTGGATCCTCTTGTTTAGTGTAAGATGTGTTACTCCACATTATATTAGTATCATTGTTGGTTTCGGGTATTTTGACCAATGGTCATATGATATCGAAGAACCTCCATCGAGATTTAGCACTTATTTGAGGTTTAGTACCTCCATTTCAGGATTTCACTTACCTAAGTCTTAGCTTACCATATCTGGTATCTTGAGATTTATTTTTCTTGCTACCGAATATCACCACATTCAATAGTCCTTAAAGGTACTCAATCCGATCCCCATACCATCAAGATACAACAACAACAACATTTCTTCAAAATACGCTTTAGTTATCAGAATCGATTTATTGCAACAAAATAATGCTAACCACTATCAACTATGTATGGTATCAAATTTCCCAAAACTTGTTATTTTATATCAACATTTTGTTGAAAAAAATATCGCTGTGTTATCACTAAAGTATCACGAAATTTGACCGTATTACCACTTGATTTTAGAGTCGTCCATCTTCATCCACAATTTTGTCTGAGATTCTCCATTTGACCATGTGTTTCTGGGTCACATATTATTACACATCTCGAGAAATAACAAACTTCAAAAATTGATATCTGATCACTCTGAGCTTTGACGGGTAGGTTCCTCGACTCGAATCAAATATTTTTTACCCCCGAAGCCAAAGAAATAGTAATTTAGGAGCGTCTGATCAGATTGAGTACCTTTAACTATAATAAACATGATCTCATGACTGGCACTATATTGTAATAAGCACATGTCTCTTGTCAAAAAGCAAGCTTCTTTTTCTTTTTTGCTTTCTCCTGTTTCTTACTTTCCTCATTCTCAAGTTTTTTCTCTAACGCTTGCCGCCTCAGTAACTCCGGGTCCTGAAATAAATCAATTGGAATCTCACTAAACAGGTTCAGGTGCACGCTTGATCATGCCATGAATATCTACTCTGGCTCTATCCATAGTGATCACATTCCGCCAGATATTAACTAAATAAAAGGTCAGCAGACCACAGTGTCCCCCGAAAATGTGGCAAGTCTATGCCGCTTTGTTAAAGAAATTTAAACAAATGTTGAAATTGTCTAAGTTGAAAAGGGTTAATAACTCCCAAAAAAATAAAAAATTCTGTCATCTATATACATGTTGTACATCTCCAATATGTGGGTAACAATACTCTGAAGTTTCAAATAACTACGATCAAAACTGTAGGAGGAGTTGATTACACCATGAAGGTACCCTCATACAGAAAATTATAAGAAATGTTGAAATTTTCTAAGTCGAAAAGGGTTAAAGGCACGTGAGGCCTTAGTTGTCGAAAATATTCATATTTGTTCCAATCACCGTAAACAGAAAAACATTAAAACGCATACAGTTTCGTTCATATATACCATGACCATCGCGTAAACAGCATGTTATCATAAAGATTTACTATATTTTACCTAAGCAAGAGCCTGATTGTTTTACAGAAGACAACACAATGCTGCTGGCTAATCACACACAAATGTCATAAACGCTCTTTATTCGTTCCATATCAGGAATTCACCCACAAAGAACGTTCTTTATGTTTACCATCATAATATAAACAAACACCAGAAAAGTAACATTTTATGCCTTTGTTTACATAACAATGGTAAAAAATATGACAATAACATACTGTTTATGCGATATTTCTTATTTGTATACGGACAAAGTCTGTCTACATTTTGTTGTTCTTTCGGTTTGTGGCGGTTTTTGACGGGTGGAAATATTTTCACAGGATACCCACCGCCAAGGCCAACCGTACCTTTAATAACTGTGTCAAAAAATAATTTTTCCGTCATCTATATACATGTTGCACATCTTCAATATATGGGCAACAATATTCTGAAGTTTCAAATCTCTGGGATGAAATCTGTAGGAGGAGATGATTACACCATGAAGGTACTCAAAAGTGTGACGG
The DNA here is from genome assembly GCA_032622095.1 of Siphonodentalium dalli. Taxonomy (NCBI): domain Eukaryota; kingdom Metazoa; phylum Mollusca; class Scaphopoda; order Gadilida; family Siphonodentaliidae; genus Siphonodentalium; species Siphonodentalium dalli. Next base: position 192,876,935 of record CP136067.1, on the reverse strand, counting down.
ATGGACGGACGGACAGAGCCTGTTTCTATAGTTAACTACATTATTTTCTCAACTTTAAAGTTCCCAGTCAGAAATTGATTTTATATACATTATGTTTTCAATGTTATATGGTCAGAACTTCAAAAAGATCCCAGGTTTTTAACTGGCGGAATATGATCTTTACAGATGTAAGCAGATTAGAGGTTCATGGCATGATCTAGGTACACACAAGTGTGGTATCTGATGTGTGCTGCTATTCTCTACACATGTTACATGACTATCACAACTAATTTACACTGAATTGGTCCAATTCGCATGTTTCAGTTGATTTGGGTACACATAATCTTGAAACGTTGACCTCGGTACCTATGAACTCTTAAATGTTGATTTGAGTACCCAGGATGTTTTTGGACATGTGGAGGTTGACAAACATTTTCTGAACAGGCCTAGAATGTATATTTAAAATATTTTTGGCCAAAATTTTCCAAATTAATATAAAATGTATCAAAACACTTTTGTAGGCTGTAAATTCTAATATTTAAATTATTCTATTTCTGTTTGTTTCCAATTAAACTAACGTTCAAGAACATTTTATAGTAAGCATTATTGGAAAATAAGGTCAATAAATATACCCTCAGACAAAATATGTGATACTTTCTTTTTACACCAAACCGACTCCACTGCGTGATATACTCTTCGAGAAATTGCTCATTCTAGGGTCCTGTGAATATTCGATATTCGAATCGACAAAACAAATTCGAGTCAATTCCAGTTGAAATCATCAGTTCGAAATTTTTGAATATATAGGTGTACAGTCTCATAGTCTATTATACAGGGGATAGTCTGCCAACATAATTATGTAGCCTACTAAATCACTACTTTCCCAAAATAACACACTCCAAGACCGTGCAATGATTGATTATTAGGATTTAACATCACTTTAGCAAACAAGACCAATGATGATTTACAATAAGACATGTATCAAATACCGTATTCATATTTAAGTATTTTATTTGGCAATGTTTCCAAATGTGTCACTAAATCTATTTTATAAATGACCAACACAATTAGCAAGTTCTTTGAAACTTGAGTATTACGATCAGAACGATCTGATGCATTTGTGTGTTATTTGCGTACCCGTATTACAATTGTGTGAAACACTAACACAGGTCCACATATGTAGGCCTACAAGTATTTTTGAACTATATACGTAGGTTATCGAACAAAGCCAAAACAACATTAAGATAATTTCTACCTTAATTAAGAGGCCTACAATTGTAAATAGCCTAACTTGCGCAGTATATATTTTGATGGGCTTATACGGAAATAAATTCAGTTTCAAATAAAATGTTATGATTATGGGTGCCGGATTGCAAGTTTTATTTTCACATGCATTAGTATATAAAAACATGATTTAATATTTGACAAATACAATATAGAGACGAGAGAACTTTGTATTTCTGATATCTTCATATGTCACAATCAACTGTAGTTACGAAGTGGTAAGTTATTGCATGATCAATCAAGTGAGATAACACTGTAGGGCCCTGCGAACCTTATAATTTAGGTCGAACCAAACCTTGAAACCGAATCATCGTCTTGGTTTCGAATCGAACCGAATCTCGAACCTCGAACCCAATTACCGACCGTGTCATTGAAGAGAGTCCAAGCGACGTACTCATAATACTAGTAGCCAGTTAGAACGTATCTGAATCATTATAATAGTACAATCAACGTGTTATATACAAATTTATCGTATACGATATAAGATAATTACATGTTGAAGAATTATTTTATATTGGAGATGAATGACAATCCGATAAAACGTTGATATTATGTTCCGTTTATGTCCATACATTATATTACATAACCCCGATTAAAACAAATATCCGATTATCATTCTCCGTATATACCCGCGTCCGCTCACTGAGCATCACTCATGAAAAATCATAACTTATGACTTATTCTAACAGTAAGTGAGACAGATGTCTGATTGAATCATCGGTCCAGCTTCCAGTAGTACATATGTACAATGTAAACAACACGATAAACGACGCATTGAACTCCTAACACACTGACAGCATGAACGCGCCACGTGGCATAACTCGGTAACTATTAACAGACTCGTCAATCTGTAACTGCGACAACACATGACAAAGATCAAAGCGTGCCGACGTCGCGTTGTAGCAATTAAGTGTCACAAGACAAAGCACATCGGGTTACATAATCATGTCAATCATTTATGCTGATAAACAATGGCCACACCTTCTCCTCACTGTGATTGGTTGACTCCAATTGTTGACACAGAAGGCTGCCGGAAATACCTATTCACTTTCAGCCAGTTTACAGAATTCAAAAAAGCTTGTTCGATCTGTATTCATCAATAATCATAACTTATTGTCTCGTTTGTTAGGTATAATTATGTCTATTAGTAAAGTTATATGGAGAATAAAACAAACTTTGACGAGGTAGAACTTTGACTGAGATAGAAATGTTATAGTTTTACTAATTAATTATCACGAATTTGACATGTCCGACTGGACCGTTTAGCGGGAGCGGAATAAAGTTATGCCAAAAGACCCGTTCAATGAAATATCACCCAGTTACCCCGCCCGAGTAATGATCAAAGTAATTATGTCCAATGTAAACATAAAATCATATAATCAATAAACAATTCCCAGTACGCAAAATTTGCCCATTTTGCGGGACTAAAGAAAAGGTTCGATATAAACGAATCCCGTCTAAGGTTTCGAACCGGACCGAATCATCACAGCGGTTTCGAACCGAACTGAACCTCGAACGGTTCGCAGGGCCCTAGATAACAGGTATCAATGGGATCAAACAAATTCCCATTCGATTCATAGTTTGATTTGATATTCAATTCGATAGTTGATTCGATAAAAAATTCTCAAGTCGCTAAAACCCTAGCTCATTCCACACTATTCCAAATACTGTGCAGCGGTTTGTCATTTTGTTCCACTTTCGGTCATATTCAGCCTTTGTCACTATCCAGAGATGCCGTGAAAAATATACTATATTCGGCGTTTATTGCCTCACTGCCCGATTGGTCGCTGTAAATTACTGTATCCAGTACTGCCCGATTGGTTGATGTAAATTAGTATATCCAGTTGCCTCACTCGCCCATTGGTCATCATGGATTCTAGTTACAATACCTCATATTTTATATGATCAAGAAATTAACAAATATTCTAGCACATCAAGTTAACAATTTCATGACCGGAGCTGTGCTGGTACAGCATTAAAGATCCTACGACAGTGAATTCTCTTATATATGTGAGTCTCCCTTAGGAAGCCTTGCAAATGTAAGAGAACGCACTGGCTTACAAGGTCAAGGTAAATATTGTTAGGCTTTTCGCAAAATTTCAGGAAGCTCCAACTTTTAGGCCAAACCATCCCAGGGTGAATCATAATAAATACACGAATGCATGATTCGCAAATAATATACTATATCTGGTGTGAAGTTCCCCCATCATCCCATAGGTCGCACTAAATTTCTTAAACTCACCTTAACAGGAGAAGCAGATGGACTTTTATGTGGACTCGAGTCAGGAGATTTACGTTTGGTCGGGCTCTTTGTTTGGCCCAATGATGCTGGAATTCTGTTTGTCCCCCACGATGTGTGTGATTCCCTCGGGACGTCCGCTAAGCTTTCATCATCATCCATGCTGTCTCCAGGCTTTACTGCAAGGAAAAACAATATGGCATACTATAATAATGGCCGGTGGTGGCATCATGCCTCAAATTATGGTGCTGGACATTTGCAGAATGAGGTCCCCAGAGAGTGAATTTAGTGACGCTACCCAGCAAAGCAGGCTAGAATCACCAAATTCATCATCTTGGGCCTCATCTTCTATGGGAGAAGAAGAGTCAGATTCAGGGTCCGCGCTGGACCAAAATATACCTTTGCCATTTTATTTGCCAAATGAAAATATTTTTTGCCAAATTCTTTTAGAATTTGCAGAATGCTATCACTGAAAGTATAATTTTCCGCAACTTTGAGTCTTATTTTGTGCTTTATCATACAACAATAAACCAATCACCGAACAATTAAATTGTAGAAGGGTTGCTTCATCAGAAGGGCACATTCCAAGAGGATTAGCTATGTAAACACCACCACCACACTAAATACGGGTAATCCCTCACCCATCAATACTAATGCTATCAGATTAACTGCATCTTAATAAATGTGTTAACTTTTCCCAGACCTTATAAAATACCACTAATATAATTATATTAGTGAGAGTTTCCTGAAACGAATGGTATTGATTGACCAATATTTTTCAACATTTTTGAGGAATTAAAAAGTGACTTGCCAATTTTTTTTTTGCCAAATGTGAATTAATTTTGCCATTGGCAGCGCGAACCCTGCTCAGATTTAAGTTCCAAGATGGTGATATGCACTCATTGTGCACCTCGGTTATGCATTGTGTCGTCTGCCAAATTGGGGATACAGAGAAACAACTAAAAAGAAAAAGAAACTTTCTAAAGAAACTAAAAAACTTTTAAATTTGATAATAAAGATACTTTGCAGAGAAGATGAGGTCTAAGCAGAATGAGTCCTCAAAGGGTGATGCTAGCCTGCTGTTCGGGGTAGAGTCACCAAATTCACCACCAGGACCTCATTCTGCAAATGTCAGGCACCATAGTTTGAGGACTGTGGTGGTATGAAGCTTCAAATTATACCTACTACACTTTACTCGACTTAAAGGGGTACTGTACACTAAATTCGGCCATTTGTGGGATCATCTCCTTTTATACTCAACAGAATACATGCAACAAATGAATGAATTTGAGCCATGGCTTAGTGCAAAATACACTCATGTTTTCTATCAATGATGCAAATAACATGGTAATTATAATGAAAATGAATTTATGACTCCTGTGGATGATTGATACCAACTTTTGAAATAGTGTGTCTGTCATTTGCGGAATGAGGTCCCCAGAGGGACCTCAACTTCTACGGGAAACCTAGGATAAGATTAAAGTTCACCAGTTGAAGTTGTTGATGTTCACCCATTAGTCACCTCGATTATGCATTTTATCTTCAGCAAATAACACTGCAAATTAGGGAATGTAGAAACTATTAGGGAATGTAGAAACTGAACAGTAGGGAAAAAGCAACTAAAACAATGTTAAAAATTGAGACTATACTATAGTCTATACATACTTCCCATAAGATGAGGCCCGAGCAGAATGAGGTGCCCAGAAGGTGAATTTAGTGATGCTAGGATCACTAATTTCACCCTCTGGGGAACTCATTCTGCAAATGACAGACACACTATTTCGAGGCTTGATTGATACCTTTTCTCGGTGAGCGTTTGAGCCAAGCATTTTTCACCATAATCTGTCTGTAGAGGTCTTGACTATCTCCATCAAAAGTCGCCACGCCCAACCTCTTCACTATCGATTCAAACGCCTAGAAAAGACATTGTTAATACAAATGAACCAGCTGTATTTTAGCCTTTGACAGGTGTTGTTCCAATCAGAACATGCTACTCACCAGTATTACAAGTTGATTGATACTATGGGAGATCATATTGGAATGGTAACGATGCACATCATGCTACAGGTGATTCAGGTTACAAGGTAATTTAGTGCACTGTTTGTTGATTATCGAACACAGCAACTTTTTCAATTAAGTTTTTTTTACTTTCTTGTGGATTTGAGAATTCACTTGCAAATTTTGTTTTCCCAATTTATAATATTTTTTGTTTTGCCAAAAATGAACTAGAGATGGGCTTGTCCCAGATGGGACTAAGTAATACCCCCAGTATTCAAAATATTATTTGAGTGAAGTAGCCATTACCATATATTGGGGACTGAAATGTCAACAGGTATCCCTAACCATAAACCCCCTAACCCTAACCCTAATCATAACTCCACAAAAATAAGTCGGACAGACATCATAATCGCAGGTGCACAGGTTCCCATGGTACTAAATATCAGTGCCAAACATTGACCTAAAAATGTAGAAATAAAAGCTCGGACAAAATTATGCATGAGGCCTGAGGATATGGTATGGTGCTGGACATCTGAATAATGAGGTCCCCATTCTGCTCAGGACTCATCTTCTCTGGAAAGTATCTCTATTATCAAATTAAGAAGTTTTTCAGTTTCTTTAGAAACTTATCTACAAAGGAACTTTTTCTTTTTTAGTTTAGTTTCTCTATATCCCCAAATTGGCAGACAACATATTACATAATTGAGGTGTCCAAAGGGTGCACATCACAATATTCACCATCTGGGAACTAAAATCTGAGCCTAGGCCTCCCATAGCAGATGAGGCATAGGCAGAATAAGGTCCCCATAGGGTGAATTTAGTTACGCTAGCATGCTGTGCGGAGTAGCATCACTAATTTCACACTCTGGAGATCTCAATCTGCAAATGTCCGGCACCATGTTCCCTGGCCGTTAAACAACTACTCACAGGAGAGGAAACCATATTATTGGTGAAGGCCTTCCCATCATATGGCACTGTTGCAATATGTTCTGAAAAAGATAGACAAGGAGCATACATTACACATAAGTCTCACCGGATGCTGAAAACAATCATGTGCTGCAAATTTTAAGCAGTTACAGGTACTCAATCTGATCAGACGCTCCTAAATTACTATTTCTTTGGCTTCGGAGGTAAAAAATATTTGATTCGAATTGAGGAACCCACCCATCAAAGCTCAGAGTGATCAGATATCGATTTTTGAAGTTTGTTATTTCTCGAGATGTGCAATAATATGTGGCCCAGAAAAACATCGTCAAATGGACGGTCTTGGTCAAATTGCGGATGAAGATGGATAGCTCTAAAATCAAGTGGTAATACGGCCAAATTTCATGATACTTTAGTGATAATACGGCCATATTTTGTTGAACAAAATGTTGATAAATAATAAGTTTTGGGAAATTTGATACCATAGTTGACAGTGGTTAGCATTATGTTGTTGCAATAAATTGATTCTGATAACTAAAGCGAACTTTGAAGAAATGTTGTTGTTGTTGTATCTTGATGATATGGGGACCGTCTGATCGGATTAAGTACCTTTAATATAAACATGCTACTCACTGATGAGTTGTCACTTTATTCATTAGTAGAAATGTACAGATGATAAGTTAATCAGAAAATCTTACTAAGACTGTTTCATAGAATTTGTTATCTGAACACAACAACAACTGCATGATTGGAAGTCCTTAATGTTCTTCTTTACAGGAGAAAAATAGGTCATATCCAAGCTTTTTTTTTTTAAATAACATGTCTTGATCGATGCGAATGATTAATGATGATGGCACATGATAAGTAATTAACATTCAATTGGTTGTCATGCCATTTAAACGAGAGGCCGATCACGATCGGCAGATGTTTAACCCATACCTTGGCGATAGCGATTAGCTATTTTTATAAATTTTATAAATCCTTACACCAACCTTTTCATGAGTGCAAAAGTTTCAACAATTCACACTTTATATAGTGATCGTGTGAAAAATATTTAGTTATCACATTGTGTCAACAGGATTGGTGGAGGATGTTAATATTTTTAAGCAAATAAACCAAATGACCCTCACTATGCAGGTTAGGGGTGTGTTATCGTCAACTATGCCAAGAACTATAAACATAATCAATGGAAATATTTGAGTTATCAAATCGGATAGAATGGGGTTAATCTTACCCAAACTAATGAACTGATAAACACAAAATAGTCTATGAAAAGCATGTCATTGGATTTAGAACCCCATACAATAAGTCAGTCTCAAGAATACCAGCACCATTAATATTATCCTGGAGCCCAAATGCAATTGAGGGAATTTCAAAATAAGACATTTCCTCTAATGATGAATATTCAATTGGTGATGTATTGAAACCCTTACTGAACCTGGCTCAAAGTGAAAGGGATAATATTATATCTGTCTATCGCATAATATGTGTCTATGGAATGGTTTAATTTTAATCCCAAATCCATGCAAATCAAAAGTGGATCACCATCAACCTGGACATAACATAGGAGAATGATTAAATGAAAAGCATCAAAACCATATGATGTGTGAAGAGGGTTAATCATTTTCAATGACATCATGTTATGGAACTAAGGAATGTGTGGATAAATTTTTGTCTAAGATAAGACAACAGTGTTTGTAAAGAACAATGTCTGTAAAACAACACTACAAAGTAACAATGGACTATTCCAATTTATTATTTTAGAATAGGTGTCATATAGTGTGTGCATATAGCTAATGTAATAAACCTGTTTCAACAAAGGGGTTAACTTCATATTGCACAGAAAGCAGAACTCCACCAGAGAGTGAGTAATCAATCACAGTTTGAAATAATTATGATAACAAGTCCAGCCAGCCAGTGGTACCACTATCATGCTTTATAGCATGTAGTATCTAATGTCATAGTGATAATTAACTCATTTCAATAACACACATTGCTGTGGGATATATGTTCTCTTCAAATTCCCAGCAGTAATTACTTGAATTATAAAGGGTCATAACTCTGTTAAAATATATCGGATCAAACCCATATTCGAACTCGATCTGTATTTAGGGGTGATAAATTCATATACCAAATTTTGTGTTGATCAGATGAAAAATATTTTGAGTCATAGCAGCTTGGGTGAATTCTAAGTAAACATAAGAGTGAAAAGGGTTAATTAAACAATACCAAAAACCATACAGATGAAGAACGTGCTAAGAAAAACCTAGGTAAGAAATATGAGGCAGATCAGAAGAAATATGTTCAACTTATTGCATTGGATAGCATGTATGTAAAGGGTTAATTATTTTCTAAACTGATCAACCAATCAATACCAAAAACTATACAGGTGAGGGGTGTGTCATCATAAACCTACATATCAAATATGAACACAATCGGACAAAAAAATATTTCGGTTAGAGCATCGGATTTTTTTTAAATTTTTTTTATTTTCGAAAAAAGGGTCATAACTCCTTTAAAATAAATCGGATCAAACCCATATTCGAACTCGATCTGTATTTTTGGCTGTGAAACTCACATACCAAATTTGGTTCCAATCAGATAAAAAATGTTTGAGTTATGGCAGAATGCGTGAATTATAAGTTGAAAAAGGGCCATAACTCTGTAACAAAATCTCGGATCAAACCCAAATTCGATCTGTATTTTGGGCTGAGAAACCCATATACAAAATTTGGTTTCGATTGGATAGAAAATGTTTGAGTTATCGCATTACTCGTAAAGTGTCTACGGACAGACGGACAGACAGACAGACAGACAGACAGACGGACGAACGACGAGTGGTCAATCCGGGCAACGACACTATGTTTACCATACTATGGTATGGGTAAACATAAAAAGCATACTTGTGCCATTATTAGTTGGCGCAAAAGGAATTTTGTCTGGTGATTCTTCATTTGCTGTACTCTCAGGTCCCTAATAATAGCGTCAGTATACATCACTATTATTTGGCATTGGGAGCGAAATGGCCGTCACTATTATTAATTTGAGCTTAAATGCTCACCCACCACTATTATTAGGCACCTGAGAGTAATGTTGTTAAGGGGATGGTAAAGTCTGGTCAAGATGGCCACCGCGGATTGCACCCTACCTCCAGATGATCAATAATTACTCACCGGCCATAGAATGGATAAACTTCATATTTTTCACACATATATAATCAATAATAAACAAAGATCTTGTCATTAGTAGAGAAATTATAGCTGTTAGAATTTACTCGCGGTAGAGTGACAAAAAATCATGTCCCCAAACGGCGTTTCTCCAGTTCCAATGGTTAACTTTTTGTACAAACTGAACAGTCAAAATGGTCCTATAAGAATCTGGCTAGAGACAAGGAGACATCATTTTGAGGAAAAACAAGAACTTTCCCAAATACCCTGCCTGTGAAAATAGTACTGTCATCCTGAATAATGGCAAAATGTCCTCCATTTGCATTGTTTACATTCTTAGGAACTATTTTTCTTGGTATGGGAGACCATAATATCCTAACATTATTTTGCGATAGCCGATACGCATGCCATGGAGGCGGGGCGGCCATGATTACAAACAAACCCATCCGTCAATACTAGAATACGATTACGAATGGAAATCGATCAGTATAGACAATCGCGCATGGGATCAAGCTTTTGATTATGCCCATCAATAGATATGGGTTATAAGCAATATGATTGTACCTGATAACCGACAATTTCTCGATTAATTTACATTCAAATGTTATTAAACGTATTTTACTCCACAATGTTGTTGATCCCAGTGCACCAAAATAGAATTGACCGGAAGTGAACTCGCACAAGGAGTCCGTCGTAAAATATGACATATTTCGTCGGAATACGGTACTTTCCTATTCATAAATATGTTTTTATATAGGCTATTTGATTTTAGAATAATACAATATTCTGAAACATGTAAGTTTTCTATTTATGTGATTTGCGTACTAATACGACATCTTGTAATCTCGCTTTCGACTATAGACTGGTAATTCTAAAAATAAAATATCAACATTTCCATCTGTAAACAGCACAAAACTTAATAAATCGTGGGTAATCAAGCAACTAAATTAATTCCAACAACTTCAATAAACTGAAAGCATCGATTTCATATCATAAACTTGCCCGATTGCAGGATCGGATTGCTTTTCTGGTCGATTTTCATGTACCTGCCGCGAATTAAAAAATGACAACAACGTCATGAACATGTGTTTACAATTGAAATATGGCGACTGGCTCCCAAGAAAAACTGACGTGTTTTAGCGGACGTTTTGCAAACGATACAGTGAACATTAATCTAAAGCATAGCTCCTTGGCTCTTAACGGTATGTCACTTATCATAATGGGCTGCCTAATGATACTGTTGAAGTTATAGTTTTTCACATTTGAATGCCAAAACAATGACATAATATTGGAGATATACTCTGTTTCAAAGTCATTTTTCTGGTACAAAAAGCTTTTTAGCTCACATCTATTCGTGGCACCTCCTTTAACGATATATGCTCTATATATTATCTCTATGTTGTTATATATATTTCTGTCTGCTTTTATGTGAAAAATACCAATTTTGTCAGCCCGTTTCCAGACATTTTTTATGAAACAGACTTTGCCATCCCCTTAAGAATTCAACTTGGCTGTGCACTGGGATGCGCGATCCAAAAGTTTCCAAAAAAAAACAACAGGGAAATATTATATTTAGCGCGGTCAAATTCAACTATAATAGTTTAATACAGGATGCACCAGATAAAGAGAACTCACTTCTTGAAGTTTTAGAGCCTTGTGACTTATAGTCGTCAATTTCCTTATCTTTGGCAGCAATGATTTTGACTAATTCAGCTTGACGTCGAGAAAGTTCTTCAACCATCGACATCAGAGGTAACAGCAAGTGACTTGACAACTGACATTTTGGATGATAGAAATTTAAAGGTCAATCAAGGTCGCAGATGTGATATCCATAATCGCACTAATAAACATCGGGCTCAACAATAATGTATATTGTACATGTAGTAATAGAATGAAATGTATTCAATTTCCAAGCAGGGATCTATCTGTATCTGTATCTAGAGATTACAGTGTAGGAACCAATTCTGGTTGTACACGCACTGGTCCAGGTGCTACCACGGCCAGGTAACTTTATAACCCTATGGTGACTCCAGTAGCGTTCTTTAACATGCACACACCGAGGCGTGTACATGGTCAGCCATTAATGTCCGCGACTCCGCGCCTGATCGGACAGCGTACTACACCCACGACAACATACCTGGACAAGTGTTGTAATGGGGGGAAGTCGGCATTTTGCATTTGGATCTTTATTCAGTGATCTCGAATGGGACTTTTCAGCCTGACAAACTTGGTATCTGACCGAGTTCTGATTTTTGTTAGAATACCCTGACCAGGTTGCGATCCCCGGTCCGCTAGCATGAGAGGCCAGTATGCTACCTCTCGGCTACCGACTTCCCTTCAAATGTGGCTAGAGGGTCTTCATTGTAGCTAGGGTGCCCACCTTGAAATATCCAAATACAGCATAGTCCAAAGCTTTGACCAAATGTACACCAAATTTGGTTGAAATTGGTCCAGGGGTCTGGGAGAAAAATCACGAACAGACAGTTCCTGTACTCTAATATACATAGCTACACCGGAGAACATTAATTCTTTTCGGCTTTAATTGTGAAAATTATGACAAGTGTCATGCGTAATGAAAATATGTGTTATAACCATGAATAAATTGTCAACATCATGGCGCAAATAGAAATTTCAGTACATTATGATTTGACAACAAAAATATTTTTTGAATATAGCCAATTTAACACTGAATGTATGCATGGATATCCAAATTATGGTGAAGAAAGATGCATCAGAATTTGTATCCAGCAAAGCCTTGAAATAGTGTGCCTGTCATTTGCAGAATGAGATCCCCAAAGGGTGAATTTAGTGATGCTACACCGCATAGCGGGCTTGCATCACCAAATTCACCCTCTGGGGACCTCATTCTGCTGAGTTGTAAGCAGAATGAGGTCCCCAGAGGGTGAATTTAGTGATGCTAGCCCGCTGTGTGGGGTAGCGTCACTAAATTCACCCTCTGGGGACCTCATTCTGCAAATGACAGACACACTATTTCAAGGCTTGTATACAGCCAAAGACCAAAGATGCATCAGAATTGGTTGAAAATATCTGCTAATATTTGTTTAATTGACAGCTGTGGAAACGTCCATTTGAGTCTGTTGGTCCAAAATCAACATATAAACCACTAATTACTGGTGGTTGGAAAGAAATCAAACTATAATTTAAAGTATAATTTCAACATAATTTTTGGTGGGAAATTTCCAACTGCCCCCCCCCCCCCCCCCCCCCCCCCCGACATCCCTGTTTATAAAAGCAACTTTTGTCCAAGGTTAACTAAACTGGTAGATATATTCAATGCACCAGCCAATCATTAACAGCAACACAGATGTACTTTATATATAAATTAATCATACATGACTAAATTGTCTTACCCTGACAGATAACATCTTTACTCTTGGGACAATGCATTGCCAGGAGGCACAATATTTCACAAAATCAATATATTCTACATCACTACTTATTAAATTTCCTTTATAGGATGTGAGTGGTTTCCAACAAATATTTTCTGTCAGGCAACAAACAATTTAGTCATGTATATTATTCTATTTATGCACAGTTTATATGCATGCAAATTTATTAGGAACAAAACAGTTGAAAGTGTTTGATAGTTGTTCAGAGATGACCACCTTAATGGCTTAACCCTTTACCCAACAGAACGACCCTGTGCCAATGCATTCTCTTATATATAGGTCGCCTCGCATATATAAGAGAATGCATTGGCTTAACACATATTAAAAATGATAAAATTGTCAAAGAATGTAGAAAAATATTATAAAAATTGTTAAAAAATGTAAGAAAAAATTATAAAATTGTTAAAGAATGTAAGAAAAAATAGTAAAAAGTGTTAATTTTTTTTTTTTTTTTTAGGCCAATGCATTCTCTTATATATGGTCGACTCACATATATAAGAGAATGCATTGGCACAGGGCATAACTGTAACCATCACAATGTGGTCAATGAACCGGTTCCAATGATATCCATATTTGTATGGTGTTATTGAGACAGACCGAAGATATTTTAGGCTGTTGAAGCTTTATTTGGGCGTTTTTGGCCGTTTTGTTGGGTAAAGGGTTAACCCTTTCTTGACTAATTGGATTCTCCCACCCAGATATAAAATGATATATTGGAATGGTCTTTTAAAAAATTTTGGAGGGGTGTTCAGGAAAAATTAGTGGAGGACAGACAGACTATATGTTAAGTTATGTTAACACAAGTGACAAATGATTCCTATTCACTGGTGGGAAATGTTCCAATAATAAGTTCTACGGTCGTTTGATGAACCTATTACCCAAACATTTCGTACAGGAAGGTTGAACTGTGAGTATTCAGTAGGGGTACTGTACACTAAATCCGGCCATTTATGGGAGCATCTCCTTTTAAACTCAACAGAATATATGCAACAAATGAATGAATTTGAGCAATGGATGAGTGCAAAATACACTTGTGTGCTCTATGAACGATGCAAACAACATGTTAATTATAACCGAAATGAATTTATGACTACAGCCATAAATTCATTTTCATTATAATTACCATGTTGTTTGAATCGTGCTGTTGAGTATAAAAGGAAATGGTCCCATAAATGGCCAGATTTAGGGTACAGTACCCCTTTAAGATAGTGCATATTCAGATGGCAATACCAGGAACTATACCATTTGTTTATCTGCAGGCTCTGCCCTGAATTTCCAACAGAAAGGCATTCCTGCCAAATGGGATGTTATCTCCAGCACTAAGCTTTCTGTGGGCTGCATGATGATATCCAGACTGGTTCCCTTCCCAGATGAACTAATGTTCTGCCGAATCTGGTCTAATATCTTTGTGGTTGGCGCTTCTATACTTGGGTTGAGTTTCTAAAATAAATGAACATTTATATTAACCCTTCTTATTGAATAGATTCTCCCATCAGTTTAGACCAAGTATTCTCGGTACACAACAACTTGGGATATCAGTTGGGTTGATGCTGTTTTGGACTGAGTCCAATCCCATTACTAGTACTCTCATATAATGGACTTTCATTGAAAAGACGTACTACATTTACACATGGAGCCCAGGCATTCATGTGAATGCAATTAATCTATCTTCAAAATGATATATAATTTACAGACTACAGTGATAGACAAGGTAAAGTGATTATATGATCGTTTAATGTATTGTTTACATTCATTTTCTGATAGCTCGACAAATCAAAATTCTCTGGAAAACTAGGCTTTTATATCTTGTTGCTTTGACATTTAACGGACCTCTGATATATGCATGTTTTATATCATGCTTGGTTGCTGTGACATTCAACAGACCTTGTATATATATTACTAGCCGATGAGCCCGACGTTGTCCGGGCTATTCAAAAACCAAATTTCAAGTCGATAGCTCCACCCGTTTCCGAGATCTGGTCTGTGCATGCGCAAAGCTGGCGTCGCACAGGCTCGGCGACCCGATAAAATTCGTATCCAGGGCAAGATACATGTACTAGTACATTCACATAGCAAATTTCAAGTCGATAGCTCCACCCGTTTCCGAGATCTCGTCTGCGCATGCGCGAAGCGGGCGTCGCACGGGCTCGCCAATACGACAACGTCGACCGCCTGGTCAAACTACACACACGTACCAAGTTTCGTCCCGATCGGTCGAGAATCGTAGATTTGTATAAATGACAAACAAACATACAGACAAACAGACAGAGGTCTTCAAAATATATATGAGATAAATGCACTTATTCATAAGTATTTGTGATTATGTCCAAATCTGTATAAAAAAAATGTATCAT
Organism: Siphonodentalium dalli; assembly: GCA_032622095.1. Classification (NCBI taxonomy): domain Eukaryota; kingdom Metazoa; phylum Mollusca; class Scaphopoda; order Gadilida; family Siphonodentaliidae; genus Siphonodentalium; species Siphonodentalium dalli. Next base: position 192,861,580 of record CP136067.1, on the reverse strand, counting down.
GTTTGTTTTATTTCTGGATTAATGAGATATCGCATCTGATATTGTGCGACCGTGTCCTTGTTATTCTGGACATTGATAGTATAATAGGTATCAATCGGCTCTTACATAACCTTTGATAATTCCGCCAAGTCTCCGAAGAGGTGTCAAAACTATTTATCCCAACTGATGCAGCAATCAAAACCATGTGAGTAATATTTCTCCTGATTATATTGTATAAAAATTAAAAGGGCATGGCTCATTCGAGCTTCCAAATTCTGTCAACTTAATTTGGAAAGAGGTATAAGATAGTAAGATACATGTAGGTCGACAAATATGCAAAATATTGATATACCCCAGTCATGTGCTCTGAAAAATACTTTCAATGGTCAAAGCCATTTTCCAGCTGTTTAAATTTTTGCCCAGCAGTGAAATAAATGCCCTTTATTTCTACCATATGAGGATTAGACTAACAGGGAACACTCTTTATTGTTCCATGCCAATTCCCAAAGAAAGTTCAGGACACAAACGTTCTCAATTCGATCACCTAAGAATTAATATTTCGGTGTCATAAAGAGGCTGTACAACAATGTTTAGCATTTTTATCAACATACATTGTATGTTGATCACTGGAACCGGGCCACAATGTAACAAAAGTGATCATAATTTTTAGCTTTCGGGTATTCCAAATGCCAAGCTTAGAGTCTTTAAATTGAGCAAGGAGTTCAATCTTAAAAACATTCAATACCGTAATTATTTTTTTGTATATTTCAATTTTAATTAAAAGAAAATCAAAATGTTTAAAAGATTTCGGCACACAGGGGCCGGAATAATAATGGCTCCCATTTAATTAGTCTTGTACCTTACTCAGATGCTCCACTCACTGTTCCGTGCAACTCCATGACATAACAATTTTATTGTCAGAGTCCAGTAAGTGCCATTAATGGGGTCGTTGTCGTAATGTTTTCTGCATAGATGCACACCATGTGCATTTCTGTATACATAAATGCACACCAGTCTCACATTGTGTCATGTTCATTGTTGTAGTGTTTTCTACGTAAATGCACACGTGTTGATATTTTTTGTAAATCAATTTTCTTCCGTTCATCGATCAAACAACCATGCAGTTCTTTCGGTCCCTGTTTAATACCGGTACTAAGATCAATATGCGACCGATGATCAATTTTATTGCAGTTTCGTTATTGTGATACAAAAATGCCTTTATCAGAACTACGGAAGTAAAATACTCTGAATTGAAGCAGACGGCAATTATTTACGGCAACATTTCAATATCGCGCCGACTGAGACTGGTGTGCATGTATGTATATATAAATTCACACGGTGTGAATTTATGTATAAAATGTTACGACAACGACCCCATTAGCGTAAGTGCCACCAGTAATGTTAGGAGGAGGAAAGTACATATTGCTTTCCTATGCCCAACTTCACCTGGGTGCTGGTTACCTGGGGGGATTTCAGGTGATGCTATATATATATTGACGTAATCCCCATAAAAGGTATGGCGACACTTACTAGTCGCTACTTGGCGGAGAGTTACGTGTTAGGCTGAGCGCTAGGAACGACTCCACTGTTTAATCCTTTCATGACGGGAGCTGCACTGGTGCAGCAATAAAAAATAACCTGTGCCAGTGCATTCTATTAATTACCAGTATATATGTGAGTCTCCCATAGGGACTCTATTATTGGGGAGCCTCTCATATATGACAGAATGCACTGGCTTATGTCTTAAAGGTAAATATTGTTAGGCCAATGTATTCTCTTATATATCTGAGTCTCCATAGGCACAGGGTTTTGCAAACGTTCATGAAGCTCCAGTCATGGAAGGGTTAAAAATAGCTTGTTTCAGCTAGTTTATATACATTTATTTAAAACATAAATTAATACATGTATCATGTTGTCTTTTTTTTTCAAAATGTTTAATGAAAACAACTAAGAAAAGACAATTGTGGAAAATGCAATGCGATTCCCATTGTGTATATAGGAGTTTTGCGGTGAATGCCGGAGACCCATGGTGCATCAGGACTAGAGATTTGTCACTTTGTGGTGGTAATGGTATGTGAAGTGAGGTGTGAAAAAAACTGCGACAACCGTGTTGATTACACAAAAGTGCCTTGCTAACCTCTCCATTCAAGCTTTCGGTGGTGAGTGGGACACTGTCCCAAAAACATCACCACAGTGTTGAGTGTTTTCCATATCGCACACGCTTTACGTACTGTACAGTAGTGTAGCCAAGTCAAGGACTCGAAGGAGAGCTCTGTCAATGTCCGTCGGTGTCAGACAGCACATACCAGTACAATGTAACCTTGGCAGTGTAAGTTGGGTGGGGAGAACGTTATAAGTTCATGCGATTTTAAAGTTATTAATGGTAGTTTGAAAATCACCTTTATTCTTTTAGATAAGGCGTTTCCTGCGAGTTTCTCATACCAGAATTCAGACAAATTTGTCAAAAGCATTTCATATGAATCATCAGCAAATTTAACTTTTATGAGATAATCTTGTGAATCAATCGTCAGTGGTTTCCATGAACTTGACTTCAAGTCAGGGCTCCAACCTCTCCGCCATTCAATCTCAGATGTCATTTTCGTTTAAAATGTAATTTTGTTGTCAAAGTTCGATGCTTTCTTCCTGAAATCCGAGAAAAACCGGAAGTGTAAACATCTTATTGATAATTTCAAAGTTGCAACGCGATTAAATTGGATTCCAATGAAACGGAACATTTCGGAGCTATATTTTGGTAGTTCGGAGCAGTGATTTTTTTTTTTTTTCGTTATAACGAAATAAGATTTCTACATATCGAAATATGATTTAGTTATAATGAAATAAGATTTCGATATATAATGAAATAATATTTCGCATAGTAGGCCCTATAGGCCTACATGTATACAAAGACTGCCACATATATCTGGGACACATGCATATAATTGGTCCCAGCATATATAGGGAGTAGTGATGCGGACCGGACCGCTTTGGACCGGTCCGGTCCGCGGTCCAGGGGTGGACCGCGGTCCGGCCCGGGTGTCACTGGACCGGACCGGACCGCTTTTTGCCGCCGGTCCGGTACTCTCCGGTCCGGTCCACTATTTTACTTCAGTTATAATAAACTATCGCGAATATTGTTGCGTATTTGCCGTCATATCAATTAGCAACGATGTATTGATGCATTCAAGTGGTTAACCCTTTACCCAACAAACCGGCCAAAACCGGCCAAATAAAGCTTCAACAGCCTAAAATATCTTCGGTCTGTCTCAATAGAACCATACAAATATGGATATCATTGGAACCGGCTCCTTGACCACATTGTGATAGTTACAGTTATGCCCTGTGCCAATGCATTCTCTTATATATGCGAGTTGACCATAGGTCGCCTCGCATATATAAGAGAATGCATTGGCCTAAACAAAATCTTTTTTTAACACTTTTTACCATTTTTTCTTGCATTCTTTAACAATTTTATAATATTTAATGTGTTAAGCCAATGCATTCTCTTATATATGCGAGGCGACCTATGGTCGACTCGCATATATAAGAGAATGCATTGGCACAGGGTCGTTCTGTTGGGTAAAGGGTTAATACATATTAAACGTTTGATGCCACGAAAACAATGTATAGATGTACTTTGTACATGTCACTTTCCTTATGAAAGTGCCAGTGTGGGCGGCCGGCTGCTTTGATGTCGCCGATTTCTGACCGCCTGCTTTGATGTCGCAAAATGTTAAGCATTCTGAAAACATTTTCAAAATATAAAAATTGCTTGTTTCGTTCTAAATTGTTTTAATAACTACTATCCTACACTGGCCAACACTTTGTAGCACCCTATCAATGCGACAAACAAGCAACTGAATGAGTATGGAACTATTTGTCATAAACAGTGTAACATGGCATCAACTAATCAATTTGGATGGATATCGAATCGAGTATTCTATTGTTTTTCACAGTTATAATTATCGAAGAAACATGCAAACCACATTACATAGTACATATACAAGACAGTCACATTAATCCAATAGTAGTTGTACTTAGGTATATATATCTTTATTTCCTCCAACTAGGAGAGTATGTTTTACCAAAAAAAATTATAACAATAATACAGAGACGACAATAGATAATAATAGTATAGTTATTTCGTTTAAATTTCAATTTAATGAAAATAAGTATGATACGGATCATGCATACGAATAGTTTAGTGCCATGTTAGATTGGTTATAACACATTATGACCCTAGCTATATATCTGTCCAATACATTTAATTAGTGCATGTTCGCATTACTAGAAATATTATTATCGTGCATCGTTCCCAGTATATCCCACCAGAGACAGACAATGACGCATACAATATGGACTCATTGCAATCACTGAACTCAGTAACCTTATAGGTTGTACTATACAGAGTAAAACTTTGAGAAAACAGAGAATTCATTAACATATAAGTAGTATTGTCTACCCTTTCTAGTAGACGGTTTGATCATGATTTGCTCCGCTCCTGATCCTGATCCATCAGGGGATTATAGGTCACGCCGCGTGGGTGTATATATTGGTGAAGGTTATCGCCATAATAACGCGTGGCGGGTACGTCTAGGTCAAGGACGAACAAAATATTTCCGCAACAAGCGGGCCGAGGTTATCACGAGAACAGCGCGTGATCGGGGGGCGTGTATGTCTAAGTTATATATAACGAATCGGCGAAGGTTATCACCATAATAGCGTGTACGTCTAGGTCCCGGGCGAACAAATCGGCGAAGGTTATTACGAGAATAGCGCGTGATCACGGGTGTATATATCTAGGTCACGGGTAAACGATATATTCCGTAACAAATCGGCGAAGGTTATCACGATATTAGCGCGTGATCGGATGGGGGCGGGTACGTCTAAGCAAACAAAAATTTCCGCAACAAATCGGCGGGGCACAGAGCCAAGGTTTTAATGGGGTAGGGTATAACTGAACGATAAACGCGGTAGGGTTTGTACTACAACACCTGGTAAATAATTGTTAATTAGTAGTCACAGAGATAGACTATAAAACGCGAGGTATCCGTTAATTAGCTGACGTTTCTATTTTGAGTAAAACAATTTCGTTTAGTGTGTGTGTGTATCGGTTTGTGCGAGTTAATGGGGTAGTATAGGACTATAAAGATGTTCGGCTCACGAGAACAAATACTGTAACCGGCTGAAGCTATATCACTCACGGCCATTTCGTTTGGTCTCACGCCAATAAAGAGGGCGGGTATATATGAAAGGCTCAGTATATAAACGGCGGATGGTTACTGTTACACAATAACGGGAATATATTTCCAACTATATATATTCTAATATATAGTTATTTAGTTTTATTTGATAAAAGTTGGAGCACAATTGTTTTGAATCAGGAAGTTTTCTATTAAGGATAAACACAAAACCAGGTATGTATATTTATATTTATTCAATTGTCTTTATTTCCAGAAGGCTTGTTCAATCATAGTTTTGAGAATATATACTTCAAACCACAGTTACAATCTTATTGGGGGGTACAAACTTATAAATACGAGTATGGATAACGGACCTCTTTCACCCACAAAGATAACTCTAGTAATAAGTTTCGAACAGCTTGTGTGGTCACACCAAATTTTAATCCCCAAGAATCCAGCTCACTCTGCAGATTTAGGGTTTGAATATTCCTCACAGTCAGAGCTGAGTTGAATAAGTTTTAGAATTAGAAGTAGAAGAAGACTTGTCGTATCGCCTTTTGCGGATCCTGCTTGTTTGACCTTTTTTTTCTCGGTAGTACTAGGTAGGGCGTTATAAGTGGAAGGCAAGGGATCAATAGTAGAATTAAAACTGCTGGACGTTAATGGCAAGCTTTTATTAGTAGTAGATATCTGTCAGAAGTTCCTGGTAAGCTCTCACTAGAAGTAGAAGGTGCAGTAAAGCCATATGTATATGTCAAGCTGTCCGAAGTAATAGGGCACTAAATCCTCTACTAGAAATACAAGGTACTACAGATGTGTTGGAATGTGGCAGCAAGATCAGAGGAATCCTCATCGCGGATTACTATACATACAAATACCTCTATAGTGCGGGTGGCAGAAGGTTATGAAATGTGATTATATATAGTGAACAGAGAAAATGCTGGCACACACCTATAAGTCTAACACCTATATAATTGCGATGGAAATATTACCAGGCAACATCTTATGTATGCTCCAGTCTATTTTAGTCTTAATTATCATTGTGTACGTATCCCAGCTAATATATTGTAGAGTGAGGCGCAATGCCAAAACATGTTGGCACTGACGACCAATAAGTCGAGCACCTAGATAATTACCCGTATATACTGCCAGGTAACCGGCGTATGTATGCTCTGATCTATTTTAGTCTTAATTATCCTTATGCATGTATGTCGGGAGCCAATATATATATATATTGTAGCGGGTTTAGTCTACTTTCCTATGCAGGTAAACTAACACTACAGAGTTTGCAAAATCAGACGACAGAAATACGAGCTTTATTGTCAACAGGCGGAATTTCTAAACGGAAATAACACAATGGTATGTATAATTTTTTTTTTTCAAAAAGTTTTTTTTTTTTTTTTTTTCCCTCAACAATATAGTCATGTGATATATCAAATTACTCGTCTCGAAGTATCGACTACAACGCAGCAACTTTTATCAAAATTGTATGTACCTATTTGGAATTAATTAAAGAAATGTTATAACACTATTTCCAAATGCTAGACGTTGGGGTTATATTACTGCCCTATATCAAAAAGGTTTTTTATTCGTTTTTTGTTTTTTTTTACCTTCTTCTTCTTACTCCTTGTATTACCTTTTAGGAAATCGACCGCGACAATGAACTATCACCACCACCACCACTATCAACTTCTATTGTATCAAACACAAAGAGATATCAAGAAAAATGTCCAAAGTGCGAATATATTTGCCAATCAAATGTCGACAAGCGTAATCATGAAGATTTACATAGGACGTTGGATAATATCTGCCAAACGTATTCCGTGAGTATTATCTTTGTATGTATAGTTTTATTTATTATAAATAAATATATTTCTAATTGTAGGGGAAACAAAATCTGTGGAAGTCAATTATTTATTTACTTCTATTTAAAGGTTACTCCCAGTGAATTCGCCTGCAGTCAGTGTGATAAGGTGTATACTCAGAAGAACAACCTCTCTCGCCACTCACGGGCGCAACACGGCGGTATTCAATACCCGTGTTCAAAATGTGGTAAACTGTTCAAATACAGAAACGATAGCGTGAAACACGAGAAGATATGCGCAAGTGTGTTGCATTATGACAAGGTACGTATGATATGTGTTTAAGGGTAAACAATAAAAGAAATAAAAACCTTTTACGTGAAAAACATTTATCAGAGCCGGGAGCGATTTATGTCAATCAGTACAAGGTTTCGACGCCAACGCCCTTTATTTGAATTCGAGAAAGAGATGCCGGTCGGTGCTTATATTATAAGAATGGCCGAGAACGAATTCAAACCCGAATTACGAGATAAATTCTTATCCGCCTACCATTGGATGGATTGGCTCACGCGTCACGAAGGTCTAGATATCCAACACAAAATGAACAGCGGCTTCGAAGTACGAATCGGCAAGTTTCCGGTCGACGGTTTTCAACCGGCTAAAGACGAGCACGGTCGAGCGATTATCTTCCAATTCCACGGCTGTTGGTTTCACGGACATTCGGGTTGTTCAGTCACCCGTAATATAACGAACGAGAAATGGTTGAAGACTAGAGAAGCCAAATTTAAAAAAACGAACGAGACCACCGAATATTTCCGAAGTTTGGGTTACGAAGTCAGAGAAATATGGGAATGCGAATATAAAGAATACTGCCGAAATACTCCGAAGATCTACCAATTCATCAACGCTACGAGGCCTCAATTTTTCCGTCGCCACAGACAACGGGCGAGCGAGGAAGAGATTTTGAAGGGTATCGCGGACGACGAGCTGTTCGGAATGATCGAGGTCGATATAGAAGTTCCCGTCGAATGGCCGACTTCGCTGCCCTCGACACCCGCACTCGATCCTCGCGAATATTTCGCTGAAATGTCCCCGATTTTCTGCAACACCGATATTCCCTTCGACGCTATCGGCGAGCATATGCAAGATCACGCGCGGAAGCACGATCTTTCGCAAAAGCCGCGACGTCTCTTGGTCGGAGGTATGAAGGCCAGGCAAATTTTGTTGGCGAGCCCTCTGCTGAAATGGTATTTACAGCACGGTATAGTAGTGACGAAGATCTACCAGGTAGTGGAGTATCGGTCCCAACGCTGTTTCCAATCGTTCGTAGACCGGGTCAGCGACGCTAGGAGAACGGGCGACCTGCATCCCGATAAATCTATAATAGCCGACACGATGAAGGTGATAGGGAATTCCGCGTACGGATCTATGATAATGAATAAAATGACGCATCGAGATATCAAGTATATTCAGGGAGAGAACAAAACCTCTCTCAAAATCAATGAACCACGATTTCGAAAATTGGAGTGCCTGGACGAAGAAGAGGAATATTACGAAGTCGAAATGGCTAAGCAAAAAATCAAGCTGGACCTACCTATCCAAGTGGGATTCTTTATTCTGCAACACGCTAAACGAAGAATGTTGGAATTCTATTACGATTTCCTCGATTTATACGTGGAGAGACGTAATTTCGAATACCTAGAAATGGACACAGATTCGGCGTATATCGCACTCGCCGGGAAAACGCTCAGAGACGTAATTAAACCGGACATGTTGCATAAGTATGACGAAGGTATATCGGGTTCGTGTCACGATGATAACTCGGAGGATCGCTGGTTCCCGAGGACTTGTTGTACGAAACACGCCGCTTTCGACAAACGAAAACCTGGATTATTTAAGCTGGAATACAGCGGAGACGAGATGATCGGGCTTTATTCGAAAACCTACATCGTCCGAAAGGCGAAGGTGGTTAAACCCTCCAGTACCAGAATCGTCGGATACGGGCTACTGAGGAAAGCTATCAATCTGAAAAAGAAGTCACTCCCGAAATTTCGAAAAACGAATGAATATAAAATCAGCTCCAAGGGATTACGAAAATGCAGCATTAAAGCGCCGATGTCTATTTATAGAAGGGTACTCCGAAGCGGACGAGTAGGATCAGGCACGAACCGCGGATTCAGGGCTAGACACAACACCATATACACGTACACGCAGGAGAAGAGAGGTTTTTCATATTTTTATTGCAAAAGAGAGGTACTGAGATGCGGGATACGCACGCGACCTTTAGATATTACATTAACTCCGGTACAAAAAGCCTGAAATGAAAGGGACGAGCGCGCAATAGGAGAGAGAGAGAGAGAATAGCTAGTAAATACGCCTCGAAAGAGCCAGTCCCAAGCCTGGAAAAAAAAAAGTATGAGGGCCAGCCGCCGCCGCCGCCGCCCCCCCCCGGGGGTAAAAGGGGAGTAAAAACAAAACAAAATGATGATTGTTTTTTTTTTTATTAAACACAAAACGGATAAATACTCGCTACGTAATTATATACGAATAAATCGTTCGCCGCGTAAATCTTCTCCGAATAGCGACTCGAAGTCGGTCGTAGATCGTCCGCTAAACTTCCATTTCAAATACAATAGGCAGTATTGTCCGCATACTTTACTATCGAAATTTTGAAAACGTCTGGAATTATGAACGACCGGTATTCCCGATCTATTCAAGTAGTTCGTTACGTGGAAACTATACGTCCCCGGACCGTAGCCGTAACTGTCGAAATATTCTACTACGTCCTTATGTTTATATATAGCTAGCCAATGAAATCCTTCGCTTCCTGACGGGTCCGTATTGAGTATAAGTCCTCGACCGTTTCTTATCTCCGGAATTTTATCCGCCGGAAATACACCCTCCGCCCGTTTAGATAGTATCGGATCGGCTCCGATGCAGCATTTCAATTGAACGGTATTCATTCCGTGATAACGTTTCTTTGCTGGTCTATTTGAAATAATGCCGGCGTTTCGCTGTATATTATGCAGGACACGGCCTCCGTCAAAGCTTCTCCGAAATCTGCCTGCAATCTGATATTACCTCGTTTAAGTAGCGGCAAGGACGCGGTACCCGGTCCGAAGTTCGGTTCCAGATCGTAGCAAAACAACGTATAACCGTTTTCGTATTCCTCCATTTTAATACCGTTATCGCGATTTTGACGCCACATTCCGCTAAATTCCACCATATCTACGTAGGAATTTGTGAACGTTTGCCCCTCGGTCGAAGTGAAGTTGAGTTTCGTAGGACCGGACCTTCCGACGGAAACGCCGTCTCGAGTCAAAATAATTTGACGAATATCAAAATTTTGAAAGTTATAAGGGTTCTTCGAGAATTTACCCGTCACCGCGGAACTCGAAACGAATCCGATTACGAGTCTCGTGGGCGAAAAGCCTTGGAAAATATTATCCCAACTGAATAAGACTTGACCGCTTTGAATCGACATCATCTTGACTTGGGAGCTGTTGTAAGGATATTTCGCCGTCACGGTTTCGAGCGTTTGGTTGTGCGCCAAAATAACCGCCGGAGATACTTTGACCTTGCAGGTTTCTAGTATCGCGTCCTCTATATGTACTTTGTACGTCGCGGCGTCGTCGGTCGTCATCAGACAAAACGACGGGTCGGTGCGATACAATCTCACGACCACGTCCACTTGATTCAATAGATAACGATCTTGTAAAAATACGTCGTGGAGTATAGGTCCGCATAAATCGACGGTTTTGCTATCTGCCGTCCGCTTCGAACGCTTAATTAATCCGTCGTTCCTTCCTTTCGTGTCTGCACTGTCCATATGTCCGTATTTATCTCCGTGATATAACTGACTATCCAGCTGCGTTATTTTAGCATCGTTCCCGTATTTCAAGAGCGTTTGAATAATACTCTTGTACTGGTAGTTATTGGTGTTCGAAGATACCAACTTCCCGGACATGAATACGTCTACTTGTTCGAACATAGAGGACATAAAAAGATTGACCGGTCCGACTTTATCGGTGTCAGCGATCGACGAGCCGTCTTTTTTCGTTATTTTAGCTTTTACGTGTAATCGACTTCTTTTCAAATCCAGATATTCCATCGCATTCTGTCCCGATATGTGGAATTCGATAGGCGAGAGGTCGGAGAGTTGAGACACCGGCCGGTTTTCTTCGAAGCTTATACTCTGAACTCCGGTTTGATGAGGCGGTAATTCGAAAAGATTAAGCGAGCTGGGTTGCGCCTCGCGGAACGTTTCTTTATTTAGGAACGACATCGTCAAACTCGTCGTGCTTCCGTCTCTCGGCAGTGATCGGCGCCTTACTGACGAGTTTCCGTTTTTTACCTCTTTTTATAGCCGTTTGTCTCTGAATTTGACTCTTGGCTCGTTCCACGTCTTGTTGGGAGGGTGATGCGAGCGACACTTCGATTTCCCCTTGAGGCTGAACCCGTTCCGTAGAATATCTTTCGATCGGTATCATATAGGTCTGTTGAATATCACCGACACCGCCGCCGCCGGTTTGAACGTTATAGTTATCCGCGTACGTGTCTGTTTTACCGCCGGCGATATTGCGGTAAAACCTCAACCATTTTTGCGTGTCCGGTATATAGAGTGTGTCCGTCATTACGAATAGAACGGATACCTTTTAAGATGTAACGTCAACGTCGACGGTTCCGTTAAAAATGAAGCCGGGTTACCCGCTTGATCTCTTATATAGAATTCCATATCATAAATTTCTTTCACTTTGAGAGGAATATATTGAGGTATCGAGAAACTGTGCGTCCATTTCCCGTTCTTAGACCGGTAAACGACGCGCATTAAAGGTTCTGAACGATCACTCACGATAGACTCGGTACATATATCACTCATAACGTAAAGGTGTGATTTTCCTTTAGCGGTTTTGGAGTTCTTCATCGAAGCGTCGATATCGGTGATCGCCACATTCCAGAAACCTTCTAACTTAAGCGGCGAACTCAAATGAATACGAAAATTATGAGTGTTATTGTCTTTCCAATATTTCAAACTCTGATCGCTCCTTATCGTTATATAATAATCCGACTGCATTTCAACCTCGGGATAATCGGTTTGAGCAGTAGCGGTAGTATATGCTGATATCTGTTCAACAAGTTTCTTCTCTGCTTGTTCGTTACCCGCTTAGAAACCAAACGTCGTATAACGTTTCTATAGTCGTACAACTCCTTTTTGTCTTTGTTAGTCATAGGACAAACGGCGTGGAGTACGTTGTATACACCTTCGGTTATTGCGTGTAGTTGATCGTCCGATAAAGTTCTTAAAATAGCTTTCCGTTGTGAGTCGGAGGTTTCAATTAATATTTTGAATAATGCCAAATGTTTTTTTACGCCCATGTTACCGGCTGGCGATATAGAGTCGTTATAATCAGTTATTATCGTTTGACCCGCTATTTATAGCATTGAGGTCGTCTTGTTTTACCCAGGAATCGTATTTGGGACTCGACCAGCCTTTCCAACTCACTAGGTATTCTTTCCTACCGCCTCTTTTACGAGATCGAATAACGGAGTCGATTAAATAGGTTTCTCCCTCGTAGGCCTTGCTCAGCTGATTCTGATAGAACGTACCGGTAATGATTTCTCCGGAATAGTCTTTCAGACGGAATTGCGGAATACCCTGTTTCATAAATCTCTCCGTTATAACGAATAATTCGCGGGTCCAACGTTCGTCGTATTCTCTCTGAAACGTGCTGCGTAGGTACGATATCCGGACTAAATCCCCCACTTTGAACTTATATTTTAGTCGTTTGTTAACCTCGTTGGTTTGATATAGTAAATTCCACAGGACTGCGGAGTCGTTTCGTTTGACGCTCGCCGGTCGTCTCTTGATAGTGCGATGATAGGTATTATTATAACTTTCGGTAACTCGGGCGAGTACGTTGACCCATTTATGCGTCTGGTTATGGGTCATATAACGGGTGAGACGCATTTTTATACTTTTAATCGCTCGTTCCGCGTAGTTGGCTTTACCGATATTGTTGGTGGTGAAATAATCAACGCGTTTAGATTTAAGGTATCTTTTGAATTGAACATTGACGTACTCAGTGCCTGGGTCAGATCTTATCTTTTGCGGAACTCTTCCGTCTGAGAATATAGCTTCAAAAGCTCGTACTATTTCCTTAGCGGTCTTCGTCCGCAGCGGGTACCGTCCATACGTACTTAGACATAATATCTATAGCCAAGGCGAAATATAAATAACCGTCGTTATCTAGTCCGTACTTTTCCATATACGCGGTGTCTACGTCCCATTGGTAATCCACGGACGGCGCTACGACTTTCCTTCTCCGGAACTTTCGTTTTTCTTCTTTGTGTAGGGAATAGCTTTCTTGTTTAGAAAGCCAATCTTTTATTTTGTTTCTATTCAGGACGAATTTACCTTCCTTACGGGTTATTCTATACAGCTTGTCGGCTCCGGCGTACGCAGCTGCGTGGGTAGGGTCATAATATATAGTCTTCAGGTACTCTTCGTATTTCATAATTTCAACCACTTAAGTCTTTTCTGTTTAGATGATTTATTTCTCTTTCGCTTCAGCGGAATTCCGGGCGGCGGTGGTAAGGAGATACCTAAACCTAATTGCGTTTTATACGCCTCTGTTTGAGTGGACCGGGTGGCGACTTCTTGTTCAGATTTATTGCTTTCCTTTTGAGCGGATGGGGTGGTGACTTCTTCTTCAGATTTATTGAATTCTTTTATCGAGTAGTCGGGTTTAATTCGGTGTTCGTGAGTTGTTATGGCCTTATAGTCGTTATTTACGACCTCGTCCTGACCCGACATTAGGTGTTGAAATCTTTCATTCGATAGTAATACCAGTTTTTTCATCTCGACTCTACGCGTTCACAGACGCTTATGGTTAGATTTTTTTTTTACGCGCTCTGGTATATAATAGTATCCTCGCCGGGAAATATTTTGGATCTTACTCGATACGCGTCGTCAGATATGGGCGCTAAATCGAGTACTAGGTACCCGAAATTTTCTGAGGTGGCGTCCCTGTACGCTTCTAATATAAATTTACTTTGACCCGGAAATGCCTGACGGGCTAAATACTGCAACTGGGTAACGTCTCGAGGATTCTTCATAAGCACGTTTATATGAGTATTGAGATTGATAGTTCTTCCGTACCGCCCCTTGTTGAATTGGTTTTGATTCAGATATATCACCGTCAGATTACGGTGATGCATACCTTTCACAAATAGATTCTCCATTTCGCTCGATGATAACACGGTATCCATCAAGTCATCCAAAACGACCACGTTACATTTATTCGAATCTGATATATCTCTCAAATCTTTTTCATCGGGTACACCCTCACGAAACGAAATAAACGAGAGTTCTCTAGCTATTTGATCGTACAAAGGTTGATATATTCCGTAACAATATAGTACACGATCTGGTGTTTGTGAGAACATTTCATCTTTATATTTCAACAATCGATACAACCAAGTAGTTTTCCCGAACACGTAGCTTCGGAAATAGCTATCGACGTGTTGCTCGTAAAAGGATACATAGTTGAATAACCGTTATCGGCGGTATTAGTGCTAATTTATATATATGATAAAAGGTAAGAGAGATATATCGATCGAATAGGGGGGGGGGGGGTAATAATAAAAGACTAAAACACACAATCATTAAATACGTATATTGTTTAATCCATTATAGAATATAGTACTTCCTTTCCACGAGAAAGTTGTTTCCTTGACGACGTCTCTAATATTAGTTCGTGATTTTTTTTTTTTTTTGTATATATCCGATAGCCCCTAGTTCAGTGTTCGGGATACGTGTTCATAAACATCAGAGTACTTCTTTTCGAATATCAGAATCGGTGATAACGATATTTTGAAATTGTTCGTACGTCACCGTCCTTTCAATGTTTTTGGCTTCGTCTTTAAACACACGAAATAACTCGCTTTCGTCGGTTCTATTGAAAGCGATAGCGAATAACTCCGGCCACATTTGGTTCGGCTGTAAACACACGTCGTGATCGTTTTGGCTGGGTCTGTTATTTATACAGCCGTAACAAGCTTTTTCCACTTCAACGCGTAATTGCTTTCGAACCAGTTCCGCGTAAATGGTAATTAACATTCCACGTAGATCGTCACAGTGTGTGGCCGGAACGGGTGTTAATAGCTCTTCCTGTTCCTTTTTACTTTGATCTATATTCTGCATATTCTTCTTCAATTCGTCCAATTCTTTAGTTTTGAGTGATTCCGTACGATGACGGGTTGAGGTTTCCGTCGTTTCGATAAAACTTGCGGATATGTATTAGGGTACATCCCGCGTAAATACAAACGTTGATATATCTGTTCCTTCCTAAATAAATCATATCCGTTTCCGTCCCGTCTATTCCTTGAATACGACTGTGAATTTCGTATTCGATAACGGCTAAGTTCGTTTTAAGAATTTCGTATTCTCCGATATGCAGACTGATCCCGGTTTTAGAAGGTTTAAGTGTTCCATCTTGCGAATAATATTTCCTTAGATGTACATTCACTATACCCTCGAAGGACGACACGTCTGCGTAAATATCTCTACCGAGGTAAAACATTTTTGTTCCCTGGATAAAATAATAGAATATACTAAACGTTCTTCCTTTATATACCGGTAGCTGAACCGGCTCGAACCGGTTTTTATCCAGAATACCTCCCGCTCAGCGTTATAGCGGGTGTGTTATATATAGAACTTCCTAATTAGGTTGTACGTCGACGGTGCGTTGTATAGACGGGGCCGGTAACATATAACCCAGGCATCCGCTTACTAAACTCGTCCAGAACGCCGTCTGATTTGTTCCTGCACTTAGATTTACCAAGCTTACGACGATCACTATCATAATAACGGTTACCTGGCAGAAATATACAATTTGCGCTCGAGAAATTTCTCTACCCATCCAATCCCATTTAGTCGACCTGTTGGACGTCGCTCTCTCTATGGTGTCAACGTCATCCATAGCACGAAGTGATTAGGGAACTGACGGGTGTACTGCCCTCGCATTTTCTTATAAGTATTTATTTTTGCGAGGTTTCGGAATACCCGCATAAAATTCCGTCTATATTACGTCGGATAATATTTTTCATCTCTGCCGCATTTACGTTACCATCGAGTATGATAACGGGAGCCGGTACTAAAAACTTTGTCTGTTTTATAAGCCATTCCTCGTGCAATTGGTGAAGCGATTGAATATATTCTAAATTTATCGTCTCTTCCTCCTTTCTGGCTCGTGTTTTAATCCTGTCAGCGACAACTTGCGGTTTTGTTCGTAAATATATAATAAGGTCGGCTTTTATATACGAGTTTTCCAAAAGGGACACGAACCATTCCGTCAAAATATTATATTCTATTTCGGTCAGGTTGCCGTTTCGAAACATATTTTCTGTAAATATATAATGTCCGCTGTATAGTGACCTTTCCATAATTTTTATCGGCTCGGTAGTTTCTTGTTTGTGGCGTTCGGTAGACGTCAATTGAACGTAGGATTGAAACGTCATTGCCCACCTTTTTGCGTTCATATACATTAATTCCAAAGCGTTCCGCGTTTATACTCACTCGCGGATCCTCTTGAAAATAACTACGGAAAGTCGTTTTTCCGGCCCCTATATTACCTTCTACGCACACTGTGTATTTGCTTCCTTCCATTTTGTTTCCCTCCTAGAATCATATAAAAATTTCGGTAAAAGGTACTTTTGTATCTATATCCGGTATAACGTCCCAGTATAGATCTGGTTGGTCCCACGGTGATGCTATATTATCCATTATAGGTTCTTTTTCCGGATATATGTCTGTTCTGGGTTGAAGGATTTGTTTGCGCTTCCTTGATACTTTTGATAGTACGTTATATTGCTGGGTTGATACCGCGGTTTTTCTTTTTTGACGCAGAATAGCCGGTCGATATAGAGTGTTGGCCTTTGCTTTCTTGGTATTATTCTTTATTCTTTGATCTATTATATATGCTCGTAATATAACCGCGTTATATTTTCCTTTTATAGTACCAATATATAGCATAGGTATCTTTTTATCAGCGATATCGGCTAATAATTCGGTTACTCGAACGGCTTTCATTTATCTTCTATATAATATCTTCCCCTTTGTGATGATAGCCGCTATGATAATACGTTGTTAGCTGTACTACTTTTGATGCTGGGCGGGGATTTATATAAGACGTGTTACTGTAGTGTGTGACCTTGTTGCGGCGTGCTTATCTCATTAACCGAGTTGTTGTAACTAAATTGCTGTTTGTTGATCACGCGTTATTCTCGTGATCACCTCGACCGATTTGTTGCAGAAATTTTTGTTTGCTTAGACGTACCCGCCCCCATCCGATCACGCGCTAATATCGTGATAACCTTCGCCGATTTGTTACGGAATATATCGTTTACCCGTGACCTAGATATATACACCCGTGATCACGCGCTATTCTCGTGATAACCTTCGCCGATTTGTTCGCCCGGGACCTAGACGTACGCGCTATTATGGTGATAACCTTCGCCGATTCGTTATATATAACTTAGACATACACGCCCCCCGATCACGCGCTGTTCTCGTGATAACCTCGGCCCGCTTGTTGCGGAAATATTTTGTTCGTCCTTGACCTAGACGTACCCGCCACGCGTTATTATGGCGATAACCTTCACCGATATATACACCCACGCGGCGTGACCTATAATCCCCTGATGGATCAGGATCAGGAGCGGAGCAAATCATGATCAAACCGTCTACTAGAAAGGGTAGACAATACTACTCATATAGCCTATTATAGGTGGACCGGACCGTTTTGGACCGGTCCAGACATGTGTACCGGACCGAAATGGCCTGGACCGGACCGGACTGGACCGCCTTGGCAGTGGACCGGACCACCCAAGGTTGTCCGGTCCGGTCCCCATCACTAATAGGGAGATGAACATATATGCCTATAATGTGTATGTATAGAATGCACGCAATAGCTCTGTATGAATGTCCATTGATTAAACTTTATATAGAATTTCCGTCGAGGGAGGGCTGGGGTTGTCCGGCTTGGAATTCCCCTTGAACCATGAAATTCCAACTGTCAGAAATTTCAAATGTACCCGCCCACCTTGCGTTGGAATCCAACTGGGATCTTGAAATTTCCAACTTTTGGACAATTTTAGATCTGACACGCCCTATGGAAAATTTCCAACTGAGAGACATTTCGGTAATAACAAATTGGACGATAAACGTCTAAATGTAGCAAATTGTTCCGCTAAATTTGAACCAGGAGCTAGCCCTCGGCCCCCATGGGAGAACATTTTGAAATCAAACTGAAAACTGCAAAATCATGGCATCTAAGAGGTGTAACTCCACTTACTCCAGGCAAATTCAGGCCTCTATTTAAAAAATAAATAAAAGGTCAGACGACCACAGTGTCCCCCGACAAGTCGATGCCGCTTTGTTAAAGAAATTTAAACAAATGTTGAAATGTTCTAAGGTGAAAGGGTTAACAACTCCCTAAAAAATAATAATATCCGTTATCTATATACATGTTGCACATCTCCAATATGTGGGTAACAATACTCTGAAGTTTCAAATATCTACAATCAAAACTGTAGGAGGAGTTGATTACACCATGAAGGTACCCTCATACAGAAAATTATAAAAAATGTTGAAATTTTCTAAGTCGAAAAGGGTTAATAACTCCGTCAAAAATAATTTTTCCGTCATCTATATACATGTTGCACATCTTCAATATATGGGCAACAATATTCTGAATTTTCAAATCTCTAGGATGAAAACTGTAGGAGGAGTTGATTACACAATAAAGGTACGTACCCTCATACTGAAAATTATAAAAAATGTTGAAATTCTAAAAGTCGAAAAGGGTTAATAACTCCGTCAAACAAGAGCTACGCTGGGCGTGCAATATACGCCCTCTCTTGGGTCGGCGGAAACTGATCAAAAAGGGGCATAACTCTGGTAAAAATTGGCGGACGGAACTCAAATTTAAACTTGACCTGTGTTTTGGTGGGAGAAAGTAATATACCAAATTATCATTGAATCCGATAAGCTCTAGTAAAGTTATCATGCGGACAACAAATTTCAGGGATTTTCAAAGTCAAATTACGTCAAATAAGGGGCATAACTCCGGTGAAAATTGGCGGACGGAACCCAAATTCGAACTTGAGCTGTCTTTTCTCCTAATAAACACACATACCAAATTTGATTGAAATCGGTTCACTCTAACTAAAGTTATCATCCGGACAACAAATTTCAGGGATTTTCTAAGTCAAATTACGTCAAAAAAGGGGCCATAACTCTCGCAAAAAATATCGGATTAAAACGAAATTCGGACTTGAGCTGTATTTCGATATATGTAATCCACAAAAAAACGGGTTTTGCGTATAAACATTCCAAAATCGAGTTATCATCCGGAAACCAAAAAACATAAGAAAAACTGAATTTTCTGAGTCGAAAAAGGGGCATAACTCTGCCAAAAAAGGTCGGACAGAACCCATGTTCGAACTTGACCTGTGTTTTGGTGGGCGAAAGTAATATACCAAATTTGGATTCATTCCGATAAACTATACTAAAGTTATCATCCGGACAACAAATTTCAAGGATTTTCTAAGTAAAAAAACGTTAAATAAGGGGCATAACTCCGGTGAAAATTGGCGGGCGGAACCCAAATTCGAACTTGAACTTACTTTTCGGCTAATAAACCCACATACCAAATTTTACTAATTTTGGTTCACTCTAACTAAAGTTATCATCCGGACAACAGGTTAACGGACGAACGGACGGACGCCCGCCCGCCCGCCCGGACGGACAGACCAATACTATAATACGGCCTTTTTTTCAAAAGGGCGTATAAAAATGATTTTTATATCTTATATCTTCAATATATGGGCAACAATATTCTGAAGTTTCAAATCTCTGGGATGAAATCTGTAGGAGGAGATGATTACACCATGAAGGTACTCAAAAGTGTGACGGACGGAAGAACGTCGGGGGACAATAATTAGCGGTGATGATAGGGGGTCTGGCTGGGGTATAAGGGGGCGTGTCTTAAGCTCCCCCAATTTCTAAAGGTTCCACAATGCGTCAATGGGTCCTTTGTCCCCCTTTGTTTCGCCCTATTGTCTTAATGGGCCAATGGTAGGGATTTATTAGGGGTCCTTATTGTATGAAAACCCATCCTTTTCCTTCTCACTTATATGATAGGTAGAATGAATTAATGAAGCCCCTCCTTTTCGTTCTTAATTATTTGATAGGTTTTAATTAATTAAAGTCGCTCATTCTTAATTATATGATAGGGTACCGAAACTCCTCCTTATTCGACTCAACAATGGCCACCAGAATTATTATGATAACTGAGCGCCAATGATAGAACCACACGTGAATCGTGCACCTGCTTAGACCGCGCGTTTTCGATGCACCTGCATAGTCACCTGGTTAGACCACGCTATCCTGAAACAATGGAATAGTGCACCTGGTTAGACCACGCTATCCTGAAACAATGGAGTACCGCCACAATTATTTAGCGTCACGCACGCCTCGTGCACCTGCTTAGACCGCGCGTTTTCGAAAGCGTGCCCAAACCTGACTAATTTATTCACCCACACCACACGTTCCCCGAACAATGGAATTCATATCTGCATTTGATGGTTGAATATTAAATGCTATGTCTGGTTGAATATTAACTGCTATGTCTGGTTGAATATGTGAAGAAGGGCCGTTTTGATGGTCATTTTGGAGCTTATTAATTATATTTCAGTAAACTTTCGTACCCGTAACCGCTGGTTGAATGCTAGCTACATTTGCTGGTTGACCATTAGCTGCGTTCGATGGTTGAATATTAGCAGTTTTGTCTGGTTGAATGTTAGCTGCGTTTTCTGGTTGAATGTTCCCCTCACACACCCTCACACATGAGCAACACATGTATATGATGAATGTGTAACTGCTATAATTATTGAAATTCTCTTAAATCTCGTTTGCTTTCCAAAATGTCAATTAACAAACATAATCATACATGGGTTGTGTGTATATATGACCATTTCACTCCCGTCCAACAGTATGTTTAAACATCATATAAAATTCGAGCCTTCCGGAGGTTAAATGAATCACAAATCGCGCGTTCTTAGAATATGAAAACCGAGCATTGTGGAAATAATTATATTCAAAAGTTTATCTGTTTTATCAGACAACATGTCATTTGGCAAACATCTAGCGTATATTCAATAGACGCTATTATATACAGTTGCATTTACTATATAAAGTTTATCATAAAGAAACAGCGTGAACAGTTCGAAAATCTGCTTTCATCTAATTCATTTGAAATTTTTACTCAATGCGCGTCAATCAATTGGACAATCGATAATAGATTTGACATATGCACTCTTTGTAAACAAATTGAAGTTATCTCCACCTGTCCCGTCTGACATTGTCCATTCGATGCAACAATGTATGAATGGAGTTATTGATTGTTATTCACTTCATAAATGGTTCATATAGCGTACTATTATACTTGTGGACACTTACCTTAAAGGTACACGTCACTTTAACCTAATTCAGCGTATCCATCGATATAAACGCTCTTTAGTTTCAAAAAGTGTCTGAATCTCTATCGTTTACTAAAGTATGTTTAAAATTGAGCATTTAAACCTAATGGAACTATAAATAATAAATAAAAAACGCTCTTTATTTTCAAAATTGTCTGAATTTTGATATTGATTTTAGCAATATGCATGCTTTCATTCATATGAAATTGCCATCATGGACGTTAAATGACAACATCTCTTAGCATATTAGCCTTAAAGTTATACGTCACGCGTACATTCGATGCACAAGTTAACACATTACATATATGGTTGAACATATCAACCATAGTAAGCTCATTTAAACAAAATGGTATTCAATTTAAACGCAGGTTAATTCGATGCAGCAATGTATGAATGTAGGGTTTTGCTTTGTCATTACTCCAGAAATGGTTCAGACGATACACTACATTTGGTTCACATACCTTAAAGGTACCCGTGATTTAAACCTAATTATTCATTAATAAAACGCTCTTTATTTTCAAAATTATCTGAAGGTCCCATCGTTTTGTAAGTTATACGTAGCGTGTTCATTCGAGGTAACCCTGTACGAAATGAAGGTAATCGTTGTGTTATTCACTTCATAAATGCGTCATACGCTGGACCACATTTGGGTCACGTGCCTTAAAGGCACACGTCACTTTCGGAAATTATATAATCAGATAATACATTACATATCAGGTTGGACGTATCAACCATATAAAGTTCATTTAATTCATTGGGTCTTTCAAATTATACGTCACGTATTCATTCGAGGTACTCATGTAGGAAATGAAGGTATTGATTGTTATTCACTTCATAAATGGCTCCCATTTCCTATAATAGCGGACTATTATACCTTAAAGGTACACCTCATTTAAATATAATGCAGCGTGTCCATCAAAACAGACGCTCGTAGTATTGTAACCCGCGGTCGATTGTTTCGTTTCTGTTAATGATACGGTGTTATTTACTTTAAAAAATGCGCCCTCACTCTTCACTTTGACTAATATGCAAGCATTTGTATCATTTAGAATGTCAAAATCTGGTTCAAAGCAGTCGTATTTGTTATATATAAGGCAAATTTCCTTTCAAATTATAACATATTAAAACTATGCATAAATGTTATGTACTTGGAATATGATAGGTCTCCATGGCCTTATTTGGACATATAATCTAACCGAGCGATGTTCATTCTCTAATCAATTACGTGTCTATAGAATATTGAGGGTAGATTAAGCATACTAAGATCCAGGTAGACAGTCTATATTCGGGCCTCATTTTATGGGGCCTTTGTCTCTATGAACATATAGTCTTAATTTTGGGGCCCTTTGTCGTATTTCTATGGATCTATTGTCTGTGTAATTCTATGGACCTATTGTCTGAAATAAGGGGCCTTTGTCTGTGTAATTCTATGGACCTATTGTCTGAAATACGGGGCCTTTGTCTGTAATTCTATGGACATATTGTCTGAAATACGGGGCTTTTGTCTGTGTAATTCTATGGATCTATTGTCTTAATTATGGGACCCTTTGTCAGTGTAATTCTATGGATCTGTTGTCTTAAATACGGGACCTTTCGTCTGTATATTTCTATGGATCTATTGTCTGAAATACGGAGCCTTTGTGTATTTCTATGGACCTATTGTCTGAAATACGGGGCCTCTGTCTGTGTAATTCTATGAATCTATTGTCTTAATTCTGGGACCCTTTGTCAGTGTAATTCTATGGATCTGTTGTCTTAAATACGGGACCATTTGTCTGTATATTTCTATGGATCTATTGTCTGAAACACAGGGTCTTTGTCTGTGTAATTATATGAACCTATAGTCTTACAAAACCTTTTGTTCTGTTCATAAACCACACGGTAAGCTATTTATAGATATGGGATAACAAGCGATTTTATGCCTAAAGAAGTAGGAACTGAGGTTCTGTATTCTTGTCACCAAGTATATGTAGTTTAAATCCTCTAAATATCGTCTGTTATACAGAAGAACGATTGACCATGTGACAGTCTCATGTCACAAAAGACCTATTATGGGGACACATTTCATTCCCCAAAAACGGTATATATAGGTGGGTATCAAACATTGGTCTGGAAAAGACATGGCATATGGACGTGGGTATTTACTAGATGTATTTTTTAAACGTTCATTTCATATACGTGAACTCTTTATTGTTGTTCAACTTTTTAATTGGTAACCAATTATCGTATATACTTTTGTTTGGAGTGTTCATATACATCACTATACGAAACACAGCTTCTAATAAACTAGTCGATGGTTAAATCACCACAGCCAATATCCCCAACGGTAAGCTATTTTTTAGCGCATGGGGTACATTCATGACTAAAGAAGAAGGAAATGAGGTAAATTATACTTTATTATTTGATCACTTAACACACAGAACAGGTTTTGCTGACTCGCTCTGTGTAACCTATTTCTAGTATGTAGCAGTATGTTCAGCAAACACAGGTAAGCGACGCCTACGGTTGTAAGTGGTACTCGTCAGTGATCACTGAGTTAGGTATGTGGTTCAGAACCAAGCTTTTTAGTTTTCAGTGTATAATCACCATAATTCCTGATTATTCCCAAGGTCCAAATGAGTTCACTATCTAGTTCTGAAATAGTTTTAGTTGTGTTTACAATGTAATCCAATACTAGTTGTTCATTAAACATCTTTTCAATCGTGAAAATTTCACAAGGTTCTGGGAGAATGATGTAACCGCATATTGATGTTTCTTCTTCGAATATCCGACTTCTTTCATTGAAAAACACGTCCTTGTAAACAGAAATTCGAACAAAGTTATCTCCAACGAGTTCACGAATCCCACGTATATCGTTATTTTTAGCAATACCTCTAATTAGCCAACAGTCAGAGAACAGTTGATCCACAATATCTAGTAAGAAATCTGTTTCAAATTCTGTTCTCTCCAACAAAGATTCCAATCTCTCTCTACCATCAACAAAATGTCCTTCCAAAATTAACTTTATTATTAGCTTCTCCTCCCTTCGAAACCAAGTTTGCTGTAATTCATTCTTGATTTCTTCACATAGTGTTGATGAGTTAACTAATGCTTTGTACACTTTCTGACGCATTTCTGCTGGTAGCATATCAATTACCTCCATAAGTCCTTACGAAACACTCTGTTTATTCGAGGTAATCCACTACAACACAGGGTATTGATCGTGAGTTTCTCACAAAATTAGCACCAGTGTTATACAATCGGTGCTCATACTGTACATAGCGTTCACACTCTAAAGACGTTCGGAAAAGTATTTATTTCTTATTATACTATGTATAACAACCAATCAAAACCCGTCGTTCAATTTAACTATACACGGACAAGCGGTATGATAACAACCGTACAACAACTTGATGTATACTAGTCATATTACATATTATTATTCTAAAATCTCCATTACATGGAGTGAAATAAAGAGCGTATATGATGTAGACTGGTGTATAAATACTTAGTTATTTCTTTTTATCAATTACATGTATTGTAACTCCTATAAATATAGTCTGTTATACCGAGTAAACATGTACCACGTGGAAGTCTCACGATAGGCATACTATGTGAAAACATGTGCATATCACATATTCTTTTTACCGTTCATCCGTACGTAATCCAACCTCTCTGTTAATACACAGGCATCAAACCATTGGTGTGGAAAAGACCTACTATGTGAATGCGTGTATTTACTTGATGTATACTAGGCCATTCATATTATTACTCTGAAATCTCCATTGCATGGAGCAAACTAAAGAGCGTGTATGGCGTAGACTGGTGTATACATGCTTAGTGATTTCTTTCCATCAATTATATGTATTGTAACTCCCATAAATATAGTCTGTTATACAGAGTAACCATGTACAACGTGACAGTTTCACGATAGGTCTACTATGTGAAAGCATGTGTATATCACATATGTTTTTGCAATTCATTCGTATATAATCCAAGCTCTCTGTTAATACAGAGGCGTCAACACATTGGTGTGTAACAGACCTACTATGTGGACGCGTCTATTTGCTTGATGTATACTGGTTCATTCATAGTATTACTCTAAAATCTCCATTACATGGAGCAAAATAAAGAGCGTATACGATGTATTCTTTTCATAAATTATATGTATTTTGACTCCTGTAAATAGTCTGTTATACAGATAAACCGTGTACCACGTGACGGTCTCGCAAAAGGTGTATACACATGTATTCAATGTATTCTTTAATAAGTCATTTCTCTATTATTTTCGTTCATTTTAGTAGTAATATTGGTAGAAATGTAGTCTGAAATCGTCTGTATAGCGTCATATAGCTTTATTGGTGAATACGTCCATATTTCTTAAAGTACAGTACATATTCATAATGTCAGGCATTATCAGCCAACTATTTATAGAAATACCTGTTATATGAGATCATATCGTAGCTGAATCTGGGATGCGACCTACCTCAACGGCGAAGTGCGCTCAAATGAAGTTACACATATTATATGAGCCATTATATGGATCGATGAGGTGTTATCTCAGTATGTCCGTACAATATTAGTGAACTACACCCCCTACCTATTACGTATACCAAGCGAGCGAAACAAACATGACATATCGATTATGTATATATAGTGATGAATCTATGCCTGGTCTCACAGACAAATGTTCATATTTAGAGTAAATACATATGTGTATCCTTTAATGTAATGTCAGCAAATGTATAGAAACGCAGCGTTCAAAATAGTAAAAAGTATACATTTTTTACTTAAAATTTCATTGTTTATGGTTAATTTCCTGTTATGAAACGTGTCATTTTATAAACGCGTAATACGCAATAAAAAAAATACCTGTTTGACAAAACTTTTAAACGCTATTATGACTATATTTGGCGAATAAAAAAGGGGCTATTTGACGTAGTACAACAACGCGAAATGACTACTTTTTTAAACGCGAATTTGAAACAAAACTAATATACAAAAGAATTTTAAACAAAACTAATATACAAAAGAATTTTAAACTAAATAATAAGTTTGGTTGATGTATTTTCTCACAAAGAAGCGCTCGTATACGATGTAGCGGTATGTTACAGAGTTATCGTTCTTTTCGAGGCTAAAAAAAGCGCAGACCGGCCCCTCCCTCTCCCCCCATTTTAAAAGGGGCGGGGTTAAGGGGAGCGATCGCGCGTCACGAAAAAATGTCACCCCCATTTTACACATAACCCTTCTACATATTTACCACAATTCTACTTTTACCCTTACCCAATATAACCCCTTCCCTTCCGAACTTCTTATGTCCCTGTCATTTCCTATAAGTTTACACCATTCTTCATGTGTTCTCCTTTTTACTACTGTGTCCTTAATACACAAACCCCCAAGTTCATACACATATACGTAATACTTTCCAGTTATTCTCTGCTTCATGTTTACTCTTTTGTCGCGTTACATCCCCCTATGTTTTCGACCAACTGCTTACACCTAAATTATATATATATATGTCCCTTTTTACCCATCTCGTTCCCTCTTCACCCCAGTTGATATGATTTAGTTATACCTTTTCCCCTATAGCCCACTTTTCTCACTCCCTCTGCTTTCCTCTACCTGATACCATTTTATTTTCTATACTATTTTAAGCCCCTTGCCGGCTCTTACCCTCTAATTACTGTCTGCAATCATAGTTACCCCCTCTCCTTCCAAAGCAAAACCCCCACATTTCATATGATTTAGGTATATATTAAACTAAATAATAAGTTTGGTTGATGTATTTTCTCACAAAGAAGCGCTCGTATACGATGTAGCGGTATGTTACAGAGTTATCGTTCTTTTCGAGGCTAAAAAAAGCGCAGACCGGCCCCTCCCTCTCCCCCCGTTTTAAAAGGGGCGGGGTTAAGGGGAGCGATCGCGCGTCACGAAAAAATGTCATAGAAGAAAAGTATAAGTCAGAGGAAATGGATGGGGGAAACGACACAGTATGAGGGGTAATGGAGTGTGGGAAATAGGGATGGGATGATATGACCGTGTATTACTTGGAGATGATAATGGATTAGGTAGTGTACACTGTTCATGGTTTTTAATATATGAATTAACATATAGTGAAGAGCTTAGGAGGCTAGGAAAAGCCACTCAATATAGGTTTATACATGTATATGGTGCAAAAAGGGGAAGGAGATGGGGAGAGCGAGAGGCAAGAAATTGGGGCAGAAGGGTATAATTTGGAGAAAACATTGAGGTGTAAGCCTTACTTTCCTAGGAAAACATTGGGATTGTTGTGGGTAGAACAGAGGTAAAATAAGAGTTGTATAAAATGGGAAAAGGGAGACATGAAAAGAATGAAAGGGAAAAAGGGGTAAAAGGGCAGTGGGAGAGTGTATAGAGGTGTATAGCGAAGATATAGGAGGCTAAGAAAAGCCACTAAACAGAGGTTTATACATGTGTAAAAAGGGGAAGGCGATGGGGAGAGTGAGAGGCAAGTAAATGGGAGCAGAAGGGTATAATTTGGAGAAAACATTGAGTAGTAAGCATTATTTTCCTAGGAAAACATTGGGATTGTTGTGGGAAGAACAAAGTGTTTAGAGGTACAAAAGGGGAAGGTAAAAAAGAATGAAAGGTGGTTATGTGGATAAAGGTAAATGGGGTATTGGGTACAATGAATAGAGGTGTATAGCGGAGAGCTGGGGTGGGGGACATGTACATAATTAAAGTAGATGAGATAAGAATAATCATTGAGTATATACCTAAATCATATGAAATGTGGGGGTTTTGCTTTGGAAGGAGAGGGGTAACTATGATTGCAGACAGTAATTAGAGGGTAAGAGCCGGCAAGGGGCTTAAAATAGTATAGAAAATAAAATGGTATCAGGTAGAGGAAAGCAGAGGGAGTGAGAAAAGTGGGCTATAGGGGAAAAGGTATAACTAAATCATATCAACTGGGGTGAAGAGGGAACGAGATGGGTAAAAAGGGACATATATATATATAATTTAGGTGTAAGCAGTTGGTCGAAAACATAGGGGGATGTAACGCGACAAAAGAGTAAACATGAAGCAGAGAATAACTGGAAAGTATTACGTATATGTGTATGAACTTGGGGGTTTGTGTATTAAGGACACAGTAGTAAAAAGGAGAACACATGAAGAATGGTGTAAACTTATAGGAAATGACAGGGACATAAGAAGTTCGGAAGGGAAGGGGTTATATTGGGTAAGGGTAAAAGTAGAATTGTGGTAAATATGTAGAAGGGTTATGTGTAAAATGGGGGTGACATTTTTTCGTGACGCGCGATCGCTCCCCTTAACCCCGCCCCTTTTAAAATGGGGGGAGAGGGAGGGGCCGGTCTGCGCTTTTTTTAGCCTCGAAAAGAACGATAACTCTGTAACATACCGCTACATCGTATACGAGCGCTTCTTTGTGAGAAAATACATCAACCAAACTTATTATTTAGTTTAAAATTCTTTTGTATATTAGTTTTGTTTAAAATTCTTTTGTATATTAGTTTTGTTTCAAATTCGCGTTTAAAAAAGTAGTCATTTCGCGTTGTTGTACTACGTCAAATAGCCCCTTTTTTATTCGCCAAATATAGTCATAATAGCGTTTAAAAGTTTTGTCAAACAGGTATTTTTTTTATTGCGTATTACGCGTTTATAAAATGACACGTTTCATAACAGGAAATTAACCATAAACAATGAAATTTTAAGTAAAAAATGTATACTTTTTACTATTTTGAACGCTGCGTTTCTATACATTTGCTGACATTACATTAAAGGATACACATATGTATTTACTCTAAATATGAACATTTGTCTGTGAGACCAGGCATAGATTCATCACTATATATACATAATCGATATGTCATGTTTGTTTCGCTCGCTTGGTATACGTAATAGGTAGGGGGTGTAGTTCACTAATATTGTACGGACATACTGAGATAACACCTCATCGATCCATATAATGGCTCATATAATATGTGTAACTTCATTTGAGCGCACTTCGCCGTTGAGGTAGGTCGCATCCCAGATTCAGCTACGATATGATCTCATATAACAGGTATTTCTATAAATAGTTGGCTGATAATGCCTGACATTATGAATATGTACTGTACTTTAAGAAATATGGACGTATTCACCAATAAAGCTATATGACGCTATACAGACGATTTCAGACTACATTTCTACCAATATTACTACTAAAATGAACGAAAATAATAGAGAAATGACTTATTAAAGAATACATTGAATACATGTGTATACACCTTTTGCGAGACCGTCACGTGGTACACGGTTTATCTGTATAACAGACTATTTACAGGAGTCAAAATACATATAATTTATGAAAAGAATACATCGTATACGCTCTTTATTTTGCTCCATGTAATGGAGATTTTAGAGTAATACTATGAATGAACCAGTATACATCAAGCAAATAGACGCGTCCACATAGTAGGTCTGTTACACACCAATGTGTTGACGCCTCTGTATTAACAGAGAGCTTGGATTATATACGAATGAATTGCAAAAACATATGTGATATACACATGCTTTCACATAGTAGACCTATCGTGAAACTGTCACGTTGTACATGGTTACTCTGTATAACAGACTATATTTATGGGAGTTACAATACATATAATTGATGGAAAGAAATCACTAAGCATGTATACACCAGTCTACGCCATACACGCTCTTTAGTTTGCTCCATGCAATGGAGATTTCAGAGTAATAATATGAATGGCCTAGTATACATCAAGTAAATACACGCATTCACATAGTAGGTCTTTTCCACACCAATGGTTTGATGCCTGTGTATTAACAGAGAGGTTGGATTACGTACGGATGAACGGTAAAAAGAATATGTGATATGCACATGTTTTCACATAGTATGCCTATCGTGAGACTTCCACGTGGTACATGTTTACTCGGTATAACAGACTATATTTATAGGAGTTACAATACATGTAATTGATAAAAAGAAATAACTAAGTATTTATACACCAGTCTACATCATATACGCTCTTTATTTCACTCCATGTAATGGAGATTTTAGAATAATAATATGTAATATGACTAGTATACATCAAGTTGTTGTACGGTTGTTATCATACCGCTTGTCCGTGTATAGTTAAATTGAACGACGGGTTTTGATTGGTTGTTATACATAGTATAATAAGAAATAAATACTTTTCCGAACGTCTTTAGAGTGTGAACGCTATGTACAGTATGAGCACCGATTGTATAACACTGGTGCTAATTTTGTGAGAAACTCACGATCAATACCCTGTGTTGTAGTGGATTACCTCGAATAAACAGAGTGTTTCGTAAGGACTTATGGAGGTAATTGATATGCTACCAGCAGAAATGCGTCAGAAAGTGTACAAAGCATTAGTTAACTCATCAACACTATGTGAAGAAATCAAGAATGAATTACAGCAAACTTGGTTTCGAAGGGAGGAGAAGCTAATAATAAAGTTAATTTTGGAAGGACATTTTGTTGATGGTAGAGAGAGATTGGAATCTTTGTTGGAGAGAACAGAATTTGAAACAGATTTCTTACTAGATATTGTGGATCAACTGTTCTCTGACTGTTGGCTAATTAGAGGTATTGCTAAAAATAACGATATACGTGGGATTCGTGAACTCGTTGGAGATAACTTTGTTCGAATTTCTGTTTACAAGGACGTGTTTTTCAATGAAAGAAGTCGGATATTCGAAGAAGAAACATCAATATGCGGTTACATCATTCTCCCAGAACCTTGTGAAATTTTCACGATTGAAAAGATGTTTAATGAACAACTAGTATTGGATTACATTGTAAACACAACTAAAACTATTTCAGAACTAGATAGTGAACTCATTTGGACCTTGGGAATAATCAGGAATTATGGTGATTATACACTGAAAACTAAAAAGCTTGGTTCTGAACCACATACCTAACTCAGTGATCACTGACGAGTACCACTTACAACCGTAGGCGTCGCTTACCTGTGTTTGCTGAACATACTGCTACATACTAGAAATAGGTTACACAGAGCGAGTCAGCAAAACCTGTTCTGTGTGTTAAGTGATCAAATAATAAAGTATAATTTACCTCATTTCCTTCTTCTTTAGTCATGAATGTACCCCATGCGCTAAAAAATAGCTTACCGTTGGGGATATTGGCTGTGGTGATTTAACCATCGACTAGTTTATTAGAAGCTGTGTTTCGTATAGTGATGTATATGAACACTCCAAACAAAAGTATATACGATAATTGGTTACCAATTAAAAAGTTGAACAACAATAAAGAGTTCACGTATATGAAATGAACGTTTAAAAAATACATCTAGTAAATACCCACGTCCATATGCCATGTCTTTTCCAGACCAATGTTTGATACCCACCTATATATACCGTTTTTGGGGAATGAAATGTGTCCCCATAATAGGTCTTTTGTGACATGAGACTGTCACATGGTCAATCGTTCTTCTGTATAACAGACGATATTTAGAGGATTTAAACTACATATACTTGGTGACAAGAATACAGAACCTCAGTTCCTACTTCTTTAGGCATAAAATCGCTTGTTATCCCATATCTATAAATAGCTTACCGTGTGGTTTATGAACAGAACAAAAGGTTTTGTAAGACTATAGGTTCATAGAATTACACAGACAAAGACCCTGTGTTTCAGACAATAGATCCATAGAAATATACAGACAAATGGTCCCGTATTTAAGACAACAGATCCATAGAATTACACTGACAAAGGGTCCCAGAATTAAGACAATAGATTCATAGAATTACACAGACAGAGGCCCCGTATTTCAGACAATAGGTCCATAGAAATACACAAAGGCTCCGTATTTCAGACAATAGATCCATAGAAATATACAGACGAAAGGTCCCGTATTTAAGACAACAGATCCATAGAATTACACTGACAAAGGGTCCCATAATTAAGACAATAGATCCATAGAATTACACAGACAAAAGCCCCGTATTTCAGACAATATGTCCATAGAATTACAGACAAAGGCCCCGTATTTCAGACAATAGGTCCATAGAATTACACAGACAAAGGCCCCTTATTTCAGACAATAGGTCCATAGAATTACACAGACAATAGATCCATAGAAATACGACAAAGGGCCCCAAAATTAAGACTATATGTTCATAGAGACAAAGGCCCCATAAAATGAGGCCCGAATATAGACTGTCTACCTGGATCTTAGTATGCTTAATCTACCCTCAATATTCTATAGACACGTAATCGATTAGAGAATGAACATCGCTCGGTTAGATTATATGTCCAAATAAGGCCATGGAGACCTATCATATTCCAAGTACATAACATTTATGCATAGTTTTAATATGTTATAATTTGAAAGGAAATTTGCCTTATATATAACAAATACGACTGCTTTGAACCAGATTTTGACATTCTAAATGATACAAATGCTTGCATATTAGTCAAAGTGAAGAGTGAGGGCGCATTTTTTAAAGTAAATAACACCGTATCATTAACAGAAACGAAACAATCGACCGCGGGTTACAATACTACGAGCGTCTGTTTTGATGGACACGCTGCATTATATTTAAATGAGGTGTACCTTTAAGGTATAATAGTCCGCTATTATAGGAAATGGGAGCCATTTATGAAGTGAATAACAATCAATACCTTCATTTCCTACATTAGTATCCCGAATGAATACGTGACGTATAATTTGAAAGACCCAATGAATTAAATGAACTTTATATGGTTGATACGTCCAACCTGATATGTAATGTATTATCTGATTATATAATTTCCGAAAGTGACGTGTGCCTTTAAGGCACGTGACCCAAATGTGGTCCAGCGTATGACGCATTTATGAAGTGAATAACACAACGATTACCTTCATTTCGTACAGGGTTACCTCGAATGAACACGCTACGTATAACTTACAAAACGATGGGACCTTCAGATAATTTTGAAAATAAAGAGCGTTTTATTAATGAATAATTAGGTTTAAATCACGGGTACCTTTAAGGTATGTGAACCAAATGTAGTGTATCGTCTGAACCATTTCTGGAGTAATGACAAAGCAAAACCCTACATTCATACATTGCTGCATCGAATTAACCTGCGTTTAAATTGAATACCATTTTGTTTAAATGAGCTTACTATGGTTGATATGTTCAACCATATATGTAATGTGTTAACTTGTGCATCGAATGTACGCGTGACGTATAACTTTAAGGCTAATATGCTAAGAGATGTTGTCATTTAACGTCCATGATGGCAATTTCATATGAATGAAAGCATGCATATTGCTAAAATCAATATCAAAATTCAGACAATTTTGAAAATAAAGAGCGTTTTTTATTTATTATTTATAGTTCCATTAGGTTTAAATGCTCAATTTTAAACATACTTTAGTAAACGATAGAGATTCAGACACTTTTTGAAACTAAAGAGCGTTTATATCGATGGATACGCTGAATTAGGTTAAAGTGACGTGTACCTTTAAGGTAAGTGTCCACAAGTATAATAGTACGCTATATGAACCATTTATGAAGTGAATAACAATCAGTAACTCCATTCATACATTGTTGCATCGAATGGACAATGTCAGACGGGACAGGTGGAGATAACTTCAATTTGTTTACAAAGAGTGCATATGTCAAATCTATTATCGATTGTCCAATTGATTGACGCGCATTGAGTAAAAATTTCAAATGAATTAGATGAAAGCAGATTTTCGAACTGTTCACGCTGTTTCTTTATGATAAACTTTATATAGTAAATGCAACTGTATATAATAGCGTCTATTGAATATACGCTAGATGTTTGCCAAATGACATGTTGTCTGATAAAACAGATAAACTTTTGAATATAATTATTTCCACAATGCTCGGTTTTCATATTCTAAGAACGCGCGATTTGTGATTCATTTAACCTCCGGAAGGCTCGAATTTTATATGATGTTTAAACATACTGTTGGACGGGAGTGAAATGGTCATATATACACACAACCCATGTATGATTATGTTTGTTAATTGACATTTTGGAAAGCAAACGAGATTTAAGAGAATTTCAATAATTATAGCAGTTACACATTCATCATATACATGTGTTGCTCATGTGTGAGGGTGTGTGAGGGGAACATTCAACCAGAAAACGCAGCTAACATTCAACCAGACAAAACTGCTAATATTCAACCATCGAACGCAGCTAATGGTCAACCAGCAAATGTAGCTAGCATTCAACCAGCGGTTACGGGTACGAAAGTTTACTGAAATATAATTAATAAGCTCCAAAATGACCATCAAAACGGCCCTTCTTCACATATTCAACCAGACATAGCAGTTAATATTCAACCAGACATAGCATTTAATATTCAACCATCAAATGCAGATATGAATTCCATTGTTCGGGGAACGTGTGGTGTGGGTGAATAAATTAGTCAGGTTTGGGCACGCTTTCGAAAACGCGCGGTCTAAGCAGGTGCACGAGGCGTGCGTGACGCTAAATAATTGTGGCGGTACTCCATTGTTTCAGGATAGCGTGGTCTAACCAGGTGCACTATTCCATTGTTTCAGGATAGCGTGGTCTAACCAGGTGACTATGCAGGTGCATCGAAAACGCGCGGTCTAAGCAGGTGCACGATTCACGTGTGGTTCTATCATTGGCGCTCGGTTATCAGAATAATTCTGGTGGCCATTGTTGAGTCGAATAAGGAGGAGTTTCGGTACCCTATCATATAATTAAGAATGAGCGACTTTAATTAATTAAAACCTATCAAATAATTAAGAACGAAAAGGAGGGGCTTCATTAATTCATTCTACCTATCATATAAGTGAGAAGGAAAAGGATGGGTTTTCATACAATAAGGACCCCTAATAAATCCCTACCATTGGCCCATTAAGACAATAGGGCGAAACAAAGGGGGACAAAGGACCCATTGACGCATTGTGGAACCTTTAGAAATTGGGGGAGCTTAAGACACGCCCCCTTATACCCCAGCCAGACCCCCTATCATCATAGCGGCTGTGATTGGCCACCGAGAAGGGATCAGGAGCCCTCAACCAGCGGGAAAAAAATCTGAATCCGAAAACTGCAAAATCCTAGCATCTTTATATAGACTGGACCAGGCTCTCCAAGTGTTGGAAATTTCCGACCTAACCGGGGGGGGGGATTTTTTCCGGTCACGTATGCCGGGGTGTGTGGGTGGTCGATGGGACCAACAACAAATTTTTTTTCCCGCAACTCAAATTTTTTTTCCTGCAAGTATTTGTGACTGTTTTTGCAATGAGTTTGGCTTAAAACACCTTAGAATGTTAATATTAACATAAATGAAAAATTTCATGATGATCAGACAAACAGTATAGCCTGTAGCCCATGCTAATGGATTGAATTTTGAAATCCAAGATGGCTGCTGGCAGCCATGTGTTTTTGGCCGAATTACCCCAAAATGACTCGTTCCTATTTACGTGTCAATCTTAACATCCATGACAAATAGTATGCACAGTATCCCCCCGCAAATCGGTGACTCAAAAATTAAGTGGCCCATTAAAGGGGTACTGTACTCAAATGATGTTGTTGGTTTCTATATTCTGTGCCTCGTAGAATAAGGTAACCAGATTTCCAATATTTTACTGACTGTTAAGTACTAAGTAATGTTGCAGATGACAGATAAGCCAGAATGCAAAAATAGAACGCTCGTCATCGATATATTTTTGTACAGTTTTCAGGCAAATGTATCAAATAAATGTTATATTATATGCATAATAGTCACAGAATACTCATTAATTTTAATGTATAGTGAGTGAGACTGAGTGGGTTGGGTTCAAGCCTGTGGCAACATATTTGTTTTACACAATGTGTGCCACGCGTTGCCCAATCCATTATCTGTCAATTAATTTCATTACGTCTTGTACATAGAAATTCATAACTTAGTTATAACCAGCAATCTATGCCATTGTGGCTATCTCTGCTATATAATATCAAAATGTTATCATAAGCAATAATGGAGTCAGTAAGCATTCACGTAGCTGAAGCTCGACATGAAATTTTGCTAGATCAGTTTCATTAGTCGAGCAATCCTTCGGTGGTCTATATAGTATAGCTCAGTCTACAACAGTGTTTGTAATGTGTGGTCTTTCAATGGTATCATAAACTATCTTCGCGAAAAAGCAATATTGTCCATTGCCGTAATGAGAATACAACTGGTGCCAGTGATTCGATACAATTCAAATCTGGACAGCCGATTTCGAATCGAATTGAATCAGACAAAAGATTCCGAATCGCATCGAATCGATTTGCAGGGCACTAGATTATAAGTTAAGGGACACACTAAAAGTTGTAGTCCGAGTCAGGAAAATGTTGTAGTTGGGAGTTTCAATTTCGTTTATTGTTGTTACTATATATATATAGCCAAAAATGTTTATTTTTGGTTTGTGATAAGCTATGCTAATTACAAATAGAAGAAATTAAAAAGATAATTGGGAAGTCTTATATTTCAACTTTTATCAACATTTTTTAGGATAAAGCTAAACTGAAAACTAATGAACTGAAGCCCTGTGCTACTATATACATGCGGACTAAGATAAAACTTGAAAGGCCACTAAATTTTCGAACCCCCCAGATCTCATATATAAAATATATGCCATATTATATAACATTTGAAAGAGGAAGCTCAAAACATTGTTTTATCAACTTATGCGGTCTAATAAAGTGTGTACATGTTGTTTTTGTTGAGTTACTGACATGTTTTTGTCATCTAGTTTGTAGTAAACAGTGTACTATTTTCAATGGAGGGGGAATAACTCTATATCTAAAAGACATAGTTATTTCCCTTCCATAGAAAATACATCTTTAGTTTGAATTCTGTTGCATTCTGGGAGCCAAAATGGGGGGAATCTTTCTATGATTTCAGCTGTTTTCTATTTCTGTATGGGCATCTTCTGAGACACAGACGTTTCAATGGTGATGAATTATATAGAGAGTAATTAATTGGTTCCGAGAATTACGTTAAATAATTCAAGAGCGGCGAGAGACGTCGGTAAGAAACGAGTGCGCGTTAGCCAGGTTCCGCGCTGCACAGAAATTTACTTTTGCCAAATAATTTGCCAAATGAATTTTTTTTTTGCCAAATTCTTTCAGAATTTGCCAAATCTATCTATCCCTGATAGTACCATTTTCTGCAACATTAAATCTTATTTTTCGACATTCGCGGTTTGAACGACTTTTGATATCGATAGGAAGCAACAATAAACCAATCACCGAACAATAAAATTATAGCAGGCTTGCTTCATCAGAAGGGCACACCACAAGAGGATTAGCAATGTAAACACCACCACCACACTAAAATAGGCCTACGGGTAATCCCTCCACCCATCGATACTAATAGATTTTAGATTAACTGCATCTTAATATTGGTATTTGTCAACTATCTTGAAGAATTAAAAAGTTACTTGCCAAAACTTTTGCCAAATGAAAATATTTTTTGCCAAATGCAAATATTTTTTGCCATTGGCAACTTTGGCAAGTGGCAGCGTGAACCCTGGCTTTAGCGCACGAGTTTGTTACCTAAACGTCTCTCGCCTCAAGTAAATTATTTAACGTAATTCTCGGAACTAATTGAGTACTCTATTTATTATGCTTGTACATAAATTTGGTCTGCCAAATATGACTAAAATACCCAGAACTGTTGCACGAAGTCCCGATGTGGAGAAAGATCAACCATAGAAAATTCAGTCCAGATCAGTAAGCGACCTAACGTAAATGACGTCACGAGAAATGACGTAAGTCACTTGTGACTTTACCATTTTTAATTAACGACGTTTTTAATGGAAATCGCACAAAGGAGTGTAATAAAGTATTTTAATCATATTTTATAGCATTCTAGATTGTTATTAAAACCGTATATCAAGTCACTATAAAAAATAATTGGCGACTCAAAAATTAAGTGGGCCTTTGAACATAATAAATGCTGTTTTTAACATCCATTATGCAGGTCACCTTCAAAATCACTAGAGAATTCACAGCTTTAATTTATTCATAAAATGAGATATACAAATAATGAATAACAGGGATGGGAGAATGTCCAATCATCAATCGACAGTTCAGTTCATATATGGAGAATGGGTGTGGCCTATTTTGCCGTTCCTGCGGTTTGCTGTGATGCCATTTGGGCTTGCACTTTCATCTGTAGAATTTCAACAGTCGCTGAAAAAGGAAGAATATAACAATTTTAAAACCACACAGACTTTAATATTTCTTTATAAATTCAGGAACTCACCCCTGGTCAAGTCTGAGTTCAGTGTGCAGAATGAGGTCCCCAGAGGGTGAATTTAGTGACACTATCCCGCATAGTGGGCTAGCATCACCAAATTCACCCTCTGGGTTCCTCATTCTGCATGGCTTCATCTGCTATGGGAGACATAGACTCAGATTGAGTTCCCCAAATGGTGAATATTGTGATGTGCACCCATTGGAAACCTTGATTATGCAATTTATCGTCTGCCGATTTGGGGATATAGAGAAACTAAACAATAAAAATGAAATATGATCTAAGTTTCCATAGAAATATGATAATACTGAACTTTCCAGAGAAGATGAGGCCTAACCAGAATGAGGTCCCCAGAGGGTGAATTTAGTGATGCTAACCCACTGTTCGTGGTAGAGTCACTAAGCAGGACCTCATATTGCAAATGTAGAAAAATTGGGTTCCGAATTTGGTAAATATGTTAAAATAAAGAGCGTTTATCTCACTTACTTAAATACTAGCACATGTACTGGTATGTACAAAAAATTGAACAACAGCTGGAGAATTGCTTTGACTTTATAAAATGTTTCTGAGGCATGGGCAGCATGAAACATTAGTATTTAGAGTATTTATTGACCTATCTTATCCTTTTTTTTATAATTTTATAGAAATAATTTTCTAGGTTCGAACTAACTGTCTGCTTAAAGGCATGGACGGCTTTGGTTGTAGGTTATAATTTAGAAATAAAAGTTACCAAATTGTGAAATTTTCCTCAAGAATATCTAATAGTATAACATAATGATAGTATGAATGTGGTATTATCCACAAAACACACTTTGTGTGTGCCGAGTGTTTGTTTATATACACATGTAAAGAGTGTGTGATAAGCAAAACACACAACATTGTGGTGTGTTTTTTTTTGTGGAAAAGTGATTCATGGTGACCCATTCAACATAGGCCCCTGTGAAGCTTCGAGATTCGAATCGATTCATGAATCGGGTTGCCGATTCGATTTTTCCAATGTAGGATTAGTATATTTTCGAATCACACTTCTTGGCATTCTTGTGGGTGATAAGGAACACAAGCTTAAAGATGCATTGTTCGCGCCCATTGAAGCAAGCACATTTGAAGCAATGAACACTCATACTGAGTCTGTGCCTCCATAAATCTGTATATGTCTATTAGAATAACGCCTGAAAGTTTACATACCCAACCTAACTCACTGTTGTGTCTTATTGCATTGATTTATACCATATACCTCCCAAAGACGTAACAGTAATACAAAGTGCATTTCTCCTCTGATGACGCAAATGTAGGGCATCGTTAGATATATTGAAAACATTTTACGACTGCAAACAATCTTGACTAATCAGATATATGTACTTCAATGCATTCTTTAAATGCATGTATACTAACAGACTTACAATGTTCATGATTTTTGAAACACAATCTGTATCGGCCTTTATAATTTGAAGATGAGAAAATGTTTTTGTGACTGAAACTTCCAGTGGTAGGCCAGTGCGTCTTATACTAACACAATCCATTACCAACCGATGTCCTTGCAATTGCACCAAATTTTGCCCCAGTACAAAGAGTCATACTGCTGAATTGTTCTTTATGCCATGATTTTTGGGGTTCAAATTTCACAGATTCACAAAACTGTTAGTTTGTTACCCAGGTTGAAGGTACTCAATCCGATCAGAAGGTCCCCATATCATCAAGATACAACAACATTTCTTAAAAATGTGCTTTTGCTATCAGAATCGATTAATTGCAACAAAATAATGCTAACTGCTGTCAACTATGGTATCAAATTTCCCAAAATGTGTTATTTATCAACATTTTGTTCAACGAAATATGGCCGTATTATCACTTGTTGGGTATTCACAAAATTTGGCCACAAACAATTGAAATAACATGGGCCACAAACAATTGAAATAACAAACTTCAAAAATTGATATGTGATCACTCTGAGCTTTGATGGGTGGGTTCCTCGACTCAAATCGAATATTATTTACCCCCGAAGCCAAAAAAATAGTAATTTAGGAGCATTAAATCGGATAGAGTACCTTTAACTGAAACTGGTATTATCATACCAAAATATTGCCCATGAAGATATATCATATTGAAATGAACGTGTTGAGTACGTGGTGCCTTGTGTGGATGGACAGGAAGCAAAGTGATGTTGCTTCTCATTATTAATGCCACTACAATTCAGAGAGTGTGGGTTGTGTTTTTGACCAGAAAATAGTTATGTATGTGAGTAATATAAAGTGTATGAATTCGCAAGTAACTTGTGCTGTGCCTTAATGAATTGTGTACTGATAACATTTATAAGTTAATTTACGTCCTCAGCATAGTAGGCCTCACATTTCCACCAATAAGCTTATTGGATATCTCTGGCTAGCTCTTAATATTTCCCTAATTGTTTATTTTTGCTTTGATTTTGCAATATATCATAGTTTGGAGCAAGGGGAGTATTAATTCATTCGTGAATTGCAATAAATATATCTATCTATCTATACTTGATTCGATTCGCGAATCTCACCCTGATTCAATTCAAGATTCAAATCGACTGTAATCTCCTGATTCGCAGGGGCCTAATTGAACACCAAAATCTTGAGTGACGAGGATTATACCGGTATGTTGTAAACAACATGGTGGCAGTTTTAACCAAAGTTTAATAAGTGGGGTCTCCCCAGTGTTGAATATTTTTCTATCGCACTCTCTCTACGTATTGTACTGTAACATAACTTGGATTTTTTTTACATAACATTGCATACAAACTTGACAATAACATACAATTTACGCGATATTCATGATTGTTATAAGAACAATGTCTGTCTATATTTTAATAATCTTTCTATTTATGGCGGTTTTAACGTGACTATTTTAACAGCAATACCATCGTGAAGGTCATCCCTGTCTGTAATGTTGGATAATTTCTCACCTTGCTTCATTTTATGTTTCTCTTGCAGTAATGGTTGTATTTTCTCTATCTGCTTCGTCAGATAATCAACTTTCCTCTTGAAATAATCCTTTCCTTTTTCTGCAACCTGCAATTGAAAAAGATGATGCTCATATTTGTGAAAGACAGTTAAGTGTGGTTAAACATTTTAAAAAGTGTACATTGGAATACTCTACTCTTCACAGACATTGATTTTCAGACATCAGGTTATAGTTTGTCTGAAATTTGCAGAAGCATCACCAAATTCACCCTCTGGGAACCTCATTCTACTTAGGCCTCAACTGCTATCGGAACTGAGGATCATATTTAAGTTTGCCAGTTGAAGTTTATGCAATTTATATTCTGCAAATTATGGGATATAAAAACTGGATAGAAGGGAAAAAGTAACTAAGACAATGTTAATTTGAGACTATAGATACTTCTCAGAAGATGAGGCCCAAGCAGAATGAGGTCTCCAGAGGGTGAATTTGGTGACACAAGCCCGCTGTGTAGGGTAGCATAACTGAATTCACACATTTGAGGGTCTCCGTATCCAGCCCTCATAATTGGCTACGGCAATCAGCAATGCTGAATCAAACTGGGCCACAGCAAAGGGTTGCCATAGTGGATTGCCGAAGCCAAACAATCTGAACAAGAGGTGTGCACTCGAGTGCTAGCATACCCCCACCGTGGCAAATTCAACCCACATTATCCGTTAACCCAACAAAAATGATTTTTAACTTTAAAGAAAAATTCGGACTAATAATATCGATATGGTGTCACAAGAAGCTTGTGCAGAAAAAACAATTCAAAATTGGTTCATATTTGTTAAAGTTATTAAGTCGGACAGAATTTTCTAAGTCAAAATAAGTCGAAAATGAA
The DNA here is from genome assembly GCA_032622095.1 of Siphonodentalium dalli. Taxonomy (NCBI): domain Eukaryota; kingdom Metazoa; phylum Mollusca; class Scaphopoda; order Gadilida; family Siphonodentaliidae; genus Siphonodentalium; species Siphonodentalium dalli. Next base: position 192,819,030 of record CP136067.1, on the reverse strand, counting down.
GTGTAATATTACGAAAAACAGTCTGAGCCAATCCCTAGCCGCATCATGTAGAGAGGGTATTGTGAGAAGCATGTATACCAAAAATTATTGAAATCGGTTCATATTTGTTAAAGTTATTAAGTCGGACAGAATTTTCTAAGTCAAAATAAGCGCGAAAATGAGGTGTTCGAGTTATGAGGTCGGACGGACGGACACCCGGACAGAGAAAACGTGACGGACGGACAGACGCAGTCAATCCAGTATACCCCCCATTTTCTTCGAAAGTGGGGGTATAATTAAGAGGGCTGCCGTATCATTCAATTATAACAACAGTAATTCATCAAAGCTGAATCTATATAATAGTGATAAAAATGCTACTCACCATTTCAACATAATAACCAGTGCCGATATTTATTATAACATTTTCCACGTTGCTCAGCTTCCCTTCCACATACATCTAAGGGGTGTTAAGGCAATAATGTTCACACAATAAGACAGTCAATGACTGTGGGTCGCTCACCAGACTTTGAAGACTACAACAGTCAGTACTTGTCAAATTTACTTCAAACTAAGCAGTTTGAACTATACACTAAGCTTAGAAATTAAAGTGTTCACAGTGACATACATACACATTCTTAATTCAATTAATTTGAAGGCAGAGTATAAAATCTGCAAGAACTGCCCCTTCTTGAATAGCCAACACAATTTGAGCAAACCTGATATGAGATTCAGATGTTGACATTTAATATGTGCATTATGTGTTGGAAGACAAAAAAATGTATTACACTAACATCCATCAGAAGATTTATTTAAATCTGAAAAGTGTATGAAAGGTTTTAGATAACCATACCAGTCAGGTAAGCTTAATGAAACTGTTTTGAGAGTTATGTCCCTGGCTCCACCCATATCTGACCCAGTGACCCTATGTGAACAAATCTGAACCCCAGTCACCCAAGGACCCTCAATACCAAATATAAACTAAATAGGCCCGATGGTTCTTGAGAAGAAATCATTTTAAGAATTACTATGGAGAGAAAAATTTATGGCCCTGGCTTCGCAGCTATTTGACCCAGTGACCTCATTTGAAAAAATCTAAATGTGAATCACCTAGGAAACATCCACACCAAATATGAACCCATTTGTTCCGATGGGTCTGGAGAAGAAGATGTTCAAAGAATTGTTGACAGACGGATGATGAGTGATGAATATAGCTCCACTGGAGACTTTGTCTCAGGTGAGCTAAAAAGCACTACAATGCTTCAAAGTATACCCGTTTTCCAAGGCTTCATCTTCGACACAGCTATTGGAAAATTTTATCGCTCAACATTATGAGTTACTATAATACGAGTCATCTGACCTTTGTTATTCATTTATGACATTCACATTATCAACAAAGGGTGGCACCAGGGGAGGGACTACAGCCAAATACATGTTCTCATACAGGCACTTCACAAGTTCACTAGATCGGCGAGACATGCCGACTGACTTCCATATACCCGCACGTGAACTTAAATTCAAGCTTACCCAATAAGCTACCATAGGTCCCTATTGTATATTTTCAATGATGAAGTGATTACAGTTACAGTATGAGTGTCGTTTTCCAATGCTGCATCACATACTAGCATACATGTAACTCATTGTAAACTGCAGGGAAAGAAACACCTGGTCAGCCAGAACTAATAAATTTTGGCTTAGGTGTCCTCCAAAATAAGTTTACACCTGCGCCATGGAATATGTTATCGTGAACGCACTATAGAACCAATTGTTCTCTTTTTCTGTTGGTCATTTGCAATTGGCACACGCTATTATTACGTTTCGTTAAAATCACACAAGCATTGCAGTCTATAGATTTACGAGTCCCAATCTATGTATAATACTTACTGGCGCTGCTGCCCTCACCATAATATTTCATAATTGCTTGATCTTGACAAAAATTATTTTGATCAATTCCAAAGATTTGGTATATCTTTGTGTTCATTAATAACATGGTAAACAGTTTTATAAGGATACAGAGCTGGTAAGGGGTACCAGTATATCTTTGTGTTCATTGCCTGGTGTTATTTTGCTGAGACTTTCATGAGACTCATGGAACTTTGTCTGGGCCAGCTTAAGCTGGTTCAGTGAATTTGTGAAGAATTCTATTTCCTGTAAAAATGAAATGTTAAAATTAGTGTAATAAATGTACAACAATATAATTCAAGTTTCAACTCAATATTTTTTTCTAGCCTAAAACACATATTTTGATTGGGCGATAACTGCCAACTTTAGTTTTCGATTCATCGACATCGTCCAAATTGAACAAATTTTGAATATATAACATGTTGCTATTGACAACATGTGACAATTATGTCATAGTGCAGCCAGATTTACATAATCTAGCGTAACTGCAAGTTGTTTTTTATACTGGTAGATATGGACGTCATCGATTGACAGGAAGGCCACCCAGGAGTCAGAACATCACTCATCAGTCAAAAATTTAACTCATGTCATGAATCTCCACTATGGCTATGTCCATAGAGTTAACGATTAAAACTATCTTACTGCAGGGCGATCAAGTATGGGGCACTCGGAACGCCAAAAAAACCATAGCAATAGCTGCTGTTGCCCGGGCGGTGTATACCCCGATGTGGCATACCCCCATGTGGCATACCGCCGAGTGTGGTGGGCATAACTATAACCTATGACTGAGATACTCAGGCAGACAAACAAAAATAATAAAACATTTTAAGATAAACAATGATGAATAACTCTAGAACGGAACACATGAACAAAACAATTGAACACTCATCTGAATACCCTCATAGTGGTGAACATACACACATTGAGATCCGACAACCTGTGCCTGAGATAAATGCTCGGACGAACAAAACAAAAATATTCCAGATAAATATAGAAGAATAACTCTAGAACGGAAAACCCAAACAAAACTATTGAATGTCCTCATAGTAGTAAACATCCATACCAAATTACAAATTGAGATCCGACAAACAGTGGTTCAGATATCTGCCTGGATGGACGGTCAGATGATCAGATCGGATGCATGTAATCCAGTATACCCACCATTTCCTTCGGTTATTGGGTTATAATTAGGATTAATTGAGAATTAATTGTGAAATGCGGTGATTTTTATTCATTATCTAATTATTCACGATAGGATTCGGAAGTTACTTATATAGTACAATGTGAATATAATATAACCAGGCCATGGTTAATTAAGTTTATGTTTAGTGTATTCTAGGATTAATTGAGAATTAAATGTGAAATGCGGTGATTTTTATTCATTATCTAATTATTCACGATAGGATTCTGAAGTTACTTATACCGGTATAGTACAATGTAATTATAATATAAAAAAACTATCAGCCTTCGAAATTAGGATTTAATGCTGTGACATTAGAGATTCCATATGTTGTCACGGCGTGTCCCACGTGCATCTGTCTAGAGACTAACCACTTGTAGGTATCAGCATCCCTAAAGTGGCCTCAATCCCCTCACTGATGATCACATAATTAATGTGTCTCTCGATCTCAGAAGTTCATATTCTACAATTCCTTTTGATAACTGTCATGGTACTACATGTAGTAGTACCGTGACGGTACAAGATGATTAAAAAGGAGGGTTAGGCATATTACAAAAGGAAATTTAAACCCTCTGATGCCCATGGGTCACACAAAAATAAGCAGATTCTTTCAACGTGGAACATGCATCCAGAAAACATATAATGGGAATTCATCATGATATAAATACCAGTGATAACATGCAATTGAGGATAAACGCTAAATATATCCCCAAATGTCAAAGTAGAGTCAATAACAATTATTATTGCACCTGGAGCCCACAGCGCAAACACGTATTTAACAATGACTGACACTTGCGTTCACATTTTCTGGCTAAAGCGGATACCTCCAACACTCAAGATCTAAAATTCTATGCCATTGAAGTCAGTGGCCAGCAGTGGTCCTTGCTAAAAATAATGTTTGACTGACTTTATATCAAACAACATCTTTTGCAATTATCAAGCGATCGCAACTTATTTTCGGCGGCTTGCTTTTGGTGTTCAAGTTGACTCAACTTTCATACAAAAGTATTTCATTGCATGCCCCAGGAATATTGACTGAGAATAAAGCATAATTACTTTAAATACTTAACGTATCACCAATTTTATTTGATATAGCTTCATAAATAATTATCGAGAAAAACTGTCTGCAATATAAAATATGCAATACAATCGCGGACGACTACCTTCATTTTAATCGATATACAATTTTTAAAGCGTTTATACAAAACATCTAATAAAACACCTATTATTGAACCAAACTTTGTATATTAATAGTTTGAACATGAATACATGACTAATTGCCTATGAGCTTTATTTGTTAAATTGTTTTTCAGTTGTATTTCCCATTATTTCAACTTGTGTTCGTTATGTTCAGCTTTTACGAGGACCGAGTAATTTCATGATTTATTCTCTGTTTACCGCATGAACAAAAAAAGTAAAATACCCTGGGAAATGATAGAAATGGGATACGCAGTGAGAGAATGACCGAAACCGCAGCTTGGCGATCGACCAATCAGAATTGCTTCTGCGTTGGGTCGCTTAGGATATTATCGGTGTACTTTGATGACAGGGAATAAAATAAATATTTATCGTGGAATTGGGAGTCAAAAGTCATGTAAATAATGTAAAATCGAGCTGGGAACTTCACGTACCGTAAACCGGGGTAACTTGAGACAAAACAGGATGGTGCCATATTTCAGGCACTATAATCATTCTCTATTGTTCTTACATTCAAATAAATCTTATTTATTCTGATGACAGGTATATTTATTTGATAATAATCTATAAATAATGAGATGCAATTGAAAAAAAATGGAGCAACTGGTCTGAGAATTTCATTGATTTTTTTTCGCAAAAATTTGACCACTTGCAAACTTCCACTGCACCGCATACACCATGCGGACTATATGGAGATGAATATGACCAAGACTCCAGAAATATATATCTGATGTGTCAACAGATTGTCATTTTATGTATGTAGTTACATATTTTATGCTTTCTAAGAAAAACATGATTTTCGATATACTCGGGGTGACTTGAGACAGTCACCCGGATATGCCCTATACATGCTATATATGGCTACATGTGCTATTTAGTTGCTAACTACTATAGTATATCTCAGTTAATGCACATGATAAGTTGCACAAGTGAAATTGAATGATAATCTACATATGTGTAGCTGACTGACTGCAAGTACTACGATCACATGTTTAGGGTTAGGGCTCATGTTGAATTAGGGTTAGAGCACCCTTTAGGGTCAAAGCCCACCCCCTCGATCACAGGTTTAGGGTTAGGGCTCATCTTTTATGGGCAAAGCGTATCCCCTCGATCACAGGATTAGGATATAACAGAGATACGAGTCTTGCATTGAGCCATGGAGCCATGGATCCATAACGGAGATACGTGTCATGGAGCCATGGTGCCATAAAGCCACGAAGCAACAGCTACACGAATACATACATCACCGTTATGGCGCCATTACATAAACTTTCGTATGGCTCCAAGACTCGTATCTTCATTATGGAGCCATGGCTCTGAGACTCGTGGCTCCGATATGGCTCCATATGTCCATAACGAAGAATCGAGTCTTTGAGCCATGGCTCCATAACGAAGATACGAGTCTCTGAGCCATGGAGCCACACGAAAGTATGTCATTGTTCCAAACCTCGTATCTTCGTTATGGCTCCAAGACTTGTTATGGAGCCATGTCTCCACGACTCGAAGACTTGTGTCTCCGATATGGCTCCATAGCTCCATAACGAGGAAACAAGTCTTTTAGCCATGGAGCCATGGCTCCATAATGAAGATACGAGTCTAGGAGCCATGGAGCCTAAGTGTATGTCATAGCTCCAAACGAGATCTTCGTTATGGAGCCATGGCTCCAAGACTCGTATCTTCGTTATGGAGAAATGGCGCCAAGACTCGTATCTCCTTTATGGAGCCATGGCTCCACGGATACAAGACTCGTATCTTCGTTATGTAGCCATGGACCATGGCTCCAAGACTCGTATCTCCGATAACCCGAACCCTAACCATGTGATTGAGGTGGTGGGCATTGACCCTAAAGGGTGCCCTAATCCAAAAGGAAACCCTAAGCCTTTACCTAGTTCAAGATGAGCCCTAAACCTAAACCTGTGATCGAGGGGATACGCTTTGCCCATAAAGGAAGAGCCATAACCTGTAATCGAGGGGGATGGAATTTGCCCATAAGGGGTGAATCCAAACCCTAAACCTGTGTTCGAGGGGATGGAATTTGACCCTAAAGGGTGCCCTAACCCTAAAGCAAACCCTAACTCGTTCACTAGATCAACATGAGCCATAACCATAAACCAGTGATCGAGGGGATACGCTTTGCCCATAAAGGATGAGCCCCTTTCCCTAAACCTGTGATTTCGGGGGTTGGATTTGCCCTTAAAGTGTGAGCTCTAACACTAAACCTGTGATCAAGAGGATACGTTTTGTCCATAAAGGATGAACCCTAACCCTAATCATGTGATCGAGGGGGTGAGATTTTACCCTAAAGGGTGCCCTAATGGTTAACCCTAAAGCAAACCATAACCCTTTCACTAGTTCAACATGAGCCCTATATTATAACCCCAAGCCTAAATTATTTGATGTAGCAATATGGAATTCATGAATATTTAAAAGAAATATGCTACTCCAGACAGAACTTTGACCTATAGCACTGAATGCACAGAACGGGCTGGATGGATCTAATACGGTAGCAAATCAGTGATCTCGCTTATTGCAATGGTGGGGAAGCGTTCAGACAATAAGTTATACAAATGGTCTATGTCTGTTTGTTGAAGTTGTTATCTGAGCATTTTCTTAGGCCACTACTCGGCTATGAGTATTCAGTAAAGAAAGTGTTATTAAAAGCCACTTAAGCGCCATCCAGTTTGTTCTCTTATATATTTCTTGAAATGTTTATAATAATCCTGAAATAATAGGTAAGGTATACTATTTGTTTTCTAAGATGACAAGTAGTACGAACATGCCGATCCATTAAATTATTGCTGCGCCTATTTCAGCATCACATGATACAATGGCATTGCATTCTAATATCGACACATGATTATTATTATACAGCCTGGATAGTGGTGAATAGCAAATATAGATTGCTAAAATCTCAATTATAATTCTTATTAAAGTAATCTTTCTCTGTTGCATCATTATCGGTCTGTCCTACTACTGGAGTCAATTTGGGGCAGTGGAACAAGATGTTATATGAGATTAGGAGGCATATCTGTCTCAAGTCACCCCATTGCCGGGGTGACTTGAGACACCCGTTCAGGCCACTATTTTTGCCATATACAATGCTACAACAGGTTAGAACTATTAGAGATCAATAGCTGAGAAGTTGTTTGAGAAGTGTCAAGTGATGTGGCTAGGGTCCAAAACATTTATTTCAAGTTAGCTTTAAAATACCCTCAAAACTGTCTCAAGTTACCCCGGTTTACGGTACTGATGAATAAATTATTAAACAACAGTTATTAGCAAAGAAATATATTCCCCGCATTATTTTTCGACTTTATAAGGTTCCCTGTCAAAACTTAAAAAAGTTCCCGGGTCTTGTACTGGTGGAATATGATCTCTACAGGCGTCAGACAGAGCAGTCCAACAAATTAGACTTTCGGATTAAGAGGAATTTTAATATTTGGACGTTTACGGACCTCTTAATCTTACCGAATAGTCTAATTTGTTGGACTGAGACAGAGTAGAGATTCATGGCATGATCTAGGCCCTTTCGGGTCTAGGGCTAGGCTATAGGGGTCCGTGAAGATTCGGCGGAGGGAAGATTCGGCAGGGAAGATTCGGCGGGTTTTATCGGCCGAATCTTCCTAGGTTTATACCAATATATTGGGACGGGAGATTTTATGTTTTAAGTTTTATGAATTATGTGGACATATTTTTTAATAATATATTGGATGAATAAATTAAATTAAATGAAGCTATTACTTTTATGATGTTTTGTTTGACATTATTTGTATGTTTTATGAGTGAATGTTTTAGAAGAATAAATTACTTTTATTATTACTTTTGTTATTACTTTTATGATGTTTTGTCATTAGTTTGTTTGACATATTTTATGAGATTATTTTAGGTTTATGATAAGGTAAGTTTATTGTGAATATATTGAAGTTATTACTTACAAATTACGTGGTAAATCCAAATATCACGTTCGAACACTATAAGGAATTATGATTAATGAAGATTCAATGAGAAAACGAATAAACTTTTTGACAGTAACTGTTGTTCACACTCTGTTCACGTTGGCACCAAGTGTTTGCATAACAGTCAGTAGAATATACATAGTTGTCTTTCTGATGCTGATATGATCTCAGTGAGAACTATTCGATGTTTGTTTAGATAAGTTTGCTGAGTGCATTTCAGTTAGAACTGATCAGTTGTTTGTTTTACCGCATCAGATCTAACGACTTTTAGACTATATAGTTGAATGAAATTTAAGCAGTTGACGGCGACACATGCGGCAAATGGCAACACAGAACATGCAATACCGGCATTTCTCAGCGACATTTCTACAAGCTGGTGCCGATTCTTCAACTTGAAGCAGCCCATGTAGAAATTGCCGTTGCAGCCAGGGATCTCGAGACAGACGTGAGGAAGAAATACACAGAAATAGATACGAAGATCAGCGACCTATGGGCAAAATACAGAGAAGAGGACATCAGACCATCGGAATTTCTACAAGAAGTGACCAAGATCTACAGAATCGGCAAGGCAAAGAAATAAGAAGACAAGACGACAAGAAGATAACAAGACAAGACTATTAGTTGATTTTGTATGTTTCAAATAAAGAATGCCGTTATAAATGTATTTTAAATTGTTTTGTTTGTATTTCTGTTACACCTTATGTTATATCAGCTTGTGTAAATATGTTTCATCCATTCTAATAAGTCTAATAAAATATGTCATTACTAAAATGAGTTAATCAAGACCCTATAATCCCTCTAATTAGTTGTTATTGTTACAACAAAGAATAAGTGGGCACACAAGCTTAGTCCCACATAAGCCGTAATCCCCAAGCCGTAACCCATCCACTAATTAGTTAGATCAAACGACTGGCCGAATCTTCCCTGCCGAATCTTCCCTCCGCCGAAAAATACATGGCCGAAACTTCCCTCCGCCGAATCTTCCCGTTCCCGGCTATAGGGAGGGGGTGGGGGTTGGTGACAAAATTAATTTGATGGGGCATATTACCAATATATAGCTTGCTTAGCTTTAGCTGAAGTGTAGATACTACCCAATCTTTGCCAACAAGTATAATCTAAATCCAATGTGCGTGAAACTTGAAAGGACAAGTTTGCCAAACACACGAAAATTGGAAACATAATTTTTCAAATGTTCTTTCGACGAAACAAACCTGTTCTAACTGTTGAGATAACTGGTTCAACTGGTTAATAGGAAGTTGTGTTATATCAATAGTTTGCAAACCAGCTTGTTTGTTACTCATTTTGGAAGAAAATTGTTGAAAATTCCGTCCTTGATTGAAAAATGCCGAAATGGTTTGTTGGTGGTTGCGAAGGGAGATAATTCGTAATTTTCGACGTCCAAAATGAGGAACGTGAGTAGAGGACGGAGCGGCAGCGGAATACGGAAACGGAATCAATCACATACACCATTAAAGCAGTTTTGTTTTAATAGCAACACCGATCGCAAACCCTTACCGTATCTATTTGTATCTGTACATTGCAGTACAGGGACAATTATTGTTACAGATACACGTAAATTGCATGTTATTGCCATGTTAGTAGTGCTGAGCCACTGAAGAGGTCACTCTCACAAAAATAAAGTACTGAAGAGTACACATATTTTGAAAATGTGCTGAAGTGTACACAGGGTTTGTGGTCGGCACTGACAAAGATACTTCAACTGTGTTCCTGAAAGTGTGGCGCACATCAGCAGTTTGTTTTCAGTTCATTTTAATTTTCATTGGAACGCAAACAATTATTCTCTAACAGAAATCATGGCAGACACGAAAACTAATTAAACATCAATTAGAAGTTAGAACGATATTGCAAAACCGGTGTACTCTTTAGCAAATTTTCAAAACCTGTACATTGTTTATGTATGTATCATGTGAGAGTGGGGGTGCACACATATAATAATTGGTGTAAATATGTGATAAAAACACCTTTGTTAAAGGCCATAATTATGCCGATCATTTCAACAGGGAACACACGGTCGTAAAGCTGGAGGGTCGGGTTATTACTTTTTCAGATGTTTGCAGCTTTCGCCCAGAAACCAGTCTACCTAACTCGTATTTAAATTCGCGCAGTACTATTTTTCGCGCACCCATCGAATTTAAAACTGAGCGAAAAATAGTACTCCCAAGTTTAATCTAAACCACAGTTCATAGGAAATACAATGTTGAGGGCTATGTTGCTGAGTTTACATATATTATGAACGGTTGAATAGACAATTACGCCTATACATGTATGCATATATTTACATTCGATCAACCGCTATCAGGACTATTGATCACAACGCTAAGCGTCAAATCATGGTAACATAGACATTGTTGAAATACTTGTATAAGAAATACTAATTATAATAGTCCAGGTCGCCATAAAATTATGATTTATGTAGTTACTAGTTTATTGTCTGCACGATGTAAATCCGCCGCGATGGTGTTTAATATATATACACATATACTAAGAACCGAAACTGTCATCAGCTCCAAGATATATGAAAATATCACGGAAATCATATTTTTTGTCAGTTTTGAATTCGCGCAGCTAGGTGCGCGAATTTAAAGTGCGCGAATTCCAAACTGAGCGAAAAATGGTACCACGCGAATTTAAATATGAGTAAGGTATTCAACAAGAGACACTTAGTGCGCTCAAATAAACAAACACGCCAGAGAGGCGAAATCTGTCGATAATTCTAATTTGTTTTCATAATATTTTTACGATTCACGCAGCTCCTCATTTTAATATTCATTATGACCTGACCTTTCCACGCCTGCCATAGTAGAAACAGCCAATCACCGCTCAGTATTATAATCGAGGTCAGGTCGTAATGAAAATTAAAATGAGGAGCTGTGTGAAAATAATGAAAACAAAATTAGAATTATCGACAGATTTCGCCTCTATAAAAATTGTTTACTGACGATGTGTTGATTTGTATGAGTAAATAAATTATTAGCCGACAAGAAATCACTGAGCTCTAGATGTTTAGTTGATCGTTTGACCGATTTTTAATTATAGTAAGCTGTATGGGGGGTGAAATCAGAGGAACATATCGGCCATTGCTCCTGAGTTGGATCAATCTGGAAATTTACGCTCTCCGGAAACAATATTCGGTGGTCTGTCTGTCTAGCTGTTTGTCTGTCTGTCTGTCTCTCTCTCGATATCTCTCTCTATCTCTCTCTCTCTCTCTCTCTCTCTCTCTCTCTCTCTCTCTCTCTCTCTCTCTCTCTCTCTCTCTCTCTCTCTCTCTCTCTCTCTCTCTCTCTCAAAACCACATTTAAGCCACAATGGGTGCAACCAAGTTGAACCAACCATTATTTAGAGTAAAAGATGTATATTTCAACCACACTTGATGTATACTGGGTTGGAATTCCCCAAATCTGAAAAGTTGAGGCATCGGCTGCATGGAATTAATCAGCGTTTCATGCAGGAATTTGATCCAACTAGTTCACGAAACGGCTAGTAAGAAAGTTGGAGTTGGACACCTGTGGTGATATTGGAACCATTATCTTAGCCGGGGTCCTAGTAATGTACAGTACGTATACACATGTACATTTAAGATGTGTTCCCATGTAGATCCAACGACTACTTTCCCTTTGTATGAACGAATCAATTAAGGGTAGCTACTATTCTGTGGAGTACACAAATCAATAGAACCCATCACAACCAATTGATTGGCGAACGTTACACGCTACAAATGGAAGAACGACAGTGGACTATAACTGATACACCGCAAACGACTTTAATAAAATATTTATTCACTAAAATGATTATATATCGATTGGCTACCAGAATCAATCGAGTCGACAATATTTATTCAGGTAAAGAACTATTCGCGTGCTCTGTCCGACTCAGAGCACAATTGCATGATCCCACATAATGCAATGAACTGGTAATGTGCCGTTGAGCGTGTTTTGACCACGACGCACAATCTGTGCGTTGGCCGCGATTGGACACAATAGCCGGTTAGCCACGCTCAACAACGTGATTAACATGAACTGATCGCCGTTGAATGTGGATAGATATGCCCGAAACAACACGGACTGGTCCCACTTTGAAGCGTCCGTGCGATTTGTCTGTTATGAGTTGCGTGTGCCTAACAATGGGATAATCACTGAACTATTCCTTCGCCAGCCTTGGGAATTGGTTTGCTTTAGCAAAAATCAGGGAACGATTGCAACAATGGGATTGTGCTCTGAATGTAAATATTATATTATGTAGGCAGTCAATACGCTCAGTGAATGCTGATTCGTTCCCAAAGCATTTGAGTAACCCAGATTGTTCTATTGCAGCACAAACTGGCGGTCGGGCGTTGGAGATGCTCCTTATTGTCTCCGGTTAAAAGTACCCCACGGTCGGTATATTATATCTTGAATAAATGAAGGACATTTCAACGCCTGGACGTTTGGGCACCTCGTGATCTGGAAGTTTCGGCGTCTGTGTTTTCGGCACCTGGTTGTTTCGGCACAAGCACTTGGACATTTCGGCACTACATCGAAACGTCCAACATTATCTAGAATAACGTTTCCACTCCATGTAGCGAGTGTGCTCCTTTGCATGGGTCGATAAGCTCTGTGCAGCATCTGCAGCTGTAGTTTGCGTCAACCCTTGGGCTTGAAAGCCAATATTAGTCAATATTCATAGAGTGTCAATTCCTCGGTTTGACAATTCCTCGTGCCAACCCGAAGCAATATTGCGATAATTCTATAAATCACCCGATGATTATGCAGATCCCTGTTGGGAAGAACTAAACAAGGTTTCGTGCATTACCACAGCGTTACGCAATCAATAATACCCAAACAATGCATACAAATCGCCGATTTATGTAAAAACCATACTAAGACAGGAAATAACAGTAATGGAGTGGCTTGTCTACTACAAGCTTATAAATAAAATGCTCATTCTATCGATCAGCATTATAAATGTACTATATATCTCTCAAGTTTCTCGTCGTCATGTTGGGGATGCGTGTATCTCCGTATATAGGAGCGGATTTATATGTATAACTGTTGGGCTGGCAATAGTCTCGGAACGGCCTTGTTCGTCCTCATTTGAATAACTGCAACCTATGGCTATAATAAGGTTCAATGGCTGGAGCTTCCTGAAATTTTGCAAAAACCCCAATGCATTCTCTAAAATATGCGAGTCTCCCACAGGAGCCTATAGCATATATAAGAGAATACATTGGCCTAACGATATTTACATTGGACCTGTAAGCCAGTGCTTTCTCTTATATATACGCGATGCCCCACATGGGATACTCGCAAATATAAGAACATTCACTGGCACATGATCTTTAATGCTGCGCCAGTGCAGCTCCTACCATGAACGAAAACGATACGGTTCAATGGCTCTGGTGAGAATTATTTACCGTGTTCTCTCGTGTGTAGCTCCCTAATGTTCTCTCGTGTGTAGCTCCCTAATGTTCGAGTTGTGAGTCATCAGCAGTTCTCTATTGTGCCAAAGTAAGCAAGGATTGCTGAAATGCGTAACTTAATCTCTTCATAGTGTACGTCTCAGACAAGGCAAACAGCTCGCTGATTGATAAAAACATATTCTTTATACATGTGGGAAATAACACTAATGGAATGGTTGATTTACCAAGTGGACTCCAAAAAAAATAGGCCTCTATCGATCTGCATTGTAAATGTTAACTCAGGAAGTATAACTTAATACCGACTTTATGGTTTCTTCTGGCAACTTTGGATGTTATTTAGTGATGCAAAGAGCAAAATCCAAGATGGCTACTGGCGGCCATGTTTTTCATCGAAAATTTTCAATTTCGATGGCTCCCATCTAGAGGTGATCCTAAGCATGCCTGCACATGTTCAATACAGTTCTCAAATAAATGCGGGCTGCAGGCTGCAGCCTGCGGGCTGAGTCGAGTTTTGAATTTTTAGGTTGTGGAAATATACCCAAATAATCAAGCAACAGATCAGTGGTCCGTGTTCCATGTTCCATGTTCGGGAAATATAAATTAATACCGACTTCATGGTTTCTTCTGGCAACTTCGGATGTTAGCTATATCAGGTGCAATGACTGTATATGTGGATCATTTGTGTATATATCTTTGATTTTCTTTGATCCATTATACTGAATATATATATATATATGAACACAAGGGCACATATTTAACTGTAACATTCTTAACCCCTCCTCTCTCCATCCCTGGCCCAAGCGGTACCACAAATGTTGTGTCTTTAAAGGGGTACTGTACGCCATTTTCAATAAATTCCCGGTGATAACAACGATCTATTATCGATACTATATAGAAATATAAGTAATTTGAGTCGAAGATGTATTCTGTAAACGCTCAGGTTGATAGGCTATCTTAAAATTTAATAATTTAAAAGTTAATAATTTAATATAAATTGATTTTATGGCTCCAGCCATAAAATGGCGTCTCTTAAAATTGGAATTTCCGTGTACAAAACGTAATCAAATTATAATTGAGGGATACTGGATTAATAAAACAATTGCACACACGATCGTTTGAAACATTATGCTTATACGGGGAGAAAACCCAAGCCACTCATTGACTAGTGACCATACACTACTAAGCATATAATATAATGTTTATTTGATTCATTTGGTTGAAAACTGTACAAAAATTACTCGACAACGACAATTTGTATTTTTGCATTCCGGTAAATTTGCCATCCGTAACAATACTTCGTACTCAACAGACTTTCAAAAAATGGAAAAGTTGTTATCTTATTCTCCGACTCGGGGATTATAGAAACCAACAACAACATCTTGGGTACAGTACCCCTTTAACCCACACGATTTGACTCGTCGTATCATTTTAGAAGAACTTTTATGAATTTGGTGGAAATTACTGCTAAACATAATTAGTTGTATCAGCTTTGGTTCCCCTCCTGATTCATGACTCTAACGGTGACACTTCTGACACATTTAACCCACGTACATTAGACTCCAGATATCATGCAAATAATTATGTATAAGTATGGTGGTAATCGACAACTAAACAAATTCTTATCCGATTTAGTGCTCCTCTCCTTCTCTCACCAAACAGCACCACTTTGGATTCTTTAAATCACACGACTAGATTCCTCGTGTCATGGAGAAGAATATGTATCAATTTGGTGGAAATCGGCAGATAACAGAAATTTCACGATCCGGTTTTCGCATAGACGTAATAGGACGCGTTTTTGGATACGGCTGATTATCTGAAGAAATTTACACCGCATTTCATGTAATTTTTCGAAAATGGCCAATTTTAACTTTTCGTTATAAAACTACAAAAATAGAAAGGATGTCCGACCTTTTTGTCGTAAAATAGCTTGTACTTGATTGCTTCCTAAAAGGAAATGAACGATTTATAGCCAAGTTATATATAGATAAGCGTCACGTCATGCCCTTTCGAATTATGTTTCGCGCATTTTTTTTCGTGACGATTCAGACAAAGCACCACCTTTCAATCTTTGTAGCATTCGCATTTGGCGAAATATGTAATCAAGTGACATACCATATGAAATTACATTCAATCTCCTTCTCGGAAACAAACAATGGGGTCAGTCGCGTCAAAATGATCGAAATTAAAATGAAAAATCTAACCCTCCCCCAAACGAGAAAATTAACATTTTTCAAAATGTTGGCTATAAGGGTGAGGAATGTCCAACGAAAAGCGTTGTTAACACTCTTTGTTGATTTACTATTATCATTTGGTCTCATATATTGACATTCGGAAAATGGGACCGCAAACTCGTATAATTCAGTAAAATATCCATTTTGCGTAATACCGATCCGACCGCCAACGTACCGATGCTCCGTCTTTTGGACAATGAAGATTTTTTTCTTCTAAATGAATAACTAGTTTCTCGTTTCTTTAAAGAATATCGTAACTGTACAGGAGACAGAACTGAGAATTACCAGTTTTTTTCATAAATCTAAGATGACTGTCAAAACATTTCCGCTTTCCCGTGCCATCAGCAATCTGCTATTAACTGTACATTATGAATGTGATGGTTGACAAACGGAAACCGGGATTCATGTTGTTGGTAATTTTTTGCGTTCAACATATTCCAATATTACCAAACAAGAAAGGGAACGGGAATTCCAAAAGTCTTTCAATTATCAATTTTCCTCTAAAATTCCAGTAACCAATTAAGGCAATTTACCAGGTATTGGCGGATCATGCATAATAAATTGTGATGTTCCTATGTAGAATATATGTACTAGAAAGCTGAAAGAATTGAGTATTCCGAGATGTCCCATAAAATTCAAGATGGCCGTCAAAATGTCAAATTATCCACACCATCAGTAGTCGGCTTGTTTTAACTTGATTTACTCGAAAAACTTAATATAATATTATAGATTAACAGCTACGAATTCACTTGATTGATAATTATTTAATTGGATAGTATAGAGACAGCAGGGTAGCCCTTTTGTCTTCGTTCAAATACAACTATACACACATATAATCTGCATACATACCGGTATATACTAATATGATCATACGCTAGCGTAATTAACGATCCAACGCAAAACCACTCATATGAGGGTAGCTGTGGCTTTTTTTATTATCAAAATCAGTTTATAAATTATCTGATATTCCCTCCAAATAAGATTCACTGTGAATGAGGCTATATTTCCTGATAGTAACTTGTCGAGAGGGGAACGGGAACATCTTTAATGAATTTAACTAATTTATTTCTTTTCTTGACGCTGGGTGAGCACTGCGGCGGAGATACTATACCGAGAAGCGTGTCCATTTCATAGCTGTCCATTTCATGCAAATGTGTCACCGTGTCGATTTCAACGAAATTCGACGAACAACGTCATCGTGTAACTTTCCCCATTGACCGAGTTCGCCTGAATGTATCTTCTGCTTTGTTCATAATTATGTGTTCCTTTGAATTCCAGAAAATAGTGTATTTATGGATTAGCACATGCATGTATGTACTATATAGTCTTATGATAACAATTAATTCCTTATATGTTATTTCGTTTCGCACAGTACCGTACCGTACCAAATGCTGTACATTAAATGCCCACCTTCGCACAGTAAATTCGTGATGACATTCTTATTATATTTCACATCAGGAATTTCGATCACTTTTCACTCGCCCCGATATGTGTAGAATGTAGTTACTATAGTGTCGTTATTTATTGTGTCTTATTTTCTCAATAAAAGGTAAACTAACGCTACGAATGAACTTACATTGTAATTAAATGTTCATAATTCTCATTTGCAATACCAGTAATCGAAAGACACAGTAAGCCCACCGATCTAATGTGCGACAAAGGCGCTCGTGAAGTTCAAAACAGCTGCGTCGTATTAGATAATAATTGGTGAAGTCACAAAATCAGACGACCCAAACCGCCCGGCTTTGGTTCGTTATAAGTTGATAAAAAAAACTCCACATAATCGTGAATACAAACATGCAAAACAGTTTATGGTAGAAAATTTTAAATTATATTATATTCGCACAATCACACATTATGTCTGTTCAAACGGGTGGGTTGGTATACAGCCATGATATGTTCGAAGTCGGACGTATAGAGTGAGCCTGAAGAGCGATGGCTTTACCACGACAGTTAATTCATTGTCATCAACTGTCACATCTTGGAGTGAGGTGTTCGTTTTCGCCTTGTTTTGGCGAAATTAAACTATTTTCTATATCTTGATGTGGGAGGCCGTGGATATAGAGGGCATCTGCCAGTGTGTTGTCCATCTTAGCATTCTATTTGCACACATCGTTTGGGTTGGAATTTTATAACAAGTCAGAGAAATTTAAAGTTATTACCCACGCCATAGAATCCCTCGTCATCGTTTAGTATGAGAGGTGGTCAACTATCGACATGACCGCTTTAGCGTGACACCGTATACGAGATATTTAAAGGAATGTCTTTCACATCGTTCATCTGTGTTGGATTATATGATGAAACATTTGGATAAGAACTGCCGGTGTTGTCAGCTGCATGCATGCCACTATCAGAACATACTGTCAATTTGATCCACATTGTCAAGGATGATCAAAACTGGTAGAACATTCTCAATTTAACAGAGGTCTTGCGAAATATCGCTGATAGAGAAATCTAGGATATAAACGATGACTAATATATTGATATTGAGTGCGAGAAGACATGGGACTTAGCCTCGCTCGGACGTTTGTTAGCACAATTTAACCACAATCACATGTCTGCTGCAGGCTATATTAAAATACATGACGATTCGGTCATGCATGTGTCCCATCTGTGGGTCACGCACTATTTGCACGAATGACACGATGGGTCCATACATATATATCAGATGTATGGATACACGGACTCGGTATATGAGTGTTGACTGCTTCAAATGTGCTTGCGTCGGTGAACGTGAACAAATTCTCATTTCTTAGTATAGTGATTGACAATCGACGATGTCTTTCCTAATCAAGAGTCAAAACATAAGAACTCAGTTCTTGCCAACCCGCAACGGTACCCCAGACAATCCTCAGAATAAACCAGATAAGTAGTATGCGGAATCTCTCCAACCATAATGGAATGACCTGAATATTTTCTGTTTTGACGGCCCAATTTAAAAGACATGAACTGTCCCTAATGCATAACATCAATATAAACGACCCGCGTCTTAAGGGTCAGACGCACGTTTTGCCAAAAAATTCCTGGTATTTCAAAATGTATTTTCTCTAAATCTATCAGGAATATCTTTGTGAAATTTTGTACAAGAGATTATTGTGGTACCATACATAAGAACCATTGGACATTTGGTTATTATAATCTCATTTACTTTACTTTTATGGCATGAAAAATCTTTAAAATTTCACTGTGTTCAGGTACCGAGAACTACTGTAAAACAGATTTTTTTCGAAAGTGCATTTCATATATGCATGATATCATATCTGAAGATCATGAGAGGAGACTTAATTTTTCTTGATTCATGAAATTAAATGATTATTTTCATTCAGAAAGACAACTACCATAAATATTTTTTTATTATTGAGAATTTTCATGCCATGCTTGTTGGTCATTGAAAAATTGGGCTCAGTTGAGTTCTGGGTCATGGGTTCATAACCAAGTTAAATCTGACCACCATATCTCTTAACACTGTGGCCTAATTTCTGTTGATTGCTCCCTGCTTGAGTGGACAGCACCACATTTGAACATTTGTTTTCATTGGGCTGGCATATTTGTGACTGCTTTATTCTTCATTATATTACATGGGGTATGATGCTATAATATGCAATTAAAAAGCTAACTCAACATTATGATACAAATGAAGCCTCCTCTCATGGAGTCAAGACAATAAGCTATTTGATGGTTGACATGTTGTTTGAAATTATAAATTTTTCTGGCAGTTCTCGGTACCTAAAGGGACAGAAACGAAACAAATATTTTCAACCTCTCAAATGTATTAAAATCCCATTATTGTTATTGTCTCTTTATAATTGCTCTGATTCTATATATAATGAAAATTATCATATGTAAAATTCAAGATTTTTCACCAGATAGATCCAGAGAAATTGTTTGTTGAAAATCACTTGCCATTTCTGGCTGGATTTACTGTGATTTATGCAAAACGTGCGTCTCCCCCTTAACACGTTTTGTCGGATCACATATGAGGATGGTAATCATATACGTCATAGAAATAATCAGTGAAGTTAATTCGTTTTCATTGTTGAACTATACTTGGTGGTTACAGAACATTGTCCTGACTTATATTTTGTCATAAATTTTCGCATTTGTACAGTTGCCATGCAGGTAACCAACAATAGCTTTATTTGGCGTAGGGGTTTGGTTTAGACATCATCAACTACTGTATAGACGGTTCTGCATATTTAGAGAATTATAATGGGATGTTACTCATATGCGGGACGTATATACCATTGAATCCCTTGTCTGTATGTGTTATCGACCCCAGTCTAATGGTTCTAACGGATAAAAGAGAAGCGCGGATTGGGAAGTCGGACGCAAAATACACCAGAGAAATGTGCATATATACTTCTGGTTATATCATTATTGCCAAAGAGGCCGATCCGAAGAGGGCCAACCGACACAAATAATTATACAATAAGCATATCGGAAATGTCCAGTAATATGAACATCAAAGAACAATGGCCGCATATAGCATGTATCCATACCAAACCAGTGCAACTAACATCTGGTGCAATACCAAGATTCACCCTTGATTGACTTGTTCTATCAACATCCTTGAAAATACTGTAGACTCAAATGCAATGCTGCACAGGTCCATGGCTAGTGATATGCAACTGTGGACGTCTGTAACAAATAAAAGATATTGGCGGATACGAAAGACATGCCATGTATAAGACGTATAAAACAAAATCATTAATTTATGATATATACATTATAAGAATTCCAGGTTCCAGTTCTTATTCATAGTATGTACTTATTTCAGCGAATAACACTGGAAGGGGGGGGGGGGGGGTGGGGTGCTCAGGTGTCCATCGAACAAATAACTGAGAAATCAACTAATAACGAAAATTATACCCACACCGTTGGTACCATTTGAGAAAACACAACGTTGATAGATTCGGAACGAATCATCATCGGCAAACACACGACAACAAGTTGACCAACGGGAGTCGCTGTATATAATTCCTATGTACGAATGGCGTTGTGTGCTGCCAATCCAGATACATGTATACAATTTATGAAAATAACTACTTTATTCTATATTACCCAACATAATGTCCCACGTCGCTTTAATGCCTCACGTTTAAGTGCATATTGTAACAATAAATCGCCATCTAATTGTGTACCGTCAGACGACCAAGATACAATCGTAAGTGGAGGAATCGGGCCCGACGAGATCGTAGGTTGTTCTAAAGCATGTGATTGACGACCATACGGTCATTTCCAGCTACGATTTTTACGTACACATGACTGCGATTACGTCGCAAGTAGAGGTAACCAAGGATACGCCACAATTTCGCATCTAAAATCAAACATCGCTTGATATTAATTTATGACCTACGATTTTGACGTGGGCATGCGCAGTCCATATTCCGGTTACTTCCTACGACGGAAATCTTTCCACTTACGATTGTATCGTGGTCGTCTGAAGGTACACTAATGCATGGCAATTTTCGTTTAAATCATTTATCACAGCTACAGTCGACTACCGAGAGTGTGGTAAATTGGACACTTGGACGTCCATCATGGCCATGTGTTTTGTGTAAAATCTCTAAATACTCAATTATGTCAGCATCATAGTAAAGCTATTCCTGATCGGGACAATATCATAATATATTGTAATCAGTTTAGCAAAAAAACTACCTACGCCAAAACCGGCTTAATTGCCTTGCTGCATGGTTGACCGTTCATAGGAAATGGATATTCTGAAAGACTTTAAAGATTGTCTATCACTTCCAGCCACAATTACGACAACAACTTATTATTTATAAATCACGATTTTTATACTAAAACTAGCTTTATGAATCAAGTACAGTACAACTGAAGACGATGTATATTATTTGTCTATAAAACGATATTTAACCCTTAAAAATACCCAACAAAACGGCCAAAACCGGCCAAACAAAACTTCAACAGCCTAAAATATCTTCGATCTGTCTCAATAGAACCATACAAATATGGATATCATTGGAACCGGCTCCTTGACCACATTGTGATAGTTACAGTTATGCCCTGTGCCAATGCATTCTCTTATATATGCGAGTCGACCATAGGTCGCCTCGCATATATAAGAGAATGCATTGGCCTAAAAAAAATCTTTTTTAAACATTTTTTCTTACATTCTTTAACAATTTTATAATTTTTAATGTGTTAAGCCAATGCATTCTCTTATATATGCGAGGCGACCTATGGTCGACTCGCATATATAAGAGAATGCATTGGCACAGGGCCCTTCTGTTGGGCAAAGGGACCACAATAAAGTGCATGGTTGATTTCGATCGTAATTTACTGTAAATCTCTTATCTGAAATGCAATTGGATTTGATTTGGGGTAACTAGATAGAGTTCTCTGATTTGGTACGGCCTTGCCAAGCTACGAATGTTTACGCTCCGATTTCTGTTCTAAAATAGCCTTTCATATTGTCCCAGAAATGTCATAAGATGTTCTAAATAGGATAGAAATTAATTATCACAGCTATATAGCTGACTACTTACGGCATTGGAAAGCGGACGTCTTGGCAAAACACCTCATTGGCCAAAACATGCAACATCAGTACCGCTGCGGCCGGAGAATTAGGGAAAACGGATGTACCATTTCCCCCGCAAATATGACGAATGTCAATATATAAGCCCAAATGGCAATACTAAATAACTATCGGTTGTTAATAATGGTTTCCATTTGACATTTGTCACATTTATTGCCAAAATTTTGAGAAAAAAAAAATATGCTCATTTTCTCGTTTGGGGAGGGTTAGGTTTTTCGTTTAAATTCCGAAATGTTTGGCGCGACTGACCCCATTTTTTGTTTCCGAGAAGGAATCTTGAAGATTCTTCTTCTTCTTAAATGCGAGTATCACTTTTTTGTTGAGTGGTTCAGTCAGTTCTCCTTCCAACTTGATCGCCTCCTCCTTGTATATTCGCGGAATTTCTGTGTTGCGGCGAGGAAGACACAGCAAGCTGTTGTGTGGAGCTGGTTGATACACCTTCATTACATAAGGAGTTGTGGTTTTGAGTGTGGATATCCAAACTTCTTCTCGCTGCAGTCTCATAGATTTAGTGTCCTCTTCTGTTTCACAGAAAGGCACCATTTCTATGGGCATGAAACGAAAGTCAGTGATAACGTTATGTCCCGGTGAACAGGATTGGTTGGCAACTGGCTTGTCCAACTTCAATTTGATGTCTGAGAGATGTAACCTCATGCGGACTATGAGTTAAGTTTTGGTCTGCCTACATATTGGAATCTGCTAAACTGACAGTTATAAGAAAATTTACATTTAGAGTAGCGATCCATTTGATGAGTGATCCGATATTGTGTGGTTTCGCTCTGAAAGAATTTCCCTATCTGAATATATTGTCTGGTGTTCATGGCGAAACGCTTCTTTTTGCAGTAAGTGACCTTTCCGTTCGAGAAGTAGCGGCTGTTCGGGTGTAATTTTGAAAGGAGGTGAAGGTGATTTAAATTGACGAAATTCATAAATTGTTTTAGATTTAATTTTTCTTAGTTGGCGTATTGAGTAGCCTCGACGAATAAGAGATTGAAAGAGAATGTTACAAGCTTTATTAAGATCATGTTGATCTGAACAAATTCTAGTATAGGGTATTTATACTGGTCGAGATATATGTATGAATAAAAGAAGGCCAAGCGCGCACTATATTAAAAGTACTCAATCCGACGCTCCTAAATTACTATTTCTTTGGCTTCGGGGGTAAAAAATATTTGATTCGAGTCGAGGAACTCATCCAACAAAGCTCAGAGTGATCAGATATCGATTTTTGAAGTTTGTTAATTCTCGAGGTGTAATAATATGTGGCCCAGAATCACGTGATAATACGGCCATATTTTGTTGAATAAAAATGTTGATAAATAAAACTTTTTGGGAAATTTGATACCATAGTTGACAGTGGTTAGCATTATTTTGTTGCAATAAATCGATTCTGATAACTAAAGCATATTTTGAAGAAATGTTGTGGTTGTTGTATCTTGATGGTATGGGGACCGTCTGGTCGGGTTGAGTACCTTTAAGTAACACCGGTCATACCAGCATAAGGTAACAAGCCTGCCACATTTTGACAACATGGTTGCATATTTTAATTGGAACTTCGTCATCTTCAATCATTATATCGCTCTCAATTTTCTGATGAGTTGCAAAGGAGGATACTTAATCTGGCTTCTCCTGAGAGCGATTCGTATTTGATATATAAGCATTAATCCCCATTGCATCCATAATAAAATATTCCATCTGCGTGAGTCGTCAGCTGTTCAATGTTGCGATGGACTAAACAAGGTTTGCGGCAATGCGTTACCATGCCTAAATCATTATATATCAATTCTCCCTATATACGTATACGCAGCAAGTCTGCAAATAGCGTGTCTGTCATTTGCAGAATGAGGTCCATAGAGGGTGAATTTAGTGATGCTATCCCGCACAGCGGGCTAGCATCACCAAATTCACCATCTGGAGGCCTCATTCTGCTTAGGCCTCATCTTCTGGGAAGTATCTATAGTATCAAATTAACATTGTTTTTAGTTACGTTTTCCCATCTGGGAGTTTCTATATCCCCTAACTTGCAGAAGGTAACACCCATAATCGAGGTGCCCAATGGGTGGTCATCACCAACTTCAACTGGGGAACTTCAATCTGATCTACCATAGCAGTTGAGCGCCTAAGCAGAATGAGGTCCCCAGAGGGTGAATTTAGTGATGCTAGCCCGCTATGCGGGATAGCGTCACTAAATTCACCCTCTGCGGACCTCATTCTGCAAATGACAGACACGCTATTTGCAGACTTGCACACTGCCTGGCGGAACCCCTCTTATGTACCGTAATGCATAATGGAAGGTCTACATGTACCTCAAGGGATTTCAATAAAATTCTCTTGTATCGATCAGCATTGTAAAATGTCGGGCAGTGCTGACTGGTTCTTTCTGCAAACTGCTACTGTCAGCTGCAAAGGCATGACTGTGCATGCATGGTTAAATTGGCTCTATACCGTAATTTGTCTGTGTTCTCTTCCTTGTGTGGGTCATTAGCTGAACATTGTGCTGAACCAAGCAAGATTTGCTGCAATGCGGAACCTAACCATTACATTCGAAGTCTTCGACAAGGCACGCTGTTCACTGATTGGTGAAAACCTTATTCTGTACATAAAACAACATTAATGGAATGGCTTGTCTACCACAAGGGACTCCAATAAAATGCACATCCATCGATCTGTATTGTAATTGCAAACTCGTGGAGTATATGTGAGGACTGACTGGAAACGTCGGGTGTTAGCTGCATACACTGACAGCGCTTCCGTGATTAAATTGTCTCTGCCGTTTTCTCTCTGATTTCTCGTCGTGGTGTTGTGGATGTGTCAGTCTTCAGTCTCCAGGAGAGCTGATTTATAGTTATTTTTGAGACGACCGTAGTATACTACAACAATATGGTTTTGCTGCAACTTTGTCTACCGTTTTCTCTCGTGTTTTCCGTTGTGCTTTTACGGATATGTGAGTCCTCAGCCTCGAGTAGAGCGGATTTATACGATTTCATTAGAAATCGCAGCAAACCCGAACTTATTCCGGTAGATAACGATGACCAAGCCATGATGGTGCGTGCATCAGTAAACTTATTCAGTGTTATCACTCTGAACCAGATCGAGCAGTATATCTCAGTCGACCTATTTATTAGAATGATCTGGACCAATGAGTTCACTAAATGGGATCCTGCCCAATTCGGGAATTTGACATATATACACGTTCCTGTGGCAAATTTCTGGACACCGGACCTAATGCCTCTATACACCCGCGACCGCGCTTCCAATGTGCCCACGTGGAGCAGGGAGTTTATGCTTATTCATCATACAGGAGATACAGTTTGGTACCCAGGCGGTCACGTGGCAAGTTACTGTCAGATTGATACGACACATTTCCCCTTCGATGTACAAACATGCACACTGAAGTTCGGGTCTTCTAATTTCGATAGCCGTATGATCAATATTTCATTGGACGAAGACTTCGCTGACGTATTAAATGGAACAACTTTCTACGCGACCAATTCGGAATGGGAAATAAAGGGAACATCGTCTAAAATTAGCACCGACACTAAAGTTGGAGATTTAACGTATCCTTGGATTTTGTACACAATAAAACTAGAGAGGCGTTCCCTTACAATAGTTATCACTACGATACTTCCGATTCTCGTTTTATCATTGCTCAACATATGTTTCTTCAAGATTCCACCGGAAACCACCGACAAAGCCCGAGCTAACCTCACGATCTTACTATCGTTCTCTGTAGTTCATAGCTACATTTCGTCGACGTTCCCGCCGAATGGAGAACGTATACCGTATTTAATCATCTATATAGGGTGTCTCTATGTCATGAGTGCCACGACAGTGATTCTGGCAGCCGTGACGACCTCACTTTCGAAGCGAACAGATGAAGTGCCTAAATTTGTCGTCGCTTTAAAAGAATGGACGAAGAAGGGCCAAAAAACAGCCAATGATTACGGGACGTGTGACGACGGGGGCGGGATTAAACAATTGCCTCCTATTACGTGGCGTTGTATTTCAATGACAGTTGACACTATATTTTCTTGGATGTTTTCGATAGCCTTTGCAGCTGGCACATTACTCTATTTTTGCGTTGCTAGTCAAGAGCAGTGACGAATGTTCGCTTCCACGAAAATTTTGAACAACGAGGAGAAGATTCTTTGATAAAAAGTAATCTAAGAACAGTATATATGTGACCCGCCATATCAAATCCAGTCGTAAGTCGGGATTTTTTTTTACCCTGTGCCAATGCATTCTCTTATATATGCGAGTCGACCATAGGTCGCCTCGCATATATAAGAGAATGCATTGGCCTAACAATTTTTTATCATTTTTTTAAATAAATGTTTCTTACAATTTTTAGGACATAAAATAAAAAACATCAATTACCCTGCAGGGAGCCCCACACATATATAGAAGCATATAGAAGAGTGTCGTCTGCTCATGTTTGTCTGGGGCTCTGCATGGGTGAAATTATAAAATTGTTAAAGAATACAAGAAAAAATTATTAAAATTGTAAAAAATTGTTAGGCCAATGCATTCTCTTATATATGCGAGGCGACCTATGGTCGACTCGCATAAATTAGAGAATGCATTGGCACAGGGTAAAAAAATCCCGACCTACGACTGGATTTGATATGGCGGGTCACATATACTGTTCTTAGATTACTTTTTATCAAAGAATATTCTCATCATTGTGCAATGGTAATTACGACCAACTCCTTGTGTATCACTGGAGAGAGACGTCCATGTACACGTATGTTAAAGGTACTCAATCCGATCAGACGATCCCCATACCATCACGATACAACAGCAACAACATTTCTTCAAAATGCACTTTAGTCATCACAATCGATTTATTGCATCAAAAATAATGCTATGGTATCAAATTTCCAAAAAAACTAGTTATTTATCAACATTTTGCTCAACAAAATATGGCCGTATTATCACTAAAGTATAACACGAAATTTGACTGTATTACCACTTGATTTTAGAGTTATCCATCTTCATCTGCAATTTTGCCCGAGACCCCCCCCCCCCCCCGTTTGACCACGTTCTTCTGGGCCACATTATTACACATCTCGAGAAATATCAAACTTCAAAAAGCGATATCTGATCACTCTGAGCTTTGATGGGTGGGTTCCTCGACTCGAATCAAATATGTTTTACCCCCGAACCCAAAGAAATAGTAATTTAGGAGCGCCTGATCGGATTGAGTACCTTTAAGACATATGCGAAATACATGCATCTACATAATCGGCCCAGCAGAACTCGAGATCTAACAAAACATTTATGTCCACCCACTGGTAAAATTATTGCCATATGCATAACATGCAACTCTATATTGGCAACACCGGTTCCCTTTAAAGGTACTCAATCCGATAAAACTCCTCTCAATTACTATTTCAATGGCTTCGGGGGTCAAAAATATTTGATTCGAGTCGAGGAAGTCACCCATAAAAGCTCAGATTTGTTAGATATCGATTTTAGAAATCTATTATTTTTCATTATCGGGAATACTTTCTGGCCCAGATCTCAGGCAAAATTGCGTTAGTATTATACCACTTGATTTTAGAGTTATCCATCCTTGTCTGTTTGAATAGAGTTTTGATGTACAAATCTCGAGCAGATACGAAATTGACGGCAATTATTAGTACTCATCTCGAGAACATAACAAATTTCAAAAATCAATATCTAATAACTCTGAGCTTTGTTTGATGGGTTCCTCGACTAGAATCAAATATTTTTTACCCCCAAAGCCAAAGAAATAGTAATATAGGACCCTCTGATCGGATTGTTGTTGTTGTAATCTGTTGAGATGGGGACCCTCTTTACGGATTGAGTACCTTTAATCTCAGGATGACAGTCATTGTTCCGAGGGCGAATGTGTGGTGTGCATGGTGCTGGGGGGGGGGGGGGATCACATCTTTTCATTTGGAGTTGAGGCAGGTGATAAACAATTTGGGACTTGTCGGTGTTCGTCATAAAATATATATCATTAAGGCCCAAGCTGGAACAACCAGAACAAGCCAACTTAATTTGGCCAGTAACAGTTGCTGTACACAGACCCTTTGCAATATACATTCCTGAGATATTAGGCTATCATAACATAACTTGTAAATACTTATCCTATACATGTATTCTATTGTGCCATCCTACAGTCTACATGTATTATTTGTGTAATTGAACTTCTTTCATCTCATTGTGATATTTTTATGCATATTTTAGACGACCTTTTAAATTTTTTGCTTTTAATAATGATTATTTCCTACTTTAAAATTGTTTTATCCCACAAAGGTGTACTTTAAGCCTTTGTTTACTAAATACTTATAGATGAGTACTAAATACTTATAGATGAGTACTAAATACTTATGGATGAGTACTAAATACTTATAGATGAGTACTAAATACTTATAGATGAGTATTTCACTTAGGAAATGTCCAGATAATAGTTCAACAAACGATCACTTGTAATTATGTTTCGGCAGAATTTTTTCCCAGTCATCCCTCCATGCAAATGAATGATATACCATTCCATTGTACATGGCTAAAAAGTCTCGATTCAGCTTCCATTTTTCCTATCACAGCTGCAGGCCTGGGTGGTAACCAATTATAAATATAACAGTAGTCTTGTTGCCACTAGCCAGGGGAGGAGTGTGTGACACAATCCACTGTGCCTATCATGCAAGGATCGGCCCAATATGAGAACATTTTGATATCTGAACCGGAAAATGTCAAAATTCTAAAATCTAGTGGTCTAACGCCAGTCAAATTAGCACCCAGATTTGTTTAAAAAATAATAAGCCGCATTTGAGAGGGAAAAAGGAGAGGCCATGACACACCGGGCCCGGTGTGAGAAAAAATTGAAAACGGAACATGAAAATTGCACAATCCTATAGCATCTAGACTGGCCTCAGGCTTTTCAAAACATATTGTTGCACAGAGTGAGAAAAATTTGAAAACGGAACATGAAAATTGCACAATCCTATAGCATCTAGACTGGCCTCAAGCTTTAAAAAAAAAATGTGACACTTTCCAACTTGACGCTACCCATAAGGTTGGAAAATGTCCAGCTGATGGCCATCTCAGTCAAACATTTTTACCAAAAGAAGCCAAAAGTAGGAAAATAAGCAAATGTTGGTCCACGGCAGAGTAGAAATACCACACCACTTTTATTTACTATCTTGATTAATCAACTTACTGTCTTGATTAATCAGCTTACTATCTTGATTATTCAACTTAGTTATCCCAATTAATCAACTTTGCTGTCTTGAATTATCAACTTTGCTATCTTGCGTAATCATGTTAGCGATCTTGATTAATCAACTTACTATATTGATTAATCAACTTAGCTATCTTGAAATTTTTAAACCAAAGTTGGGGTGCATGCATGAGACACTCACACCCCTGTCGCTATATACGTCCCTGTCAGTGTGTATAATGCTTTACACTCACACACCTGTCGATATATACGTCCCTGTCAGTCTGTATAATGCTTTACACTCACACCCCTGTCGCTATATACGTCCCTGTCATTTTGTATAATGCTTTACACTCACACCCCTGTCGCTATATATGTCCCTGTCAGTGTGTATAATGCTTTACACTCACACCCCTGTCGCTATATACGTCCCTGTCAGTGTGTATAATGCTTTACACTCACACCCCTGTCGCTATATACGTCCCTGTCAGTGTGTATAATGCTTTACACACACACCCATGTCGCTATACACGTCCCTGTCAGTGTGTATAATGCTTTACACTCACACCCCTGTCGCTATATACGTCCCTGTCAGTGTGTATAATGCTTTACACTCACACCCCTGTCGCTATATACGTCCCTGTCAGTGTGTATAATGCTTTACACTCACACCCCTGTCGCTATATACGTCCCTGTCAGTGTGTATAATGCTTTACACTCACACCCCTGTCGCTATAGACGTCCCTGTCAGTGTGTATAATGCTTTACACTCACACCCCTGTCGCTATATATGTCCCTGTCAGTGTGTATAATGCTTTACACTCACACCCCTGTCGCTATATATGTCCCTGTCAGTGTGTATAATGCTTTACACTCACACACCTGTCGCTATATACGTCCCTGTCAGTCTGTATAATGCTTTACACTCACACCCCTGTCGCTATATACGTCCCTGTCAGTGTGTATAATGCTTTACACACACACCCATGTCGCTATACACGTCCCTGTCAGTGTGTATAATGCTTTACACTCACACCCCTGTCGCTATATACGTCCCTGTCAGTGTGTATAATGCTTTACACTCACACCCCTGTCGCTATATACGTCCCTGTCAGTGTGTATAATGCTTTACACTCACACCCCTGTCGCTATATACGTCCCTGTCAGTGTGTATAATGCTTTACACTCACACCCCTGTCGCTATAGACGTTCCTGTCAGTGTGTATAATGCTTTACACTCACACCCCTGCCGCTATATACGTCCCTGTCAGTGTGTATAATGCACTCACACCCTGTCGTTATATACGTCCCTGTCAGTGTGTATAACGCACTCACACCCCTGTCGCTATATACGTCCCTGTCAGTGTGTATAATGCACTCACACCCTGTCGTTATATACGTCCCTGTCAGTGTGTATAACGCACTCACACCCCTGTCGCTATATACGTCCCTGTCAGTGTGTATAATGTCGCTATATACGTCCCTGTCAGTGTGTATAATGTCGCTATATACGTCCCTGTCAGTGTGTATAATGTCGCTATATACGTCCCTATCAGTGTGTATAATGCTTTACACTCACACCCCTGTCGCTATAGACGTCCCTGTCAGTGTGTATAATGCTTTACACTCACACCCCTGCCGCTATATACGTCCCTGTCAGTGTGTATAATGCACTCACACCCATGTCGCTATATACGTCCCTGTCAGTGTGTATAATGCTTTACACTCACACCCCTGCCGCTATATACGTCCCTGTCAGTGTGTATAATGCACTCACACCCTGTCGTTATATACGTCCCTGTCAGTGTGTATAACGCACTCACACCCCTGTCGCTATATACGTCCCTGTCAGTGTGTATAATGCTTTACACTCACACCCCTGTCGCTATATACGTCCCTGTCAGTGTGTATAATGCTTTACACTCACACCCCTGTCGCTATATACGTCCCTGTCAGTGTGTATAATACACTCACACCCCTGTCGTTATATACGTCCCTGTCAGTGTGTATAACGCACTCACACCCCTGTCGCTATATACGTCCCTGTCAGTGTGTATAATGTCGCTATATACGTCCCTGTCAGTGTGTATAATGTCGCTATATACGTCCCTGTCAGTGTGTATAATGTCGCTATATACGTCCCTGTCAGTGTGTATAATGCTTTACACTCACACCCCTGTCGCTATAGACGTCCCTGTCAGTGTGTATAATGCTTTACACTCACACCCCTGTCACTATATACGTCCCTGTCAGTGTGTATAATGCACTCACACCCCTGTCGCTATATACGTCCCTGTCAGTGTGTATAATGCTTTACACTCACACCCCTGCCGCTATATACGTCCCTGTCAGTGTGTATAATGCACTCACACCCTGTCGTTATATACGTCCCTGTCAGTGTGTATAATACACTCACACCCCTGTCACTATATACGTCCCTGTCAGTGTGTATAACGCACTCACACCCCTGTCGCTATATACGTCCCTGTCAGTGTGTATAATGCTTTACACTCACACCCTGTCGTTATATACGTCCCTGTCAGTGTGTATAACGCACTCACACCCCTGTCGTTATATACGTCCCTCTCAGTGTGTATAACGCACTCACACCCCTGTCACTATATACGTCCCTGTCAGTGTGTATAATGCACTCACACCCTGTCGTTATATACGTCCCTGTCAGTGTGTATAACGCACTCACACCCCTGTCGCTATATACGTCCCTGTCAGTGTGTATAATGTCGCTATATACGTCCCTGTCAGTGTGTATAATGTCGCTATATACGTCCCTGTCAGTGTGTATAATGTCGCTATATACGTCCCTGTCAGTGTGTATAATGTCGCTATATACGTCCCTGTCAGTGTGTATAATGCTTTACACTCACACCCCTGTCGCTATAGACGTCCCTGTCAGTGTGTATAATGCTTTACACTCACACCCCTGTCACTATATACGTCCCTGTCAGTGTGTATAATGCACTCACACCCATGTCGCTATATACGTCCCTGTCAGTGTGTATAATGCTTTTTATAGCGGATTGGGGAATCCACTCAGTTAAGAAAGAGTAAAACACCATGCAGAGAAGTCGCCTATGGTGTTACTGGAAATACATACCGCATTTTATGTCGAGTAAATGAACATCATTTAACCATAGTAAACTTAAAGATGCATTATCCGATTAAACACCCCTAAATTACTATTTCTTTGGATTCGGGAATAAAACAAATATTTGATATGAGTCGAGTAGATGAACCCACTCATCAAAGCACAGAGTGATCAGATATCGATTTTTGAAATATGTTATTTCTCGAGATACGTACTTTTTTCCACCTGGCAAATATTCGTCAAACCGATCAATTTACGGATGAATATGTAAAACTCTAAAATCAAGTGGTAATACGGCCAAATTTCGTGATAATCAAGTGATAATACGGCCAAATTTCGTTTAACAACTTGTTGATAAATAACACGTTTTGAGAAATTT
The DNA here is from genome assembly GCA_032622095.1 of Siphonodentalium dalli. Taxonomy (NCBI): domain Eukaryota; kingdom Metazoa; phylum Mollusca; class Scaphopoda; order Gadilida; family Siphonodentaliidae; genus Siphonodentalium; species Siphonodentalium dalli. Next base: position 192,785,939 of record CP136067.1, on the reverse strand, counting down.
TATACCTTAGTTCAGTGTTAGCATTATTTTGTTGTAATTAATCGATTCTGATAACTAAAGCTTATTTTGAAGAAATGTTGTTGTTGTGGTAACTTGATGATATGGGGACCGTCTGATCGGACTGGGTACCTTTAACGCTTCAAAAATTGCATAAATATGTCGACGAGGACGGGCACATTTCACTGGGGGGAAACTGTTTCACAAAAATCGATTCTATCGCCTTTCCGGTTCTGTCTCTATCGTATTAAGTCCCGACTCTTTCGCGATTTAAATCAAATATTATCAAAGTTTTTACCGCCATTTATATACTAAATGTCAAAACACAACTATTTCTAAACAAGTATCCGTTGATTAGGCCTTTGATCGTGCTTATTGGTGATAATAATGCGAAATAATGTATTTGTGTGCATACTTAAAGGCGTAATGCGCTTGTGTGCATTTCCTATGTGAATTAAAGGTACTCAATCCGTAAAGAGGGTCCCCATCTCAACAGATTCCAACAACAACAATCCGATCAGAGGGTCCTATATTACTATTTTTTTGGCTTTGGGGGTAAAAAATATTTGATTCGAGTCGAGGAACCCATCAAACAAAGCTCAGAGTTATTAGATATTGATTTTTGAAATTTGTTAATTGCTCGAGATGAGTACTAATAACTGCCGTCAATTTGGTAACCTGCTCGAGATTTATGCCAAAACTCTATTCAAACAGACAAGGATGGATAACTCTATAATCAAGTGGTAATAATAACGAAATTTTGACTGTCTTCTGGGCCAGAAAGAATTCCCGATAATGAAAAATAATAGATTTCTAAAATCGATATCTAACAAATCTGAGCTTTGATGGGTGACTTCCTCGACTCGAATCAAATATTTTTGACCCCCGAAGCCATTGAAATAGTAATTGAGAGGAGTTTTATCGGATTGAGTACCTTTAAGCAACAATTTCATGATCAGTTTATGGGCCTTGTCGCCTTTTAATAGGGCTGGACCATGTCTCATTGTATGATCGAACTGCACGACACTATCACAGAACACCCCTCGGCGGCTCCTCATAGTAAAAGACCCTAAAATTAATCCCTCAAAAGAAGCAACGCAATGATCCGATTATAATGTGATTATTATGTACACAATCGGTTCTTTCGCCCCCATTTAAGGCACTTTTATATTCGACCAGATTATTAATTTGTGTGTCTCTAGTTGCCATATTATCATATATGTGACCCACCATATCAAATCCAGTCGGAAGTCGGGATTTGTTTACCCTGTGCCAATGCATTCTCTTATATATGCGAGTCGACCATAGGTCTCCTCGCATATATAAGAGAATGCATTGGCCTAACAATTTTTTATCATGTTTTTTAAATAAATGTTTCTTACAATTTTTAGGACATAAAAAAAAAACATCCATTACCCTGCAGGGAGCCCCACACATATATAGAAGCATATAGAAGAGTGTCGTCTGCTCATGTTTGTCTGGGGCTCTGTATGGGTGAAATTATAAAATTGTTAAAGAATACAAGAAAAAATTATTAAAATTGTAAAAAATTGTTAGGGCAATGCATTCTCTTATATATGCGAGGCGACCTATGGTCGACTCGCATATATAAGAGAATGCATTGGCACAGGGTAAAAAATCCCGACTTCCGACTGGATTTGATATGGCGGGTCACATATATGGTTCAAAATGTAGCCTCAGCAACACCAATATGAGGTTTTCAGTCCCAAAGCATCATAAGTTAGATAATATGAATCGTACGTGACACGGAGTAACCACACATGATGTGCCTCAAATTTTCCCTTTTTTCGGCGATATAACACTAAGAATAATTTATGTAAAATCATGCAGTGGTCACGACTGAGACGACATGCCAAATTGTCAAATCTTGTCTGGATTATCGTCATGACTTCTTCATTTTTCGTTTTCATTAAGCTGACCAACGAAATTGGTCTAAATGAAATTAATAGACTTAAATCACATGTGAATTCTTCGTATTGTGAAGTAGTTACTTTCATTTTTATCGCGATGCATTCATTTCCAATTCCGCGTTTTTTGCAATCCTCACATGATCGCTAACCGGAAGTCACGTGACAATTTCTCCAAAATCTATACCCGCGATCTTGAAAAATCACTGATGGATATAGAAAAAATTATATGACGTCATTCACCTGCCTTATGTATACGCACCCTTTGTGGTTGCTATTAAAATTGATGGGCTGATCATCTTTAATATTTGACCTGCATGTGATCGTAAAATTCATCTATTGACATTACCGTGGCTACATTTTGAACCATATATGAAAATTGGGCAACTAGAGATGCACAATCAGATAATCTAATCGAATAGAAATGTATACTTTAAAAAGGAACGAAAGAACCGATCGTGAACATAAAAATCACAATAGAATCGGAACCTTTCATTGCTTTTTTGAGGGATTAATTTGAAGGAATAGTACTGCGAGGAACCGTCGGGAGGTATTGCATTATAATATCTTAATGTTCGATCATAAAACCTGACAAGTTCCAGCCAAATTTAAATGTTATAAGGCCGAAAATCTTATCATCAAATACCTAATCTGTCGATTGTTATTGGAGAATACTTTCTGTATTGACGTTCAGTGTATAAACAGCCTATCAAAACTTAATAATTGTTTACACATGGCGAAAGAGTCGGAACTTAATTCGATAGAGACGGAACCGGAAGTGCATTTGATGAATGACTGCGATCGAACGGTCATCTGTGCATGGTCCTCAACCCTTCCATGGCAGGAGCTTCCTGAAATTTTGCGAAAACCCTGTTCCAATGCATTCTCTTATATGTACGAGTCTCCCATAATGGACCCACAGGGAGCAGCTCGCATATATAAGAGAATACATTGGCCTCACACTATTTACGTTGACATTGTAAGCCAGTGCATTCTCTTATATATGCGAGGCTCCCTATGGGAGACTCGCATATATAAGAGAAGGCGCTGGCACATGATATTTAATGCTGCACCAGCGCGACTCTAGTCATGAAAGGGTTGATTTGAACCTCCGTATTATGACTACGTAATTTGGAAAGAGCCGGAGATATACAGATAGATAAATACACATAATATTGATGTATATATACGGACTTTAGATAGCTTGAATTAAACTTGCCAAATTTATAGCGATTTTCTAGATTTTAAAGGTACTCAATCCGAATTGACGCTCGCAGGTTACTATTTCCTTGGCTTCGGGGTAAAAAATATTTGATTCGAGTCGAGGAACCTACCCATCAAAGGTCAGAGTGATCAGATATCGATTTTTGAAATCTATTATTTTTCACCACTGTAACTTTTTAGTGCCCACGGTGGGCCAGTAAAAAGTCGACAAGAAGACGGTCTCGGACTACATTGCGGATGAGGCTAAGAGACAAGTTTATACATTATTTTTGGGCAATTAACCGATTCTGATAACTGAAGTGGCAAGCATAATATTCATTCAGAGCGCTTATCAAAGAAGAGCCGGACCACGTTGCTGATTTTGCTGCTTATTTCATGGTTATCAATTTTCATTACAAAATTAAATTTCTGATCGTTTGACATACTTGTAAAATAGCTGTGATGACCAACATGGGTAATAGTCGCCCAGTATATATGTTGTAACTTTTAATCACATAATTCTCCATCTGCAGTCTGTTCCATTAACTAACAACAAGAACTTGAAGAACAAACTGACAAAATACATGTATTCATTGCAAATGGCAGAAACACATGGGCTTGTAACGCGCTCATAATAATATATGAGGCCCATGTATATTACCATGATGTAAAGCAGGCGCATATATAATGACGGCACATAAGGGGATTGCAGGTTTGGAGGGGAAGGGGCATTGGAGGGCATTACAAGCCCCTGTGGCAGAAAAAGTAATCCCGAAATAAAATGTTATCATCACAAAAATGAATACTTGTTTTAATTAGCATGCTATGTTGTTGTTGTTGTTTTGGTGGTGGTGAAGTTTCCTCCGTTGAGTCGGAGCACCCTGCTCTCACATGTTATAGGTTTGAAGTTATTCTCTTTGGGTCCTGTATCACACACTTCTATTTACATAAACATCATTAGCCATAAAATTGTTAGTCAAAGTGTTAGCAGTAGAGGAGTGATTAGTAATAGCATAAAATGTCTCAGAGATTGCTGCTCATTAGAGTACAGGCATAATATATATATATCCTTTTATTGCCTCCACTATCGGAGAGTTACATTTAAATAACATAGTTACAAACAATTCTAATACAAAAATGACAGTGGAATGTATGCACATTTAAGGAATATGACAACACAAAATAAAGCGAGATTACGCACACAGTTACACGCACACACACTGAATCTCAGGCACATGCAACCACCCAGCCGCGCACAGGCGTACACGTAAACACGTCCAGACACGCCTAGGCTTAGACGATTTTACAGTCAAGCATACACGCGAAAGAGACATACAGACAGACATGCAGACAGTCACATAAGTATCTAGACAGACATACATGCTGACAGATAAACATGCAGACAGGAAGAAACACGACTGACAGACATGCAGATACAAGCTGACCGACACGTTCTACACATGCAAGTAAGTTTCATCAAAGATATTGGAATCTAAGATTTGACAATAGAGTCAGACACACGCGCACCCCCTCACCTAGCATTCGGTCGCACACGAACTCACCTACCCTCACACGCACCCTCACACAACCAAATGCACACGCACCCTCATTTAAAGATCCACACACATGCACACGACCACACACACAGAATAGACATCAGTGTATATATATGCAACATTATGTCAAATGAACTCATCAAGGTGACATCAAACACAAATCCGATCAACTCACATGGAAACCGTTAGACATTGAGCCACTATTATAGACATCAACCCCACTGTCTTTCACGAATAATGTTTCCTTCAATTAGAATATGTAGTAGCCAAAAATCCGGATTATTGGGGTTAGTTTTCCATCTGTAACTCAATGACTAAGAGTTTCATATCGGACCGTAGATACCGTCAAAGGAACAAAAGTGTCAATTGGATAAGAAACTGTACAGTAGCGTTTATTGGACAACAAATTGAGTAAATGTGAAAAGAATTTGCCCACGGAGTCCAAAGGTGGTAATAACCGCGTGTTATGTACGGAAACATCGAAAGCCGGAATTAGGTTGAGGCCGAATATTGAAAAATCGACGACCATGGGAAAACCAAAAGTGCCTGATCACGAACACGTTGCTGCAAAATTATCATTTTAGATGCAATAACGAGAGGGCACCTTTGACTGTATGGACAGGCGATGCGATATATTGAATACAAATAATATAAAAATGCATAATAATGGTGTGAATAAGTCAAGTGATGCACGATTTGCATAAAAATATCATTAAATCGTTCATTCAGACAACGGCTCAAAGTCGACAAGGCATTTGAGAGCATGATTCATATAGCCTCCAAAGTTTTGCTGTATGCAACACAAATGTGCGTGTAAAATCAGAAATATCCGCTACTTCATCAGACAAATCAATTGGCACGGAACTCAGGAAGACAGCAAGTAATTCGTCCGAGTTTAGAGCCTCAAGCTTTAAATAACAAGGAATACCAAAGTGAGTTATGAAGTCATACCAGAATGTGTTACGGATACTGTTAAAGGCAGGGCAATACAAGATGACATGCCACACAGGATTGAGATACTCGGATCTACAAAGTTGACAATTCCCCCCATCTTCGTATGTGGTACGAGAGACGAGTCTTCCTACAGTTAGGAAGGAAGCTTTATCTCTAGGGTACTTTTTGCAGGCTAACCAAAGAAGGCTCGTCTCTAGGCGAGGGTGAATTAATTTTAATATCGAAAGAGCGTTGTCTGCGTGAACGTCATATTCCCATTTCATGAGGTGAACAGTGTCAACGTTATCGCGAATCAAACTCTTCCAAAGAAATTTAGTTGGAAAGTGACCGGTATTCGAGAAGTGCACGAGATGATTGAGTAGATTGTACTTTGACAACGTTTGGTGGAAGTTCTCGATAAGATGACTCTGTTCGCCCAATAAAATGGATTCGTTAAGTCTGAGAATGAATACCCTAGCGGATGTTTTCTCAATACTGGTCCTACATAGCGTAGCAATAAATGACAGTTTGCGTCGTTCGATGACGTTGTACAGAGAAGTGATGCCACAAAGGCCCTCTGCAAGTAGGGTGCGAGCTCTTGTAGGTAAACCCTGGATATTCTTCACGCAACAACGATGAGCTTTCTCAAGCTGTAGTATATTTGACTGTGATAGGTTGAAAAGAAGTTCTGACCCAAAAAGTGCTCTGGGAAGAACGACCGATTTATAGATTTTCACGCAGCTGGAAGGGGTTATACCACCAGCATATAACCCGGCATTTGATAACATGAAATATGTGGAGAGCAATTTTTTGCATATGTTTTCTATGATAGCAGTTTGTTGAGAGAACTTGTGGATTGGGATGCCCAAATGAGTTGCGTGGTCGGATTCTTGAATACGGTGGTCGCATAGAGACCAAGCGCGGATAGCACGGTTATAATCTGAGTGGGATTCATTAAATACAATGCAGACAGATTTCGTCGGATTATATTTGAACCTCCATTTTCTGCTGTAGTCGGTACAGATATCACACATAGACTGCAGACCGGGACTAGTAAGTGAAAGGAGAGCCATGTCGTCGGCCTGAGTTGGGGACGAGCAGTTCAGAGACGAGATGGACAGACCATTCCCGGAAGTTGAAAGCAGGGTTATGAGTTCATCAATATATAACATGTACATGACCGGAGAAATTATGCTTCCTTGTCTGGTGCCCTGCTTGACGTCGAACCAGTTTGAGAACACTCCGTTGTATCTAACACAGCACGAAATTCCTGTTAGGACGTTTGCGAATACACGCCAAGCTTTACCTTTCAGACCCTTATTATGTAATTTGTAAAGAAGGCCATTTAACCAGACTGTATCAAAAGCTTTTTGTGTGTCAAGGAAACATGAATATAATTTGCTTGATTGCTGTTTCGTATAGGAGATACACTCTTGCAAAAGGTACGAATACGGTCTCGGACTAAATTGCGGATGAGGCTAAGAGACAAGTTTATACATTATTTTTGGGCAATTAACCGATTCTGATAACTGAAGTGGCAAGCATAATATTCATTCAGAGCGCTTATCAAAGAAGAGCCGGACCACGTTGCTGATTTTGCTGCTTATTTCATGGTTATCAATTTTCATTACAAAATTAAATTTCTGATCGTTTGACATACTTGTAAAATAGCTGTGATGACCAACATGGGTAATAGTCGCCCAGTATATATGTTGTAACTTTTAATCACATAATTCTCCATCTGCAGTCTGTTCCATTAACTAACAACAAGAACTTGAAGAACAAACTGACAAAATACATGTATTCATTGCAAATGGCAGAAACACATGGGCTTGTAACGCGCTCATAATAATATATGAGGCCCATGTATATTACCATGATGTAAAGCAGGCGCATATATAATGACGGCACATAAGGGGATTGCAGGTTTGGAGGGGAAGGGGCATTGGAGGGCATTACAAGCCCCTGTGGCAGAAAAAGTAATCCCGAAATAAAATGTTATCATCACAAAAATGAATACTTGTTTTAATTAGCATGCTATGTTGTTGTTGTTGTTTTGGTGGTGGTGAAGTTTCCTCCGTTGAGTCGGAGCACCCTGCTCTCACATGTTATAGGTTTGAAGTTATTCTCTTTGGGTCCTGTATCACACACTTCTATTTACATAAACATCATTAGCCATAAAATTGTTAGTCAAAGTGTTAGCAGTAGAGGAGTGATTAGTAATAGCATAAAATGTCTCAGAGATTGCTGCTCATTAGAGTACAGGCATAATATGCATGCACATGTCGGATTAATCAATGTCAAACTAAAGTCCATGGTAAAAGAGATTGGTTATTAATTAATGCCTATCAGTAATTGGCTATGTTCGAGGGCTGCTCTGGGTGGATGCGACTCATAAATCAACGTTATACTGATATTCTCGAGTTGGTCCTGTACATCATTATCTTTTATGCTAATGCAACTAGTAATGACAGGATAACACAATCCTGTTCAATTACTCAGCTTTTCATTATATTGGTAGGCATCAGAAATCCTAGCTCCCATTTACCCAATGACTAACATCATACAATGCTACAGGAAATCTGTATAGCTTTCAACATTCATACCATTTGAAGCATCAGAAGAATTACATCAGCTGATATTGGTACCACACGAATGATTGAACGTCAAAAACAACAATGAAAACCTGTGAGAACTGATGGAATTGCCTTTTTTTTGCCATTTTTTGCCTCGTAAAAAGCGGGACCCACCCCATGATATCGTGTTATAAAAGAACAAATATTGTGTAAATATTGAAACTAGGAGCCCTCTTGATTAATGCTCTAGTTTGGTCCAGTTTATAAGCCTGGACATTTAAAATAATTTTAGTAGTCATAATTTATCTTTAAACATGGATTTGGAAAAAAACTTCACATGGCATTGGAAAATTCTGCGATCGGCGCTCAGACCCTATATATGGAGGGTAAAAAGGGTCATACTTCTAATATACTATTTTGATTCTAACTTAAAGGTACTCAATCCGATCAGACGCTCCTAAATTACTATTTCTTTGGCTTCGGGGTAAAAAATATTTGATTCGAGTCGAGGAACCCACATATCAAAGCTCAGAGTGATTATATATCGATTTTTGAAGTTTTCTATTTCTATTGTTTGTGGGCCAGAAGCACGTGGTCAAACAGACGAAGATGCGAATGAAGATGGATGACTCTAAAATCACGTGGTTATTATTACCACTTGATTTTAGAGTTAATCCGATTGGCCATTGTTTTGTTTTTGCCGCCGGTCATACCCACTATGCCAGATATGTTTTGTATTACTTGCGTTCAATCATTGCCTGAACATGTCGGCCAACACTTTGTAAAGGGCAAGCACACAATGCAATTTTTAATGGAATTTGGACAGACATGGCCATCAAAACTACATTTATGAGATATGGGCATGGACGTTCGGGAATAATTGGTATAACGCTAAAGCCAGAAAGCAACAAAATCTTGGTATACAGCTTACACACATGCAATGGTCTCATAAAAGATTTAGAATCAATGCAAAATTGTGAGGCGAATCAATCTCACGCACACACAACAAGGAAGAGTCATTGTCCAGAATCAAACTTGATGCTGCCGACAGGGAAGCTTTGCGAGCTAAATTGGAGATTTGCATTGATCCCCTTGAACCAAGTCAGCATCCCTATGGTCTCATCAATATCGATTCGGGCAAGATTGTTAGCGACAAAACTGTGAATGTTGACCATTCTAGAGCATTGAGTTTGAAGCAAATGAAAGAGTTTGAGAAGGGTTGGACAAACGAATTCCACAATAAGACATCCCGTAATGTGCATACAATGGCACCGTCCCGCAAGCATATAACGATAGGCGATGAGAAAATATTTGACCTCGAAATCATATTTGCCAGAGCAATGGGCCTACATGACAGCTCCCGTATAGTGTAAATATTAATGACATTTTATCTCACGAACTCGCTCCATATCCAGGTTCTATGTTCGAGCCAGATGGTCACCCAAGGGAGTATAAGTCAAAAGCCAACTTGAAGAATGCTCTCAGAGTTGATTATTCACCTGATCAGTCTGCGGAGCGCATGCCGATTGAAGCAACACTTCTGGATGGTTGCGCTATTCTCTGGGTCATCCCCTGTCCATCACCTGACGTTGTTCAGGATTATTTAAATCGGTTTCGATTGTACATTCGTAAGCAGATGAAGACCACAGTTGTCTACCTTGTATTTGATCGATACCTTACTGGTAGCACGAAGGGTTCTAAACGAATCGGATGAGACCAAGGTGCAAGCCGGGTGCATACACTAAAGAAAACTACTCGATTGCCATCCCAAAAAGTAATTCTTACTGTTACACATAACAAAGCACAGCTTGTTGGTCTTATTTGCAAAGACCTTCAGAAACTTCAGAGACCTTGGAAGGAGACTCAACAAAAATTGTCATAACGGGAGAAGACCCAGTGCCTCTGGAAATACACAAAGGTGTGATAGTTAGACGGATTGGGCTTAAGTCAACACACGAAGAAGCCGATACCAGGTAGCAAATATTTCAACAACATGTTCACTCATCCTAACCGACGACACCGACATATTTATAATGCTTCCACATTTCATGCACATGGGTGATATTTCTGGACGTATACTGATGGCTTCCCCTGCTAAAGGAATCACTGAACTAAATGGTTTCCCATAGGCGACAGTGTTAACGTTTCGGCAAAATTCACTGAATTGAAGCCTGCAGGCCATACCAGTGATGTTTACCCAGCTAGATTGACACCAGTTGATCACGAAAATGTAAGAAAAATCATAGGTCATGTGTTACTTTTAAAAATAAATCCCCAAGTGAACGACAGGGCTATCCGACAGCCAAATTTGATCTGGAAAACCCCAGAACTACAGCAGCTAGTTAAATAAATTTCCCGCTCACAAAAATCCATTCCCCCATTCATTCACCAGTTTAAAATTATTTAGATATTATGTACAAATCAAATAAACGCGATGTCATCCTTTAATAACGTGTCGCATGTATCAGGTGAAGGTCATTCTTCAGTTACCTTCACCTTTAGCGGTGTACTCGCTCCCCGACTCTAGAACACATTTAGCTCCCTGATTCCTATAGGACGGACTACGATCGACATAAATAAAACTTACCAGACGCATAGCAAAATTATCCCTGATTTGCTAGCAATGCATGGATTGAACAGGTGCGACACTGTTGCATCATACTTTGGTATTGGGAAGTGTTCGGCGCTGAAAACTGCGCAGTGGAAAGCACCAATTGAGTATGCTCGGAAATATTCATATAAATATAAATGATGTTGTGGACGAAGAAGTGCCTTTCATTTTGACGTGATAGTCTCCCACAGTGTAAGAGCACATCAGAATCAAGAATTAAAATGTGGTCGTCAAAATGAAATAGGACTCAGCCTGTGGTGAGCTTTGAATCTCGGGCGGGTCTATTTCACGAATAACAACGAACACTGCTTGTCGTTAAAGATACATTTATATGTAGAATAAATCATTGTAATATGGTCATATTTCATGTAAGAAGAATAAACCGAGCCCTGAAATATAAAATTGAACAGTCATTAAGTGATATGAATGAATCTAAAAGGAACACACAAGCTTTGCTTAGAGACTAAATTATAAAATGAGATTACATGACACTTTGGATTTAAATAAGAGCTAATATGGATTTAGATGATTGACGTGAATAGTAACTTTTAAAAGCTTGAATAAAGAAATGCAGAAATGCATAACATGGGAAATATATTAAAGATATCACTAGAATTTACTACTTCCAATATTATTTAAATGGAATACTGTAAAATGGGGCATTATAAGATTGGGTGAATAATAAAAGCAATAGTTACCTTATTTTGTGTGATAAAGGCCTGTTTTTGTGTATAAATAAATCCCAGTATAACAAGTGTATTCGAAACTGGACAGATCGTCGACTGCCTTTGTTAACCGCTGGTGGCAATCTGAAAAGGCTAGATGAATAGCGTTTACAAGCGCGGGAAACCAAAGGCGCGAAAGTTCACGCACGGGTGATTACTGCTATGAGGGTTTATGTCCGTATTATACAAGACACTTTGGATTTAAATAAGAGCTAATATGGATTTAGATGATTGACGTGAATAGTAACTTTTAAAAGCTTGATTAAAGAAATGCATCACATGGGAAATATATTAAAGATATCTCTAGAATTTACTACTTCCAATATTATTTAAATGGAATACTGTAAAATGGGGCATTATAAGATTGGGTGAATAATAAAAGCAATAGTTACCTTATTTTGTGTGATAAAGGCCTGTTTTTGTGTATAAATAAATCCCAGTATAACAAGTGTATTCGAAACTGGACAGATCGTCGACTGCCTCTGTTAATCGCTGGTGGCAATCTGAAAAGGCTAGATGAATAGTGTTTACAAGCGCGGGAAACCAAAGGCGCGAAAGTTCACGCACGGGTGATTACTGCTATGAGGGTTTATGTCCGTATTATACAAGAAAGCCAAACTGAGCATGTGCGTACTGTGTTAAGTGTAATTGTTACTAGAAAACATTTGTGATTTAACCCCCTGAAATACCATTGTATAATAAAATATAATTTCGTTATAATTCTGTTATAAATTGAGCAAGTGAACTATAAAACAATAAAAGTAGTCCTATTACAAAAAGTTGGACGGTCAATGGCGTGTACTCCAAAATTAAACTCGTTACCCCCAAACACCGAAGCTTTCATTGAAAATATAAAGCGTGCTCATATTCAAGTTGCTACATGGCGATATGCATCAGACGAATCTCCGGCGAATATGGAGGCAACAAATGTCGGATGGTCTAAAGATGGCGACGAACTCGTTCCTACCACAGTTACCGACAACATACCAAATGTGGGCCTACAACGTCTTTGTGATATTTGCACGATGTACAGTCGATTGTGGCGGTTTACATACAACGCACAGAAATGTAAACCATTGTATTCCATGAAAAAGTGAAGAAACTACCTGTGCATCCAAGGAGATGGAAACTTGGTGACGGGTATGTTGACGAAACTGATCACATAACCCATCTTGGCATAACGTTGCATAGAAACGACTTCGCTCGTGAGTTTATCGACTGTATTGTCAACAAAATAAGATCCACCTACTTCATGCTGAGCAACGCTGGCATGTATGCAGGTGGAATCACTCCTCAAAGTTGCGAAACTCTTTACAGATCCATAATTATTCCAAAGGGTTTATACGGATCTGAACTCTTGTGTGGTCTATCAGAAACCCATTGGTCAACTCTTGAGAAAATTCATCGCTTCTGCCTCAAGCATATCCAGGGACTTCCTGTACGTGCTCGCACTGATATCGTTTTGGGGATGCTTGGCATCCATCCTATCAAGTCATTGATTGATGCCAGGAAACTCAATCTGTTTGGAAGCCTATGCCGTATGCCTCCTGGCAAAGCTTGCAAGGAGATTTTTGTCACAAGACTTCACATGTACTTCACGGGACAACTGAAAAACCCAAATTCGTTCATCAGCGACATTAACAACACTCTTGTTGAATACAACCTATCCGAGCATATCCATCAGTATGCTCATTTCTGCTCATTTCCTCTGAAATCCGAATGGAAGCGCATTACAAAAACTGCGATTAACGACAAATGCGAACAGAAATGGACAGAAATAACAAATTGTGACACTTCATTTGCGCGTTTTCGAGAAATTCAACCAAACCCTACTATGTGTCACTTATGGAGAACATGTCGTAAATACCCTACGCATAAGATTGCATTTATCACAGTCGGTCAGCTCATCGCAGGAAGCGCATTCTCGCAACATAACACATGCACATTATGCTGTCAGTCACACTCTGATATTATCGAGCACGCACTTATCTCATGCAGTAGCCCACTTATGCATTCCCACAGAAACGAAATGTGGTACCAGATGATTGATCGTTTCGGCATACCGTTATTCGTATGGGCCACGAGTCTCCGCAACAGCGACCTCTTATTGCTTCATCTCACACATCTTCCACGTGATATATTCACATTTCTTCAGCAAGTTGAGAACACCTCAGAGTTTACGAGATTCATTGTTCTTCACACAAACTTAATTTGGAGGCGCTATGTCGAACTCTCAGCCACTACGCATGACGGTTTGTGTTAAACAGCCTTTGTTCTTTGATCGTTACGGGTGTTCACCCTAAGTCGCATTTAAATGTACCACCTTCTGTTCTGTCCATAAAATCCGAAGACGCGACAAAATAAATAAACATGAATAAATTAATATATATATATATAAGCATATGTATGTGTATATGAGGGTGCGTGTGTGTGTATGTATGTGTGTGTGAGGGTGTATACGTGCGTGTATATGTTTTCTTGTGTTAGCGTTTGCTCTGTCACAACATCATTCTACATATAATCTATTCCACTTAATGGGTGCAGACGTTTACAGGGGAGCTATTGTCGAGCAAGGGCATTGCGTTTGCTGACTCTTTGGGGAGAGAGATTCTCCTATGCGAATCCAACTCCAACTAGAGCTCCTTTTGTAATTGTATGCACCTGCTTATGGAGTGCTGTTGTGACAGTGCATCCTAACGTATGTATGTACGGTTGTGTGTGTGTGTCTGCGTAATGTGTTAGATTGTATATGCGCACGGGTGTGGTCGAGAGGGTGTGTGTTGTCTGCTGTTGTGATATGTAAGCTCGTGTTCATGTACATACAATTATAATGCTATTCTTTTCCTCGGTAGTTTGTTCTCTTGTTTGTCTTTTCATTACTTCTTGATTGCTAACTGTATTTATGTTACATTCATTTTTGTTAAATCTTCAATACTGGAGGCAATAAAGATATATATATTTCGTCTTCTGGATCAGCATCATTGCTACTATCACTTGTCTCACTTGTGGAATCATCTTGTGGGCTGACCTATGGTGGGAGATTGCCAATCTTCTCATCATCCAAGGGAAGTGAAGTCAACGGAAGCAAATGGTTCCGATGCAATGTGCGTGTGATCCCCTCTTCATTGGCCACAACAAATACTGGAATGTCGTAATTTGGTTGTTCTTTTACTGTATAGACTTCTTTCTCAAATCTGTCTGCTATCTTATGTCGGCCGCTATGCGCAAGGATCTTAATTAAGACACGGTCTCCCGTATGCACCACAGCACCTCGAGCCCCACGTTGGGCGCCAGTGAAATAGGACTCAGCCTGTGGCGAGCTTTGAATCTCGGGCGGGTCTATTTCACGAATAACAACGAACACTGCTTGTCGTTAAAGATACATTTATATGTAGACTAATTCATTGTAATATGGTCATATTTCATGTAAGAAGAATAAACCGAGCCCTGAAATATAAAATTGAACAGGCATTAAGTGATATGAATGAATCTAAAAGGAACACACAAGCTTTGCTTAGAGACTAAATTATAAAATGAGATTACATGACACTTTGGATTTAAATAAGAGCTAATATGGATTTAGATGATTGACGTAACTTTTAAAAGCTTGATTAAAGAAATGCAGAAATGCATCACATGGGAAATATATTAAAGATATCTCTAGAATTTACTACTTCCAATATTATTTAAATGGAATACTGTAAAATGGGGCATTATAAGATTGGGTGAATAATAAAAGCAATAGTTACCTTATTTTGTGTGATAAAGGCCTGTTTTTGTGTATAAATAAATCCCAGTATAACAAGTGTATTCGATACTGGACAGATCGTCGACTGCCTTTGTTAACCGCTGGTGGCAATCTGAAAAGGCTAGATGAATAGCGTTTACAAGCGCGGGAAACCAAAGGCGCGAAAGTTCACGCACGGGTGATTACTGCTATGAGTGTTTATGTCCGTATTATACAAGGAAGCCAAACTGCGCATGTGCGTGCTGTGTTAAGTGTAATTGTTACTAGAAAACATTTGTGATTTAACCCCCTGAAATACCATTGTATAATAAAATATAATTTCGTTATAATTCTGTTAATTGAGCAAGTGAACTATAAAACAATAAAAGTAGTCCTATTACAAAAAGTTGGACGGTCAATGGCGTGTACTCCAAAATTAAACTCGTTACCCCCAACCACCGAAGCTTTCATTGAAAATATAAAGCGTGCTCATATTCAAGTTGCTACATGGCGATATGCATCAGACGAATCTCCGGCGAATATGGAGGCAACAAATGTCGGATGGTCTAAAGATGGCGACGAACTCGTTCCTACCACAGTTACCGACAACATACCAAAGGCCCCGGATAGCATACTAAAAGCTGATACGGTGTTCGTGCACCAGCAATTCGCCTTGTTCGTCAAAGAAATGTATGTGTTCTCGTGCTGGTTTGCCGTGCACGTCATTTTGTTCGTGCCAAGGAGCGCTTAATTGTTTCAACGATTTTATACAACACTGTGAGGTTAGCGAGAATAATGCTGATTAGGGACACAAGTTTCAGATAGATGATGCAGTGTGGTGAATGATTTTTTTCTGTTGGATATTGTCACAATATTAATAGTCTGTATCGGTAAGATAAAACGTACGTTTACCATCATACATACAACATATAACATGTCTCGAAGAACGATTATATACTTCTCGTATCATTTCATAACAAGCTTGTTGTAAAAAATTCGCGGGGACTGGCGTTGTCGTAGTGGTTTCTTTTGGCTTCATAGTCGTTTGTTAGGGTTGTATTTGTATTTATGATAAAACAAATTATTTTAAAAATCTATATACAATATTGCATAATTGTCATGTATTTGGCGGCCATTTTTATAGCCATCATTAAAATCGAGCATCGAAACTTTGAAACACAGTTCGAACAACATTTAATACAAGATTCCTATCACAAATTGACATATTATAAATCTCAATTCGAGAAAGTTATTAACCGATTACATAAAATACCGAAATCCGGTGGCCATCTTGGACGCCATCTTGGATTTCTCAAAATGCTCAAGGGTGAGATGTCTACACCACCCTATAAATCATTACAGAGACACTCCCCATGAATAATCAGCAAAGAAGCAAACTATAACAGAGAATTTTGGGTTACCCCCTACTTCTGCTGGACTGTAGCGAAAATATCGTGTTTTCGGACCTGAATCGTAGCGTTTTTCATGTGGCCATTTCGGGAGCTAGACACAGCTTTTATTGGAATATGAGCTTACTTGTAGTAGATTGTGAACTTTCAATATCGTATATGTCATACAATATTTAATTCGGTGAGAGTATAAACATTTAATTGTATGTATATTTTTACATGATAAACCAATGGCGAAACAGTCAAGACTAAGAATTCCCGATTCAGTGCTCTCTCCGAGTACACGTTTATCATATACTGGAAGTATTATCTTCATTAGTCATCAAAATGCAGTATAGCGTCCTGTACCGTGTTGATACTCTCAGGGACGTGGCTAGAGGGTTTCCGTTCGGGGGTATCCACCTTGGGAAATTCCAACTGCACCCCCCCCCCCCCCTTGAATCAGAATCACCAAAATACAAGTTTTGCATAATTCCATTTGCACCCCCTCCTTGTACCTCAGTGCTCAGGCCTAATATCCTATATATTCATAAACCATGGTTCTATATTCCCCGGTATTAGAACAGTCAGATATTTTAACCTGAACAATTGCATATATCCTAACATCTAATGGTCTAACTCCAGACAAATGCACACGGCTACGGGCAACACAGACCGGGACACACCGGGCGGACCATGGTTGTTCGGCCCGGTGTGAGAAAATTTTGAAAACTATAAAAGAAAATATTAAATCCTAGCATCTGGATTGGCATCAGCTGAAGCTTTCCTAGTGTTGGAAATTTCAAACCTCATACTCCCCCTCAGGTTGGAAAACTCTGCAACTGATGACCATTTCAGTCCACAAGTTTGACTAAACGTAATAAAATATTGTTTTGTTAAACATATTAGCAATTTTGTATTGGCCACGGGGGAGGGACAATGACATACCGGGCCGACCATGGTTCGGCCAGGTGTGCGAAAATTTTGAAATCGGAACAAGATAATCGCAAAATCCTAGCATCTAGACTAGCCTCAATCCTTCCTAGAGTTGGAAATTTCAAACCTGACACCCAACACTTGGGTTGGAAAATTTCCAACTGATGACAATTCCAATGACAATGTTGACCAAATGTATGACAATATTGTTTTATTAAATTGAGTAGCAGTTTTTGACTGGTCAGGGGGAGGGACCAGGACACAAGCTTTCCACGTGTTGGAAATTTTTCAACCTGTCACCCTCCTAAGGTTGGAAAATTTCCGACTGATGACCATTTCAGTCCAAAATTTTTACCAAAAATAGGAAAATATGCAAATATTGGTCCAAAAACAATTAATTCCCCCCAATAAATTGTTTGAAAATCAAACTAAAAGAACATTTTCAACCTAATATTGGTGTGAAATTTCCAACTAATGTTTTGGCAGGTATGAAATTTCCAACTGTTGAAAATTTTGACCAAGGTTTGGGGGGGGGGTGAGACCCCCCCCCCCAAACCCCCCTGTCGCCACGTCTCTGTATACTCTTCAAAAGATGGCAGACAAAAACTTGCTTACCCGAACTGCACCAGAGCGTCTCGCACGCGCACCGTAGCATTTACCGGCAGCGTACAATTTCTCACGTCGCAGTTCGCACCCAGTGCAAGACGGAAAGAGTCGAAATTATTCGGCTGTAATGTGCTTGCAGTTTATCCACATATTTTTGTTGGGGAAAAAAATCTAAAACTACGATGCAATTTTGGATGTAAATCACCCAATATCGACAAGTTTCGTTGGATTTCTAAAAATGTCATTACACAGTGTGTGTTTTTCTTGTACGAGTCCAGGTTGTGGTGAAAAGTCTTATTGGACGAGCCACGCCAGTGTCGAGTCCAATGTGACTTTTCACCACAACCTGGACGAGTACAAGAAAAACTCATACTGTAGACAACATTGTATAATGACATTTTATTATCCATCTGTATGTTTATCAAAATTTTGGGAATAAAACTTTTGTGGTTATTTTTGGTATTTGTCGGCACTTAATTCTCTATAAAAGCATGTATATTGATCATCAGAAAGCATGATTTGGAAAAGTAAACACGAAAGTGAGAACAAAAACTCTGCTAAAATCCATCAGTGTTGCGCGCGCGTCACAATTTCACCGATTCATTTCGCAATTGAGTTAATTCGTAACGTCACTAGTCCCAATAAAAAAGTGATATTGTACAGTCGGGAGTCCAATATGCATGACTTTCGGGAGTGCAATACGACTTTTTCCAGGACTATCATGTGGCGGCTTGTGCCCAATCGGAAATGGTGTTAGTTAAGGGATGGATAATAAAATATGATTAAAATCTTATAATTCATCACCATTTGAAACGTCTGTGTCTCAGAAGGTGCCCATAGAGAAATAGAAAACAGCTGAAATCATATAAAGATTACCCCCGTTTTGAATCCCAGAATGCAAAAGAATTCAAACTAAAAATGTATTTTCAATGGAAGAGGAATAACTATATCTTTAAGATTTAGAGTTATTCCCCCATTGAAAATAATACAATTTGAACTACAATCCAGATGAAAAAAACAAGTCAGTAACTCAACAAAAACAATATGTTCACAGTTTATTATACACCGGATAAGTTGATAATACAATGTTTTGGAGCTTCCTCTTTCAAATGGTATATAATATGGCATATATTTCATATACGTGATCTGAGGGTTCGAAAATTAAGTGGGACTTCAATTTCGATCTGGTCTGTACTGCCCGTTTATTATTCTCAATCGAAGGAGAATAACTCTATCTCATAGTTGTGAATTATGATGCATTCTATGATATAAAAAAACGGGGGAGTCTTGTGGTGATTATGACAAAATCTCTATCACTTGGTGGACACTCCTATATCCCACAGCTGTTCTGTATTCTGATGGAATGTATGTATTTTTGGTTCCTCTTCCAATTGGTATATCTATATGGAATATATTATGTATAATGTGCATTCGAAAATTAAGTGGGCTTTTAACCTTTTCTCACGCTGAAGTGCCCAACATAGGTTGACTCAAGCATGAAATGTAACTGTTGAAATTTTTGAGCAAAGTTGGGAACAAAGCACCCCCAGGCCCTCCCCCGTCGCAATCCCATGAATCCCAGATTGTTGACGGTTGTCCGGTGGAGTATGCCACAGGAATATACCTGGAACAAAACCACATGGCCTCCCAAAAGTACATAACAGTATGTTTTTGGACGTTTCGTAGAATAGTAACAAAGCTGTTGTCTAAAGCGGTATACGGTGAACACAACTTTACGGGCGTTAGCACGCTTTTGTATTATAAGCTAGATGTAATTCAATTAAAGGGTGTCACAATGGCAGCCTATTGTGACGTAGTATAGTGAGTGAGTTAAGGAGATCAGTAAATTGAGTCACTTTAGCAGCGTCTTCTAGAGTGAACAGGTGTATTTCTCCAAATTTCGCCAAATTTCCAACCACAGTTTTTTTTAATGAAACTGAGCATATAAATTATTATAAGATTAAATGTATTTAAGATGACAAGTCGAAACGTCATATAACATATAAAATTAAGATGTATATATATATATAGCACTTGACATTCAATGCTTCCTGAGTGCTTTTCACAAAGGGTTTTTAACTCTGGTTTAACGCAGGTTGTTAAGTGTAGAATTTTGTTAGCCGGGAGCCGCTGGATTATTTTTGTGTATATTATATGTAACACTGTATCAGAGATTAGATTGTTTATAACTGAAATTTGTATGCCACATGGAAGCATGTCTTTTTGCTTAATTTATTAATTTGGTTTAGTCGATAAACTCTGAATTGTTCCACGGCTTCCGGTTTGTATATGACTGTACTGATCTAAATACCAATACAGACGCATGCTATCTGCTATATATGGTTTAGTTGTATATATTGTATCTCACGTGACTTTGTTATTGAAATCAAGCTTTCCGATTGGTTGGCTACTCGACTCTATTAGTCGTAGTTGTATACTACGCCTTCAAGTCTCTCCCATCGTGCACTATGCATATGTAGTTTTGACTACTAAAAATAGTAACGAACACTACATCAAACTTTGTTCTGAAACTACTTGTTATTTCGCCGCTGATCCAAATTACAGCTTCAGTAAGGCGAACATCAATTGTCTGAACTTAGTAAAAGTTGAAAATAGTAGTTTCCTACTGCTAAATCAAAATATTTGTTCGATACAATATAATAATTAGAGCATGACTTGTCGTGAAATACGCCGATATAGTGCATAGTGCGGTTGTGTAGTTCACTCCGCTTCGCGTCGTGAACTACACAACCTCACTATGCACTATATCGGCGTATTTCACTCCAAGCCATGCTCTATTTATTAATTAGTCTAGCGTAGACCAGTCTCTGGTATGCGTGTACATTTGGGAGTGGTTTCATTTTGTTCCAGGTACCTGTGGAGTATGCTTGCTATTGCCCAAACGGGTACATTTGTTTTGTTTAGAATTGTGCAATTAGTGTCTGATTGAGATGTTTTGCACGATATGTACCACTAACAAGGATGTATGACAGTATGATGATACTAGTGTGTCGTCACATCGTCATAACATCATAAAATGTTATGGCGGAATTTTTCTACCCATGCGAACATCCGTGGGAAATCTCGTAGCCTGTGCAGTAGCGTTCCACTCCCACCCATGCCAGTATATGTTACACCAAAAAGCACGGAGGAATCGATATACAAAGGGGTGGACTCGATTAAATCGACATGTCATGTACACTTACACATCATACATCCACGTGTATTATATTCTTAACTCGATGAACGAACAAACCCGAACATTTTAATTGGGTAAAATAAAATACTACTACCACCACCACCACCTCCACCACCACCACAACCACCACCACCACCACCACCACCACAACCAACAACAACAACAACATCATCATCATCATCATCATTATCATCATCATAATCATCACCATCATTATCAACATCATCATCATCATCATAATCATCACCAACAAGAACAACAATTGCAACGATTAAAGCTGTTGCAAAAAGAACAGCGGAAGCAGGAACACTACAGCTACAGTGACAACAACAACAACAACAACAATATCGACATCACCAACAACAACATCAACAACAACAACAACAACAATATCGGCATTACCAGCAGCAACAACAACAACGACAGCAGCAACAAATGCAGCAGCAACGGCATCGGCAAAGACAACATCGAAAGAAAGTACAAAGGAACCAGAACAACAACAGCAACAACATCGGAAGCAGAAAGAACAACAACGGGCGCAGGGACACTACAACCGCCACAAAACGGCAACAACATCATCAACAACGACAACAACGGAAGCAGGAACACTACAACAACAAAAACAACAACGGCGACGACATCGTCGTCATCATTGTTATCATCACTAAAAACAGCAACAATAACAACAGATACGACAGCATCAACAAAAACAACAATAACGGAAGCAGAAACAACGACGGAATGGAAGCGTGACCATCCGACCCAGGATCAACCCGACTCGGGATTTCCTCATTGTTTCGTGATGTTCCCCTAAGAAACCTCTGACATCACCAGCAATTGAACATGTATCACCAAGTATGAAATGTGTTGAAACGTTCAGTGTTTCTTGACTTTGTTTTAATTATTATAAAACTTTATATTTGTGTTTAATCAAAACATAGTAGAACCCGATACGGAAAATCGGGACAACCGGACCCAAAATACGCCGGTCACGTGGTCCCTGGTCGGTATCCCATTCCAAATACGCCGCCCATGTCGTCCCTGTGTCGGTTATCCCATTCCAAATTGTGGAAATAATAAAACAAGTCAAGAGGATATTATTAGGTTCATACCAATTTATCAGCAAAAAGCCCCCATTAAAATGGTTTTAATCAATATATTTATTTATGATTTAATTTTTTGATTTGGGTTTCATTGACTTTGAATATGCTTTCGATGTTGCTTGAATTGATGGTGTCAACGCACAATTAACAGAAATGTTAAATAGCTCATTTCCTATTTTAAAACTAGAGATGGGCTTGTCCCAGATGGGACTAAGTAATACCCCCCGTATTCAAAATGTTATTCGAATGAAGTAGCCATTACCATATATTTGGCACTGAAATTATGTCAACAGGTAACCCTAACCCTAAACCCCCTAACCCTAACCCCTAACTCTAATCCTAAATTTATTGACTGAATAAAAGCTCGGACAAAATTATGCATGTTGCGAAAAAAATTCTAAGTCGAAAAAGGTGGATAACTCCACCAAACAATGTCGGACATACGTCATAAACGCAGGTGCACAGGTTCCCATGGTACTAAATATCTGTGCCAAGTTAAAAAAAAATTAACCCAAAAATGTAGGAATAAAAGCTCGGACAAAATTATGCATGTTTCAAACAAATTTCTAAGTCGAAAAAGGGGGGATAACTCCACCAAAAAAAGTCTGACAGACGTCATAATCGCAGGTTCCCATGGTGGTTGATGTATGTGCCAAATTTCACGGAAAATGATCATAAAACGACTGAGAAAAACTCCGGACAAAATTGTGTCCACGGACTGACATACGGACGGACGGACAGACAGACTGACGGACGGACGGACAAGCTAATACCAGTATACCCCCGACAACTCATTGCGGGGGTATAAACAACCATAGTGGACACGGAATAAAAATGAGACCGAAAGTATAGATAACACAATTTGTTGCCACTATATACACCAGACAGACATATAATTCACTCCGGACAGTAAACATAAAATTTACGATTATCTGAAATTCATCGGTACGTTTCCGTTTTACAATTCTAAATGGAGAGACCATGAGATGTTCGCCCTTCAAATTATGTCAGGAATCTCTACTCTGGCTACGTCCGTAAAGAGCATACTCCACCAGTTTAAAACATGGACACGTTTTGATGTTCTGACGGGGAACTTTATGTAATTTTGAACAAACAACGCAGGGAACATATTTATGTGTTACTATTTCACAGCCAATGCAGTTAGATATTCCCTCACCACAAAACAGTGGACATAATATACAAGAAAACCATTCTCAGAAATGGTAACGCCCTCAAGATCATATTATTAGGCATGTATATAAATTATAATATACATTATATTGGTTTCATGAATTCAGCACCACGGAAAAACAACTAATCCGTCAAATTTATGCAACTACGGCTTATAACTGCAGGTTTTCTCAAAGCCTCTAAATGCGGACCAAAAAGCTACTAAGCTGGCGAAATACACGCCCGATACTTCGCAATACGACCGTTATTCTACATTCCAACTGAGACATACTTCATCAGGAAAGTAGCCGTTATTATTATTATATTATGCATTGTGTTCTGCAATAAAATCTTCAAGATCTTCATGCCTAAATATTAACGCGGTCATAAAAGTTACATACTGCAACAATGAGACATCCGCGAAGAAACATCCACGAAAACCAAAAGATAATCCCATCGCTCCATCGCTCCATCGCTCAATTGACACGGCCAGATCAGACTTACTGCATGCATGTACAATAGTGAAAGATAGTCATATTTTCCACTTCCGGTGGCAATTTTGGCCTAAAACGGTGACATTATGTCTCAGCTTCACATTGTTATATACATTTGTATACATTTGGCAAGATTTCATCTCTATAATTAGCATCAAACTGAGTAAAAGAGCCCTGTATCGTCAGAAAAATTACGGCCATGTTGGATGCCATCTTATCTAGTGTCAACACAGTAACTTTTCGTGTTATCATTGCCATACAAGTTGAGGGACATAGCAAGGAAGAAAATGAGTGGGGTGAAGTTAATTGCTGGGGATGGGGAGTGTAGGGATGCCCATTTCTGATTGAAACCAGGCCGGGACCGATACATGGTGCACATAGTGTACCGTGAATCGGCCCCAGGATGGTTTCAATCAGAACTGAGGGGCATTATAGGAATCAGGGAGCTAAATGTGTTATAGAGTCGGGGAGCGAGTACACCGTGGAATGATAAAGGTGAAGGTAACTGAAGAATGACCTTCACCTGATACATGCGACACGTTATTAAAGGATGACATCGCGTTTATTTGATTTGTACATAATATCTAAATAATTTAAACTGGTGAATGAATGGGGGAATGGATTTTTGTGAGCGGGAAATTTATTTAACTAGCTGCTGTAGTCCTGGGTTTTTCCAGATCAAATTTGGCTGTGAGATAGCCCTGTCGTAGACTTGGGGATTTATTTTAAAAAGTAAACACATGACCTATGATTTTTCTTGCGTTTTCGTGATCAGCTGGTGTCAATCTAGCTGGGTAAACATCCATGGTATGGCTTGCATGCTTCAATTCGGTGAATTTGGCCGAAACGTTAACACTGTCGCCTATGGGAAACCATTTAGTTCAGTGATTCCTATAAGGAAAATTTGAATTTTACGAAAATTCACGTCTCACCATGATAAGTTGTTAATTCCATATTTTCTTATTTTCAAATGATAATGACCACATTTTGGACATATTTAAAGAAGAAACCCATGGATTCGCCTGTAGATAGTAAAGAAAGTGATAAATCTGGGAATTTTGCATGGACTTCCGGTACCATTAGGGGGTCAGGGGGTCTAAAGCCCCTCTCCCACAATTGTGAGGAGTGTTAGCCCCCCCCCCCCATTGGGAAAAGGTGACAGTTGACCCAATTAAGCTTTTCCGGCACCCTGTAGTCTTAACGGGGACCGTAGCCCCACCCCAAGTCGGGGGGGGGGGGGTGATGGCATCACCACAAGAGTTACTGTCGTGCAAAATTGTCATGGCATGTTTGTTAAACAGACAGTATGCCCTGCCATCTGGTAAAATTTCATGTCTGATGCTATGTCTGATGTTGTATCATTATGTTTAGATATTTAAATTGACTTATGGTTGCTTTATATTGCTATTATAGTATTTTTTATTTTAATCTTCTGTTAATTTTGGTAAATGTTTATTATAAATTGCCAAATTCTGCATGAAAAGTGTTTAAAATTGGACAATATATCGCTCTCAAAGTGTATATTAACATTTCCTCTTCAATTTAGTAATATTATGGTATATCAGGGCATACTTCAGTTATACGAGATGCATCAGCTAGTAAAATTTAAAAAAAAAATCTTAATTTTTTTGCTTTATTTTGAGGATTGACACTAATTTTCAGGATGCCTCATATTGGAAAAATAAACCACTACTGCTCGATATAGTCCATTTTTGATTTCAGTAAGGTCTATATTTTGATAAAATACTATAAGAAACGCTGTGCTTCACACATGTACATATATATAGGAATCAGGGAGCTAAATGTGTTCTAGAGTCGGGGAGCGAGTACACCGTGGAATGCTAAAGGTGGAGGTAACTGAAGAATGACCTTCACCTGATACATGCGACACGTTATTAAAGGATGACATCGCGTTTATTTGATTTGTACATAATATCTAAATAATTTAAACTGGTGAATGAATGGGGGAATGGATTTTTGTGAGCGGGAAATTTATTTAACTAGCTGCTGTAGTCCTGGGTTTTTCCAGATCAAATTTGGCTGTGAGATAGCCCTGTCGTAGACTTGGGGATTTATTTTAAAAAGTAAACACATGACCTATGATTTTTCTTGCGTTTTCGTGATCAGCTGGTGTCAATCTAGCTGGGTAAACATCCATGGTATGGCTTGCATGCTTCAATTCAGTGAATTTGGCCGAAACGTTAACACTGTCGCCTATGGGAAACCATTTAGTTCAGTGATTCCTATAAATCTCTACCAGAGCGCACCAGTCATACTTCCTTACCGAGTCATCAATGGAGGTAAACCCTGCATGGAGTTTGGGGCACTCTATCAGCTCGCAAACTATTATATGTGTTTCCATCGCCTTTATGTGGCCTTTTGACCTCTGGTAACTTCATAAATGACAACATCATATTTTGTGGCTACCGGTGGATAGAGTAATCAAATACCTACAAAATGACACACCCCTGTTGTAATCAAACCACATTTATATCACATATATGGAATGACCGTTTCCCCCTGGAAACTAAGTAAGGCTCAACAATGACCTAGTAGGTACTCTTGGACCCAAACTATTTGTTGTTAACATCATTTTCCCCGAACAATGCACATAATGACATTAGGGTACATGAAACTACCAAAGAAGTTGATTACTGGGGTGTGTGGTGGTGTACGAGGGGTCCTATTTGTTTTTGCGACAGCTATTCTCTGCGATACATGTTTTGCGGACTTTAATATGAGCTTAATTATATGCGGATTCTATTTCAATTTCAAAGTAGATGTACTTTCTGCTGCAGATATGGACAGTTGTAGTCTGTAGATTCTAGAAATGAGTTGTTTACGTTTATCTTATCTAAACATCTCAAATATCATGCCCTTCCTCCCTTGTGACAAAATTAATCAAACTGTTTGTTTCTCTTGGAATATTCTTACGGTACTTTGATTTATAGTAATCGTATTTTCGTGACCATGCTGTAAGTGAATTGAAGCACAAATTAAATCCAACCATTTCTCCCGACACGTGACATATATACACTATTTCCACTCCCATACTATCCTTTCTGGCATCGCCTTAATGGTGTGGACACATCACTTGTGATGGTGTCAACAAATGAATTGCACGTGACATAATTATCCGGTACAAGAGTACGCAGAGGATATATTGATCAAAGTCAGTATGTCCTTATGGACTTCTGTGCCAAATTTAAAGGTGGATTAACTCTTCATAATTACGTTTGAAACTGTGTGCCGGAACTGCTGCTCTGGGATATTAGCTGTAAATTTCTTCGAAATTAACGAAAAATGCGAACACATTTAAAGGTACTCAACCCGATAAAACTCCTCTCAATTACTATTTCAATGGCTTCGGGGGTCAAAAATATTTGATTCGAGTCGAGGAAGTCACCCATCAAAGCTCAGATTTGTTAGATATCGATTTTAGAAATCTATTATTTTTCATTATCGGGAATACTATCTGGCCCAGAACTCAGTCAAAATTTCGTTAAAATTACCACTTGATTTTAGAGTTATTCATCCTTGTCTGTTTGAATAGATTTGGAGTACACATCCAGAGCAGATTACGGCAGTTATTAGTACTCATCTCGAGAACATAACAAATTTGAAAAATCAATATCTAATAACTCTGAGCTTTGTTTGATGGGTTCCTCGACTCGAATCAAATATTTTTTACCCCCAAAGCCAAAGAAATAGTAATATAGGACCCTCTGATCGGATTGTTGTTGTTGGAATCTGTTGAGATGGGGACCCTCTTTACGGGTTGAGTACCTTTAACTTTAACTTCTACCTTCCCGACCCATTACCCTTTAACTTCTACCTTCCCGACCCATTACCCGATTAATTACCAAATTAGAAAATAATGAGAAGATGACTTTAAAATAAAGCCATTGATCTTGTTGTTAAACCCTCTCTTACCATCTCTGATCATCTCTCCCATCCTTCGCGCACTCATTTTATCTCATATTGCTTTTTTTGTTAAAGGCCCACTTAATTTTCGAACCCCCAGATCAGGGGAAGCTCAAAAATATTGTATTGTCAACTTATCCGGTGTAATAAACTGTGAACATGTTTTTGTTGAGGTGTCGACGTGTTTTTGCTTAACTTTCATCTGAATTGCAGTGCAAGGTGTATTATTTTCAATGGAAGGGGAATAACTTTATATCTTAATTTGAATTCTGTTGCATTCTAGGAGCGAGACGGGGGAAATGTTTCTATAATTTCAGCTATTTTCTATTACTCTATGGGCACCGCTGAGACAAAGACGTTCCAAAAGGTGATTAATTATAGTATTTTAATTATATTTGATGCCATAAATTGTTATTAAAACCGTATATCAAGGCATTATAAAAAAAATAATCGGTGACTAGAAAATTAAATGGGCCTTTAAAAGATATTTGTGGGGAGAATATATATTGTTTACACATGATACATTAGCCAGGTTGAGATACACGTACGTGCAACTTGTAATGCGTGTTACCATTGCCAACGGAGGTCACATGGCTCACGTGATCATTCGACGTACATGGTCATCCAAGCCGTTTAGAAGTCTTGTGTACAAAGAATAGCATACGAAACTTGTAGCGAAGATGAACAATTTAATCCTCTGATCACCGAATGAGTGACCCACGCTGTGCATGTAGGCAAAGATTCGACTGCGCGAAACATCTCAATCTGATGAATGATGATGGTGATGATGATGGTGATGATGATGATGATGGTGATGGTGATAATGATGATGATGGTGATGATGATGGTGATGGTGATAATGATGATGATGACGATAATGATGATGATGATGAATGAATGAATGAATGAATGAATGAATGAATGAATGACGATGATGATGATGATGATGATGATGATGATAATGAATGAATGAATGATGGTGCTGATGATGCTGTTACTGAATGAATGATGATGATGATTATGATGATGATGAATGAATGAATGGTGATGATGATTATGATGATGATGATGAATGAATGAATGGTGATGATGATGACGACATGGTGATGATGATGGTGATAATGATGGTGATAATGATGATGATGATGGTGATGATGGCGGTGGTGATGACCACGGTGATGATGATGACGAATTGGCGAGTACGTTGACGATTATGATGATTGCGTGATAGTGATGATAATGAAAATGATGATGATACCGATAATGGTGACGTAAACACTGACGACGATGGTATTGATGATGAGTAAATGGGACGATGAGGATTGTGACGACGACGATGCTGATGAGTAATGGGGACGATGAGGAAAGCGGCGGCGACGACGACGATGATGATGATGATGATAATGATGATTATGATGATGATGATGATGATGATGGTGATGATGGAGGTGATGAAGGTGATGATGATGATGCTGAGCTGATGATGGTAATGATAATGATGATGATAATGATAATGATGATGATAATGCTGATGAAGGTGATGATGATGATGATGATGATGAAGGCGATGATGATGATGATGATGATGATGACGATGATGATGGTGATGATGATGGTGATGGTGGTGAGGATGATGAAGGTGGTGATGATGGTGATGATGATGATGATGATGAAGGCGATGATGATGATGATGACGATGATGATAGTGAGATGATGATGGTGATGATGATGATGATGATGATGACGATGATGATAGTGAGATGATGATGATGATGATGACGATGATGATAGCGAGATGACGATGATGATGATGATGATGATGACGATGATGATAGTGAGATGATGATGGTGATGATGATGATAGTGAGATGATGATGATGATGATGACGATGATGATAGTGAGATGATGATGGTGATGATGATGATTATGATGATGATGATGATGATGACGATGATGATAGTGAGATGATGATGATGATGATGAACGTGATGATGAGGATGATGATGATGATAGTGAGATGATGATGATGACGATGATGATAGTGAGATGATGATGATGACGATGATGATAGTGAGATGATGATGATGACGATGATGATAGTGAGATGATGGTGATGATGATGATGATGATGATGATGAACGTGATGATGAGGATGATGAGGATGATAGTGAGATGATGATGATGGTAATGATAATAATGATGATGATCATAATGATGATGGTGATGATGATGATGATGAGGATTAAGGTGACGATGATGACGACGATGGTGATGGTGATGATGATGGTGGTGGTGATGATGATGGCGGTGATGATGATGGTGATGATGATGAAGGTGATGATGATGATGATGATGGTGGTGATGATGATGAAGGTGATGATGATGATGATGATAGTGAGATGATGATAATGGTAATGATAATGATGATGATGATGATGATGAAGGTGATGATGATGATGATGATGATGACGAATATGGTGATGATGGTGGTGATGATGATCAAGGTGATAATGATGATGATGGTGATGATGGTGGTGGTGGTGGTGGTGATGATGATGAATGTGATGATGATGATGATGATGAAAATGATAATGATGATAATGATGGTGATGATGGTGGTGGTGATTATGATGATGATGGTGATCATGATGATGATGATGATGATGATGATGATAATGATAATGATGATAATGATGGTGATGATGGTGGTGGTGATGATGATGATGATGGTGATGATGATGGTGATGCTGATGAAGGTGATGATGATGATGATGATGGTGATGATGATGATGGTGATGATGATGGAAGTGATGATGATGATGATAGTGAGATGATGATGGTGATGGCAATGATATGATGATGACAACGATGATAGTGAGATGATGATGGTGATGGCAATGATATGATGATGACAACGATCACCGAAGAAGAAGTTGAAGATGATGATGACGACGATGATATTGATGATGATTAATGGGGACGATGAGGATAGCGGCGGTGGCGACGACGACGATGACGATGTTGATGACGAATGGATGATGATGATTATGATAATGGATGATGATGATGATGATGATGATTATGATGATGATGATGATGATGATGATTATGATGATGATGATAGTATGATGATGATGATAAGGATACATTGAAGATGACGATGACTATGTTGTAAATAGTGTACACATGTTTCCTATTCATATATAATTTCATGTTAATTCACGTTTGAGTTATTAAAGCATTCTATTATTCTATTCCGGTTCCCGCAAAACCTACGAAAACTATACCTTTATCGCTACCGCTTCCTGTTCTATCATTTGGTATGCGTATATATAGTCCTTAATGCGATAGACGAGCCCGCTAGGTCAGACGGACATTATTCGAGTGAGACAATTTACATATTTCACACACTAAGTTTTATTGATATATTCATGAACAATGCTGTGTTCGATTGGCAGACAACAATAACAGACATGTAGGCGCGGATCATAATTCTTATATATGTATGTAGACAAGGAACACACAAACATGGATCATTGAGTGCATATATATACTGTGCATATTGATATTGTTAGGAAATTATGCTGATATATATGGTCCCAGGCAGGGACTTGACTATAGATGATAGATAGTCTCCCATGTGAGGGTGTGTGTATGTGTGTATGTGTGTGAGGGTGTGAGGGTGTGAGGTGTGTGTGTGTGTGAATGTCTAACTGCACCTCCCCTCCGCGAAGCAGACAGAAATGTCCCAAGTCCGAGAAATTCCATCTGCACTCCACATGCACTCATTCTGCAACCCTGAACTCCTCCTGCACTCCTTCTGCATTCCTCCTGAACTCCCCTGCACTCCATTCTATCCCCCATGTACTCCTCCTGAACTCCGCTGCACGCCCTGCACTCCCACTACGTTTGGAAATTTCCCACTGATTGCCATCCATACATTTGACCGAAAGTGGGAAATATTCGACTTTTGGTCTAAAACTAAAAGTTTTAAAGATATACTCAATCAGATCAGACGGTCCCCATATCATCAAGTTACAACAACAACAACGTTTCTTCAAAATACGCTTTTGTTATTAGAAACGATTAATTACAACAAAATAATGATAACAGCTGTGGTATAAAATTTCCCAAAATGTGTTATTTATCAACATATTGTACAACGAAATATCGCCGTATTATCACTTGCGTGTCACGAAATTTGTCCGTATTACCACTTGATTTTTGAGTTATCCATCTTTATTCGCAATTTTGTCTGAGACCATCGGTTTTGACGACTCTTTTCTGGGCCACAAATAATTACACATTTCGAGAAATAACAAATTTCAAAAATCGATATCTGATCACCCTGAGCTTTGATGGGTGGGTTTCTCGACTCGAATAAAATATTTTTCACCCCCCCCCCCCTCGAAGCCAAAGAAATTAGCGTTAATTCGGATTATGCATCTTTAAGCTAAATACTGGCTGGAATAAAATATATATCAGACCAAATTCAACCTATTTTTGGCCTGAAATTTGTATCAACTCATCATGCATGAAATGCCCATGCAACTGTTGGATATTTTGACCAAAGTTGGAGAGGGTGTGAGACACCCCCTATCAACATGTCCCTGAATGAGACATTTGATACACTTATTGCTATAGTTCTATATTATAAGCGTTCTTTTGGCACTCCCAAATTATAGCACGGATCATAAATCTTATACAGAGAAGGAACGAATAAACATATAGATTATCGGGTGCATACCGTGCATACTGTTACCGGGTGCATACTGTTAGAAATGTTGTTGTTGGGTCGATTCCGGCCGAAGGCCGGGTAGGATGGTCGGACTGCAGTTTGCACGTCCCTCCACCCTCTGTTGTAGAAATGGCTCGGATATTCATGAACATATGCATGTAGAGTCCCGGGATTATCTCCACATGATTGACCACCAATGACACCTGACATATATATATAGTTGAGCGTGATCAATGAGCCCGCTAATTACAGGTGACATCGTCGCTACGTGTTGCACACAGTCGGAGGATTACGTCAGGGTACTTATCCAGTCATAAATGGTCACTTAAGGGACCATAAAGGTGTGCTAATAAAGAGACCCCGAGGCACGGAAAGGTGCGTAATCCACACAAATTATAGTTTCCAATGAGACCGCGAGGACAAGGCCAGAATAAAATATCAAAACAACATGATTATATGGACAACAGCCAACAAGGCGGTCGCAATTATGTATAAAATATGGATTAAAATTGCGTATAATATACTAAAGATAACATCGAAATAACTTGTTTATCTGCACGGGCGCTACATTCAAACAACTTTATGTAGGTATACACATATAGTTGCTCAATTCAATTCAATTATTTCTCATGTGTAATGGGGAGACGCACGTTTTGCATACATGAAGTCAACAATGGCAAGGGATTTTCAACAAAGAATTTCTCTGGATCTATCTGGCCAAATATCTTGAATTTCACATATCAGCATCTTCATTGTCAGGGGCGCCGGAAGAGGGAGCAGAGGGGGAAGCTGACCACCCCCTGCCCTTGACCAAGGGGGGGGGGGGCAAGCGGGGCAGGACTTGTCCTTTTTCTGGAGACAGAAAATGCTTTTTGTGTGTTTTATCTCGTGTTTTTATAGCAAAATGTGACTTTTTGGGTCCAAATACCACCAATTTCACAAGGAATATAATTGTTTTGTCAATTTTATCACAAAACGGCCATAAAAACCGACAAATACCATTAAAATAGGGATTTTTGCCACAATGAATTTATGGTTATTTTCTCGAGTTTGCAGAGAAAATGCCCTTTTTTGCGGAAAAGTGCCCTTTTTGTAGGCTCTCCCCCTGCCCTTGGATGCTTCCGGCGTCCCTGTTCATTGTATATTAGAATCTGAGCAATTATTAGGAGACGACAAAACAATGAATTTTAATATATTTGAGAGGTTGAACATATTATTTTCTTTTTTGTCCCTTTTGGTAGCAAGAACTGTTAGAATAATTAATAATTTCACACAACACTCCAATCACCAAATAGCACATTGTCTTGGCTCTATGAGAGGAGGCTTCATTTGTATCATATTGTTGAGTTAGATTTTTAATTGCATAATATATAGCGTCATATCCCATATATTATAATGAAGTATAAAGCAGTCACAAATATTCCAGCCCAATGAAAACAAATGTTGATATACAGTGTGGTCCACTCAAGCAGGGAGCAATAAACTGGAATTAGACTTCAGTGTTAAGAGATAAGGTGGTCACCTTTAAGAGGGAGGTAAAGAGGCAACATTTAAATGGGGAATTCAGTGTTAATTTTTAAGACAAGATTACTCAATATTTACAAAACGTAGAATAATACTTCATGTCTTGTTGGAATGTTTGAGCATATATCTAGTGACAACGCAAAGCAGATTTTTCATTTTATGATTTGTTTTGTGACATTTGATGGAAATATTATAAACAGTGGTGACCTACCTTTTAATTATGTTAAATAATATCCAACCTGGGATGAAAAAGTATGATATGGTCAGCTGTGCGTTGTAAGGTTTGATCAATCTTTTCGCAAAAAATAACACTGAATTCCCCATTTCAAATGTTGCCACTTTACCTCCCTCTTAACCTGATAATGGACCCGACAGGCACGACATGAATATTCTCAAATATAGAAAATTATTATGTGTAGTTGCCTTTCTAACTGAAAATAATCATTAAATTTCACGAATTAAGACACATTAAGTCTCCTCTTATCATCTTCAGAAATGATATCATTGATATATGAACAGCAGTTTTGACAAAAATCTATAGTATTTTCAGAAGTTCTTGGTACTAGAAAACAGTGAAATTTTAAATAGTTTACATACCATAAAAGTTAATAAATGAGGTAATAATATCCAATGGGACGATGGTTCTTAAATATTGTGTCACTATAATCGCTTGTGCCAAAGTTCACAAAGAAATTTCTGAAATTTGAGAAAATCCATTTTTAATTACAAGGAAATTTTTGGCAAAAACGTGCGCTTGGCCCTTAATGGTGCCACAGCCCAGACACGATCAAAACAACTCCTTGCATAAATTGTAACCATTCGGAACACAAACTCCTGTCATGGGACATGTCATTTTCATCGAGCTCCGCTTTGGAATGTGTTATTTTCTTTCCGATTCTTGCGATTTGAACAGCAAGGTACTCAACATTATAGTCGGTTTGAAAATCTGCGAACAGTCAGGGGGGGGGGGGGGGTGGAATTTTTTCCCGGGCACGGTTGGTCGGTGGTCGATAGGACCAACAAACACATTTTTCCGCAACTCAAAAATATTTTTCCTGTATTTTGACTGTATTTGCAATGAGTTTGGCTTAAAACACATCTATATGTCAATATTAACATAAATGACAAATTTCATGATGATCAGACAAACAGTACAGCCTGTAGCCCATTCTAATGGATTGAATTTTGAAATTTTGAAATGTTAACATCCACGACTAATAGTATGCACAGAAATTCATATACAGCTGTTTACAGGGAATTTCCCCCCGCAAATCTATGTTTTAGTGTTAAAAGGGGGGTGGGTGTCCAAAAATGGTCGGAAAAAACTGCTGGAACAGTCGGTTAATTTGATTGAAAATAGGTCTAACAAAATTCACAAATACTTTACTAAATATTGCTTGGAAAATTAATTGTCAGAAACATCACAACGTGAATAGTCCCCCGACTGAAATTTCCCGGCGTTGATATATGCACGGATATTGCTTGTACCTCTATTA
This sequence comes from Siphonodentalium dalli, assembly GCA_032622095.1. Lineage (NCBI taxonomy): Eukaryota > Metazoa > Mollusca > Scaphopoda > Gadilida > Siphonodentaliidae > Siphonodentalium > Siphonodentalium dalli. The sequence continues at coordinate 192,750,104 of CP136067.1, read as the reverse complement.
TATACGTTGAATATTTTCCGGGTTTGAAGGGGTAAGAGACCCACCCATATCGCTACGTCCCTGCTTGGTGACCGATCATTATGTCACTATCATAGGAACCAAAATGGCCGTTAGGCCCCGGGCCAAAACACAGACACACGCGTAACAGTCTGGATTCATTTTACGCATGGCGGCTTCTTACACCCAGTTTCACAATCAGTAAAAAATCAAAATCAATCCGATTCAAAGTCAGACATAGTCAATCGTGGTCAATGCTACGATGTCGAAGTGCGCTGCTGAAGTAACTATATATGCTTGGTGTTGGTTACACACAACTATATCATGTCACATACAGTAATGTCCAAAGTAATTGACCACTTAACCACAGCAGAATTATGGGTAATTTTTCAGGATTTAGTCGGAAATATGGCTTGTTGCCATTCATCGGAAAGCTCTCGGCGAGAGCTTTCCGATGAATGGCAACAAACCATATTTCCGACTAAATCCTGAAAAATTACCCATAATTCTGCTGTAGTTAAGTGGTCAATTACCTTGGGCATTACTGTAGGCGACAGTGTTAGGGTTAACCCTTTCTATATTAAATTAAAGATCCACAATCCGAATTAACGCTCCAAAATTACTATTTCTTTGGCTTCCGGGGTTAAAAATATTTGATTCGAATCGATGAACCCACCCATCAAAGCTCAGAGTGAGCAGATATCGATTTTTGAAGTTTGTTATTACTCGAGAGGTGCAATTATTTGTGGCCAAGAAAAACGTCGTCAAACGGACGGTCTCGGACAAAATTGCGGATGAAGACGGATAACTCTAAAATCAAGTGGTAATCCCGTGGCCAAATTTCGTGATACTCAAGTAATAAAACGGCCATATTTCGTTGAACAAAATGTTGATAATTTTATACCATATAGTTGACAGTGGTTAGCATTATTTTGTTGCGATTAATCGATTCTGATAACTAAAGCGTATTTTGAAGAAATGTTGTTGTTGTATCTTCATGATATGGGGACCGTCTGATGGGATTGGGTACCTTTAATTATCCCACTCAGTTATAAACGTATACACTGGAGTGGTATTTAGGAAAAATAAACAGACGACAGATAATACAACTACAGAAGGAGACCAATTTATTGGAGGGAAATGTTCAGGTAATAGTTCAACACATGACCATGACTACTCGCCAATGAGTATTTAGTATGGAAAGGGTTGAATTGCATTGTTTAAGGCATAAAGCCACCATTTAAGGTGGAACACACACGAACATATATACACTATGTACATAATATATTCGAATAAGCATTTTGGCATCATATTACATATGGATTATATAAGTAATATATTCTTTATTAAAATCACGAATCTATCTGTCGATCGACTCACAAATAGTGATATATATATAATAACTATATACATATAGATGTAAATGCTGTCAATGCCAGATCAATGCCAGATCATCAGTATAGTTGTAAGTTATTATCTCAATTTTCTGAAGGCTAATTTTAGAAATATACTCACCCTCTTCAGGAGCGATATATTGGCTATAGTTATCAAACCATAAAACTTTTCTCGCGTTGGAGATAGCCAATAGTATTTTGGAATGTACTGTTCACGGATATCTCTAAATTCGTCGCATATCAGTATGAGTTGATACTCGTCCCCTATCCCGTTACCGTACTGTTCACAGGTATTACAAGGTATACTGGTTAAGCCATGACAAGGGTATATATATATTATATTAAGGAATCAAGTGAAGCCAAACATGTGGCTATTAACCCTTTACCCAACAAAACGACAAAAAACGCCCATATAAAGCTTCAACAGCCTAAAATATCTTCGGTCTGTCTCAATAACACCATACAAATATGGATATTATTGGAACCGGTTCATTGACCACATTGTGATGGTTACAGTTATGCCCTGTGCCAATGCATTCTCTTATATATGCGAGTCGACCATAGGTCGCCTCGCATATATAAGAGAATGCATTGGCCTAAAAAAAAATCTTTTTTTTAACACTTTTTACCATTATTTCTTATAATATTTTCTACATTCTTTTACAATTTGATCATTTTTAATATGTGTTAAGCCAATGCATTCTCTTATATAAGAGAATGCATTGGCACAGGGCCGTTCTGTTGGGTAAAGGGTTAAACTCCACATTGGCCATAATTTAGTAAGTAAGAAATAAAATAGCTTTTCCACGACTACCACCTTTTTCGCTCAAAATATTTCAGTATATATAAAAGTACACCCACCCTCCCTATTTTGGCGTCCAACGTAGACGCGTGGCGAACAATCGCACACATGAGTAGAGATTCCTGAAAGTTTGTGAAAACCCTGTGCCAATGCATTCTCTTATATATGCGAGTCGCCCATGCATAGGGCGCCTCGCACATATAAGAGAATACATTGGCCTAACAATATTTACCCTGATCTTGTAAGCCAGTGCATTCTCTTATATATGCGTGGCTCCCTATGGGAGACTTGCATATATCAGAGAATGCACTGGCAATTGTCTTAAATGCTGCACCAGCACAGCTCCCGTCATGAAAGGATTAGGGGTTGAGGAATCAACATTGCCCATCTTAGTTTTTCGATTACATTGAACAACCTATATAATTTATTAACCCTTTCGTGACGGGAGCTGCACTGGTGCAGCATTACAGATCATGTGCCAGTGCATTCTCTTTTTGTATGCGAATCTCCCATATGTAGCCTCGCATATATAAGAGAATGCACAGTCTTACAAGGTCATTGTAAATATTGATAGACCAATGTATTCTCCTATATATGCGAGGCTCCCTATGTGAGACTCACATATATTAGAGAATACATTGGCACAGGGTTTTCGCAAAATGTCAGGAAGCTCCAGTCATGAAATGGTTAAACACCCATTCAGTTCTGGTCAAAACACAGACTCGACGGCTACAGCAATGCCCAAAGTATAATTGACCACTTAACCACAGCAGAATTATGGGTAATTTTTCAGGATTTAGTCGGAAATATGGCTTGTTGCCATTCATCGGAAAGCTCTCGGTGAGAGCTTTCCGATGAATGGCAACAAGCCATATTTCCGACTATATCCTGAAAAATTACCCATATTTCTGCTGTGGTTAAGTGGTCAATTATACTTTGGGCTTTACTGTATAACGTATATATACACTGCATGTACAAGTATTGCGTACCTATTCGAGTCGGGTTTACCCAGAACTGACACCCATTCAGCTGCCATAGGCTACATCTTTGTTATGTCAAGGGCGTAGTTGCTTGTATCCTGTATTGGTCACACAAACCGATTATACTGTCAAAGATAGTTTATTTATTCCGAGAAATAACAATTCTGAGTCAGAGAGACCAGTCAATATAGCAACACTTGTGATTGGAAATATATTATCTAAAGGTACAAAATCTGATTCGATGGTCCCCATATCATCAGAGTCCAACAACAACAACAACATTTCTTCAAAAGACGCTTTCAATTTTCAATTCCTTATTCTCATCACTCATTCATGTATGGAGAAACAAATTTACAATATATACATTATTTACAATAGCATGAGGACTCCCGGTGATCAATTTCAATTACTATATATTTACTATAATACGGAATACAATCAGTATAATCAAACAATAGTCCGTGGATGTGTATAACTAATTTAACATAGTTATGTATCTATTTCTTATTGTATAGTCATGCGCCCACATATACATACATACATACATACATACATATACATACACATACATACCCGCACTTGCTCATTCGCACATTTATATATACTATATTTTATATACGCGCACACTAATAATGTAAAATTTCCATTGTTATATATATGTAACTTGGTGTATTATATTCATGTATACGTCCAAACTTCATTGTGAGTTCAGAACCTTCTGCTTGGGCATCAAACACCTAATAATAGTATTAATAATAGCAACAACGCTGAAATAAATCTAAAGTGAACTTTTGTCAGAAATTTTGCGATTTACTAATTTGAGGAAATCGCATAATTTGCGAAGACCCGTTGTGTTTTGTTCATTCATGAGTTCGCTCATTAAGATGGTATTTGCTGGTCTTTCTATGAGTTGGGGGAGCAAACGAATCCAAGGTTATCGGTTATCAGAATCGATTAATTACCAAAAAAATTATGATAACAACTGTCAACTATTGTATACAATTTCCCAAAACGTGTTATATATCAACATTTTGTTCAACGAAATTTGGTATATCCAGAGTATGTCGGTCGGCTCGTCGAATATTTGCTAGGCCGCCAAATATTCCAGTTGGTGAAAAATAACAGATTTAAAAAATCGATATCTCATAACTCTGAGCTTTGATGGGTGAGTTCCTCAATTCGAATCAAATATTTTTTACCACGGAAGCCAAAGAAATAGTAATTCAGAAGCTTTAATTGGGGTTATGAATCTTTAATGCACCTTTTAATTGAAATATGTGTTATACCATATCTCTCTCATGTGTTATACCATATCTCTCTCATGTGTACATGTTTTTGGTGCATAGTTATTCTATCGTTTAAACAAAATTCAAGAAATATTGCTGCTGATGGTGATTTAAAGTCTGACACACTTGAACGATTCAAGTGAAAAATGACCGTGGCCGAAGGCGGAGGAAATATTAATGAAAAATTTATATTAAAATGTTTCAACATGTTGGTAAACAGTCAGATAAGTCATCTTGGATAGGTCAATTTGCAATAATGCAATTTAAAATATTACTTATGACATTTTGTACACAACCTAGCATATAATGATCTTTTCTTTATCATATCGGATTGTCTAAATTATAATTTCTGTATTGTATGTACAGCATGATTTCAACTTGGGATATGATTCCAAAAGTCGAACTTAGGTGGCAAACATTTAAAAAAACCAATTTAGATACATGTAGATGATACTGTTGTCATGTGCACGCAGTGATTATTAGTTTTTTTGTTACATATGATATTTACTGTTAGGTCTTTAGCAGAAAACGTTGTTTTCTCGGTATAGAACACCGGGAAGTAAGTATTTTTAATAATTGTGCAAAGTTTTTGTAACAGTATCCAAACCTTGTCACAAATGCCGATTACACGGTTGACCCTTAAAATTATTTTACTAAAATCTTTAAAATTCTATGAGCACATATATATTTCCAGGCTTCGAAATTGTCCAATGTATAGTAGAAGGCAGTGACTGAAAACCACACTCGTAGTTTATACTCCATATTTAGCAAATCATTGACATGTAAGTCAATTTCCCTGACAGGGTACCCCGGTTTGTGAACGTGGCCTCAGTCGGGATTGTATGTATATATATATAAGCCACGTATGGAAGCCGGTATGTCTGTAGAGAGCGCAAGACAGCGCGGTAGGAGTGTGTCTGCTTATTAATACATTGTTTATAGATGTAACATGTATTCGCATATATATGCTATGGTCGTATGTTCAATTGTTATTTAATAAAAATATATTTTTTTTAAAGTGTCCAAACCTTACATTATATAAGTGCTGGAGCTTTTCAGCGAACACATTGCAAATTGGTTTCAATATGTAGTTGCATTTCGGTAAGATTAGTTTTTAAATATTTGCCATGACTGCATGCCTTATACAGTAGACCATGCATTAATCCTTTTTGACCGAAGGTGACACATACATAAGCTAGAAGGTTTGTCCGACAAAAAGGTTACGTCACTGTTACATGTCACTAATGCAGGGCGGTTCACAGTTCATTTGTCACTTTCGGCCATTCGGGCGTTCGACTAGACTTGATATACGTAATCATGTCACACTTCGTCAGCCAAACTGAGAGCGACACCCGTAGTTGTGCGCCACACTATTCACCAAGCTGCATCTCTGCTTGTCCCGTCTCTCAGTAGGAGAGAACGAACCCAGTTGTAGGGTCTATTCTCATTGCACACGCGCGTGCGATTAATCGCAGCGTTTTTTAAGGTCGAGCGGCTCCATATCTGTGTTCGATGGCATTCCTTCCTCCCACTGCTAAGAGTTCCCCCAATAGGGGTGGGGGTCTGACGAACACATTCATACACAGGTCTACGGTAGTTTGGAGGATGATAAAGTACTTTCGGTTGGGGTGACGACATACAGGCCTATATATGTTGACACATTAACTTTAATTTTCCTCAGTTAGATTTACTCAGGTATAAGTTGAGTATAACGAGCCATGCCATCAAAATGACATAAGTTTTGAGGACACAATTATATCTAGCTAATTATAATTAGAAATAGAGGGTTCAATTCCATGTAGTTGGGCATAAATATGCATATTTTATTCCAGCTTGAAACGTATATAACACTATATAGTACGATCACAACCCAGATTACAGGAGTTTTATGTATATATTTGTTATTAACACTCAAGATTATCAAAAGTGTACGATTCAAGTGGTTGAATTAGATCTTTCAACATTTTACCTTATAGTTAGCTATAGGTCTGACAAAAATCGTCTTTCTGAATAAAGCTCATTTAAAACATTTGTACTCAAACATATGATATCCAGTAAAAATTATGGGGAACGAGGGGATGAGACCCCAATTTGTTGGGAGAAAAACAAATAGATTTGCATGTAGGGAGGATGGTAGACCCATGGTTGGGAGGGATTTTTATGTTCAACCCTGTGTATGAACGTTTTTTTCAGACCCCCTCCCCCATCATCGAGTGCTCATTTGTATAGCCGCTGGCAACAGCGACAACGCGGTACTATAATTGACGAACCACCATTCAAATAGAATAAGTGATGGGACTCAGAATTCGACCTTAAGAGTCACACACGCAACGTTTCAGGTCGAATTCTGTCGCCAGGACGCTGTTCGCATGCATGAGCGATTGATTTCAATTTGATCGCCATTGGCGGCTTATCATCAGTGATCGCACATGCTAAACGGCACATTACTATCAATCTATATATTCACAATCTTGGGTACAGTGTTGCGCGAGACTGACAGGTAATATAATTCGACTGAATTCTACAAAAATCACCACTGATGCTAGCGATACGTTGGAAACTTCTTTCCAAGCCATTTCCTTTCCGTACTTCATTTATTATTTTATCGCCCATCAGTTATGAGAATGACTGTACCCGGATAGTATATGTGACCGAGTGAACCATGCCATTCTCTGTAACGGCTATCTCGATGACGAGGTTGATTGCATAAGATGATTGGTCACGAATAGGACGTGGTTGTTTGAGGAAGGTAATTGATCACGAATCGCTCTGTGTTATGTTAACACGCACCTTAAAAAACGCTGCGATTAATCGCACGCGCGTGTGCAATGAGAATAGACCCGTAGTTCGGGACATTTAGTAACTTCAAAAGGTACGTGTCTGCGCAGTGGGGGCTAGGGATACCAGCGAGCTAACTACTGACAATTTAGTGACTTCCAAAGGTGTGCACCACAGGGGCTCAAATCGGTAGCCGACTCTCTTGCGAGGACAAGTTACATCCACGCCTGTCAAGATCCGAGAGAGCTTTCTGACACTGCTGCGGATCTGTGTCCAAGCTCCCCCAGCATCACTGCCGTTCCGATTTAGCTGTCTTGCGACGAGCGGTTTAACCGGTAAACGCGCGCCCAGGCAGTTGCATTCGGTGTGTTTCCTGCTGTCGGATGTAGTCGGGATTCGAATCGGAAGTTGAGCGTACTGAAACTCAAAAGTTTATCTTCGCAAAAAGCCGCCTGCCGGTTATTGCGCATGTAAGGGTCACATGATCAATTTCTCAGCATAGAAAGTCATACTCAGATTCGGGGATTCGGTGGATTTTAAACGTCAAAAGACAGTAACATTGAACACAATTGCTTGGGTTCTGTAGTTATCACCCACCTCTGCATCAAGAGAATACCGCCAAGAGCCGGAAAACCTGCTTCAAAATATCCCACGAATATAGCATTATTGTTGCAGTTGTGGTTTCATTTTCAATCTTCTTGGACAAACATGCGTCTTTTGGGAATATCAAAGTTACATATACTTTCCTGGATAGCGGTGAGTACATATAGGGAACTTTATAAATAATATATCTATATATAAAATATAAATATATATATAAAATCACTGTTGTCCCAGCTTGTTAACTCGCGTTTGTCGAATTGGCTGATGAGTGTTCATGTAACAGAACCGACAATGAGACAGACATCATAATATATTGTCGCGTTTTATAATTTATATCGTTAGTTTTTCCAATGATCTATAATAAATGATATATGTCAAGAATAATTTGCGGTAGAGCAATATTGATGGGTTAAAGCAGCCTGTTAACCTTCTTTTGTTTTTATAAATTGGAATGGTATAATATTCAACTGGAGGGCTGTTCAGGAAATATAAGCAGACGACAGACCATATAACGCGCAGAAGGACTCCTATTCATTGGCAGTAAATGATCAGATAATAAGTTCAACACACGACCTTATTATCTGAACATTTACTGAGGGAACTACTCGTCCATGAGTATTTAGTAAACAAATGGTTAAAATATCAAGCTAAATCTAGCCATTGCTCGCTTTTTGATCGGGTACCAAAAGTGGTCGATAAATACCCTAAATACTAATCATTACTAATTAGATAGGACACTATTAATTAGATAGGACATACTAGTCATTATTAATTAGATAGGACATACTAATCATTATTAATTAGATATGACATACTAATCATTATTAATTAGATAGGACACTATTAATTATATAGGACATACTAGTCATTATTAATTAGATATGACATACTAATCATTATTAATTAGATAGGACATTATTGTCCAGAACGGTCTGTTATCGAACTATGTGAATATCGCTTCAATTTGCCTTAGACCGTAGTATCATTTATCGACATCACCAATCCCAGTAATATCATTTTACGACATCACCGACCCCAGTAATATAGTTTTGCGACATGTCCTAAATCTACTTCACAGCTAAATAACGTGTAGATATCGATTTTTATGACGTCACTCATATGAAAGAGTTTTCAGTTACAATGTACTACTAATATAACGACCTAATTAACCCTTTACCCAACAGAACGGCCCTGTGCCAATGCATTCTCTTATATATATGCGAGTCGACCATAGGTCGCCTCGCATATATAAGAGAATGCATTGGCCTAACAATGTTTTACAATTTTTTTCTTGTATTCTTTAACAATTTTATAATTTCACCCATACAGTGCCCCAGACAAACATGAGCAGACGACACTCTTAACACATTAAAAATGATAAAATTGTTAAAGAATGTAAGAAAAAATTGTAAAAAGTGTTAAAAAAAGATTTTTTTCGGCCAATGCATTCTCTTATATATGCGAGGCGACCTATGATCGACTCGCATATATAAGAGAATGCATTGGCACAGGGCATAACTGTAACTATCACAATGTGGTCAAGGAGCCGGTTCCAATGATATCCATATTTGTATGGTTCTATTGAGACAGACCGAAGATATTTTAGGCTGTTGAAGCTTTATTTGGCCGGTTTTGGCCGGTTTGTTGGGTAAAGGGTTAACGGTTGGTTTGATATTATAGGCCTAACATCAGCTCTCGGTAACGTCATATCAGCCTTCGACCTTCGGTTTCAGGCTGATGTGAGGTTATACCTCGGGTTGATATCGGGCCTAATATCAACCCAACCAAGTAATATTCTCTAATTATTTACTATAGATACCCTAAAACGAATACATTTATATAGTTTACGTACTTTATATACACTTTTCTGTTGAATTGTTAGAAATTCGTTAGCGGTTTTCTAATTTCCGCAAAGAACTGCAAACATACCGACAAACAATCCTTATTTTACCATGCATATATCCGGAAATAATAAGAAGGAACGCTTTGTAACATGACAATACACGACGCGAAGACACCGCGATCCGGTTTTCTTTTTGGTGTGATATTTGCTGACACTTCCTGACACTTCAATAAGAATTTCCGACGCAATAGTCTGTGTAGAAGTTTTTCCTGCACGGATCGGCATACAGTAACTAATGCCCTAAATAATCGACTCCTTAACCACTGAGAGCTTTCTGATGAATGGCAACAAGCCATATTTCCGACTAAATCCTGAAAAATTACCCATAATTCTGCTGTGGTTAAGGAGTCGATTATTTAGGGCATTACTGTGTATAACGTATCGACGAATCGACTGAACTGATAGACATATAAGCCGATGCGAACGACTTACACTATTAGATTAACCCTTTACCCAACAGAAGGGCCCTGTGCCAATGCATTCTCTTATATATGCGAGTCGACCATAGGTCGCCTCGCATATATAAGAGAATGCATTGGCTTAACACATTAAAAATTATAAAATTGTTAAAGAATGTAAGAAAAAATGGTAAAAAGTGTTAAATTTGTTTTTTTTTAGGCCAATGCATTCTCTTATATATGCGAGGCGACCTATGGTCGACTCGCATATATAAGAGAATGCATTGACACAGGGCATAACTGTAACTATCACAATGTGGCCAAGGAGCCGGTTCCAATGATATCCATATTTGTATGGTTCTATTGAGACAGACCCAAGATAATTTAGGCTGTTGAAGCTTTATTTGGCCGGTTTTGGCCGTTTTGTTGGGTAAAGGGTTAACAGTAACTCTTTACTAAATGATTCTCCCATTGATTTGTAAATGTATACATTGGAATTATCTATTATATATTCTCTTCTGGAGGTATGTTCAGGAAACATAAGCAGACAACAGTATAGTACAAGTTCAGAAGATATATTAATCATTGGTGGGAAATATTCGTGTATTACTAAATTAAGTTAAAAAAACAGTTGAACTAATTATCTGAACATGTCCTAAGGTAATACTCGTCAATGAAGATTTATTATTATCCATCCGTTAAAGGTACTCAATCCGATCAGAGGGTCCTATATTACTATTTCTTTGGCTTTGGGGGTAAAAAATATTTGATTCGAGTCGAGGAACCCACCCATCAAAGCTCAGAGTGATTAGATATCGATTTTTGAAATCTATTAATTTTCGGATATTTGGCCCACAAGTTGGCAGAACACGTGATCAAAACGGACAAATTGCGGGAGTAATATGGATAACTCTAAAATCAAGTGGTTATTATTGTTAATAGTAAGCACTTGATGATTTTGATAAAACAATTAAGGTCGCCAAAGGATAATTCTCCGAATGCTGGCGATTTAGATTGCGCTGCGTAAGTAACACGAACGTGATCACACAAACAGGAACGACTCATGCCACTATTTATATAGTGATCATTTATCCTACCAAATTATCAGGCCATGCGAACGGGTGTAGATATAAAACAATATGTGATCCTCGTAGGATAGGGTATCATATAATATGTGATCCTCGTCTCAGGAGTCACTCGTAGCTCAATGAAGGCAGGATCATATATCAAAATTGAGAGGATATGGTGATCCCATGAAAAGGGGATCACCATATCCTCTCATTTTGATATGTGATTCTAAAATAAGAAAATATATTTATTAACTAAATAACGGAGGTATTTGAAGAAGTGTTTTTGACGAAATAACGGAAATATTTGAAGAAGTGTTTTAAAGAGCGCACCCAAACCTCACCAAGCACACCCACCCTATATATATAGAAGAATTTGACATATATTTCACCAGAGTTGATCTATTGTGGTGTTGTAATTTCTCATACAAATCGCCGTTATTTAGTAAAGGTACATTCTTTATAGAGTTATTACCCTTCATATAAAATCACTAAAAACAGACAAAGATCGCATATCAAAACCTATGTTATCCTCCGTAGGATCAGATATCGTTTATAGTCTACACTCGTGCGCATTATGTGAAATTATACACATACGTCAATCGGTATCGTAGAAGGTTATATACATGGCCACCAGGACCTTACATTTTATTATCACGATGACCAGTTTGTCATTACAATGCAACCCCATTTTATCTGGACAACATGTTAATTTATATCAATTTCTTTCACCCCCCCCCCCCAAAAAACCAGTCCCGTAAGTGACGAATCGAATATCTCGAACAAAGAATGGCACGAAACAAGGACACGGTTTATTCAATTGCTATACTTTAGATTTGAGGCTTAAACGACTCAGGGAAAATTACAAAATTTCATATGTTGCACCAGAAATTCCATATGCAATAACCGGATCATGAATAAGCTACAAAACTAGCACAATTATTCAATCTTTAGTGGGACATCTCGTGTTTTCTCAGCATATAATAAGGTGCATCAAGGTGACTTTGCTCGACAATATATACCAATGTCGAACAGTCAGCATTTACTGAGCCCGATGACTGTCACATGCATGCCATCTCACGCGTGTACTAAATTCGGTCGTACCTATAACAACCGACTCCCATGTCCTAACTGTCACTTCCCATCATTTTACTACTCAATCTACGAATTGTCGTAACAGCAGTTGCCAGTCGATGGTTGAATCCCCTGAAGGCATATCCCGCGAAACAATGACGCAATTGTCCATAAAGTCTCCATCGCCCTATCTCATATATATTTTGAAGACCTCTGTTTGTCTGTCTGTCTGTCTGTCTGTCATTTATACAAATCTACGATTCTCGACCGATCGGGACGAAACTTGGTACGTGTGTGTAGTTTGACCAGGCGGTCGTATTGGCGAGCCCGTGCGGCGCCCGCTTCGCGCATGCGCAGACGAGATCTCGGAAACGGGTGGAGCTATCGACTTGAAATTTGGTTTTTGAATAGCCCTGACAACGTCGGGCTCATCGGCTAGTCTCTTATATATTTTGAAGACCTCTGTTTGTCTGTCTGTCTGTCTGTATGTCATTTATACAAATCTACGATTCTCGACCGATCGGGACGAAACTTGGTACGTGTGTGTAGTTTGACCAGGCGGTCGTTGTTGTCGTATTGGCGAGCCCGTGCGGCGCCCGCTTCGCGCATGCGCAGACGAGATCTAGGAAACGGGTGGAGCTATCGACTTGAAATTTGGTATGTGAATGTATCTTGCCCCGGATACGAATTTTATCGGGTCGCCGAGCCCGTGCGACGCCAGCTTCGCGCATGCGCAGACCAGATATCGGAAACGGGTAGAGCTATCGACTTGAAATTTGGTTTTTGAATAGCCCGGACAACGTCGGGCTGGGTAGAGCTATCGACTTGAAATTTGGTTTTTGAATAGCCCGGACAACGTCGGGCTCATCGGCTAGTCTCATATATATTTTGAAGACCTCTGTCTGTCTGTATGTTTGTCTGTATGTCATTGATACAAATCTACGATTCTCGACCGATCGGGACGAAACTTGGTACGTGTATATAGTTTGACCAGGCGGTCGCCAACGTCGTATTGGCGAGCCCGTGTGGCACACGCTTCGCGCATGCGCAGACGAGATCTCGGAAACGGGTGGAGCTATCGACTTGAAATTTGCTATGTGAATGTATCTTGCCCCGGATACGAATTTTATCGGGTCGCCGAGCCCGTGCGACGCCAGCTTCGCGCATGCGCAGACCAGATCTCGGAAACGGGTGGAGCTATCGACTTGAAATTTGGTATGTGAATGTATCTTGCCCCGGATACATATTTTATCGGGTCGCCGAGCCCGTGCGACGCCAGCTTCGCGCATGCGCAGACCAGATCTCGGAAACGGGTAGAGCTATCGACTTGAAATTTGGTTTTTGAATAGCCCGGCTCATCGGCTAGTCTCATATATATTTTGAGACTTCCGTATATGTGTAATTTATAGAATCGAAAACGGGTTGACCGATCGAGACCAAACTTCCTATCTAAAGGTAAAATCCCACGGGAATCATCGTCGCGGCGTTTTGGAGAAGCTCAGAGCACCCGTTCTCCATTCTCAGTCACAAAAAACGGCACTGCGGTGGTTAATCAAGTAAAAATTTAATGTGCGTTTGTTTATGACGCGTCGCTATAAAAGAGCGTTTGTTTACAATTCAACGCAACGTACGTTATCGCTCGAAATTTAGCATCGAAAAAATTTAATTTCTTTTATCAAAAACATAATTACGTCTTGGACTCTGTCATTTTAAGAATATATAAGTATTACACACATACACACCAAGCCTCAGCTTAAAATATTGAAAAATAAGAGTTTTATCGACATAAATCGATTTTAATGGGAAATATGTTAAATGTCGATGAAACTTGGTATGGGGGGTACTTTCGGCCGGGGACTGGCATGGGCCTATTAATTTACCCGTGCGACATGACCTTGACCTTGAAATCGGGTTATTTCAAGGTCGAACGCCAGAGTATCATGGGATTTCGATGAAAATTAGTGTCTAGGGATACTTTCGTATGGGGAGTGTCGTGAGTCTATTCGTTTGCCCGTGCGACGTGACCTTGACCTTGAAATCTGGTCAATTCAAGGTCAATTTTTATGGGATTTCGACGAAATTTTATACATAGGGTTACTTTTGTCCACTGTGTGTTTTGGACGGGTCAAATCGTGACCCCGACCTGACCTTGACCTTCAAAATTATCACTTCGAGGTCAAATCGGGTAAAGCCGGATGGATTTCGACGGGTACTTTTGTCCGGGCAGTGTTTTGGACGGGTAAAATCGTGACCCCACCCGACCTTCACCTTCAAAATGGACAATTCAAGGTCAAATCGCGCAATTCGCCGAAAAGCAGAGGGGAAACAACCCGGACGAAGTCGGGTCCACCTGCTAGTATATATATATATACCCCTTGTCACTAACTCGCAGCCATATTGGATCCACCAGGCCCGGTTCCGTAGTTTTAGTGCTGCAGGTCAAAGTGCTGTAGTAGCATTTCCTTATATGGACCTTTTGAATATTCATGACTATCCATATATCGAAATGCCATTTCAAAACTTTGATCTGTAACACTAAAACCACGGAACCGGGCCTGGATGAATCTCTGAAACGACGAGACCGGGGCTGGATGGATCCTATATGGTCGCGACTCAGTGACAAGGGGTATAGGGGTACAAACAACATAGTTATGCTAGAGCCTGCAGTTGATGTTGCGTACCTTTATTCCAAATACCAAATACGGCGAAGGTCCTATATTCCGAAGGTTCGATACTACGAAGGTACGATATTCCGAAGGCTAAATACTCCGAATGTCCAATAGTCCGAAGTGTTCATACTCGATGGTCCAATAGTCCGAAGGTTTAATACTCCGAAAGCCAAATATTCCGAAGGCCTAATACAGAAGGGATTATCCGACACCGATTACTCCGAAGATCCGATACTTCGAAAGTGTTATGAGGTAACGGCGAGTTTTGTCACGTGCATGCAGATCTTTGATGATCGTTCTTTTAGAGATGGGTATACATTGTCCATTGGCAGAAGAGTGGACTGTGTGGTGTTCTGAAATTTCGCATCGTCCCATGCAGTGCGCCTTAGGCGAGCGCAAACTTTTTCTTTCAGGCATGTTTGTATGTAGGTTAAATGTTATTGCTCTGTTACGCTCCAGGAACTAGGTCGATTCGTGTAATTTACTGCTTATATCGAGATGCTGTGTTAATAGTATTATACTTTGTCTCGTGTCGAGGTATTAAATCCACGCGCATGAGATACTAAAGTGGCATATATAAAACAGAAAGAAAGAAAAGAAGTGAACTGAATGCTAATTTGAAGATTTGTCACATTCCGGGATCATGATTTCCCACATATATTTGAGACAAACGCTCTTCATTCGTACAATGTACAAGGAATGCTTTGACGTCGATGAAAAATATAACCTTTTCCTTTTAGAAATGATGAGGCTTTCGACGAATGCCCAACTTGTCAGCGTCCAAGTATTCCACGCAATAATTAATTATTAACGCGACGAGACAATATCAATACATTGCCATGCAGGTTCAATATGAAACCTGACGTGTATATATGAGTCGCTTCAAGGCAAATGTACGAAATAGTTGCTATAGTTTCATGAATACATAAATGGCTGAGTCTTTAAAATAATTAAATTTACAGACAGGTGTACCCATAGAAAGCCCTGAATATATATGACCTTCTGAGTATTTGGACATTCGGAGTATCGGCCATTCGGAGTATTCGCGGCCTTCGGGGTATTGGACCATCGGAGTACCGGACCTTCGGAGTATTCAACCTTCGTAATACGAGACCTTCGTATTATTGGGAATTCGTAATAGACCTTCTGAGCATTGGAACTTCGGATTATGGGATCTCAGAAAAAAGGGACGACTCCAATGAGGATTGGTGCATTAATATTTCGAAAGAAAAATATACTGGGACGGAAAATAAAATCACACCCTATACGTATAAATGCGGAATTCATTGCTGTTTAAATTTATAGAAAGAGAATGACCGAGAAGTTGCACCCGGAAATTGTATGGGTAATTTGCTGTCGTCGTCATCGTCATCATCATCAACACCAACATATGAACAGTAAACATCCATTGGGAGTGGTATCGATTGACCGGAAGCTCTACACTGTTAAAAATATCCGTAATCTTACGACACAACAACCTGATATTATATCAGATTATATGACCACTTTTGGTCCGGGATATGTGTTCTCCTAATGTCTATGAAATAAAGTGTTACAAAGAGCGCGCTGCGCACACCATCGTCTCGCTTGTTGATCGCAGTCGGATTTACACATACGATAGAAAGATGGGACGATACATGCATGTTCCAGACTCTGATCACACAACATATAACATCTTTACTTTATTGCTTAGAATGAATGTGTAATCGACCAAAGTATTGCGTCCGATACAATAGAAGTCTTCTCTAAGATATCGTGTGTGTAAACATTTATTTACCCTTGGTTTAATTTTTATAAGGTTATTACAAGCTATATATATATTGTGTTATACTATTCAGTACTCAATAAGGAAAGATATTCAGATAGGCAAAGGGGTATATATATAGAGGGCTGGCAATATTTTCCCGACCGAGGGCGTCCGCAACACGTCATGAAGATATACGCATAATTGACGAGAGTGAAATCAGTCGTCATTTTTCTTTAATTCACGTTTAGAGAATGTATATATACGCGGTTATGGTAAATCAATGGTATGTTGTTGTACGGGGAAATATAAACCCAGTTGTCCATGTTTTGTGGAGTTATTTGTTCATCAAAATTTCTTCTGTAATGTGATGTTTTCTTCGACGTATTATGAATTTGAAACAGCCACACAGACTGTACGTCACTGTATACTGTATTCTGTACTTCAAAGTAACAAATTCAATTTAGTCATATATACCGGAGAGTGACAGAATTGTGCCGAACACATATCCGATGTAAACTGGACAACGTGTTTAACACTGTGCCTATAGTTTATTCCAACAAAATACAATTGATTTACCATACTTGTACTTACATGTACTTTCTAAATTACGGTACATGTAAATACAACTGTCATAATATAAGAACATTAGTCCTTTTACTCCTTTCACATATCATTGCGCCGTAAGATCAGGAATCAAAGTCCTGTAAATTTACGGCAATTACAATCGTCATATATATGAACATTAATCTATTCACATATTATTGCTCCGTAAGATCAGGAACCAAAGTCCTGAACATTTATGGCAATTACAACCGTCATACATATGAACATTAATCTTGGTTTCTAAGAATATGATCTATAGCTCTGTATAGCTCTGACCAAGTTTAGTCGCGACAATCGTTGAACATGTCGTGCTTCGACCTCGTGACCTTTTAGCTTGGGAAATTGGAAATTTTAGCTTGGGGCGGATGCATGGGTTACCGGAAACATGCATCCATGCTGGACCGCTATACGAATATATATGACACAATGTACTGTGTACTACCACTACGACTGCACTCCGGACAGAGCGACCTGACTATGAATAGATATGACATAATAGCCCGGACAATTTCGCACCAATCCGTCATCATTTCTGTCACCCAGACGTCATTTCTCCCTCGTCTCATCCCAGGCGACCCGGATAAATTCACCGTGACATTTCATTGTTTTAAACTCATATGATGCCACTTCACACGTGTAAATTAAATATGCCCCGCAGTTAAATTCGAACGTTACGAGATAATACTTTATTGCTTATGTGGTTCACCCTTTTCTATATATCTGAATCTGACCCCGTACGGTGTACATATATGATCTGAACATGGTGTACACTGAGCTTCTCAGCTCAACAGTATAGGTCACACTAACATATATAATTGTCCAGAATATTGCCTGTGTCCATAATATCGGCAGACATTTTTCTCGTTTGAATATTATCTGTCTGCATAATATTGTCCGTCTAGATGTTGCCTGTCTGAGTATGATACTGTCTGTTTAAATATTGCATTATGACATTGTCTGCTTAATTTATATTGCCGGTCTGATAATTGCCTGTCTATATATATTGCCTGTCTGATATTATCTGTCTAGATATTGCCTGTCTGTTATGATATTGTCTATCTAAATGTTGCATGTATGACATGGTCTGCTTAATTTATATTGCCGGTCTGATAATTGCTTGTCTAGATATTGCCTGTCTGATATTATCTGTCTAGATATTGCCTGCATCTCTGATATTATCTGTCTAGATATTGCCTGCATGTCTGATATTATCTTTTTAGATATTGCATGTCTTGATAATGACGATCTGATTATTATCTGTTTAGATATTGCATGTCTGATATGGTCTGCTAGCATAATTATATATGGACGGCCAGATTATTGTCTTTATGGATATCGCCTGTCTAGATTTGTATGTCTGCCTTCATATTGAAGTTCTGGTTATTGTGTGTTTAGATCTTGTCTGTCTGCTACATTATGTATTATTTCTAAGTTGCGACCATATCTGATCCACCCGGCCCAGTTCAGCGCAGTCAGTGCTACAGTTCAAAGAAGTGGAGGTGCATTCCATATATTCCATATAGATTATTAGTGAATTCCATATAAAGCTTATTGTCTGCCTTCATATCGAATGTCTGGTTATTGTCTGTCTGTGTATTGCCTGTCTGATATATTCTGTCTTCATATTGGCGATCTGATAAGTATATGTTTAGATATTACCTTTCTGGTAGTGTATGTCTAGATGTTGCATGTCTGATATATTCTGTCTTCATATTGGCGATCTGATAAGCATATATGTTTAGATATTACCTTTCTGATAGTGTATGTCTAGATGTTGCATGTCTGATATTTCTGCCTGGATATTGTCTGTCTAGATATGACCTGTCTGGTATTGTCTGCCTAGATGTTAAATGTCTGATATTGTCTGTCTGGACACGGCCTGTCTGATATTGTCTGTCTAGATATTATGCGTATCTGAATATTAGCTGTCGGAATACGCCGGTCTGAATATTGTCTGCATCCATATTACATGTCTGATTATTGTTTTCCTATAGGTAGTACCGGTCTGGCATCCATATTACATGTCTGATTATTGTTTTCCTATAGGTAGTACCGGTCTGGCCTGTTTGAACAATGTCTGTCTTGATATTATCTGTCTGGATATTGTCTGACGAAACATGATTTGCTTGAATACACCCTGTCGGTATATTGCCGGTCTGATTATTGACTTCCAGTTATTGCATGTCTGACATTGTCTGCCTCCATATTGCCTGTCAGAATACTGTCTGCCTCCATATTGCCGATGTGATAATCTGTCGCGATAATGCCTGTCTGAATAGTGTGTGTCTCCATATGGCCAGTCTTGATATTGCACGAGTGCCGGGATATTCATGCCTGGTATATCGTCTTACTAGATATTGCCCGTTTAAAGTATTGGCTGTCTATATATTAAGACTAGTGCCCATGAATCTATGGTAGGTAAAACATACCAGTCTGAACTTGAAGGAAATGCTTTGCTTTCAATTTCATATATGTGTTCAGGTAATGAGCATTACTGGAATTTATTTACTCAAATGACTGTGTATTAACATCAGCATGCATTTCTGTACAAACTACAATTACAACTCATACAATACCATTATGCCAGTTTGACACTGCCACATGGGCATGAATCCCCACGATTTGAGCTTATATTCTTTTGCGTTGTAATTGTCACTTTATTCGCCTTTGGAGTTACCTCCCCGCCCAGTGCCAAATCAAAATGACGGAATTCGGAGTCTGAAAAAACTATTTGTACAATTCCGGAATTGGAAAATCGGTGACGAGTATTTAGAATTGGAATTCCGAGTCGCATAATAAACAACCGGACAAATTATGAGTCGGAAAATCGCGAACTCTGATCGAAACACTTAGATAATTCGATTTACTTGTTACTTTTAATTTCCAACTATTGGAATTTGAGTCATGAAATTTCCAACTATTGCAAATTATTATCCTCATTGTGGGGGGGGGGGGGGCACACATCCCACACCCCATGCACACCCCTGTCGGTACGTGCCTGCTTCCGCTATTGCCAATCGGGATATGCATTCCTGTCGGGATATTGCCAATCTGACTATTGCATGTCTTTCGCGATATTACTTTTCTGAATATTATCAACCACTTATTGACTTCCATTTATCATATGTAGCAATATTGCCTTTCGTATATTGTTTTGGGAGACTGGGATATTGCCTTTCGTATATTGTTTTGGGAGACCGGGATATTGCCTTTCGTATATTGTTTTGGGAGACTGGGATATTGCATGTCGTATATTGTTTTGGGAGACTGGGATATTGCCTTTCGTATATTGTTTTGAGGGACTGGGATATTGCATGTCGTATATTGCATGTCGAGCTATTTACATGTATAGCGGTGCTGGCTATACATACTGATAAAGTTATAAATACATGTACCTTAAATGAACAATATGCGGTGCTATACAGAAGATATCAATTTGCAGTCACCAATGTGACGCAACTACTGATTACCATATCTGGTTACCTTAAATTATTCTACGAAGCAGAAAATATAGAAACCGACAACAACAACAACAACAACAACAACAACAACAGCAACAACAACAACAACAACAACATTTGAATTATATCTCTTTAAGCTAATATTGTCATTTCGTTCTTCTTGCTGTCGTGCCAGACGAATGAGACTGTGGGCATAGAGGTTAATTAATATATCACTCTACAATTATCTCTCCGGTGTCGTAACAGCGGAAACCCAAGTTGTGTGGGCGTTTATTACCTGATGGCGTAAATTCAGTTCTCTGTGTTCGACAGCAATTTGGTAGGGTTAAGATATAACATCGCAGTTCTGTTTCCTCTATCGCACCAGATGACCCCCGTTAGGTACACTGTGACAGATTAGAGTTGGGTACAGTTACGTCCTGTTAGAGGGCGGATAACCTTCAGCGCCAATCGGCCGTTTTTGGTATCCCTAAGACGTGTGTTTTGTAAGTCACCAGTCGCTCGTGGATGCTCCGCAAAAAGACACAACGGCACCGACACTGACAGGTCAGAGTGAACCACGAACCATTTCTTTTCAAAAGCCACCAACGTCAAGGACTAAACAAAGTAGACCGACTACTGAATTCAAAATACCGGCGTCTTGACTTGCCAGCGACACACATGCATGGAGTAGAGGCTTTTTGAGTCCAGACATGAGAGGTGTCCACGACCAAGGAGACGAACACACACCGTGTTAAAACCAACCGAGTTAACTTTGGATCACAGACACGCGGGGCGGAATGCCATTTAAAATTCAATCGTATTGAGAGATATTCTACAGGATTAGCATTAAGACATTTCATTAAGAGTTAGTGGGTGGAAAGAGAAGGATTGTAATCCCACTGGTCATTTGATCGACGCAATCGGATATAATATTATGTTAGTCTTGGATTATCGTCGTTAGAGGGATTTTATACATTTACCGGAGGTCTCGTCTCGTTTCATTCTCGTGAGATTTGGAGTGAATCTCAGACGACATGTATCTCGATTTCTGGTGCTGGATTTTCGTTCATTTTGTGAGTATCGTTCTTTGATTTGTATATTCACTGTCGCTTTAGTGGTGTGGTATGGGATGGGGCCGGCTCTCGTCTTCAAGAGCATAGATAGAGTGTCCTAAGCTTGTGGGAAAAGCGAATAAGTTCTAACTATACAATACTTGTACAGTACCGAATTTCAATCTCTTGGCAGTTCAATCTGATTCCCAGTTGTGTTAATATAGTTTTTTGACATTTACCTGAAGTTGTGGATATTTGTTAAGAAAATAAAAAAAGTCACAAAAATTTATTTAAAATCAATCGAAAACCTCTTTTAAAGGTACTCAATCCGAACAGAGGGTCCCCATCTTAACAGATTCCAACAACAACAATCCGATCAGAGGGTCCTATATTACTATTTCTTTGGCTTTGGGGGTAAAAAATATTTTATTCGAGTCGAGGAACCCATCAAACAAAGCTCAGAGTTATTAGATATTGATTTTTGAAATTTGTTATTTACTCGAGATGAGTACTAATAATTGCCTTCAACTGCCGTAATCTGCTCGGGGTGTGTACACCAAAATCTATTCAAACAGACAAGGATGGATAACTCTAAAATCAAGTGGTAATAATAACGCAATTTTGACTGAGTTCTGGGCCAGAAAGTATTCCCGATAATGAAAAATAATAAGATTTCTAAAATCGATATCTAACAAATCTGAGCTTTGATGGGTGACTTCCTCGACTCGAATAAAATATTTTTGACCCCCGAAGCCATTGAAATAGTAATTGAAAGGAGTTTTATCGGATTGAGTACCTTTAACAGTTTGGAATTGATATTTATTGTTATAATTCATGGCTCCAGGACAAACATTTCTATCATGTGTTGTTGTCAACATCTAGCTTGAACAATCTTTAGGGCAATCCCTTGTACCCCTATATAGTCCGTGAACCAGACTTATAAAAAAATAATCAGAGCCAAGCTCTATATATTCATGAGCGACTAGCTCTGCTCTAGCATTCTGGTCCACAGACTATTCCACCCCATTCTGATGCATGGCTCGACTAGATTTGGGAGAGGGTTGAATACTATTATTATTTCGGAAACACCAGGAAACGAATCAAAGTCATTTGAGTGACGTGTAATCTAAAATAGGAACACGTGCCCCTTAAATAGATCTTATGTTTTATCATTCGTTTCAAATAGCGTGACGTAAGCTATTTAATACAAGGGGAACAATAAATCTTTATATAACCGGTCCCCGGTATCGGATACTTATTTTGTCTACCGATATGTTATACCTGTCAGATACGGGTACATAAGAACTTGACCCCGGAAACTTTCAAGCATGCATCTAAAGTACACATTATTATATTTATATATATGCATGTTTTTTTATGGACAGTTGATTCGGGATAATAAATTCTAGTCGCGTTTCCGCACCGTCTACCGAAACAACATTAACAGGGGCACCAAGCAACCATGGGCAAGGGGCACCGCTTTCAGATATGTGAATATTTGCAGTCGTTATCCTTTACATAAATGCCGACATGACTAAGTTATTGTAATCATACATTATTAATTTATAACAACTTTTCAGAACCAAGAATTAATATGTTCCTGTTATACAATTTAACAATTGATGCTGTTTAGCTGATATATATGAGTTATTTATTGTCATCATATGAGAACTTTTACCCCCCTTCCTCCCCTTAGTCCGATTGCACATATAGGGGCCATACTCCGGCGCCGCTGTGCACTGTCAATACAGAGATACTGCAAATGGGAGAGAACAAAGACAGGGGGTAGTGATATATATATGGGAAGATGAGAGAGAGAGAGAGAGAGAGATAGAGAGAGAGAGAGAGAGAGAGGAGGTGTTGTGGGCAAAAGGGAGAGTAGGCAATGAAAGAGAACGTCGGGAGAGATAAGAGGGATTAAGGAGAGATACTATATATATAGTAGAAATTCATAGAGGTATGAAAAGTAAAGAGGAAGGAAAGAAAGATGTGGCAAGAGAGGATGAATATAGATAGAGGGAGAGATAGAGAGAGAAAGGAGAGAGAGAGAGAGAGAGAGAGAGAGAGAGAGAGAGAGAGAGAGAGAGAGAGAGAGAGGGAATGAGAGCACCGTTTCCTCCATTTGAAACACCATTAGAACATATTCTGTAGAGATCACCAACGCAGAGCTATATGAAACCATATAACCATTCCTTGAAATGATGTCGCTGAACACATATAGAATCATGTTAATTGGTATACACACAAATCATCATACAACTGATACACCGAAGGGTTCGTGTGTCACGCGTCACCCAAGGCGTTTCCCCAAGTTCTACAAACGGATTTAGTTGGGGAAACCTGATACAAGCATATCAAATGTAGTGATACCTCTTCCAGAAACTTAGTAATGTTTTTAATGTACAGACGATTATAAACATCAGTATCAGTATCATTTAATTCTGTCACCATAATACAATTTATGGCAATAAATACATGGAGTTTTCAGAAAGTTGTAATGTCTATGATTTCATTATGTCTTTCTGAAAATTATATTCGTATGGAAATATCTCATGTATTTATAAACCTATTTTGATCCTCATAATCTAACATGAATATGAGTTAATACAGAATCGTATAGGTTTCATTTGAGGCGTCAAAATCGCCATACATGTACATGGGCCTTTGATATTCACGTTTTATTAACATGCATGGTAAGCGGAAATTGGCACGACCTACAGGCCACAACTCCCATCCGACCATTAACAAACTAATTCATATGGATATTCGGGGTGGTTTCTATATCCGAGCCGAGGAATTGTTCCGAAATTTCGGTTAAAAAAAACATGGCCGCCAGAAGCCTTCTTGAATTTTACATTTAATTATATCGACAATTCTGCAGTCCACATTCATTGGAGAAATATGTAGAACAAATTTAGAAGCATGTTTAGGATCACCTCTTGATGGAAATTATTATATGTGAACGATTTTCATTGAAAGTACATGGCGGCCGGCAGCCATATTGGGTTTTACTCTTTGCATGACTAAATCATGTGGCACACCATACAGGCCACATCACTCACTAAATCGTAACCAAAATTAATATCAATATTTCGGTTGGCCTCTGCATGTAGATGTGAGCTATCGAATGTTTCAAATTTCGTTTTTTTTAAAATCCATCTTGGATTTAATATTTTAATCTATTTTAATACACCATGCAGCCCACAATTATTGGAGAAATGGTTTGAAAATTGACAGGCAAGTTGAGGATCAAGATGGAATCGAGTTTGCTTTACTTAATTTGAATGATTTGCAATGGAAATCATGGCCGTTGGCAGTCATCTTGGATTTTACTCTTTGCATGACTAAATCCATCACGACCCTCCTAAATTTGAACTACAGTGTCATTGACACTTCATTTTCCGACGTTGTGGTTGGTAGCGGGGTAATTTCGCAAGAGCTATACTCGTCCTTGACCTCAATAAATGGTATACTCGCAGGGCGCGCATCGATAATTTCAAATCGACTCCATTCCACCCGCATGTGCAATTTATTTGACTTATATATCAAGACTAGAAGGTGACCCGACTTCGTCCGGGCTTTGACCTTGAATTGTCCATTTTGAAGGTCAAGGTCAAGTGGGGTCACGATTTGACCAGTCCAAAAACACTGCCCGGACAAAAGTACCCGACAAACGTGCCCGTCGAAATCCATCCGGTTTTACCCGATTTTACCTTGAATTGATCATTTTGAAGGTCAAGGTCTGGTCGGGGTCACGATTGGATCCGTCCAAAACAATCAGTGGACAAAACTAACCCCACGTATCAAATTTCGTCGAAATCCCATCAAAATTGGCGATTTGACCTTCAAGTTACCCGATTTCAAGGTCAAAGTCATGTCGCACGGGCAAATGAATATGCTTATGAGACTCGCCACAAGAAAGTACCCCCACATACCAAGTTTCATCGACATCCCGTGATATTCGGGCGTTTGACCTTGAAATGACCCGATTTCAAGGTCAAGGTCATGTCGCACGGACAAATTAATAGGCCCATGCCGAAAATACCCCCACATACCAAGTTTCATCGAAATCGGCTCGACCGTTTTCGAGTTCATCGCGAACACACAGACACACAGACACACAGACAGACAGATCTTCCAAAATATATAATAGACTAGAAGGTGACCCGACTTCGTCCAGGCTTTGACCTTGAATTGACCATTTTGAAGGTCAAGGTCAGGTGGGGTCAAACACCAACACCCCAAAAATGGTGGAAATCGGCCCAGCGGATACCGGGAAATCGGCCCAACGGATACCGAGATACCCTATGCATCAAATTTTGTCAGTAAAAATCCGCCAGTTTAACCCGATTTGATTTCCACTCAAGTATATAAACGCGCCTCATATACACACGCTCATTAATTATCAAGTTTCAACGTAAAGATAAATTACCATCGGTGCCCGAGATATCGCCAAGACGTCTGAAACAGTCAAATGCATCGGCCGGTTAAGCGTTAACGTGATCTAAAGTTATGACCTCTAACGACGTCATAGAAGTTACGCATTGTTTTTATCCTGATGGAAGATAGTACCACTTCTTCTTGATAATTGAGGCAGATAACTAAAACGGATACATACGCATTATATATCGTTGGAAAGAGGAAACACGATAGATTCTCACAGTGTCATTATTATGACTGGCATTTTATTATTCGCGCTGTTTCGAATCGATTTGTAAGCACCGAACTCAAATGAAAGTCCCGTAACACAGCGTAAAAACAGATTTGACCTCGGCACGTGAAAAGTTGACCTCGGATCTGAAAATTAATATGCCTATGCCACTTCCCGACCGATAGTACCCTCACATACGAAGTTTCATCGAAATCGGCTAGGCCGTTTTCGAGTCCATCGCGATCACACACACAGACACACACACAGATCTTCCAAAATATATAATAGACTAGAAGGTGACCCGACTTCGTTCGGGCTTTGACCTTGAATTGTCTATTTTGAAGGCCAAGGTCAAGTGGGGTCACGATTTGACCCGTCCAAAACAATGCCCGAACAAAAGTACCCGACAAAAGTACCCGTCGAAATCCATCTGGTTTTACCAGATTTGACCTTGTAGAAGGTGACCCGACTTCGTCCGGGCTTTAACCTTGAATTGACCATTTTGAAGGTCAAGGTCAGGTGGGGTCAAACACCAACACCCCAAAAATGGTGGAAATCGGCTCAGCGGATACCGGGAAATCGGCCCAGCGGATACCGAGATACCCTATGCATCAAATTTCGTCCGTAAAAATCCGCCAGTTTAACCCGATTTGATTTCCACTCAAGTATATAAATGCGCCTCATATACACACGCTCATTAATTATCAAGTTTCAACGTAAAGATAAATTACCATCGGTGCCCGAGATATCGCCAAGACGTCTGAAACAGTCAAATGCATCGGCCGGTTAAGCGTTAACGTGATCTAAAGTTATGACCTCTAACGACGTCATAGAAGTTACGCATTGTTTTTATCCTGATGGAAGATAGTACCACTTCTTCTTGATAATTGAGGCAGATAACTAAAATACATACATACGCATTATATATCGTTGGAAAGAGGAAACACGAAAGATTCTCATAGTGTCATTATTATGACTGGCATTTTATTATTCGCCCTGTTTCGAATCGATTTGTAAGCACCGAACTCAAATGAAAGTCCCGTAACACAGCGTAAAAACAGATTTGACCTCGGCACGTGAAAAGTTGACCTCGGATCTGAAAATCAATAGGCCTATGTTACTCCTGGCCCGAAAATACCCCCACATACCAAGTTTCATCGAAACACTTTGGTGTTCTAGATACCACCAGAAAAATACCCGTTAACTATAGTTGAATATAACGTGACTGCAAATCCTGAGGTAAAGGTCGAGTATAGCTCTTGCGACATTAGTCCTCTACCGCGTATCAGGTAATATGTATATACATGTCACACACCTAGCTTATCTCGCCGGTACAGACAGGACAATGAATGAATGAATGTGTGATGCTTTGCTCTCGGCCATTTTCTATGGGACAAGAGATACGTTAAACTATTTACACGCAGAACATGCAAAACACGTGCACATTTGCTGAATTGCACACCTATATATTACCCAATCGTTACATGCAGGACACATGTACATTGATATAATCACCCATCCCGTTTACTCTCTAAATGCATCGCACATGTGTATCATGTAAGATATATTGCCGTGGGATATCAATGCAGATGGGCCAGCAAAGGTGACCCGTCTGCATACATAGCACATATACATGTGTACCAACCCCCAACACACACATCACAATAAAAAGTAAAAAGATAAAGTCACGTCAATGACATTTCGATCATATATATACGATACGATACGAGACGATACGATATACTTATATATATGCGGGTACTGTGGCTCGATTTAGCTGGTGATGTTAACGGTTCGCCTGCACTAACAATTGCATAGTACTAGATCATGCCATGAATCTCTACTCTGGTTAACGCCCGTAGAGATCATATTCCACCAGTACGAAAACTTTGAACTATTTGAAGTTTTTACAGGGAACCTTATAAAGTAAAAAAAATAATGCGGGGAATATATTTCTCAGTTATTATCTGTTTCTTAATAATGTACTTCACTGTAGGTGAAGGTTCCAACTCCTAATCTCACGATTTAAGTGAATTTGTGAGCGATTTTGCTACGTGTCGCATACAATTATGGCATTTTTTCCTGGTAAATTAATTTGATGTTTATTCCGATATCGGCTCACACAAGTCAGAAATAAGCATGCAATTTTGAGTTGGGACATACAGTGAAGTATATTATTAAGGAAAAGATAACAACTAAAAAATATATTCCCCGCGTTATGTTTTCGACTTTATAAGGTTCCCTGTCAAAACTTCAAAAAGTTCCCAGGTTTTTTACTTGTGGAGTATATGATCTCAACGGGCGTTAGCATGGCATGATCTAGCATAGTACCTGAAAGCAGAAGGTGCCTTAGAGAAAATGTTCCTTATATATACCCACGAATTATTGGTTGGTGTCTGCATGGGACCATTTACCCCTATAATTCCACAAATATAAGCTTATTTCCAATGATATTTCAACTTATCTTAACCTTTTCAATATCGGTATCGCATGCACCCCACTGTCGTACTGTATACTGGGTATTCTTACATGTAATGTGTTGAAAATGTCCCATTCGATTTAAGTCAGTAAACTATACAATCTGCTATAAAAGAACACTTTTTCCAGCAATGCCCAACCTAAACATGTGGCTTATAGTGTTTAGAACTAACGAAAAACATAAAACATTCGCACGCAAAAAAAACCCAAAAATTAATTGAGCGCATATTTCTCCAAAACTATTCTGTTTCGAGGCCGGCCATATATATGCTCTCCTATTTTCACATACAAATTCATTCAAAATCAAATCTTTAATTAAATTATTAATTAATAGAACAGTATGGAATTAATGAATTCAGGCATTTACCATTTCTATGCTGAAACATCATTGACGAGCAGTTATCCCATAAGAATGGTTCAGATAATAATAAGTTCAACGACCATCCTTCAGTACTTTTATTAATCTGTCGTCTGCATATATTACTTGTACATCCCTGCAAATCAATAGTGGACCATTCCGATCTTCTACACTTTTTAGCTGAGTCGGTGAATCCATTTAGTATACGGGTTCTTATCTTACCATATCAGGCTCTTAAGAAGTTTTTCTTGTCACATATATATTGTCACCAGCACATCTAACAGACCTTACCTATTTAAATTTCTGTCGAAATTCTAAAGATCATTTATGATACAAGGCGTGATCGTTTCCTTACCGATTATCGGCGAATATTATTAACAAGCGTTCCTAACAGATCTGTTCCCATCGTTATTCTTATCGTGTTAGTTTAGGTGTAGCTTAAGTTATAAGGTCTTCGTGACGCCCGTGTTACGAATGCTGTTGATCGAAATTAACTTTCATCAGGTGCGGTTAAAACCCTCAAAATCAACTTAGATAATATACGTTAACACATGGGCTGTGATAAACATTTCTTATAGATAAAGTTTTCCTGACATACCACCTCAAAGTATTCACGAGATACCACCTTCTGCACATGGGCATTGAACTTTTTTCCATCGATAGCACAGTATAATTAACTCTGTGTGTGCCAGTTCAAAATATTTGATCAAGAAGTTGTTCAAATTGGAAGAAAACATTGTTGAATACGATACAAAAATGATAACATTTTATTATTAGTAATTGGGACTGAGAGACCTATTCGACTTATTCCTTAAGGATGCATTATCAGAATTAACGCTCCCAAATTACTATATTTCCTTGGCTTCGGGGGTAAAACATATTTGATTCGAGTCGAGGAACCCACCCATCAATGTTCAGAGTGATCAGATATCGATTTTTCAAATATATTATCTGCCATCACCAATAATTTTTAGTGGCTCAGTAAAAGTCGACGAGAAGACGGATATTGCGGATGAAGTTGGATAACTCTAAAATCAAGTGCCTTTTTTGTGTCAGATATTTGACAAATCGGCAAAATTTCGTTGAACAAAATGTTAATACAATACAGGTTTTGGGCAATTTTATACTATAGTTGACTGTGGTTAGCATTATTTTTAGGCAATTAATCGATTCTGATAACTGAAGCGGCATTTCAAAAAATGCTGTAGTTGGAATCTAATGATATCGAATCTGATTGAGTACCTTTAATCATAAAGATATTGGTTTACACATGTAGTATGTTATTTTGAAGACGATATCGTCCTTTTAGACAGCTATATCACGACGTTATCACTTTTACAGATAGAGGAAATATGTGACCCGCCATATCAAATGCAGTCGTAAGTCGGGATTTTTTTTACCCTGTGCCAATGCATTCTCTTATATATGCGAGTCGACCATAGGTCGCCTCGCATATATAAGAGAATGCAATGGCCTATATAACAATTTTTTATCATTTTTTTAAAATAAATGTTTCTTAAAATTTCTAGGACATAAAATAAAAAACATCCATTACCCTGCAGGGAGCCCCACACATATATAGAAGCATTAAGAGTGTCGTCTGCTCATGTTTGTCTGGGGCTCTGTATGGGTGAAATTATAAAATTGTTAAAGAATACAAGAAAAAATTATTAAAATTGTAAAAAATTGTTAGGCCAATGCATTCTCTTATGTATGCGAGGCGACCTATGGTCGACTCGCATATATAAGAGAATGCATTGGCACAGGGTAAAAAAATCCCACCCTACGACTGGATTTGATATGGCTGGTCACATACCACCTGGAGGGTCAATGTCACCTGGAACTTTCTCCGCTACATGTGTAGAAACCACCGGCCCACCCCCGACAACTGACAAATTTGCCCAGATATACGAATAAGGTTACTCTCGGGGTCCAAATAAGCATACGGTTCAGTATAAGAGTACAGGGTGGACAATTTTGCTAAAGCCAATAAGAATACATGGTGAAATAAGAGTACAGGGTGGCAATTTTCAAAATGGAAGCAAGTCTATCTGAAATGTTATAAGGTCAATCAATCATATATATATTTCTCAAATTACCAAACCGACCTCCAGCAACATTAAATGCTCCAGCATAATCTGATAGGTATGCATGTGTAACCTGCCTGACAATCCCACTTTTAAAATAAACATACAGGCCCAAATAAGCACCATGCATACAGTGCGGCAACTTTTCCAAAAATTAATAAGCACAAGGGTATGCTTATATGGATTCCAAGTGTTCATTCGGCACTTATCGGATGAGAACCAGTTCCCATATGCAGGGCGGCATGCCTGTTGGCCTAATGCACCTTAACAAATTACATGTAATTAACTACCGAGGTCCCCTCATGTGATAAACATCACTCATAAAATAAATGTGTGTAAATTCTACACAATATGTTTTTAATTTGATCTTAAACAAAATTGTGTAGAAATGACACATGAAATTTCCTCAACATTGAATGTAAGTGAATATGCTAGTGTATCATAGTTATTAGATGAGATGTGTTCTATTGGCGACACAAAACTCGCAAAGGCTACGGTACCACAGAACAAAACATTGGCAGCAGTTGTAAATGTGTTATACACTGTGTTTGAGTCAAAACTGAACAACGCATAATTGTGCACACTTTTAAAGCTGCTGTAATATTTTTAATATGGCTGCTTTTACGAGGTTTGTGTCTCTAATAGAACATATATCATCTACTAACTATAATATATGTACATTTCAATGTTGAGAAAATTCCAACGACACATTATTATGTCATGTGTCAATTTTGTTTAAGATCAAATTAAAAACATATTGAGTAGAATTTATACACATTTGTTCTAAGAGTGATGGCTATTGTATTATATAGCCCCTTTAAAAAAAAAGGGGGTATACTGTTTTGAACATGTCCGCCCGTACGTCTGCGCGTCTGTGCGTCTGTGCGTCCGTACGTCCGGAAATGTTGGCTTTTTGGTCTGTCTGGTGTCTGTTCATGTCGTAACTTCAACAGTTGTGCTGGTTTCTCAATCAAATTTGGTAACTTGAACAGTAATGCTCGGATCTCAATAAAATTTTGTATGAATGTTCACCACTATATGAGGACATTTAATGGCGTATTCAACTGTTTTGTTTTGGCTTTTTGTTCTATAGTTATTCATCTTTGTTTATATGAAAATGCTGAGTTTTGGGTCCATCTGTCTGAGTATAGCAATCACAAGTTATATAGATATGCCCACACTAGGCGGTATGCCACAAGGGGTATGCACCGGACGACAGTCCATCTCTTGTTAACTTTGAATTTACTCGTCCAGCTAAGGGTTATAAGTTTGATTCTATTATTGCTCGTTCTATGAACAGGATGTTTATTATGTATATTTTGATGAAGAAGGTTGCCACGTGTTTCTGGTGCTGCTTAATGGCGACCTGCGTAAAGCACCGTCTGTAAGTGACCACTTCTGAATCCAGACTTCAATCACCTACAAACCATTCGATCTAACTGCCCTGGCTGGAGTCTGGATTTGAGTGCACGTGGTCTGGCGTAGAAGTCTTTTGACCTCCCGAAAAGCAATATCTGCATGGTGTGCTGGCATTACCACTTCAATAACGACGACAAAAAACAACATTCAATTTAATTTAATATATGAATCCTATATAGTTCCGATGAGGTCACTATATATGTTTCACCACCAAAGGAGGTTCAGTTTTGAATGTGAGATCGGTTAAAATTAATATTATATACAAGTAATTGGGCAGTTTTCTTGGAGCACATTGCATATATTCAGACGTCTCTGTATGGTTGTGTGGGGAGGGTGTGATGCTCGCGTGCTGAAATATCATTTGGACTTAATATCTATGCATACATCTAGATCACGCACGAATCTCTACTGTATGTGGCTATACCCGCAGATGTCATATTCGATCCGTTCAAATTAAACCCTGGAAAATTTTGTTCCTCCGTGATGTTCTGACGAGAAATTTATAACATTGAACAGACAACGCATGGAATATATTTCAGTATCAATACATGTTCCTTACTAATCCATTTCACAGCAGGGGGTGGTCCAAATTCGAGATTACATGATGTTTGTTAATTTTGTGAGCTGACACCGTAATAAATATTGAATTGATTACCCGGAAACAAATCCATGATTGTATATAAGCGACACAAAGCAAGATCGGTTACCGAAGTCACGCAAATCATGCAAGCTGGGACCTTCGCCTATACTGTGAAATACATTATTAAGAAACAGTTATTAACTATAAGAAATATATTACCTGCATTGTATTTTCAATGTTATAAACTTCCCTGTCAGGTCTTCAAAAAGTTCATATAGATTTTGAATTGGTGGAGTATATGATCTCTCTCTCTCTATATATAAGGACATAGCCAGTGTATAGTTTCTGCATCAAAATAAAATAGAGTTACATGTAGCTGCAAATTTTGTGAATTTAGTGGCTGTTGTGAATTTCAATCATTATATCCGTTCAGAATGACTAACTAAACATCATAATCAGCATACACAATCGCCATGGAGGCACGCGCATCGGAATTACAGATGATCATCGCGATTTAACGAGATACCCACCATACTTATCGATACATCACTCATCGATCGTATGTAATTGATAGTGCTTACTTCTCAATTAGTAGTTTGAATTATCTCAGCGATCCTTGGAATATAATTAAGTTTTATAAATCATCAGCATCGAATAGTTCACACACGGGTCATATCCCCTATAACTCCATCGGGGTGATGTACACGCATATCAAAGCGAATTTCTCCATTATTCTGCAGCTATAATGTCCAGCGATAACTTTATCATTCCAGAACATGAAGCAAAAAGACTTGGTATCCAAAAAATAGTGAATATACTGTGCCAATGCATTCTCTTATATATGCGAGTCGACCATAGGTCGCCTCGCATATATAAGAGAATGCATTGACCTAACAATTTTTTACAATTTTAATAATATTTTCTTGTATTCTTTAACAATTTTATAATTTCACCCATACAGAGCCCCAGACAAACATGTACAGACGACACTCTTCTATATGCTTCTATATATGTGTGGGGCTCCCTGCAGGGTAATGGATGTTTTTTATTTTATGTCCTAAAAATTGTAAAAAACATTTATTTAAAAAAAATGATAAAAAATTGTTAGGCCAATGAATTCTCTTATATATGCGAGGCGACCTATGGTCGACTCGCATATATACGAGAATGCATTGGCACAGGGTGTGCTGAGAAAACACGAGGTGAATACACTGGCCCCTACTATATCTCAATTCATAAGCAAACCAAAAGGACGTTCAGCAGAAATAAAAAGAAGGCCACTTCGAAAATTACAAAATTGACATCATTAATGATGAAAAATATTCGGTTGCGAACAAATTTAGGACATACCGTTAAAGGTACTCAATCCGATCTGACGCTCCTATATAAATTACTATTTCTTTGGCTTCAGGGGTAAACAATATTTGATTCGAGTCGAGGAACCCGCCCAACAAAGCTCAGAGTGATCAGATATCGATTTTGTTTTATAAATCTGCAGTAATAAGTGGCCCAGAAACATGCACTTGGCCAAACGTGGTCCTCGACTCGAATCAAATATGTTTTACCCCTGAAGCCAAAGAAATAGTAATTTAGGAGCGTCTGATCGGATTGAGTACCTTTAATGTGTAGACAAACAGAAATTCGAACAAGAGCTATACCTATATAAATATCGTAAAGAATATCGAAACAAGAGTACTGTTCTTTAAGCTAAGAATTAGTAATCATTGTTTGGAAAATGAAAAGGTCGGTATAAACATCCAAACGTACCACCCGATGAATGAGCATGCAGAAAATGTAATTTTGAAGAAAAAAAAAACAACAACATTTCTTGTTCACTGCAATGCATATAATAGACGCTGCACCTGAGTCTCTTTATTGAGATATTGAATAGCGAAATATACTTAATCTGGGTTCACGATTACATAGCGATCGCTATTCAATCAGAGTAGCACGTGTCACGAGAGGTTGGGTTTAGTAGGTTACTATTGATAAAATAACGGAGTTATTTGAAAAAAAGTGTTTTTAAAGAGCGGTTGGAAATTTCCTAAACCTTAGGGGGATGTTAAGCGGGAAATTTCTACACATGGAACATTAAGGTACCAGTTTCCCGAAATCTGGTTCAATTAAGGGGTGCAGTTGTAAAGTCGTAAGTGGACACCCCATCCCAATGGAGATCCCCTATCGACGTCCCTGCAAGTTGTACTGCGATATACATAATCAAATAGGTATGTTTGAACTATTAACTAACTCTTGGTAGGACTCCCGCACTTATGTTTCGGTCCTTGTCATTCTGTTACACATCAAACTTCCTTTATCTCGCTCCCTCGACGGCGACACGGTGCACACCGCGGGTGACATGCCTGTTCGATGGATAGCTGTGACCTTCACCCCGGGAGACATGCCTGTATGCTGAGAACTAATGCATGTTATGTTTTGTTAGTGTCAGATAACTCGTAACAACTCCTAATTGTCCAGCAGAGGGCGACAATCTGAGAATATTTGTGGTGCGATCACGTTTTACCAATTACAGCAATCACAGACTCTCACCATTCATACACAATACAATATTAACCATTTAAATACAACAATCACAGACTCTCACCATTCATACACAATACAATATTAACCATTTAAATATAACAATCTCAAACAGTCATCATACATACACAATACAATATTAACCATCAAAATACAACAATCTCGACGGTCACCATACATACACAATACATGAACCATCCAAATACAACAATCTCGACGGTCACCATACATACACAATACATGAACCATCCAAATACAACAATCTCGACTGTCACCATACATACACAATACAATATTAACCATTTAAATACAACAATCTCGACGGTCACCATACATACACAATGCAATATTAACCATTTAAATACAACAATCTCAAACAGTCACCATACATACGCAATACAATATTAACCGTCAAAATACAACAATCTCGACGGTCACCATACATACACAATACATGAACCATCCAAATACAACACTATCGACTGTCACCATACATACACAATACAATATTAACCATTTAAATACAACAATCTCGACGGTCACCATACATACACAATGCAATATTAACCATTTAAATACAACAATCTCAAACAGTCACCATACATACGCAATACAATATTAACCGTCTAAATACAACAATCTCGACGGTCACCATACATACACAATACATGAACCATCTAAAGACAACAATCTCGACTGTCACCATACATACGCAATACAATATTAACCATTTAAATACAACAATCTCAAACAGTCACCATACATACGCAATACAATATTAACCGTCTAAATACAACAATCTCGACGGTCACCATACATACACAATACATGAACCATCTAAAGACAACAATCTCAAACAGTCACCATACATACGCAATACAATATTAACCGTCTAAATACAACAATCTCGACGGTCACCATACATACACAATACATGAACCATCTAAAGACAACAATCTCGACTGTCACCATACATACACAATACAATATTAACCATTTAAATACAACAATATCAAACAGTCACCATACATACGCAATACAATATTAACCGTCTAAATACAACAATCTCGACTGTCACCATACATACACAATACATGAACCATTCAAATACAACAATCTCGACTGTCACCATACATACACAATATAATATTAACAATTTAAATACAACAATGGCTGCGGACACACGTATCACAGTAGCGATGGCATAGTAGGTGTGACAATTAATTATGGTGCAATTTTGGTGACAATTGGTCGTCATATTTATGTGCCATAGCGAGCAATGTCGCCCGCCGCACATTCACACAATGAGTCTCTTCCAAGCTCTATCAGCGTCGAGATCGACATCTCAATGATTTATCTAACCGAATGTCTTGTCGCTGTTGATCTTTACTCAACACGCAATGTTATATTTTAATGCTAACACACAAGTCCACTTGATAACTTAATGAATACCTCGTTTCTGTCAACAGTCATGATTGTTCTTACTAAGAACAAATAACCGGTGTAATTTCTCAGCATATATAAAAGTGGGTCAAACATTGCGATCATGCAGTTATAATTGTTATGTCGCTTTGTTTATTCTATATACTTTCTCTTATCTGCATCTCTTCCAACAATTCCGATACAGCTTCATCTGTCTGTTAGCCTTATTATGCGTAGAATTTAACGTCGCAAAATAAAACACGCAATTGGAACTGACTTAATACGCGTGAAAATAATATAAGTAGATAATCATGTATTCAGATCATATCAATAAAACATGTATTCAGATCATATCAAACACAATTCTGGACGATCGATCGTGCAATTTTATGTATCGTAGAGAATACAATGCGGCTAAACGTAATGAGTAGAGATCAGCCTTGGTGAAACGCAATGGGTTAATTGGTCAGTCGACTCACTGTGTGAATATGCGGCGGGCGACATGACTTCCTATGGCATATAAATTATGTTGGCCAATTGTCACCAAACTCCACCATAATTAATTGTCACACCTACTATGCCATCGCTACTGTGGTACGTGTGTCCGCAGCCAATCTCAAAAAGTCACCATACATATTACATGCATACGCAATATAATATTAACCATTTAAATACAACAATCTCAAAAAGTCACCATACATATTACATGTATACGCAATATAATATTAACAATTTATATACAACAATATCAAAAGTCATCATACATGCATACGCAATACAATATTAATCATTTAAATACAACAATATCAAAAGTCATCATACATGCGTACGCAATATACTATTAATCATTTAAATACAACAATATCAAAAGTCACCATACATGCATACGCAATATAATATTAACCATTTAAATACAGAAATATCAAAAGTCACCATACATGCATACGCAATATAATATTAGCAATTTAAATACAACAATATCAAAAGTCACCATACATGCAATACGCAATATATAATATTAACAATTTAAATACAACAATATCAAAAGTCACCATACATGCATACGAAATATAATATTAACCATTTAAATACAACACTCTCTACTCAAATAATCACGATATTTACGCAAAATAATATTTACCTTTTCTTTGCTAAATACCCTTTGATGAGTATTTCCCTTGTAGGAAATGTTAAGTTAAGAGCACGGTTTCATTGATAACGCGCGCATCAAATACACCACGGCGCATCCAGCATGCATCCGCGGAATTGAGTGCATTCTCTTATATATACGAGGCTCCATATTGGAGACTCCCATATGTAAGAGAATGCACCGGCACGTGATATTTAATGCTGCACCAGCATGGAAGGGTTAATACGGGCCGAATTCCATGGCCGATAAACAGAGGGCAGCGAAAGAAGGCGAGCAGGCGATATAGTTTACTATATATTTTGGAACTGCTGTCTGTCTGTGTGTGACTGTATGTGTGTTATAGACGCGAAATCTGCTCGACCGATCCGACTCGAATTTGGTATGTAGGTCTACTTTGATACGGGGAACAACATGGGCGTGTCCAATTTCACGTGCGACCGTGTCCTTGACATTGACATCGCTCATATAGACTCATATAGGCATTCTGGACCAATCGAACAATAGTTTTTTTTGTCTCCTAATACTTTTCAACGACGCTGCATATCCTGCCCAGACGGAGGCGATCACAAAGAAATCCCTAAATAGCCAGGACAAAGTCGGGCACATGCGCTAGTTCTATGTATACATATAACGCAACTAATAACAACCAAAAGCTCACCACACACCATTCGGGGAACAATTTACGTGTGGGGTGCAAACGTTTCTTATTGTTTTAAGATAACCTTACGGTTTACAAATGCATGGTTCATGGTTTTATAGTGTATGGACCCAGATTATATCTGTTATGTGTGCAGTCATTGCGAATGAGAACGGAACGACTAACACACAAAGTACTTCAAACAATAAGCGGTGTATGTTTTTTTTAATCTGATAAATGAAATACAGGTCCGTTTATGAGACCGACGTATTCCACGGGTCACCGTATGCCAGGGGTTTAGTTTATCGAAACACTTTGTTACATAAATATTTAGATTGATGAATTTTCTGCGAGCGTGTGCGCTAATTTAGCGTATACTATAGTAGGCATACTGACCTAGATCATCAACATATTCCAAGACAAAAAATTTGGATGCAGCTTGGAATGATTCTGCATGGTATAGTATATGCACTTAAAGACACCTGTTGTACTTATAGATGAATTTTCTGCGAGCATGTGCGTTAATTTCGCGTGTATTATAGTGGGCACATGCACTGACCTATAGTGTAGATCATCACCATATGACCAAGATAAAAAATTTGGATGCAGCTTGAAATGATTCTGGTAATATATTGTACTTAAAGATACATAATCCGAAATAACGCTCATAAATTACTATTTCGGGGGTAAAATAACGCTCATAAATTACTATTTCTTTGGCGTCGGGGGTAAAAAAAAAAGATTCGAGTGGAGGAACCCACCCATCAACGTTCAGAGTTATGAGATATCGATTTTTTCAATTTCAATTCTTTAATCTCAATAAATCAATAATCATGATATATGAGATATATATACAAGATTCAAATACAAATATATGACAAAAGCACATTTAACAGGTACATAAATATATTTTATAGTATATGTAATATTAATGTTAATGCATACATTGAAGGCACATCCACCCAAAAACATGGTGGATGTGCCCGATACTATATATAAGACTATCTATTTATTTGATACTTTGATACTCGCGTCATTTACACAGGAATACTGTCATAGCGACATGCATATACATAAATGTTGACTTGAGACGATGGGGCACATGAGCCACAGATATAACTTTGAATTTGGAAAAAAAAAAAAAAAAAACGTATGGACAAAATCTGCATTGTATGTTTTAATCAGCATATAACTTGATTTTTGAAATCTGTTATTTTTCACCACCTGGAATATTTGGCGGCCTGGCAAATATTCGTCGAGCCGATCAACATGTACTCTCGATACGAAATTTCAACAAACGACCATTGTCGAACTTATTATCTAAACATCTCCCATCGAGGAATATGAATCCTTCAGCTCTTGTTTTATCTTTTCGTCCGAATTGTCGGCTAATTTATCCTGAACACTCCTCCGAAATCAATAGAAGACAACTCAAAGGTACACACCATACAGGTACACACCATACAGGTACACACCATACACGTACACACCATACACCATACAGGTACACACCATACAGGTACACACCATACAGGTACACACCATACAGGTCACACTTCCGCGAAATTGTGGCTACCAGGAAATTGAGTTTGTAAACACAAATGTTTATGTCACCATGCTCGAGAAAATCATTCTGTAAAATATTTCGGCATGTCGTGATGGCGAGGTATTTGCAAATCCAAATAGAAGAATGAGACAGAAGCCGAAAGGTATTATGTTAGCAGTTTTATTGCATTTCTAATCCTATACTTCATCGAACAAATTATAAAATAGAGTTATCAGAGTACCTGAAATTCAATTCAATTAAGTTTATTTTATCTTACGGATACAAGGTGGCAATTTTGTGTTTTTCAGACCCACCACCCCGGGAGCGTAAGTTTTTTCCACCCACAAACTGGGACACCCACCCGGGACCGTAATTTTTTCCACCCAGGTCTGGGACACCCACCCCCAAAAATTATGAAAATCTTGTAAATTCTACTAAATAATGTGTTGTTGGCAGGGTAAGGGTCTCTCATTGTGTCTGCACCGGAACTGAGAGAACGCTGATCAAGTACACCCACAAAAAATAAACAAACAAAGCACATGGCTGAAAAATATGCCAACAAAACCAGTGACAAAACCTTTAAAAACCCAAATATTTATGGTTATAAAGGTAAAATACCCACTTAAACAGAATAGTTGTGTCCCTTATTAGCAATAGGTTAAAATATGTGCATGTGTAAAGCAAAAACACCATCAATTTGATTAAATAAACATAGGCGAGTGGCGAGTAGCTCTCCTACAAAATGTCGAGGCGAGTAGTATCACAGCAGGAGTCCTGAGGAAGGGAGAGTACGGGAGGGGTTCAAGGGGCCTCCCCCGGAAAAATTTGAAAATTAGATGCTCTGACATTGATACTATACAATTTGTCCAACATCAGAATTTAAAAGCCTTCAAATAACGATTTTGTGTCAATAAGTGACAAAAATGCAATGCCACATTGCTAATAGTACACAAGCAAGTAAGTTGGTATATTTGAAATAAAGTTATCTGATATATTACGCACATTTGAAGCATGTGTATTCTGAGTTATCGACAGTATTTTATTGAACCACGTGGTCTCTGTTTGTTGTGCAGAAATTGTATTGCCGATGTGAATCGGAATCAGTTCGATTTTGAATTAATTCCTCGATATATTTTAGTAAATAGCGCATATAATAAAAAGAAAACCTTCGTGTTTTGAGTGAATACCGGAATTACCTCATTTGTGGTCACAGTGAGATACTGGAATCATCACTCGTGGCCACTCGTGATGATTCCAGTATATCACTGTGACCACTCATGAGATACTTCCGGTATTCACACACAACACGCAGGTATCCTATATGTATAATAAGTTAAAAAAAGCCATGATAAACTATGAGAAAAGATGAGAATGGATTTTTTTTCATTGCAATTTTTTTCCTCGACCAAAACCGGACCCACCCCATGGTTTCAACTGTTAAAGGGAGAAATTGTGGACAAAACATTTAAATATAGAGCCCCCCTCACTTGTATAAGGCGCATGCACTACTATATGAATCTGATTGTTTCAATTCATTTTGAAGCTGTAATTTGTCTTAGAAATGATTGTCCACACCTAAATATCGAAAGCATTTAGCGCGGTCATAAAAGTTACATACTGCAACAATGAGACATCCGCGAAGACACATCCGGGAATACATACATTATGCACAAAGACAACAGAAAACAGTTAATAAAAATAGAGTGCAAATACACTACATTTATTATATATGTTACTATTTAAAGGTACTCAACCCGATAAAACTCCTCTCAATTACTATTTCAATGGCTTCGGGGGTCAAAAATATTTGATTCGAGTCGAGGAAGTCACCCATCAAAGCTCAGATTTGTTAGATATCGATTTTAGAAATCTATTATTTTTCATTATCGGGAATACTATCTGGCCCAGAACTCAGTCAAAATTGCGTAAAAATTACCACTTGATTTTAGAGTTATTCATCCTTGTCTGTTTGAATAGATTTGGAGTACACATCCAGAGCAGATTACGGCAGTTATTGGTACTCATCTCGAGAACATAACAAATTTGAAAAATCAATATCTAATAACTCTGAGCTTTGTTTGATGGGTTCCTCGACTCGAATCAAATATTTTTTACCCCCAAAGCCAAAGAAATAGTAATATAGGACCCTCTGATCGGATTGTTGTTGTTGGAATCTGTTGAGATGGGGACCCTCTTTACGGGTTGAGTACCTTTAACTATTATATATTATTATACGGTATATAGCATATGTGCAACGTCAGACATTGTTGATTAATCCTTTCTTATCGAAGTTTCCGTTACCTGTTTACCGTCGTTCCGCATTTTTTTATTTGTCGTAATAGTTGGCATATATGCGGATAAAACAGTTTGTTCTATATTTACCTGTATTTACCGAAATTTACCACACGAAATGTATTGTTCTGAGATATCCCCATAGCTCCATTGACACATCCATATCAGCCTGGTATTTTACACCCAAAGGGCGTAATAATTAAAGATACTCAATCTGATTTAACACTCCTATATTACTATTTCTTTGGCTTCGAAAATATTTGATTCGAATCGAGGAAACCACCCATCAAATCAAAGCTCAGAGTGATCAGATATCGATTTTTGAAGTTAGTTATTTCAATTGTATGTGGCCTAGAAACACGCCGTCAAATGGATGGTCTCGGTCAAAATTGCGGATGATTGATTGATTGATTGATTGGGGTTTAACGACGTTTTAGAATCAAAGCCATATCACAACGATTGCGGATGTGGTAATACAGCCAAATTTCGTGAATACTCAAGTGATAATACAGCAATATTTCGTTGAACAAAATTATGCTAAATAACACGTTTTGGTAAATTTGATACGATGGCTAGCATTATTTTGTTGCAGTTAATCGATTTAATTTTGAAAAAAATGTTGTTGTTGTTGTTGTATCTTGATGATATGTGGACCCTCTGATCCGATTGAGTACCTTTAAATCGCAGGACCCCAGCAGTTGATCGTGGTCTGCACTTGTTTGGACCAACAAGGAGACATGCATATTCATGACAGGAAACTACTAAAGAGGATCCGCAGGTCGCTGGCCAATTATGCCATACCTCTCTGTGCATGTTATAGGGTAACCCGTGAGAAAATCAGCGGCGAGTCGGCTAAATATATCAATGCATCAACAAAGTGCAATGTGTACTGGGGACATGTTAGGGTCTATTCCCATTTGAGGACGCGCGTATATATCTGGGAACGGTTCCATTCGTTATTACGCTAGGCTATATGCTGAACTCAGTACCGACGTTGCATTGGCATGCAGGGCAAGTGAATGGAGTGACCTCGTAAATACCCTTAACCCTTTACCCAACAAAACGGCCAAAAACGCCCGAATAAAGCTTCAACAGCCTAAAATATATTCGGTCTGTCTCAATAACACCACATTGTATTCGTCAGTCAAGGTTACACTTGTGTAACTAAGTTTCGGAGTGACATCCGCAAGTTGGGAGTTTGGAACGATACCGGGAAGTTTTAAAAGGGATGTTAGCCCTCTCCTACAACCAACTGACACCCACTAAGGTTGGAACAAAACCAACTGATGGCCCTCT
Organism: Siphonodentalium dalli; assembly: GCA_032622095.1. Classification (NCBI taxonomy): domain Eukaryota; kingdom Metazoa; phylum Mollusca; class Scaphopoda; order Gadilida; family Siphonodentaliidae; genus Siphonodentalium; species Siphonodentalium dalli. Next base: position 192,705,854 of record CP136067.1, on the reverse strand, counting down.
CAGACTAACATTTTGACCAAAGGTAGACAAATATGATTCTAATGGTCTAAAAACAACAAACTGTCCACTAATGACGCCGAAGGGGTCACTCTCACCAAAAAAAGTGCTGAAGGGTACACAGGTTTTGAAAATGTGCTGAAGGGTACACAGGTTTTGAAAATGTGCTGAAGGGTACACAGGTTTTGAAATGTGATTACAAATGATGTTTAGTTTTCGTATCTGCCATGATTTCTGTTAGAGAATAATTGTTTACGTTCCAATGAACATTAAAATGAACTGAAACCAAACTGCTAATGGGCGCCAGACTTTCAGAAACACAGTTTAAGTAATGGTGTTATATAGTGCCGATCACAAGCCCTATGTACCCTTCAGCACCTTTTCAAATCCTGTGTACCCGTCAGCACTTTTTATGGTCAGAGTGACCCCTTCAGCACTAATTACTGCTTTGAAAATGGAACAATGAACACAATTTCAACCAAAATGTGCATGTTGCATACGTCGCATGCCCACTAAACATATATTGACAAATGCTCTTTATATTCGCAGGCTGTGGTGGTAGCTGCGTTCGGAGACGTTCCGTTTGAAACAAAAATAAGCTGTGATAAATGTCCATCCGGGCACTTTCTGAAGACATTCTGCGATGACGTCGCCGGAACTATGTGCGAACGGTGTCCGGATGGTTATTTCGCGCCGTCTGCTAACTTTGACAAGGAATGCCGGAAATGCACGGAATGTTCCGATGGCTATTTCGGGGCTACTCAGTGTTTCTATGACCATGACACGGTTTGTGAATCTTGTAGTGCTAATAGATTGACTCACACTGAGGCATTCCGCAGAAAATGTTCGTCACATAATCATGACCAGGAACTAATTTCTTCAGGGGATGGAGACAATTTACCGCAAATAGAAGTGACACATACTCAAACACGTCCACCTACAGAACCTATTGTAGTTTCACTTCCGGTGGAGGATGGTAGTGGTGAAATAATTGATCAAATCACATCGCCAGGACCAGGAGATGCAACTAAAACTGATTCTCCAGATTCAGAGGATGACGATTCGCCCCGAGAGGAAGGATTCATAGAGTTACCCCCAGTGGAAATATTCACAAAGCATCCACATTCGACTGTGAGCGCAACATCAGACGCAACTGGGACAACAGAGAGAGTTATCGATCTGCCAGTTGTGGAAATCCCAGATACCGCTATCAAAACAGACGATAAAAGCTCTGATGACTCAGACTCAACGACGGACTCACCCGAAGATTCCGACAGCGATGACATCACAACTGAGAGCATTGACGACATTCCTGTTGTAACGGACATACTTCCAGATATACCCGAAAGTACGGACAAACCTGATTTCATTGATGACGGTGTGGTCGATTTACCAGAATCTGTTGATGAAGGTGTAGTCGATTCATCAGACGGAACAGAACAGACTACTGTGGGAGCACAGAAGAGCACGAACGAAACAGTGGTTAAACTGCCGGATTCGCCCGGAACGGAAATATTCGTCGATTCAGACTCGGATAAATATAAAATCAATCCAAAAACTGACATTGTAGATTCTCATCCGTTGGAACCAAAATACGTCCTTCCGATTTCGACCGATCAAGGAATCCGAGAGTACGTGGAGGGTGAAATCATACTAGCTGCACCGAAAGAACCGTCTGAAAATACGTTTGGGATCCATCAGCGTAAGTGTCACCATTGTCTAATTTATCACAATTTGGCTCAAACATTCAGTGTATTCTATATGCATGTAGTTGTCACATCTTATTTATCATTGTAACCAGTTCGATTCTGGCAGCAATGACTTATATTAATTCGCTTGTTTGAAAAATTTCGCTCAGTATACTTGGAAATCTTTGTATACATAATTTACCTAAATTAGTTTTAACATATTTATTTGTCTAATTTTATAACACATGGTTTATAACACATACCATTTTATATATACAATGGGAATGGAGGACAAGTGGTGTAGCCTGTCTCACTCATGGGTAGTAGGGTACCACCTCTCGCATTTGTTATTGTACTGAAAAATAAATAAAGATTAATTGCAACGCAACATGACTAGCAAACAGTGAAACTAGTTAAACAGATATGCACAGCACTGGTCACCCCCAGTACACACCGAGTCAATCATGAGTTTGTATATGTATTTGTTGAAATTCGGCTTTGGCGCATATACGTAAATGGATGGCTGGTCTTATATCTAGACATATCCAAACAGCCCACACAACGTTCTGGTAAAATACGGATCAGAAAGACACACAAACATCGTATATAGCACATAGCAGAAGAAGTTATCCAAACTGTGTCACACAATTGAGAGAACAGGGTCGAAACTTGAAACAAATATGTCGCTGTGTATTATATCTAAAACTCTTAATTCTGGCATTCTTTCAGGACAAGAACAAACAGAAGACAACGAGGTGAGCATACATGCAGTACATGAGTATAAATTACATGTAGATTACATTTGAGAAGATGCAGGCCAAGTTCGATTTTGGTCATGGTCTGATGATTTTTGACTGAGTTATGCCCCCTCGTTTACTTAGAAGTCACAGTTTTTGGGTTGTCGGGATTATAACTTGAGCAATAAATCAACAAAATTTCTTGATATATGGTACGTGGTTAACAATTGATAAGACTCAGGTTAAATAAATTGTATCAGTTCAGTGATTTTTTTGCAGTCAAGGTCATTTTATTTCAAAGATTTTTGACAGAATTTGGCTTTCCTGTTTCAGAAACAAAGCCAACTCCCCCCAAAAAAACAGACTAATTTTTTATATAGTATCTACATAGTCACCACACCTCGCCGAATCATGCACAATTATTCAATCTCCCATATCCTAGCTGACTTTATCAGTTCGGTACGGTTGATTTTGGTACCGTAACATGATCTTGAACAGTTCATTTGGACATGCCGTACATATATAGTGTATCCCTTGCTCTCGTCGGACTGGGGACACCACTCCGAGTAACAGGAACGAAACGAGCAACAGGAACAGGTACCGAGTAAGAAGTTAGTAACACGCGGATTAACTACAAAGGAACAGACATATAAACCCAATTTTCTCACGTCCTTCGCCGCGAATCAATGCATATTATACATCGTTATTGAAAGCTTATAGCTTATCACTTACTTGAATATTTCAACATTTAAAACTGACAAAAATGAAAGGAGTATATTCTTCGTATAAAATCTTTTCGAAAATTACGCAATGTCACGGTCACATATTCATAGAACGCATTCTGTAGCTTGACCATTTAAATACTGTACATTGATATCGTGTTTCACTATACAGTATTACATGTTTGCCCCATTTGCAGGGTGTGAGTGACGGTACCATTGCAGCTGTGGTTTCGGTGTTGCTGATTGTCTCCCTTATTGCGATCGTCGGTGCCGTGATAATGTGCAGACGATACAAGAACAAGCGGAGATTTACACCACTCACGGTAAGTAGTCCGCGCTGTGGAGATTCACACCACTCGCAATAAGTAGTCCGTGCTATGGATATTTACACCACTCACAGTAAGTAGTCCGTGTTGTGGGGATTAACACCACTTGCAGTAAGTATAGTTGCGATGATGAAGATGCTATGAGAATAATTGGTACTTGTATATAGCAACTAGCAGATAAGCCCGCCACTGGCGGGATTGGTCCCATGGCTTTGGTCGATCCATTAATTTTTGTTTTTCAAGGTAACCCCGTACAGGCACGCCGACAAAAATATTCCCCGTCCCGAGTTGACCATACATAACAAATTTCACGTCGATGTCACCGCTGACGACCGAGATATCGCCCAAGGTAATTTGTGAAGGTCACCTCAGGCGGACAAACTGACCCGACGAAAATCTCACCCGTCCCTTGGAAGCCCTAACTACGAAATTTCGTCTCGATATCCCCAGTTTCCGAGACGGTCGATTGAGCCGTATTTATACTCGTGTATATAAATGATCTTTAACAACGACACCGCAGATACGAACGCTCTTTAATAATTAACCCATTAACCCATCAATTCCAACGCCTTTTACCCTTAGATAGCAAGTTTGGGCTCAATCGATCGAGCCGTTTTCGAGTCTATAAAGGATATACATACGGATATAAATTAATCAACAAATCGTGGAGTAAAGGTGAAGATCGTTCGATCTTTTAGACCATCCCGGGCGCTTCGCGCCCAAATACAATCCATTCCATTGTACATGTATACTGTTTATGAATACTTTCTTGAGAAAACATGTATTGCAGTAGTCATCTTTCAAATGGTTTCACCAACATAACAAAGCTTAAAGGTACTCAATCCGATCAGACGCTCCTAAATTACTATTTATTTGGCTTCGGGGGTAAACAATATTTGATTCGAGCGAGGAACCAACCCATCAAAGCTCAGATTGATTAGATATCGATGTTTGAAGTTTGCTGTTTCTTTTGTTTGTGGACCAGAACATGTCCAGAACCACGTGCTCAAACGGACAAATTGCGGTTGTAAGATGGATAACTCGAAAAATCAAGTGGTTACTCGACTAGAATCAACTATTTTTTACCCCCGAAGCCAAAGCAATAGTAATTTAGAAGCGTCTGATCGGATTGAGTACCGTTAAAACAATGTTAAATTAGATATGTTATGTTGTTGTAGCTGGATGTCTGGAACTTTTAATACATCTTTAAATAATATGATGTGTGCTTTCTTTTTCAGAAGGAGAATGGGTCGAATGGCAAAACGTCAAATGGGGTTTATGTAGATAAAGCAGTTGGAGGTGTGTATGAAGAATTAGATATTACTGCGCCGAATGAGAGGCGTGAGGCGGTGGAAGTGGTTCCGCCACCCGTAAAGGTCGAAGATTTGTATGCGAAAGTAATGAAACGACCAACGACTGAACCCGAACCGATCAAAGGTATTCGCGGTGGATCCTCGTCTCTCTCCGCCAGCGCTCGGGGATCTCCGCAATGCTTCGACTGCTTTATGTGTTCTGTGTCGTTTAATGTACCTTGGGTTCAGAAACGGTCAAATACATGTCATTTAAACCCATTGAATTCATTTTTAATCCTTCTTCAACATAATGTTTCAAGCTGAGCGGAGGCGACAAATCGTCTTCTTATAATTGGTCTCATATGTGACCCGCCATATCAAATCCAGTCGTAAGTCGGGATTTTTTTACCCTGTGCCAATGCATTCTCTTATATATGCGAGTCGACCATAGGTCGCCTCGCATATATAAGAGAATGCATCGGCCTAACAATTTTTTATCATTTTTTAAAATAAATGTTTCTTACAATTTTTAGGACATAAAATAAAAAACATCCATTACCCTGCAGGGAGCCCCACACATATATAGAAGCATATAGAAGAGTGTCGTCTGCTCATGGTTGTCTGGGGCTCTGTATGGGTGAAATTATAAATTTGTTAAAGAATACAAGAAAACATTATTAAAATTGTAAAAAATTGTTAGGCCAATGCATTCTCTTATATATGCGAGGCGACCTATATAAGAGAATGCATTGGCACAGGGTAAAAAAAAATCCCGACTTACGACTGGATTTGATATGGCGGGTCACAGATACTATAAGGGTTACCGCTTGAGTTATATAATATAATGGGGAATAATCACTGCATTGTATTAAAGACATAGTATGTACTTGTTCGGCTGCGTGAAACTAATAAGTTAGTATGAAAACTGGAGGCATATAACATTCTACCCACATCGCCGAAAATTTGAAGCAAATCAACCGTACCACTCCATTAAAAACATCGTCAGAACTACGCTCAATTGTACATATTTACTACTCGAATCGGGACGCATCATTCTATCGGCGATAAACTTACGAAAACGATTTCGCCATCGACAGTCACTGCATTTAATTCATATATAAGAATGACGTGCGTGTTGTCAATTTGGAAATACTATTTGTAAAAATTACTATACTTTGAGCAAGATTATTCTCCATTTCTATTTGATCACCATACCGGAGTGTTTCACATCACTTTATTGTGGGATATAATAATGGTAATTCGCACATTGAACTTGCTTGAACTTATATACCAGTCATAACGCGAAAAAATGAGAGTTACCGCGTAATAGCCGATTCCGACACAATATGTACTCGTCACGTAATGTCAAGCACGAATGAAAGGTCAAAAATCAAATTCATTGCATGACCGAGCAGTGTCACTGCAGGTCTGACTTCCGGTTATTGTTTCGTATCGTTGTTTGGTGCAAGTTCGCCAACATGATCTTGAGTGTTGTCGATGCGGGGGGGGGGGGGGTGAATCTTCGACTCCGGCTCTGAAGATGTTGATACTATATTTCGTGTGGTTCGTTCACTCGATTGGTAACACGATCTCTTTGGTATCAGATGGACTGAAGCCCGAGTATCATTAATCCGAATTAACGCTCGCAAAGTAATATTTCCTCAGCTTCGGGGGTAAAAAATATCTGATTCGAGTCGAGAAACTCACCCATCAAAGCTCAGAGTGATCAGATATCGATGTTTGAAATCTGTTATTTTTCACCACCGATAATTATTTTAAGTGGCCCAGTAAACAGTCGACCAGAAGACTTTCTCTGACCAAATTGCGGATGAAGATGAATAACTCTAAAATCAAGTGACTTTTTTGTGTCAGATATTTGACAAACCTGCAAAACTTCGTTGAACAAAATGTTGATAAATAACAGGTTTTGGGCAATTTTATACTATAGTTGACAGTGGTTAGTATTATTTTTGGGCAATTATTCGATTCCGATAACTGAAGCGGCATTTCCAAAAAAATTTGTTGTTGGAATCTGATGATATGGGGACCATCGAATCGGATTGAGTACCTTTAATACTGAAAATAAGAACAAAGTCAATTTGTGTTGGCGATAGTTGTTTGACAGACTTTTATTTTAATTCGCATAAACCCACTTCGAATGCATTGAGTCTCTTTAAATTGTCCCTTATTTCAGGTATAAAAACTTCCTTAGTTCACTCGCTTGGTTTGTTACCCGTTTCTGAACCTTGCTTCTCGAATAGTATGTATACTTATGCTTAAAACCACAATGTTTGAAAACATATACTAACAAAGCGTGCACCATGTTTGTCATTATAGTGGACCTCATAGTCTAATTCTATTCAGCGCTGTATCCTCCCATCCTCCATATAGTTATGCACATTCATATTATATATATATATATATCTGTATTGTCCTCCATTCACGGAGATATATATACAGACAGTTTAGGTTAACACAGTTTTAACGCGTGTATATACAAAGCATGTAGTTCACAATTATGAAAGCAATGAGAACAAAAAGACAATCTAATAAATCGCAATATTAAACGAACTGTATTAACCGAATGCTCTCTAGCGAGGCTCGAATCTAATTTAGTAGACGAGGTTAATAAATTTCGTGTAGAATTGCGACGAATTTGAGATCCATTTTATCACATGTATAATCACATTTTAGCAAGGAAAAACAATCTCGAAACGACTGGGTTTAACATACATTAATATTTATTTCCTTATCACAACCAAAGAGGTAATAAAGACAACTTCAAGAACAAATATAGTTCCATTTCAAATGGGTCTTCTCATGTTGACAAAATTGTGCAACCACCCTTATCACCCATATTATCTAACAGTCAACAATAAATAACCTAACACAAATCAAATATCATAATTATATCCTAATTAACATAATAATGTTCCAGCATTGGCATCGACATCATTGTGCTGAGCTGTTACGTCACTGCGCGTGTCGATAATACACGTGTGCCTTACTAACAACTATGAGGCCGGGTTTAGGGGCTAATTATGTGATAAATATATATATATAATATACAAGTCTATGATGTAACTTGTAATGCTTGCAACTCATCCGCTTAAAATACAGAGCATAGCACAGAACTAAGATATAAGGTATAGCCTACACATAGCAGCGTAGCTATATATATATATATATATATTGCACAGTGTGTGGGTAGTAGTACCAGGGATTAACGTTTTCTGGGCATTCCCTGGATTCCGGACTTTCAAACATTTTCAGGGATATAATTTCAACTATATCGTCTTACAAGTCTTGCAAGTTGTCAGTGTGTTATATATAACACTTTCATGACGGGAGCTTCGCTGGTGCAGCATTAAAAATTATTTGCTACTGCATTCTCTGATACATGCTGGTCTCCCATCGGGAGCATTGCATATATATAAGAGAATGCACTAGCTGGCTTACAAGGTCATTGTAAATAGTGTTAGACCAATGGGTGACTCGTATATATAAGAGAATGCATTGGCACAGGGTTTCTGCAAAATTTCAGGAAGCTCCACTCATGGTAGAAATAATAGGTGGCGGGGAGGGAGGGTATCAGAGATCCTGAGAGCCTCTTAAAGATCTACCCACCCTGTCCGAGTTAACACCACCCGCCCCAGAATTACTACTTCTTCGGGTGGCAAATATTTGATTTGAATCGAGGAACCCACATTTAAACGCACAGAGTTACTATATTTTTATTTTGGAAATTTCTTCACCTCTAATTCCATATATGGTGATGCCTGGTTCAATTTGGAATTCCCCAGCACGTGTTTAAAAAAAAATGTAATATGGCATGGCATCTTTACTCTAATTTTTTTTTTTGGTTTGGCAAAACTGTATGGATTTGATGATGTTATAGTATCGGGGGGGGGGGGGGGACACAACTGACATGCAGTGTAACAGGTGTTAAATGTGGCATCATACAAGTTTGATGGTTCAATTATTTTACACAGCTGTGGAAGTTCATAAGAAAAAAAGAAAGAAAATTTGATGTGTAACATGATTTTCGTATATTCAGTACAGGCCAACTGAATTTTGTCATCTGTCCTTTAAAGACATGCAATACACTGTATTTTGCAATTAATATAAGTTGCAGTAGTCATCTTTCAAATGGTTTCATCAACAGAAAAGTTTAAAACAATGTTAAATTAGCTTTGTTATTTTATTATAACTGGATGTCTGGAAATTTGAATACATCTTTAAATCATATGATGATATGATGTGTGCACTGTATTTTGAAATTAACACAACTAATTCATATTTTAAATATTTATCAGTTATATCATAGATGTAGCTATCGGGTCGAAGAAGTTTATTTACTTACATTCACTCTGTCCCGAGATCTATTTTGGGTTAACATGGTAACTTTTGGTAAAAATAAATTGTTAAAGTTGGTGTATACATACGAAGGGGCATAACTCAATGTCTAATGGTACAAACAAACGCCGACAATTTCTGTATCAAATACAAATTATTTCATGGGGCTATAATGCCAAGGGTTATGGGTCCTATAATACCAAGGGCAATGAAGGGCAATGGGTCAGCATAGCTTTGAAGTAAGTACAGACCGTCCCAACAACAGAGGAATATTGCATGACATTGATTCGGCCTTTATCCAATGTGAACTTTAACCCTTTACCCAACAAACCGGTCAAAACCGGCCAAATAAAGCTTCAACAGCCTAAAATATCTTCGGTCTGTCTCAATAGAACCATACAAATATGGATATCATTGGAACCGGCTCCTTGACCACATTGTGATAGTTACAGTTATGCCCTGTGCCAATGCATTCTCTTATATATGCGAGTCGACCATAGGTCGCCTCGCATATATAAGAGAATGCATTGGCCTAAAAAAAATCGTTTTTTTAACACTTTTTACAATTTTTTCTTACATTCTTTAACAATTTTATAATTTTTGATGTGTTAAGCCAATGCATTCTCTTATATATGCGAGTCGACCATAGGTCGCCTCGCATATATAAGAGAATGCATTGGCACAGGGGCCTTCTGTTGGGTAAAGGGTTAAATACGAACAAAAAGGGGGGAAATTCAAAGAGAGATAACTTTTAATTTTGCCTATCATTTCGTTGTCTAAAACAATTCACACCACATACTAGTAGATACAAATTTCTGGAAAAACATTGAAACAAACCTGTCAGAGTACACTTGAGTACAGCGACACATTCTAAGAAATTTCAATCCAAAATTATTTCGACAGGGAATGAAGTAATATGACATTGCCGGATAAGGTAAAATGACACTAAAGGAATTCGCCAGATGACTAGAAATAATAAATATCAAGATGTTAGAACCCCACCGTATTAGCATATATCGCCTATAAACATATTTGCTTCTCAATGTGTCAAGATGTACTTATTACAATATTTGCCAGAAAATATGTGCAAAGTGTTACAAGTAATGCTTTCTTCTGTTTTAATACAAAGAATAGAATGTAGAGCGACTTGACGGCAGCCATTGCTGCTGCAAATAAGTTAATGAGTTCAAAACCAGCGCGCCGTGTCTGACCACAATCTATACGTTGGTTGTATTTTAGAGTTATCTTTCGTTGAGTTGTTACAGGAAGAATTTACAAACGATACTTTAAAGGTACTCAATCCGATAAAACTCATCTCAATTACTATTTCAATGGCTTCGGGGGTCAAAAATATTTGATTCGAGTCGAGGAAGTCACCCATCAAAGCTCAGATTTGTTAGATATCGATTTTAGAAATCTATTATTTTTCATTATCGGGAATTCTTTCTGGCCCAGTACGTAGTCAAAATTGCGTGATTATTACCACTTGATTTTAGAGTTATCCATCCTTGTCTGTTTGAATAGAGTTTTGGTGTAATCATCTCGAGCAGGTTTCAAAATTGACGGCAATTATTAGTACTCATCTCGAGAAATTAACAAATTTAAAAAATCAATATCTAATAACTCTGAGCTTTGTTTGATGGGTTCCTCGACTCGAATCAAATATTTTTTACCCCCAAAGCCAAAGATATAGTAATATAGGACCCTCTGATCGGATTGTTGTTGTTGGAATCTGTTGAGATGGGGACCCTCTACGGATTGAGTACCTTTAAACGTGCGGAATGATGATTATTGATGATGGAAGTAAGAACAAAGTTCGTCTAGTTTTCCACGTTCTTCTTGGTAATAATTGTTTAAAGGTACTCAATCCGATCAGACGCTCCTAAATTACTATTTCTTTGGCTTCGAGGTAAAGCTCAGAGTGATCAGATATCGATTTTTGAAGTTTGTTATTTCTCGAGATATGTAGTAATAAGTGGCACAGAAACACGTGGTCAAATGGGCGGTCTTGCGGATGAAGATGGATAACTCTAAAATCAAGTGGCAATAATAACCACTTGATTTTAGAGTTATCCATCTTCATCCGCAAGACCGCCCGTTTGACCACGTGTTTCTGGGTCACGTATTACTGCAGATCTCGAGAAATAACAAACTTCAAAAATCGATATCTGATCACTCTGAGCTTTGATGGGTGGATTCCTCGACTCAAATCAAATATATTTTACATCCGAAGCCAAAAGAAGTAGTAGTTTAGGAGCGTCTGATCGGATTGAGTACCTTCAATTGTTTTTCAAAGCACGACTGTGAACGCATAGAGGCAATTAAAGGTACTCAATCCGTTTAAGCGCCCCTAAATTACTATTTCTTTGGCTTCGGGAGTAAAAAATATTTGATTCGAGTCGAGGAACCCACCCTTCAAAGCTCAGAGTGATCAGATATCTATTTTTGAAATGTGTTAATTTTTAGAGATGTGGGCCACTTCCACGTCTCAAACGGGCAAATTAGGGACAAATTATTATTGTTAATAATAACCACTTGATTTTAGAGTTATCCATCTTACACCCGCAATTTGTCCCTAATTTGTCCGTTTGAGACGTAGAGGTGGCCCACATCTTCAAAAATTGATATCTGATCACTCTGAGCTTTGAAGGGTGGGTTCCTCGACTTAAATCAAATATTTTTTACCCACAAAGCCAAAGAAATAGTAATTTAAGAGAGTCTAATCGGATTGAGTACTTTTAAAAACGACTAACATAACCATAATTTTTCAGATATTTATGAATCGTGCGAAGATATCAAATATATCGACGAAACGGACGATGAAAGCACTAAAGAACAGGACAAAGTCTCGGGAAGTCTCGAAGGTCCGACAACTGTCGAGACTTCATTTTCTGACCCAGATACTGCGGATCTGAATAGCAGCAAAGGGAATACTTCATTTCACACCGACGATGGCGGAAGTCTACGAGGGCGCATGCTCGGGGATGAAATCGGAAGTGTCGGGAATCAAACTACAGCGTCGTCGTCGACTGACGATGGGAGTATGGAGGAGCGAACGCCTATGCTACAGAATAGACAAACGGTGCCGGTGTGACAGGAGACACTCGTAAATTTGAGCGAAGACTATTATGTGGAAGTCACGTGATCTGTGATAGTCACGTGTTTGTGTGATATAATAAGAGTTGGTCTCGGTTTAAACTTCTCTGTGAGATTGTATAAATTTAATTAAATTCGATAAAACATGACGACATTCGTGTAAATAACCAGATAGCTAGAACACAACGCGCATTTTAATCTAGAATTATTTTCGAATGAGTTTCGGACCGCGCAAGGATATATTAGCGTGAAATGGTTGTGGCTATGCGCCGTCCGCAACGAGTTCGCAACGAGCCACTGTTATTCGGTATGGACTATTGTTAAATAAAGATATGTGGAGGGATCCATACTAATTTTTACGAAAATTGTTTGTTGTTAAATCGGACAGTGCTCGCGATTAATGAGTTTGTGATTCGGTGTGTAATGACAGTAGCACATGCACCGAGATTATTCCTTCATTAGGGCGTTGCAATGGCAGGAATTATGATTTACACGATTGATACTGTCTTGTCAAATATTTGAAGTTGCAGAATAACTGAAGAAACTACACATATCTCACTGTCCGTGATGAAACTATGGTGCGCATGCGCAATGCACTTTATATGCAGTTTTCGTTCATATCCCAGAACACAATAAGCTAGCTGCCTGCCAAAAGGGCGAATTGACTGTCTTTTGAACGAAAAATTGCCTGAAAATGCCATTAAATGTTACTATATCGTGTGAAAGTATACCCAAAAGGCACGAGTATACAGTATATAATTAGCGATGAGTTTGTTAAAGTGGCGCTGTCGTTTTTAATTTTGTTTCTTCCCCTTGCCTAAAGGGGTTGAATATCGCTTGTCGATAAAATTCGTGACCATTGTTTTATTTATAAATATAAATATAAATTCGCTGTGTGAGTATACATCGTTCTGGACAATTCTTCCGTGCTTGTAATCACATGTCCCTGGGGAAAATACTTAAATACCAATATATAGATTATAGCACTGGCATAGTCTATATTGGTATTTTAGTATTTTCCCCAGAGACCTGTGGTCCTGCGCATGTCGTGAGACTATATTGAATTAATTAAGAAAAGTATTGCCTGAATGTATTCATACTTAGTCTATATATGAATGGGTGTGACTGTGATGCTGTATGAATGATCATCATATTTGTATAATTATATCGACGTGATTGGAATCGCTCCAGTGGGACGAATTGTTTAGTTCCACGGGAAAATGCATGGGTGATGCGAACTATTAAAGGTACTCAATCCGATTAACACCACTAAATTACTATTTCTTTGGATTCGGTGGTAAAAAATATTTGATTCGAGCCGAGGAACCTACCCATAAAGTTCAGAGAGATCAGATATCGATTTTTGAAGTTTGTTATTTCAATTGTTTGTGGCCCAGAAACACGCCGTCATACGGATGGTCTCGGTTAAAATTGCGGATGAGGATGGATAACTCTAAAAACAAGTGGTACTACGGCCAAATTTCGTGAATACTCAAGTGATAATACGGCCATATTTCGTTGAACACAATGTTGACAAATAACACATTTTGGGGAATTTTATACCATAATTGGCATTATTTTGTTGCAATTAATCGATTCTGATAACTAAAGCGTATTTTGAAGAAATGTTGTTGTTGTTTTATCTTGATGATATGGGGACCCTCTGATCGTGTTGAGTACCTTTAAAGATAATGTATCCCTTCCGGCCCACAAGTACAACAAGAACATGTTTTATTTGTATAAAACGCGATTGCAAGATTACAAACCCCTTTTTTGAAATAAAATAGAAACACAATCAAAGGTTTGGTATATTATTTTTCTATAAAGGCATTATAATGTGCAACCGAGGGAAATCAGTTTGTTCAAAAGACATTTGCCTTGATACAGGGTGCTGACAAGATAGAGTTCTCCCTCTTGCTACGTTCCGAACTTTTTCGCAAGTCGCCTGTTCTAAAAATTTGCACATTTTTTAACGTCCTGATTCAAGGTACGTATCATTTGTAAAACATCTAAATAATATTGACATTAATTGATAGAAGCTTTTCTGGACCTCAATTAATATCGTCGGGGTGACCTCTCGATGTGCGAAATTAAATGTTTCCGAATATCGATAAAAAACATGGCCGGCGGCAGCCATCTTGGATTTTATTCTTTCCAAGACTAAATCTTTTGGCACACCCCACAGCTCACATCCCTGATCAAATCATCAACTGCATATATATCGCTGGGGCGACCTCTAGATGGCGGCCATCAACTTTTTCTGAAATTTATAAGATGGATTATACTATTTGCATGACTAATCCCCAGAGTCGTTATTTCGTGAGAAACTCCGGATTCTTGATTACAGATTACACTGCATACGCTACATGGTTCCCAAAACGAACAGACCATAGTATACTCATACATTGTGGTTGTTGTGTAAACGAACAGACCGCAATCGTTATTATCGGATTCTGAATCTAATTCCGATTACGGAATCAAATATTCATAATGTAAACAAACCGAGATTACCCCCCCCCCTCGCAGTTTCAAAACCCCAAAAACATAAGAAACCGCCCTTTAGATACAAAATTATTGCAGAATATAAACGATCCATATCAAATTAATTAAATTTGTGCTGTCAAGTGTAAACTGGCAGAATGTTACTGAAATTAGCCATTATTGACAGTAACGCTGGGGGAGCACTTCGGTTGATGGCGAAGCTTGTAATTTTCATTGTCAATTTCATGATATTCGTTTCATAATCCCATCCATTAATATCGCCCCTACGCATGTTGATTTCAACTATAATACTCGACGAGAAAGAAATGCACGACCTTCACCAAAAAGTTGGGACAAACATGAACATTATAAATATAATATTTAAATGAATACCAGTGTCCAATACATTCAGTGACGTTTGACGCTGGAAGAACATTAAACCTAGTACCGGCGACCATGTGGATTTCAAAATCTGACCTAGAATTCTTGTCATCACGGTTTAGCCCCGCCCCATAATCTGTTTCGGATTTTGAATCTGGATTCTCTCCCGAAATACGACTCAGGATATATATAATTCCAGGAAGAGATTCACTATATTTAAGACATTCAAACCCTTCTCGTGATTGGTCAAGCGACAAACATACATAGGTCGAGGCAAAAGCCAAGCTGCAAAACAGAGTACAGTCCCCTCGCTACGCGATGTCTGAACGCTGCCGGCATGTGTTACGAGTTCAGTCCCCTGGCTAAGCGATGTCTGAACGCTGCCGGCATGTGTATTTTCTTAATTAAATCTAACATTTTTTATTGAAGTGTTTTGTCAGTTACAATCATTCTGGCTTGATCTAGACAATTTTCAAATGAATATGGACAGTTCAGTTTCTCAGAATAACGCAGAATGAATTGTTAACTACAAAAGTCTCAATAGATAAACGTGACGTTTCTTCGCATTGCGTGTAGATGCGGGCAGCGGTAAGTCCTGCATAGGGGACTGAAGTCTGCATGTAGCTTGGGCTATAGCTAGCTATCTTCGCGTACACGCAGAGACATACACGTTATATCCGCATACATATACGTTAATTCCTCAACTGTGCCGATTTAGATTTTTCCATCTCCACAACGATCAAACTGAGTGGAAATGAAAACAGGACAATGAGTCAGTCTGTTCGAGGCATCATGCATAAATCATTAAAATTTCGCACTATTCGGGTTCCAGGAACCTCTGGAAAGTTTAATATTTTCAAAAGTGCAGCTTTGCTATTTGATCAGAGGGAACTTAAAGTCACGTGACTGTTTGCGCTCCAAAAGACACCTACTAATATTCGCCTTTGAATTGTTCCCGGTATCGAACTATAGGTCGACATATATAGCTGAGCTACATTTCTACGAGCATTATATGTCACAGAAAGACGAATTGAAGTAAAAAAATACAACTAAGAACACAATGTACGAATAATAAATATGATTGTAATTCAATTGAGTATATGTCACTAAAAACAAGCATTCTGATTGGCCGAGAGCGGCTAACTTTCGTTTTCGATTCACCGACATCTGCCGCTTCAGCGTGCATCAAATCTGAATGTAGCACGGTCAAATTTCATCGGCGCAGAACGAGTATCGAAACGAGTACACCCGCGCGTTGTTGTCTATAGATACCGTTCATCTGCCGCTTCAGCGTGCATCAAATCTGAATGTGGCACGGTACAATTTCATCGGCGCAGAATGGAGTAGCGAAACGAGCCAACCCGCCCCACAGGAAATGGTTACGGAGCAGTGTTCCGAGTAATGCAATGAACAAACCCACGATTTGTGCACGGTGACAACGGCGAAATGAAAGTCTCGATTCGTGTCATGAAAATGACTAAATTATACTTTTTATACAGTTTTTTGCAAATTCCTTGCTAGATTGAATTACAATGGAGATAAACGTACCCTGTTTCGTTGTACATTCTGGGATTCGAGCATGAAAACAGTTTGTGAACTCGCCGGCAAGCCGGCTCGTTCACAAACTGTTTTCATGCTCGAATCCCAGAATGTACAACGATACAGGGTACGTTTATCTCCTAAATCGAAGACCCCTGTCCAGAAACGCTTCTTTCAATTTATATTGATTTTATTTCGAATTTTCTGGTATAATATAAATACAATCGATTTGGGTTATTTTACTCTTCGTGTTCGTTCTCAACGTAGCATGCGGGATAACTCTATCTAAACATTCTAAAAATAGTAACGAAAACATGTCCCAATTAACTATCGCATTATATAAGAAAATATCGATAATAAATTCCATGTTAATTGATAGAAGCCAGACAGGTGTCTGCAACTCATATCTATTATTTTATACACATGGAACTATATAAAACGTATCTAGGAAGAGATAGACCATCTGTACTCATTTTTAAGATTATAATTCTATGGGCAGCTGATGGAGGTGATAGCGTTGGAATGTTACTGGTGACTTCTTAGGTGAAATTCTTAGATGAAAATATCATGGAATTCTTGCCTGGAGTTACTAAAACCGCGCATAATATGCCTTATATGGTTATATACATTCACAAAGCTGAACAAATAGCCTGGTAATTTTTTTTATCAAATTCTTTTATCAAATTCTTCATAACTTGCTATATATAATTATATTGCACACTTTTTATTGATCACTTTTAGGATTATGTGTCTTCTAATAATTTATCTCTTATTTAGAGATAAGCATGCCACACTTTGATTATTTGAATGCTAAGTTCGAGAAAAAGTTATAGAAGTGCATTACTATATGCTATATGAGTCATACATTACTCGTATTTAAATTCGCGCAGTACTAATTTTCGCTCAGTTTTAAATATCGCGCACTTTGAATTTGCGCACCATGATGCGCGAATTCAAAACGGGCAGAACTATTTTACAAAACGTCTCGTACCCGATGGCTGTTTCTGTGTTTAAAGGTACTCAATCCGATCAGACGCTCCTAAATTACAATTTCTTTGGCTTCGATGGTAAAAAATATTTTATTCGAGTCGAGGAACCTACCCATCAAAGCTCAGAGTGATCAGATATCGATTTTTGAAGTTTGTTATTTCAATTGTTTGTGGTCCGGTCTCGGTCTCGGTCAAAATTGCGGATGAAGATGGATCACTCTAAAACAAGTGGTAATACGGCCAAATTTCGTGAATACTCAAGTGATAATACGGCCATATTTCGCTGAACAATATGTTGATCAATAACACGTTTTGGGAAATTTGATACCATAGTTGGCAGTGGTTAGAATTATTTTGTTGCAATTTAAGGTACTCATTCCGATAAAACTCCTCTCAATTACTATTTCAATGGCTTTGGGTGTCAAAAATATTTGATTCGAGTCGAGGAAGTCACCCATCAAATCTCAGAATTGTTAGATATCGATTTTAGAAATCTATTATTTTTCATTATCGGGAATACTTTCTGGCCCAGAACTCAGTCAAAATTGCGTTATTATTACCTCTTGATTTTAGAGTTATCCATCCTTGTCTGTTTGAATTGTGTTTTGGTGTACACATCTCGCGCAGGTTACGAAACTAACGGCAATTATTAGTACTCATCTCGAGAAACTAACAAATTTCAAAAATCAATATCTAATAACTCTGAGCTTTGTTTGATGGGTTCCTCGACTCGAATCAAATATTTTTTACCCCCAAAGCCAAAGAAATAGTAATATAAGACCCTCTGATCGGATTGTTGTTGGAATCTGTTGAGATGGGGACCCTCTGTTCGGATTGAGTACCTTTAATCGATTCTGATAACTAAAGCGCATTTTGAAGAAATGTTGTTGTTGTATTTTGATGATATGGGGACCATCTGATCGGATTGAGTACCCTCAATCGTTCCACAAAGCAGATTATAAAACCACCAATATGTGCAGTGAGTAGAATGTAAATGTTCATATATGAGTATTTGTCGACACCAAGTCTTGTTTTGCTGAAATAAGCTATATATGGTACATGCAGTTAGGAATCATTGACAAGACATTTGCATATCATATAATATGTAAACTTATTTTTGTCGATTATGATTTACCATTTTACACATTCACACTTCATATTGACTGTTCATATAAAAATAATTCTCCAATGAATGCAGGTTTTGATAATATACAGTAATGTCCTAATTTAAGCCATATTTCCGACTAAATCCTGAAAAGTTACCCATAATTCTGCTGTGGTTAAAGGAGTCGATTAATTAGAGCATTACTGTATAATGGCTCATTGTCGTAATTAAACTTTTTATTTTGCCGGGGGATTCGCTAACCTCGAAGTCGAATTTAAAATCAAATTTAATTTTCGAGTCACTAATTATATTTGTTATAGTGCCTTAATATACGGGTTTAATAACAACCTATGACATAAAATATGATTAAAATACTATAATTCATCGCCATTTGGAACGTCTGTGTTAGTGTTCGGTATTCGACGGATTTCGGTATTCGAATATTCGGTTCGAATATCGAGCGAATATTCGAATAGTATTCGAATATTTAAATAAATTATAAAATTATATAGATAACATATTTTGGAACCAATTTATTATTTAATGAAATAGCATATTTATCCATGCACATGGTATACGCACAAAAGAGAGAAAAACAAAGTCTTTTGGCTTAATATCAAGAGTTTATCTGTTTATGAAGTTCAAGTAGTCAATGTTCCATGCATGGCGCGGCTTAAAGGTTCTTGTTCAATAAGTGTAACATTCGGACAGTCTGCGGCTTCAACCGGTTGCGTTTTTCAGTATAGAGATCAACCCTGCGGTAGAGGACGCGCGTTCAGACGATACACTGGTGGCCGGTATTCCGAGATAGAACTTAGCTAATTTGGCGACTTCGGGGTAAAGTGTCTCGTTTTCCTTCCACCAGACCATATGACCACATGCAAGCACGGTCTGGTTTACACCTAGCCAATAAAATTATTTCGACGTCATGACGCCAATCAAATCAGAACATTACAGTTACGTCATATTAATTAGTTTATGGTCAGTGGAAAAAAGACTATACTTTTAACAGACCCTCAGACTAATAACAAACCAGGAAACAATTACTCGAAGATTATTCTCGAATATTCGAATAGTCAAATAATTATTCGAATATTCGAATATTTATTTTTACAAGCGAATATTCGAACATTCGAATATTCGGACCGAACACTAGTCTGTGTCTCAGAAGGTGTCCATAGCGTAATAGAAAATAGCTGAAATCATAGAAACATTTCACTCGTTTTGCTCCCAGAATGCAACATAATGCAAACTAATATACAGAGTTATTACCCTTACATTGATAATAATGAACTTTGCAATCCAGTCCAGATGAAACTTCAGCACAGAAAATATGTCGGTACCTCAACAAAAACAACATGTTCACAGTTTATTACACCGGATAAGTTGATAATATATAGAATATACGCAGAGTGTTTCTGAATAACAAATTTAATCCACGAGTGGGATTGGCGATTTACACCACGAGCTTCGGCGAGTGGTGTAAAGCGCCAATCCCACGAGGGGATATAAATTTGTTATTCAGAAACACTATGCGTATTTTTGTTTATGCCACGATCTTTACAATGCGATGGATAAACACTTTTCCGTTCAAATTGTATGGAGAAAGTTTATCCACTCTGCGAAGTTTATGCCACGATCTTTACAATGCGATGGATAAACACTTTTCCGTTCAAATTGTATGGAGAAATTTAATCCACTCTGCAAAGTTTAATCAACAGTAGGCACGTTTAATGGACTGAGTGTGAGACGTTTGCATTCTATTAGTATAGTTCCTCCATATATAATACACTTCAGACCACTACGACGAACTCCCTACAATTATACCAGGCACATTTGCTAACGTGTGAACTTAAACTAAAACAGTTATGTGTTATAGAACAATTATTCAACATATGTAAATATGTGACGTCTGTTGACAAATCGCAGACGTGATTCTGATTTGGGGGTTGATTTGTACATTGTCGAGATTAACCCTTTACCCAACAGAAGGGCCCTGTGCCAATGCATTCTCGTATATATGCGAGTCGACCATAGGTCTCCTCGCAAATATAAGAGAATGCATTTGCTTAACACATATTAAAAATTATAAAATTGTTAAAGAATGTAAGAAAAAATGGTAAAAAGTGTTAAAAAAAAGATTTTTTTTAGGCCAATGCATTCTCTTATATATGCGAGGCGACCTATGGTCGACTCGCATATATAAGAGAATGCATTGGCACAGGGCATAACTGTAACTATCACAATGTGGTCGAGGAGCTGGTTCCAATGATATCCATATTTGTATGGTTCTATTGAGACAGACCGAAGATATTTTAGGCTGTTGAAGCTTTATTTGGCCGGTTTTGGCCGGTTTGTTGGGTAAAGGGTTAAGGGGTTGATCTGATTTGTACATTGTCGAGATTATGGGGGAGGGGTTGATCTGATTTGTACATTAAAATTGTACAGTGTTGAGATATAATATAGAGATATTTGTATATAAAATGTTTTAGGAGACACGCTTGTTGTTATACTCTTCTATCTGTCAGCCCTTCGTCTAAATGTATAAGATATACATGTATATAGCAGCACCGGGGTGTTATGGGGGGGGGGGATAAAACATCTTGTTGAAGATGCATAATCCGAATCAATGCTCCCAAATTACTATTTATTACATGATCCTACCCTTATTCCATTCAATAAACCCCTTCTATAAATTGTGATATTAAACGTTCGTTTAATAACAGGAAATAGTGCCAGATGACATTTGACTTCCGGTTTGTTGTCAGTTAACATTCCGTGCGCTACGTCTCAAAATACTATGGCTTCCAATATTTTCCGTTTGAAAAGTTATGCCACTAAATATACACCATTAAATACGCCAAAGTGTCTTTATTTATCTGGAACTATTTCTTTATGCGGACAAACAACGAATAGTTACGTGAAACGTCATCGCCTGCCTTATAGAAGCCGATGTTAGTTTCGCGTCCCATTTGTTGATTTAAGTATGTTTTGTCGATGTTTTGGATCACGTAATAAATAGAATCTCCAACTTGTCTCCAGTTTATAGCGGAAATTACAAAACTCGTCCAGTAAATTAGGTCTGGACCTCGCCAAAGCTCGGTCCAGACCTAATTTACTGGACTCGTTTTGTAAATTCCGCTATAAACTGGGGACTCGTTGTAGATCCTCTATTTATTTGGCTTCTGAGTGATCAGAGTGATCAGATATCGATTTTGGAAGTTTGTTATTTCTCGAGATGTGCATTGTTTTGTGGCCCAGAAAAACGGCGTCAAATGGACGATCTCGGACAAAATTTCAGATGAAGATGGTATAATAGGGTCACATTCCGTGATACTCAAGTGATAATACGGCCATATTTCTTTGAACAAAATGTTGAAAAATAACACGATTTGGGAAAATTGATACCAGTTGACAATGCGTCACCTGATATAGTCCAGGAGATATTGGTCGACCTCTGCACCCCCCCCCCCCCAGGACTTAACTTCACCCCACTAATTTTCTTCCTTAAGGTCTCCTCTAATGTTTTTCACTTGTTAACAAGAACAAAAAGTGGCCGCAGAGACTCCAGACAAGATGGCGTCCATCATGGCGGCCATTTTTTTAAAATGCACCAGGTCTCTTTGATCGCCATTATAGTAAAGATGATAGCAAATGCGGTCTGGTTTTTCGCTCGATTCGTTATGCTAATATACAACCCTTACAAATTAGCCAAAAATCCGACACCAGAATCCAATATGGCGGCCAAGATGGCCGCCGAAATGTTAAAATATGCTTTTTTTCTGACATGTTACCACGTTTCGTTTGTCTCTGTGGGAAAATGTTAGAATTTTTGCATCATGTTATACATTTAGCATATAGAGGAGTCATTTGCGAACACATGGGGACCATAATATGCATTCATTGTGGGATATTTTTGTCCGATATCACGTTTTCCCAAATGCCGGTATCATAGGTCAAGCCTAATCTCCGTTAATAACGCGATGTTATGTTTCGAATCAATGAATGTTGTTGCTATTATAACAACACCCATGCATATATATTTGCAGGAGATACTCGAGCTAGGATTCCTCTTATACCTGAGTTGAGGAATATTTATCCAAATCCAAGATGGCGGCCAAAATGGCCACCAG
This sequence comes from Siphonodentalium dalli, assembly GCA_032622095.1. NCBI lineage: Eukaryota > Metazoa > Mollusca > Scaphopoda > Gadilida > Siphonodentaliidae > Siphonodentalium > Siphonodentalium dalli. The sequence goes on along the minus strand of CP136067.1, from coordinate 192,683,012 downwards.
AAATAAAAAATCGCCGAAAATCGCTGATTTTAACATCAGTGAGCATTATTGTCATGACAACTCCACACCTGCTTGCTATTGTAAGTTGGGAACACTTAGGCGAAGAACTTTCCTTGTACCATATCCAAATAAGAGTCCCCCAAATCCAAAATGGCGCCCACAATGGCGGACAGATTTTGAAAAATCACCGAAATTCCCTCATATTCACATCATTGGGCATTATTGTGGAAATAATGAGGTGAAGTAATTACCTTACATCTCATGCAAGAAATTGTTTTCCAAATCGAAGATGGCGGCCAAAATGGCGACCGAAAGTTGAAAACAAGTCTACATTACTTTACTTTCTTACGATGGGCGTTATTGTTTCGCGATTTCTATCCACCATTACATGTTGATATGGAATTATGACATGAAGTATTCATTAGGGTTTGGCAATTGATACTCACAGCCAAGATCGCTGCTAAATTGGCGGCTAGAAATTGAAAAGAAATCGATATTTTCACATATTAATTTCAACTTTTTGTCATAATATCGGTATGTATGGACGAAACTGTACATAAACCATCTACTAGTTCAACTTAAAGGTATCAAAACGCATAACATAGCTCCTATCCTTCTGGAAAGATGAAACACCACAATTAATATCGCGATGTGGCATTTCGAAATCCAGTCTCCACTTAGCGCCGATAATGGCCGTAAGCGTAGGTACGCCGAATAGTTATATCAGAACAATTACTTGATAACAGATTCTGATATGCCACGTCACGTCCATAATTATCTAGACCAGCTTCCATTTCTTTGTCTGATAGATCTAGGTCGCTCACACCGACAAAGTATTCACCACTTCCTGGGAGTAGGGTCCCTCTAATCATAACGTTTCAAACAATTCATTTTCCGGTGTCTGGCTTACAGAAGGTCATCTCTATGTATGTGTCTCATACCCCATGGGATAACGACATGTACACCTGGCGAACCAGTTAGCTAGTCACTTCTCAATAGATGGTTCGTCAACTCACAATCTCAGCGAACGCATTGGCATATGTGGACAACTTTGACAGTGTTTCGAATGTTGCTAGCTGTCTCATCCCTTGGACAGATGTCTGTCTGCTAAGGAGAAGACCCTAGTGTACAGACCACCCACACTTCTTGACCATTATGCGAAGCAAACTGTGTGACGCCCCGCAGTTGTCTCGTTGAATATCTCCCAGCAGAGAAGAACAATGCTCGCGGTGCTAGTTTGTGGACATGCGCCATGTAATGTGTGTCGGTTTTATTTGGTGTGGTAAGATTGTATTTCCACATCCGTTTCGAAGCCTTTCTGATTCAACTACGTACACTTTTGTCTGGATAATAATATGCTAGCCTCCCTCAAAACAGTCGGATGGACTAAAGGATAATGTCTTTATAGCATGAATGTATGCGTGTTTTGTTATCCTCTCTCGGGGTTAGTGTCAGTATGTGGGCGGTATTATTCAAGAAAATGTCAGGAACTGTGGTGCATTTATTTCACTATGTATTTAAAGTACAATTTACAGTCTCGATGGCAATGGCTGTGGCCGTTGGGGAACGCGACCTTTATGATCATATAGCTTTATATATATATAACTTTAGAATATAGTAGTTAATGTCTCATGCAGGAAAATGGTCGCATTGGTGATGTTACCAAGAAATCACTTGGTGTACCAACGTTTGTTGAACTGAATGCAAGAGCTCATCAACGTAACATTCCTCTGGATGTTCTTCGCGTTGAACATTTCACCCTTTTGTTGATGGCATTTGTACTTTCTTGAACCATACCACCCAGCGTGAGTATGACATATCAACCAACTATCAAAGGTATCGCCTTTAAGACTACACCACAGTCTTGGTGGAGCTTATACAGCAGTAGCCAATGGCATACTCCTGGTCCAGTTGTTTAAGAACGGCTTCCAAACGGATGGGAACATACAATCTTAGCATACAAGGAAAGCAAAGCCACACATGAGATCCTGTCTGAATCCTGTCCAATTTCATTTCCACTATCATGACAACTACCCACAAACTAGCACCGTGTGTATTGTTATCATCTGCTTGAATATGTTCGGTGAGACGATTGCTGGACGCCAACAAGATTGTTCTTATGATCATGTTCAAGGAGTTTGGGTATATTATGCATTATGGTATTCTACGCCTTAGCAGAAATGCATCCGTCAAATGTCGGGCTTTCAACATTCGAAGCCATATACAGAAGTTGTCCGGGTACGTCAGTGCATTAGATGAGTATGTGAATTGATGAACCATATATTGAGAAGTGGCTCTTTGGGAAGATCACCAGGTATACACGTTGTTATCCCCATTAGGTCACCAAAGCTGACAATACGCAGATAGATAGGTCCTTCTGAAAGCTAGTATACGCATCGACCGAATACCTTTATAGTGTATCGCAAAAGATGACGCATATACCCCATATGTAGCATCTGAATTATACCATAAGATATACCACGAATGAAGCTCGCTAAGAATTCCAAGCTTTCGAAACCAACACGTGAGCTGGACACCGGCATATGTATTGTTTGAAACATTCCGATTAGTGGCACACTCCTACAAAGAAGAGTAGTGAACTGTTGTTGTGAGTGAGACAGATTAATCTGACGAAGAGACGGAAACGAGTCTAGATAATGCTGAATGTGGCAATTCAGAATAAGCTCAGGTACTGTTGTTTTGATTCTTGGAAGTCATAATATGACTATTCGGCGCACCTATATACGGTTACGGCCAGTATGAGCCCTTAGTGGAGAATGGATTTTGAAATGCCACATTGCGATTGTGGGTTTTCATCCTTCCAAAAGGCTACGACTTACATTGGAACTAATATATGGCTTATATTATGTACCGTTTCGTTTATACAAATCAATATTATGACAAAAAGTTGAAATTAGTATGTGATAATATCGGCTACTTTTCAATTTCTGCCCGCCAGTTGGCCACCATATGGACTGTGAGTATCACTTGCCAAACCCTAATGAATAATTCATACATATCAACATGTAATGGTGGGTAGAAATCGCGAAACAATAACGCCCATCCTAAGAAAGTAAAGGAATGTAGGCGTGTTTTCAAATTTCGGTCGCCATTTTGGCCGCCATCTTCGATTTGGAAAACCATTTCTTGCATGAGATGTAAGGTAATTACTTCACCTCAGTATGTCCAACTCAACTATACGCATGGATGGAGTTGTCTCGACAATAATGCCCAATGATGTGAATATGAGGGAATTTCGGTGATTTTTCAAAATCTGTCAGCCATTGTGGGCGCCATTTTGGATTTGGGGAACTTTTATTTGGATATGGTACAAGGAAAGTTCTTCGCCTAAGTGTTCCCAACTTACAATAGTAAGCAGGTGTGGAGTTGTCATGACAATAATGCTCACTGATGTTAAAATCAGCGATTTTCGGCGATTTTTTATTGCTGGTGGCCATTTTGGCCGCCATCTTGGATTTGGGTAAATATTCATCAACTCAGGTATAAGAGGAATCCTAGCTCGAGTATCTCCTGCAAATATGTATGCATGGGTGTTGTTATAATAGCAATAACATTCATTGATTCGAAACATAACATCGCGTTATTAACGGTGATTAGGCTTTGACCTATGATACCGGCATTTGGGAAAACGTGATATCGGACAAAAATATCCCGCAGTGAATGCATATTATGGTACCCATGTGTTCGCAAATGACTCCTCTATATGATAAATGTATAACATGATGCAAAATTACTAACATTTTCCCACAGAGACAAACGAAACGTGGTAACTTGTCAGAAAAATAGCATATTTTCACATTTCGGCGGCCATCTTGGCCGCCATATTGGATTCTGATGTCGGAGTTTTGGCTAATTTGTAAGGGTTGTATATTAGTATAACGAATCGAGCGGAAAACAAGACCGCATGTGCTATCATCTTTACTATAATGGCGATCAAAGAGACCTGGTGCATTAAAAAAAAATGGCCGCCATGATGGACGCCATCTTGTCTGGAGTCTCTGCGGCCACTTTTTTTTCTTGTTAACAAGTGAAAAAAATTAGAGGAGACCTTAAGGAAGAAAATTAGTGGGGTGAAGTTAAGTCCTGGGGGGGGGGGGTGCAGAGGTCGACCAATATCTCCTGGACTAATAACTATAATGTTGTAAATCCATTTTTCCATTTTCCGAGAAAATTGAGTTTGAAATTTTGGTAGGTCAGTTTCCGTATATAAACAGTTCTTACATATTGGAAAATGCGACAATATAATGGATCACATCGATATCCAATCTAATGGGGAATCTCGTGACCAGTTGTTCACGCGATTGCGAGTAAATGACGAAAACATGTTTGGAGATAGGACATTTTGCGTAAATAATCATTGTCGGGCTTCTGAATCATAATGTCGAAGGAGATACGACACTTTTGCATATTATATCTCCTCTGTATGAAATACTGTCTAATGTTATAATACTGTTTGGCTTTTAATGTTGCATTCATGTTTCCAGTCCTCAGGTTACAACAAAAACATGCAAGATGTAATTTATAATAGCTACTGGCTCTGGTCCAATGAAAGAAAACTAAATGTGAACTATCTCAACGCTGGGCCGATGTTTACCGATGCCATTTTGTTCGGAAACAACGCGATAATTAATGCTGCCAATCTAACTAAATCGTTCACGAAAACCTATATTGGGTCTTGGTTTCCTTGCTAACAAAAATTTGCATGGAACCCTCATTATATTTATAAATAAAGAAAAACAGCGTTGGTGGCAACACATTTTTAAAGTATAGACGTATGAGTAATACACAACTGATTCAATGTGGTTATGGGTTTTGACTGCCTATATTTTCAGAAGACTTTGTATGAATCCCCTAGGGATTCATGATGTTTGTTGAATTTGCTCGCTATCCAAATCCATTGACCGCATTGAACTCCGTTCATTTCTGCAATAAAATGTAGACCCGTTTTATATGTAATAAAACGCCGCCCTCTGTGCTCACCGGAGAACTTTGATTGAACAATCTCTTCTATTAGAATAGTATATGAATAAATGTCATTAAAGAGCATCATAGCCCCACACGCAATTAGGAATCAGGGAGCTAAATGTGTTCTAGAGTCGGGGAGCGAGTACACCGTGGAATTGCTAAAGGTGAAGGTAACTGAAGAATGACCTTCACCTGATACATGCGACACGTTAATAAGGGATGACATCGCGTTTATTTGATTTGTACATAATATCTAAATAATTTAAAATGGTGAATGAATGGGGAAATGGATTTTTGTGAGCGGGAAATTTATTTAACTAGCTGCTGTAGTCCTGGGTTTTTCCAGATCAAATTTGGCTGTGAGATAGCCCTTTCGTAGACTTGGGGATTTATTTTAAAAAGTAAACACATGACCTATGATTTGTCTTGCATTTTCGTGATCAACTGGTGTCAATCTAGCTGGGTAAACATCACTGGTATGGCCTGCAGGCTTCAATTCGGTGAATTTGGCCGAAACGTTAACACTGTCGCCTATGGGAAACCATTGAGTTCAGTGATTCCATTAAGAGTGTACACACACCGGAAATAGACTATATACATAATATATAATTGTGTAAGAATATAATAAGTGCGCGTTGTTTGATATGTGAACTAGAGCTTTATAATTCCATCAATGATCGCACAGCTGGAAATTTTCCGAAGTTATATAGCTTCCACGTACCGATCCGGGAGAATCAATCGTTCATGAAAATTATTCAGTATAATCGTGTCATAGTTGTGATCATACATGTAATATTTAGCGCACTTAAACCGACTTGGTACCTTCGCGATGGTCTGATGGTTAAACATGTTAAAGGCGCAGACAATCCACAAACAGAGAAAATGAAAAAAATAGACATATTTTGTTCTTATATTCATAGTCCCAATTTGAATTTTTTGCGATTCTAGTCATTGTTTATAACAATCCATGAATTTAATGAAATTGAGTGTGGTTTACTCACAAAAATCATTAAAAAATATCAGCATCAGATTATCGCAACTTGAACAATACAAATAATAACAAGGTATGCCAATATGGTCATGTTCTGTCCATGTAAGTACAAACTACAAACTTTAACCATCAGACTCATCGCGAATTAAGGCCTCAAGTCGCTTTGGTTTGTGATTGAAAAGTATATAATTCAAAAATGCTTAATGGTATTTGTAATACAATTGTATACAGATTCACTACGTGTATGTGCCGTTCTCTTTGTTCTTTTCTATCTCATGAAATGTGCAAAATGCATTGGTTATTTCTACGGGGAAGAACAAAATTTACCCCAAATTGCTTTGGATTCCGGCCGCGTTATGCGGCAGCACGATGTTCCCCATTATATATGCAGTACTAAATGTCTTCCGATAACGATTATTTTGTAAGTTACTTACTTGTCACTATCCTGTATATACGTGAGATGATTCTACATGAAGAATGCAGCGATATTCACAGTGAACCCCATTGAAATAGGAATTGGCCATTGCGATTGACCCCCTCCCATCGAGCCTGACGCATGCATATTACTACGAGCATAATTTTCATCACGCAGCAACTAAATTATTGAAAACTCTGCCCCCTCTACTTTCTCACTCTCTCTGATTCTCTCTCTCTCTCTCTCTCTCTCTCTTTCTCTCGATCTCTCTCTATTTCTCTCTGCCTCCTGCTATCCTTAACACTATCTTCCTGCTGTTTCCATCCCCAACTCAAACTTAGTTACTTTTCCTTTAAAAAACATTATTTATATCCTTTCCCGTCTGATCGATACCCCTCCCTCACATATTGGGGATGGGGCATGTCGCCAAAGAGGAGAAGACTTTATATAAGCCCTCGGGCTTGTTGTCTGATCCTCATTTCCATACATTATCTCTTATATGTTATATATTTATGTCATTTGTGTATTATGTGTATTATGTTTGGATTTGGAAATAAAAATATGTTTAGACTAAAATTTACCCCAGACTGAGAATAAAACGTTAATAGTTCAGCATAAACACCGACCAGAAAGTTGAAAATCAGCAATTCGATAACATCGATGTTACAGTTGCTCGTAGAAATGGATGAGTAAAATGGATTATTAATACAATATTATTAAAAAAAACTGAAATACTGTTATAATAACTTCGCCAAACAGGCAGGGAAAATAGATCACAATTATATATCAAACTTTGACTCTCAAAAAAACCTGGTCAAACAGAAACTCAAGGACATTTGAACTATAGTGATCACGATAAACAATGAGATGGGGACAAGCCTATTAACCTGGGGCCAGTTTCATGAAGCAAGGTCATAAGATTATCTTAAGATGGACTTAATCTAAGATCTAAGGTGGATCTTATGATGTAACTTTTCCGTTTCAAGAACGCGTTTCACAAAACAAGATTAAGTCCTACTTAGTAGTAAGTTAAGTTCCCGCTCATTTAGACTGGTTATCGACAATTTTCTACAGTCCGGAACGAAAAAATGTGGGCTTGTGCAATCTTTATGTACGGCATTGAGAGGTTATCGAGAAAGAGCCGAGTCCGAGTTGACATTATTGTGTGACAGGGATGCTGGATAGCGGCTGGGGTGGGGTGGGCGAATCAGCGCATGTATCTTAGTGTCTATAGTCAATGCATGGCCTTATATTCGCATATGGATCTTATACTTGTATGAGTTCCACGATGTGAATTCGAACATGAGTACATCGCAGGCTCTTAAAATGACGAGCTTTGCGTTTACTGACGAGTGGTGGTGTCAGAAATAAGACAATATAATTATATGGATCGATGCATGACTGCGACCATGCATTCACGCCGAGTTAATCAACTGAGAGCAATGACCAGGCGGCGATTTTTTTTATGTGAGCCGACATAACTCGTATATTATCGACCACCGCTCTCTACTTGTAGCAATAATAAAAATAAATCGGCGATGTCATCAGAACACACATAGGTCATTTTTCGATTCAAAGGGAAATGAAAAATATTTGTTAGAGTAACTTTTTAATTATTTTTATGCAGATGTTTCATGTGGTTGTCATACCATGGATATATATATAAAACTACGTTTTCGTTAGCACACTCGTATTAAGGGGTGTCATCGTTACGGGTGTGTATATCATATATACAGTATGCTGTACAACGGTTATCCCACCCCTGCAAAAAAGAACATGACAAAAATTTGGACAGCCTTGAAAATCACGACATATGGGCGTGGGCATAAACTCAATAAAAATAATATTCTCTATAGAAAATTGTCACTATTTCTAAAACATATTTTGATAAAGAGCGTTTATGTTACCTTTCCTATATGACATATCTGCTTTGTAAACAGCCGACGGAAATTTGGAAAGAGGAAAGAATCAACACATTAATTGATCTCATTTTACCCCATCTCCCACACACACATGGAATAACATAGAGGATATTGTGAGCTTTGACCTAGGCCATAATTCTTATCAAAAGTTTAATTCGTGGGTAATACAATTTTATAATATATATTATCTATAGGTCACATACACAGCTGATAATTGACTATATCCTACATTCGACGAGGCTCGGGGTGGCTAGTTTGTCTCTGTGGGGAGGGGGTACATCGTGCAATTTCCAACTGCATCCGCCCCTTAATTGAACCGGGCCAAACTTCCATGTTCGCGAAATGCCATGTCCACCACACACGTTTGATTTAAACTTTCCAATTGGTATCTCAAATATTCCAACAGTTCGAAATTTCTAACCTGACGCCCTAAAGTTGGTGATTTTCGGTTGCTGCTGTTTGTCTAAACAACACATTCCTTTAGTTAGAAATTCAAACAATTGAAACCTATATATAGTGTACGATTAATGTTCTTGTCAGGCATGAAATTTCCAATTGCTAAACATTTTGACCAAAGTGTGTGTATGTGTGGTGGGGGGGGGGGGGGGTAGACAACACACATACCCCATTCGCACGTCCCTGATGATAAGTCTGTACTCTGAATTGTTCTTACCAAATTAACTCTATGGTTATACGGGGGGGGGGGGGGTTGCCCTCTCCAAACTTTGGTTTTGGAATGTTTGATGTACCAGTTGGAATGTTTACACTCTGTAGCCACGACCCTGTATACCAGACGACGAATTTCCCACCCAGACAAAGTACAGACATTTCCGTAATTGCAAAATAACATAGGCCGCCATACGTGTGATCGATATGCCACTTATCACGTGGGTCTTAACTTTAAGATTATCTTATGACAGCAGTCTTAAAGTTAAGACCAAAGTTACAACCATCTTAAGTTAAGACATTGTTCGTGAAACGCACTTATGACTGAAGTTTGAACTTATGAACATCGTTAGTCCCAACTATGTCATAAGTTGCTTTCATGAAACAGGGCCCTGGACTCGAAGCCAAGTTATATTAACTAAAATGTGGTTCGAAATCGGCAACAGTTTAATACTTCCTGTAACATTGGGCTCATAAAGTTGAACGGATGAGCTAATTCTGCACAAGTATGCCTAACTCGATAAAAACATTGCAAATAAATGACTGTAACAAATGCAATTATATACGCAATTTAGGGACCACAAAGCGAACTGTGTTCTAGAACATCAAACTTAAAATTACAACAAAGATATGAAACTTTCAATTAAAGACGATAGTAATTGTGCAAATCATAAAGCATTCGTTTCATTTGTGACCAAAATCATAGTTGAACAAAACTATTACCGCAAAACAAACATACCAAACACGAACAACTATTTTCTGAAAATAGTTTCATAAAATTATCTGTCCGCCACTGGCACCCAGTGTATCATGCTTCGTATGCTTTAATAATTAAAGTCAGACCTTTTCACCTGCAAAACTGCATATTCAACGCGGTCTGACAAAACTCAATGCTCAAATTAGGACAACTTGCCTGAAGATTTCCGAGATATTGAATGTTTCTGATTATGGACAAGCATACATTGTCCACCCCTGGATATCGCGTTGCCATCCCTACCATCAGTATGTTGGTCCCACATAGCATTATTATTATTTTTATTGACAGAGCAATGCGCTATCAGGTTAAATATTGTCAACTTCCATTCGCAAGAAAAAGTTAGATATGTTTGCTTTTGGTAGCGAAATCCTTGAAAGCGTGAGGTGCCTGTCAGAAAATCCAAAAATGTGGGGTCAAATTTCCCAGAGTTAGAACATTATGGTATGGTCTGGTTCAAGGGAGTGCAATTGGAAATATACGGCGGGGAACCACCACCCCTCCCCGACAAAAATCACCCACGTCCCTTTATTTTTAAATATAGTTTTCTGATAACATTTCTGCCGTAAATATAACAAAAATCAATCACATTAAAAGTTAAAATTGGAATATGAATTTGGGTGATATCAAGAATGTGAAGATGGACGTTTGGATGACCCATCAACCCATTATAATATAGCTTTATATATCCGAAAATCTTGGACAAAACCATAGGTGCTATAATATCGATAGCCATCGATAGCTTGTATTCACGTCAGGGTAAGAGTGTAGAATATCCAGTATCACACCTATTAAGATGCTTCATATCTCATAACATGCGTTTAATCAAGCATATTCAGTTGACTAAACATTTGCGAAGACAACATTGCAGACCACTAATTAACAAGTGTGAGAATGTAATGAAACAAAGTTATTTTCTTCCGATACCATTTCTTCCAAATTTCAGAATCCGCCATTCGTCAAAGTTTTTCCACATGACGATCTTGTGTGATGCAATTGGTCAATGAGATACGACATTAGAGCACTGAGAAAGTTTTGCACACATGGACATACAACAAAATTGCACAGTATTTATCGGAGGGGGGGGGGGGGCGCTGTGGGGCGAAGACACGGTTCATGGTCATCAAACGAAAGAAAATTTCGCGGCGATTCCAACGATACCAATATCTCATTTTCCCGCCAAAATGGACTTACGACATTATAGTTCTCAGGCAACGAATGGTTAGCATTATTTTATTGAAATTAATCGATTCTGATAACTAAAGCGTATTTTGAAGAAATGTTGTTGTTGTTGTATCTTGATGATATGGGGACAGTCTGATCGGATTGAGTACCTTTAAATTAATGTCGCACCTGCCTATGCGCAACAATGTTGTTGAGACATACACAAAGCGGTTCAGTCTCGTTGAAACTAGAACTGAGATGTAGTCTGCATGTATATTTACCAGACTGATAACGGTCTAGTGTCAATAATTCAACAACTGGATTGGCCGGATTGTCAAATATCTAATACCCAAAGCCACTTGATTTAAGAATTATCCATATGTATCCGCAAATCGGCCCGATACCGTCGGCTTTGACGAATATTTGCCAGGCCACCAAAAATTACTTATCTCGGGAAACAAATTTAAAAAATCGATATCTGATCACTCTGAGCTTTGATGGGTGGGTTCATCGACTCGATTCAAATATGTTACCCCCCCCCCCCCCCCCCCAGCCAAAGAAATAGAAATTTAGGAGCATTACTTCGGATAATGCATCTTTAATCCGGAATTCATGGGATTTTCAGGATTATTATTAGATAAGACCGTAACGAGTTGTTCTAGCTATGATTGTATCACAAACTTTGTCAGTTATATGTAGTATATAGTTTTATTGCCAAGTCATAAATTAACATGAAACAGGCAAAACAAAGAACATAATTATATACATAATATACAGAAGGAATACAGTTGCGTTCCCATCACGCGCATCATCACAACACAAGTATGAATGCGTCATCTGTTATATACTGTTATATATCTATAATCTATTATATATTTTGGAAGATCTGTCTGTGTGTCTGTCTGTCTGTCTGTTTCCAATGGACTCGAAAACGGCCGAGCCGATTTCGATGAAACTTGCTATGTGGGGGTATATTCGGCCGGGAAGTGACATAGGCCTATTAATTTGCCCGTGCGACATGACCTTGACCTTGAAATCGGGTCATTTCAAGGTCAAACGCACGAATATCACGGTATTTCGATGAAACTTGGTATGTGGTGGTATTTTTGGCCGGAGAGTTACATGGGCCTATTAATTTGCCCGTGCGACGTGACCTTGACCTTGAAATCGGGTCATTTCAAGGTCAAACGGCCGAATATCACGGGATTTTGATAAAACTTGGTATGTGGGGTACTTTCGTATGGGGAGTCTCATAAGCATATTCATTTGCCAGTGCGACGTGACCTTGACCTTGACATCGGGTCAATTCAAGGTCAAATCGCGAATTTTGATGGGATTTCGACGAAATTTGATACGTAGGGTTACTTTTGTCCACTGACCTGACATTGACCTTCAAAATGATCAATTCGAGGTCAAATCGGGTAAAACCGGATGGATTTCGACGGGCACGTTTGTCGGGTACTTTTGTTCGGGCAGTGTATTGGACTGGTCAAATCGTGACCCCACTTGACCTTGACCTTCAAAATGGACAATTCAAGGTCAAAGCCCGGACGAAGTCGGGTCACCTTCTAGTATTTATATATATATGAATACATCGCACTGATGTCAGCCCCTCGGTGAGTAGAGTGGAGAATACACGATCTCCTTCATTTGTCAAGGAGACACGGGCAGTACGATGTATGTTTGGACATTGTCATATATGGACATAATTATTGGATTATTCATCTGACAAATACAAACAAGACCAACCTGTTGTCGAACTTATAGGCTGAACATTCTTACAAATTGCAATCTAGTAACTACTCACGGTGAGTATTCCGTTGTCAAAAACAGCTTAGTTCATTGAATGCGCACTTCAGGAATATACAAACTCGTCCAACACACCTCTATTGGGACATATATAAAGGCTCATGTCTCTATATCTGTCGTTTGATAGCAAGCCGTGCATTCACTTAGCAAAATGCAGCATTTTCATCAGAACTATAATACCCACAAATTCATTATTTGTGGCCCAGTAATCATTCGACGAGCCGACGGTCTCGGACCAAATTGCGGTTAAAGATGGATAACTCTAAAATCAAGAGGCTTTCTGTTGATAACAAGGCCAAATTTCGTTGAACAACATGTTGATAAATAACACGTTTCGGGCAATTTTATACTATAGTTGACAGTGGTTAGCATTATTTTTGGGCAATTAATCGATTCTGATAACTAAAGAGGCATTTCTAAAAATGTTGTTGTTGGAATCTGATTATATGGGGACCATCGAATCGGATTTAGTACCTTTATCTTGCTCATATGACACCTATTGAACTCTTCGTCACATTGAGTCATGACTGATTTGACCATGTCTGGGAAATGTGAAAAATCAGCTACAATAGCTGAAATAAGCTATCCTAGCTAAATTCTGCTGTATATTAATACTCTCTAGTTTGTAAGTAGTATGCAACACGACAAAATATGGAAAATGCGCATAAAAACATGCAACTGATGTCATCGCCTAGTTTCTAAATGATACTTTCCATTACGTCAGTCATCTTGACGCTATATTTTATTCTGCATTATTATGTTATCTTCAAGACATTCAGACCCTAATCAGAACTGAGTATCCGTATTCCATGTCCTGGCAGTCCTGCACCCATATCAATTCCAGATTTACCATCCTCGAAAAATCATAACTAATATCGAGGAAGCATTTGCTTCAAAGATGTATTTGGTGTTGTGGCATCCATGCACCAGACTCCTTTTCAATGACCGTTTGTACAAAGTTGGTCCTTTGTTCTGTCGTCGTCGTCGTTCGGCCTCTAACTATCGATGTGTGCTACTTGTCGTGTTGTTTGATGTTATAAGATGACAGGAATTGAATGCAAATACATTTATAGACTCATTAGTGTATAATGCACACAAGCTTTCGGCCTTATGTGAAATCATTATCAAGTGAAATGACAATAGATTTTTTAATGTAAAAAGGCACACTGGAAAGTGTGTACAATACACGACTATCCTGGCCGAAGTTACAGTCTGTGTGGACTGTATTGATTCCTCAGTGAGGGGTAATGGAACATCCCATAAGGAATTCTCAGGAAATTCGCACACAGAAAGAGTAGACACAAACACATAACCTGAAGTGTTATATGGACCATATTCGTGGACACCAGTTTCGATCGTCGCTGGAACTACCAGTGAGAATATGTATGGGCGGCCATTGGGTCGGAAATTACATGAAACAAAAGTTAATGGTGGTTTGTGAAAATCAATAGTCTCCATTTTCAAACCAATAGTCGTTCTTGGATTCAATAAGAAACAATTCCGTTTTCATAGATATATATTCATAATCAATATTGACCGATGCAGAATTAATGTTCTATTTTAATTTAATAGCATTCATTGTTCAACTAATATATATTAACAGGCAATTAGTACAGCTATCGCATACTCAATAAAAGTACATTCCGTTTCAATAGCCATATTTTCTTAATCAATAGACATATTTCAAAACAATAGACGATTTCCCACGATCAATGATTATCGTTATGAAACTAATAGACCTTATTGTAAAACTAATAGCTTATTGTAAAACTAATAACTAAAACCGTAATTAACTTATTGTAAAACTAATAACTTATTGTAAAATTAATAGACCTTGTTGTAAAACTAAAACCGTAATTAACTTATTGTAAAACTAATAACTTATTGTAAAATTAATAGACCTTGTTGTAAAACTAATAACTTATTGTAAAACTAAGAACTAAAATCGTAATTAACTTATTGTAAAACAAATAACTTATTGTACAGCTAATAGACCTTATTGTAAAACTAATAACTTATTGTAAAACTAAGAACTAAAATCGTAATTAACTTATTGTAAAACTAATAACTTATTGTAAAACTAATAACTAAAACCCGAATTAACGCTAGAGGTCTCCGGTGAAGAAACTTTGTTCATGTGACGTCAGAAATATATAAATAAACATGGAAATTCCCAATGTCATATCGGTGTGACGATTTGCAGTAGGTCCCTTTGCGGAGGCCCGAAATCGCGGACGTCCCATAACATGGGCGAACTATGTTGATTTTAATGAGGGAACGGGTGCGTATATGTCAGTTGGTAGTATTTTAAACAAATAACGACACGATCATCATAATAGTGGTTTGTTCTATCAATTATATGCGCCGAGTTCACTTGGTGCAAATCAAACGACGATAAATATTCACTATATAGATCTATATGTCATCGTATTCCAGAAGGACTCCTTAAATTTGTGAATAAGATGAAGAATATTTATTAGATGTTATTTATTAAGTCAATCAAATAATATTATTCATTAGTTAGCGCATATGTATATAATCCCGCAATTTAAAACATGAATGCAAGCGATTTTATTGACTCATTATTGTTGCATGGCTCCGATTTTTCTACATTATATATATACTTGAATTTATATATCTTTATGTAATATATAAAGTGCATATAATAGTATTAAGTTTATGCATTGACCTAGCTATACACCCACTGCCCGTTTTCGAACGCCGGCTTGATTGACTTAATAAATAACATTGTTTGGGCTAGACAAAACAATACTCGGTGATTCTGATTTATATGTTGCATTTTAGAGCATACAAACAACTTGACTATAGGCCGGGGAATGATGGGTTAGCGCTCATATAAAGAGTTCAATTAATAGCCTAATACAAATACTAATATTAATGTCCTGTTTAATGATAATAAATTAAGCAACATAATAAACACTTTCATGACATTTTTCGTGACACGAAGTTGTTTGGATGTTGATTCTCGGTCTTTCCCCATACATGATATATCCTCCTGGCATATTAGCAAGAATGTTTATATTGTGACGAACCTTTAGCCAGCTTAAATTTTCTTGACAACCGTTGCTATGGATCCACCCGATAGCTCAAGTGCAACTACATCAGTATTTTGCCAACAGGTGATAGGCTGGCACTGAAGGAGCTTACGCAAGCAATAAGTACATACTCTACGCATTCTATTTTTTTCTTCAAAATATCAACTGATACAAAAGTAGGAACTGTTATAGGTCAGAGTTTCTATGATGCCTATTAACCCTTTACCCAACAAACCGGCCAAAACCGGCCAAATAAAGCTTCAACAGCCTAAAATATCTTCGGTCTGTCTCAATAGAACCATACAAATATGGATATCATTGGAACCGACTCCTTGACCACATTGTGATAGTTACAGTTAGCCTTGTGCCAATGCATTCTCTTATATATGCGAGTCGACCATAGGTCGCCTCGCATATATAAGAGAATGCATTGGCCTAAATTTTTTTTTTTTTTAACACTTTTTACCATTTTTTCTTACATTCTTTAACAATTTTATAATTTTTAATGTGTTAAGCCAATGCATTCTCTTATATATGCGAGGCGACCTATGGTCGACTCGCATATATAAGAGAATGCATTGGCACAGGGCCGTTCTGTTGGGTAAAGGGTTAAGCATGCTTCTCTTAGAACCTGTTATTGAATGCGAGCCCGACGATCCCATCATCCGAATAGTTTGCGAAATCTTCACAGACTGGACTGAAGGATGAAACTGTGCAACTTTGCATATAATTACTGTCGATATTGGGAAGCACTAGTGGAGGAAATCGGACTAAAACTTAAATATGAGGGGAAACTAGTTTCCATTGAAACAACCTTAAATATTCGGTTAATAACATTTAAAAATGCAGTCAATGACGTTTTAGCTCAACTTAGTTTGAGGTATTGCCATGGGTTGGCGTCAGTCGTCCGTTCGTCGTCCGTCTGTCCATCAACAATTTCTTTTAACACACCCTACAGGTCACATGTCTCATCTGGTCATTACCAAACTTCATATGGATCTTCAGAGTGACCTCTAGATGGGAGCCTCCCGTTTTCCCGAAATTCGTTAAACACATGGCTGCCAGCAGCCATCTTGGATTTCAAATGTGAATCTATCAGAACACATGCAGCCCGTATTTATTGGAGATTTGTTTTAAAACCTTACAGGCATATTTAGGATTACCTCTAGCTGGGAGCTAGCAAATTTGAACGATTATCGATGAAAAACATGGCCGACGGCAGCCATCTTGGATTTTACACTTTGCATCACTAAATCCTTTAGCACACTCTACAGATTATTCCTTATCCGATCATCACCAAATGTCATATGGATCCTCGACATGAATTCTAGATCGGACCTCCATTTTTCCGAAATTCGTAAAAAATATGGCTGCCAGCGGCCATCTTTGATTTTAATCTTTGTAAAAAGTCGACGATCCAACGGTCTCAGACCAAATTGCGGATGAAGATGGAAAACTCTCAAATCAAGAGGCTTTGTGCTGATAATAAGGCCAAATTTCGTCGAACAACATGTTGATAAATAACACGTTTCGGGCAATTTTATACTATAGTTGACAGTGGTTAGCATTATTTTTGGGCAACTAATCGATTCTGATAACTGAAGCGGCATTTCTAATAACGTTGTTGGAATCTGATTATATGGGTACCATCGAATATGATTGAGTACCTTTAATTTAACGAGAACAGTCTGGTATAGTTTGTAAGTGTTGAATTTCTTTGAAACGCGTATAATACAAAAAATAGAGTTCCTTGTGGAAATAAATATCTCATTCGTGACTGAGACAGATATTTATTTCGGCTCATGGCAAACCTCTCGCGAAATTAAAAACTTGTCGGGGTCACACATTGGATAATTTTGGTACATGCACCCACTCAGAAATACTCAATAATGTTATTCTCTGTGTATACTCTTATATCAGAACAATTTGTTTAAAACACAGCCTGTGTTGAGGTGTACTTTATAGAGCAAAATGACTCTCACGGGAATATCAGTAATTGCTTTAGTCTGTCTGGACTTGTTATGCTTGCGAAAACAGTGGACTATCGACAAATGCACTGCTGATGGTCTGTTGTTCAGACTAAACTCTCATTCGCGAGGATTCCTCACCAGCATCACTACGTACTGCGTGATCAGTATGACATTACCACTGATCGCCGCCAAAACAGTAGCCGTTAACGTGTCACTTGCTACCCTTAGGAAACAGCCGTCCACATCATACTGTGGCATAACTAATACAAAATCGAAGACTGCCCCCCCCCCCCAATGTTTTTTTTCTTGAGGACATAATTATCACGGTTATTCACGCTGTTAGTGTAGGATTGTTATATATGACAACTTCAGAAATTAGCAGTTTTCCGGGGATTTAGTATCGAACGTGTTTTCCTTTTTGAAAACAATGAAAACTGGTTCAGCCAGTTACAGATGTGTTGACGATTTAAATGCAGACGGGGAACCACAGTGCAGTTATATGTGTCGATAAATTCCTGTTGATCTCTCCGAGACAAAATCCATACATGGGACTGACATGACTACCATCCTATTTTCAATCTTTGAAATACATTTTCAATGGATAAACCCACGCACACGGATTGAAATAAATCGATGGGACATGCCATGACATGATATTAATTATTTGATACAATAAAGTGCGCTAAGACATAGACGCATGTTTGCTTAAATCTGAGCAGCAATACATTTTCACCAAAGGATTTGTCTGGATCATGATGAGAGATGAGCAACATTGAGTTTCACATAATACTATTTGTGTTCTATTGAAATGGTTGTTCAACTATCATTTCCCAGAGTTCAGTTCTTCAACATTTAAAAACAAATTAATGTCGTTATCGCGATATGTAACTTGAACAAACAACAACCGACTTGATGCAGTTGATAAATGGATTATTCATTGCAATATCTCGATTTTCGCAAAGCATATGTTTTACCTGAGTTATGGCTTTTAAACTGTGTACTTTAGCAATCCCAGGGCGATAACTTTTAAGTATTTCAACTGAACTGATCCCTGTTCCACACAACAATATCTCGAAATAAATCAAAACTTTGCTACGATGCTCAACCGTTGTTAAATTTATATTAATATTGGTGTTTAGTGCGTTCTATTACCACACTGTTGGGGATAGCATTTTGAATCTACCCATATATAAACTTTATATGTTCTGTCAAGTATATGGTACAATCAAAATAGATGCTAAGTGAACAGTTTTCCATGAGGTTACTTGGCGTTAGCAATACATATTGACTATAGAGTATGGCAAAAACAGGTGTTTTTACCAAAATGGTTGACATGGCAACGGTGTACATTCTTCGGATAATATCCAAAATGACTTATAACGTGATATACATGTGTGCCAGCTTCGATGCTTTTACCATAAAATGGACGATTTTGTCCTCTATCCACACCACTAATGGTGTGGTCATTGTCTATTGGGAAGAGCAAGTTCTAATTTTAAGGGTGGGCAAATGGCCCGGTCACATGTTTTGTAAAATCTCTCACACAAGTAATAATCAGCCTATCTATTATATATTTTGGAAGATCTGTGTGTTTGTGTGTGTGTGTGTGTTCGCGATGGACTCGAACACGGCTGCACCGAATTCGACCAAACTTGATACGGACACGTAATTCGACCCGGGAACGAACATGGGCCCGTCCATTTGTCCGTGCGGCGTCACCTTGACCTTCAAAACTCATATCTCGGGATCCGCAGTGCTAACACGCCGGAATTTAGCACTGCGATGCAGGGAGGATAACTCTATATTCATACGTTGACGAACGTAAGCAATTTGCAGGCAATTACGCATCGTGTATTTCCCCCAAAATTATAACATTTACAATATATATTGTCAATTTGCAGCATATTAAGAATCGTGTATCTATCCCAAAATAAATCATTTACAATTTCTGATATATAAATTTTGTTACAGCTGATATTCTTAGGTCTATTGTCGATAAATTTATTTTGTGTATATTTACACCACGCATAGGCTCAAGTTGTCTAGAATCTCATCCAAGAATCCATTTAGCTGAAATGCTATTTCGCTGTTGGAATCTACCGGTGGCCCCAAACCGTCAATGCCAACAACATCGACATTGTTCAACTTTGACGGCGAGAAAATAATTAGTTAAAATTTACTACACAATGCTAATTTATCTTTACGTTGAAGTTTGATAATTAACGAGCGTGTGTATATGAGGCGCGTTTATATACTTTAGTGGAAATCAAATCAGGTAAAACTGGCGGATTTTTATGGACGAAATTTGATACATAGGGTATCTCGGTATCCGCTGGGCCAATTTCCCGGTATCCGCTGGGCCAATTTCCACCATTTTTGGGGTGTTGGTGTTGGTAAACTGCCAGACGGATTTTGACGAAATTTGATACTTAGTGGTAATTGTTTCCAGGGAGTGTTTTGGACGGGTCAAATCATGACCCCACCTGACCTTGACCTTCAAAATGGTCAATTCAATGTCAAAGCCCGGACGAAGTCGGTTCACCTTCTAGTATATATATATATATATGTGAAAGCTGTTTGTGCGAAAATTTCTAATTCTCTTTATGCTATAAATCGAGTAAAAAAATTCCTTTCTTTCGATTGTCTTAGAATGCTATATCTTACCTTAGTACATTCTCACATTCTTTATGGAATTGAGTTATGGGGAAATGCAAGTACTCAAAATCAAGTTATTGTACTTCAGAAAAAGGCAATTCGAGCTATTAATAAAAAACGCTACAATAGTCACACCGAACCATTATTTAAATCTAATAACATTTTGAAGCTGCAGGATGAGTATATGCATCGGATATGTCTATTTATGCACGACTGGAAATATGTAAATGTTCCCAAATCATTTGTTAATAGTTTTAGAATATATAAACATCCGAGTATGAGTACTAGGTCCTCAGGAAAAATACAGGAAACAAGGGGTCGCATTAAATTCACTGAAAAACTACCCCTCCATGTATTTCCAAAAATTTGGAACACTCTTGACGTTACTCTACAGAATATCCAATCGAAGCCAGGCTTTAAGACCAAATTTACCAAATCAATTATTGACAATTATTCTTCGAATATTAAGTGCAAAAACAAGTTTTGTCCAGATTGTACTAAAAAGATAGAATTAACTCTAACTTTTGGAATTGAACTTCCAATAAGGAAAGAAATTATAACTATAAAACGACCTTCTCTCATTAGTAAAATGAATTTAAAAAAATGAGAAGATGTGCCTGATGAATATATATATATATGTAAATGCATGTATGTATGCGCTTATGTGTATATATGCATGTAGATATTTGTTTTTTTCAATCTTCTGTGTTGTTGAGTGCCTATATTCAGTGCAAATATTAACAATTTGGTGCAAACTGATTAGAACATTGTCTAGTTTGAACAGATTTATTTTTGAACTTTATAGCTAAAGATTAAATTTTTTTAATCAAATTGTAAACAACGCAGACACACACAAAGCCTCGTGGCATTATTATTTCATTATATTATATGGTTTGTATGTCAATTTTGCATAAATGCCAATTTTGTATAAATTTGTATATCTTCCATATTTTTGTCCATATTTTCCGTTTCCAAATGGTGGCGGCAGGAAGACGACCATATGGTCATGCCACCACCATATGACATATTATTGTTTATTATTTAATTATATATGTGTAACACATTTTATGATGATATGCCAAAAAAAAATATTTACTTACTATATATAGATATGATATGTGGCTCAAAATAAAGGTTATGATCTCCGGAAAGTAACAAAATATCAATATGATGCAACAAATTCAGAAAGGTTTCTCATAAGGACAAATAATAGGACATGAAGTGATAACAGCAATGTTTGACAATGACCTTGACCTTTCACAGTGACCTTGACCCTTGAGATCAGTACTGGCGGTTCGTTTTGGAGAATATATAAATACTAGCAGGTGGACCCGAATTCGTCCGGGCTGTTTCCCCTCTGCTTTTCGGCGAATTGCGCGATTTGACCTTGAATTGTCCGTTTTGAAGGTCAAGGTCAGGTGGGGTCACGATTTGACCCGTCCAAAACACTGCCCGGACACAAGTACCCGACAAAAGTACCCGTCGAAATCCATCCGGTTTTACCCGATTTGACCTTGAATTGATCATTTTGAAGGTCAAAGTCAGGTCGGGGTCACGACTTGACCCGTCCAAAACAGCCAGTGGACAAAAGTAACCCTATGTATCAAATTTCGTCGAAATCCCATAAAAATTCGCGATTTGACCTTGAATTGACCCGATTTCAAGGTCAAGGTCACGTCGCACGGGCAAATGAATAGGCTTACGACACTCCCCATACGAAAGTATCCCGAGACACTAATTTTCATCGAAATTCGCGATTTGACCTTGAATTGACCCGATTTCAAGATCAAGGTCACGTCGTACGCAAATGAATCGGCTTACGACACTCCCCATACGAAAGTATCCCGATTTGACCTCGAATTGAACATTTTAAAGGTCAAGGTCAGGTCGGGGTCACGATTTTAACCGTCCAAAACACTCAGTGGACAAAAGTAACCCTATGTATAAAATTTCGTCGAAATCCCATAACAATTCGAGATTAGACCTTGAATTGACATGATTTAAAGGTCAAGGTCACGTCGCACGGGCAAACAAATAGGCTTACGACACTTCCCATACGAAAGTATCGCTAGACACTATTTTTCATCGAAATCCCGTGAGACTCGTGCGTTCGACATTGAAATGACCCGATTTCAATGTCAAGGTCACGTCGCACGGGCAAATTAATAGGCCCATGCCACTCCCCGGCCGAAAGTACCTCCACATATCAAGTTTCATCGAAATTTTCGAATCCATCGCGAACACACAGACACACACACACATATCTCCCAAAATATATAATAGACTATCCGATGAGCCCGACGTTGTCCGGCCTATTCAAAAACCAAATTTCAAGTCGATAGCTCCACCCGTTTCCGAGATCTGGTCTGCGCATGCGCGAAGCTGGCGTCGCACGGGCTCGGCGACCAGATAAAGTTCGTATCCGGGGCAAGATACATTCACATAGCAAATTTCAAGTCGATAGCTCCACCCGTTTCCGAGATCTCGTCTGTGCATGCGCTGCACGGGCGTCGCACGGACTCGCCAATACGACGTTGACGACCGCCTGGTCAAACTACACACACGTACCAAGTTTCGTCCCGATCGGTCGAGAATCGTAGATTTGTATTAATGACATACATACAGACAGACAGACAGACAGAGGTCTTCAAAATATATAGGAGACTAGCCGATGAGCCCGACGTTGTCCAGGCTATTCAAAAACCAAATTTCAAGTCCGGGCTATTCAAAAACCAAATTTCAAGTCGATAGCTCTACCCGTTACCGAGATCTGGTCTGCCAATGCGCGAAGCTGGCGTCGCACGGGCTCGGCGACCCGATAAAATTCGTATCCGGGGCAAGATACATTCACACACCAAATTTCAAGTCGATAGCTCCACCCGTTTCCGAGATCTCGTCTGCGCATGCGCGAAGCTGGCGTCGCACGGGCTCGGCGACCCGATAAAATTCGTATTCGGGGCAAGATACATTCACATAGCAAATTTCAAGTCGATAGCTCCACCCGTTTCCGAGATCTCGTCTGCGCATGCGCTGCACGGGCGTCGCACGGGCTCGCCAATACGACAACGACCACCGCCTGGTCAAACTACACACACGTACCAAGTTTCGTCCCGATCGGCCGAGAATCGTAGATTTGTATTAATGACAGACAGACAGACAGACAAACAGACAGAGGTCTTCAAAATATATATGAGACTAGCCGATGAGCCCGACGTTGTCCGGGCTATTCAAAAACCAAATTTCAAGTCGATAGCCCTACCCAGCCCGACGTTGTCCGGGCTATTCAAAAACCAAATTTAAAGTCGATAGCTCCACCCGTTTCCGAGATCTCGTCTGCGCATGCGCGAAGCTGGTGTCGCACGGGCTCGGCGACCCGATAAAATTCGTATCCGGGGCAAGATACATTCACATACCAAATTTCAAGTCGATAGCTCCACCCGTTTCCGAGATCTGGTCTGCGCATGCGCGAAGCTGGCGTCGCACGGGCTCGGCGACCCGATAAAATTCGTATCCGGGGCAAGATACATTCACATACCAAATTTCAAGTCGATAGCTCCACCCGTTTCGAGAGCTGGTCTGCGCATGCGCGAAGCAGGCGTCGCACGGGCTCGGCGACCCGATAAAATTCGTATCCGGGGCAAGATACATTCACATAGCAAATTTCAAGTCGATAGCTCCACCCGTTTCCGAGATCTCGTCTGCGCATGCGCGAAGCGGGCGCCGCACGGGCTCTCCAATACGACATCGTCCACCGCCTGGTCAAACTACACACACGTACCAAGTTTCGTCTCGATCGGTCGAGAATCGTAGATTGTATAAATGACATACAGACAGACATACAGACAGACAGACAGACAAACAGAGGTCTTCAAAAATATATATGAGATTAATATTATTATATAGAGGATCTCACATGAGCTTCTATTTTATACGGAATTTATCAACCGAGTTCACAAAATTCGATTTGAGCCGAGGTTTACCGAGGCTCAAATAGAATTTAGTGGACGAGGTTGATAAATTACGTATAAAATAGGACGAGTGTACGATACCTTTTATCACATGATCAAATAAACCCGAAGCAACGCGAAATATTCATCGAAAACAACAATCATAAACTACAGCGATCGCAAGTTATTTGAAGAACGCCGTGACGTCATCGCACGCGCTGATATTAAACGTGTCTATTACCGATAATTATGAAACTGCTTTTATGGCCAAATTATGTGATAAATAACTATATCCACCAATAAGTCCACCGTAATCACTTAAGTACTTCATATATGACCATTTTTCAGAATTCTTAGAACCACATACTGTTGCTATGGTAACGCCATTTTTTGAGGCAACTAATCTATAAGAAGCTTGTCAACATTGGTTTCCAATGTCTCCAGTATATGGTACATACATAAACTATGTTGCCCAAATTCCCCAAATAGTTTTTTCGAAACCCATTGTTTTTACAATGTAACCCAATGATTAGTTACATACTGGATTAAAATCTGACTAAATATTGGGTTAAGATTTAACGGATTAATAGTGACCCAAATGGTTGGGTTACAATTAAATCAAATTGATTGTGTAGGAGTAAAACGAGGTAATCAATTTTAGTCAGTATAGTTACCCAATGTTTAGTCAGAGAAGTTTTACCAAATAGTTTAGTTAAGAATTGACTAAGAAATAGTTAGTCAAGATTTAGTTACCAATTATTGTTTTGTCGGATCGATGAGTTTGATCCAATAGTTTAGTTAACAGTTGACTATAATTTAGTCACCAGTAACTAAACTTTATTTAGAGTGAACCTTAATAATATACAGGTTTCAGCCATTATACTATGTACATACTAAATGCTATATATCTATATAGGTCGACCGCCTGACGTAGAATTCGCCAATTAGTCGATTGGGTCTGAATACTGATAGCATCCGAAAAATCACATTGAGTCACGTGGTATTTATGCGGTACAAACTCGACAGATCGTTCAGACATATTGATGAACAGTAACAAGACAACCATGCAAGCGTAAATATTCACTGTTTATAACATTGGTATCTGCCATCGTTGTCACAGAAACAAAGTTCGAAATCGTTCCAAACTTGGGATGGGTCTCGGAGACTCCTTTAAATGGGAAATATGGGCTGACTGGATGCGCGGCTCTCTGTCGAAGGACCCCGGGTTGTGTGGCGGTCGCCTATTGTCGTTCGGCTCAATCGTGCGACACCAAGACAAACAAATTCGCACAGACAACGCATAGTACATAATGTGACGTACTGTACGTGCCAGGTAAGTGAATAATTATTTCAACATCTTAGTTCACCAACTATTCCAGTCTCAGTTAACTACATACCAACATATAAATAGTGGTTTTATTACCTATCATATGGAGTCTTTATTTCCCGATCCGCGGGATTCCACGTCAGTACTCAGTAGCTCAAGAACTCACAATTAAAGGTATTCAATCCGATCAGACGGTCCGCATATCATCAAGATACAACAACAACATTTCTTCAAAATACGCTTTAGTTATCAGAATCGATTAACTGCAACAAAATAATGCTAACCACTGTCAACTATGGTATCAAATTTCCCAAAACGTGTTATTAATCAACATTTATTTCATTGAAATATGGCCGTATTATCACTTGAGTATCACGAAATTTGGCCGTATTACCACTTGATTTTTTAGATATTATCCATCTTCATCCGCAATTTTGTCCGAGACCGTCCATTTGACGACGTTTTTCTGGGCCACAAATAATTGCACATCTCGAGAAATACTAGTAACAAACTTAAACAATCTGAGCTTTAATGGGTGGGTTCCTCGACTCGATTCAAATATATTTTACCCCCGAAGCCAAAGAAATAGTAATTTAGGAGCTTTAATTTGGATAATGCATCTTTAAAGGTACTCAATCCGATAAAACTCCTCTCAATTATTATTCCAATGGCTTCGGGGGTCAAAAATATTTGATTCGAGTCGAGGAAGCCACCCATCAAAGCTCAGATTTTTTAGATATCGATTTTAGAAATCTATTTTTTTTCATTATCGGGAATACTTTCTGTCCCAGAACACAGTCAAAATTGCGTTATTATTACCACTTGATTTTAGAGTTATCCATCCTTGTCTGTTTGAATAGTGTTTTGGTGTACACATCTCGAGCAGATTGCGAAGTTGAAGGCAATTATTAGTACTCATCTCGAGAAAATAAAAATTTCAAAAATCAATATATAATAACTCTGAGCTTTGTTTGATGGGTTCCTCGACTCGAATCAAATATTTTTTACCCTAAACGCCAAAGAAATAGTAATATAGGACCCTCTGATCGGATTGTTTGTTGTTGGAATCTGTTGAGGTGGGGACCCTATGATCGGATTGAGTACCTTTAATAAATCTCCAAGATAAAACGTCTAATGGAAACGATTAACGTAGCTCGACCGAGAAAAGACATTTCGGCGAGACAACGGTAGGATCAGTGTACCATTGTGAGTGTTTGTTTATGCAGAAATCTCTGTTTAACCCTTTCATGACTGGAGCTGCACTGGTGTTGCATTAAAGTTCCTGTGTCAGTGCATACTCTTATATAAGAAAATGCAGTGGCTTAAAAGGTCAAGGTAAATATTGTTAGGCCAATGCATTCTCTTATATATGCGAGGCTCCCTATGGGTTTTCGTAAAATTTGAGGAAGCTCCAGTCATGAAAGGGTTAACAAACAATTAAAGCCCTGCCACATCTTTAAACGATTGTGTCCATTGGAAATCTATAACACTTATAGTGCAAGCATGACGCATACATAAGTTACTACATCTAACATTTTTTATTTAAAGTCCCACTTAATTTTCGAGTCATCGATTATTTTTTTTATAGTGACTTGATATACGGTTTAATAACAGTCTATGCCATAAAATATGATTAAAATACTATAATTCATCACCACTTGAAACATCTGTGTTTTGGCTCAGAGAATGCCAAATCCCAAAATTAAATCAAAAGATGTATTTTCAATGGAAGGTATAAGTTATTCCCCCTCCATTGAAAATAATAAACTTTTTACTACAATCTAGATGACGAAAACACGTCGGTAACTCAACGAAAACAACATGCTCACAGTTTATTACACCGGAGAAGTTGATAATACAGTGTTTTTGAGCTTCCTCTTTCAAATGCTATATAATATGGTATATATTTTATATAATGTGATCTGGGGTTAGTAAATTAAAAATTAAAACTTAAAGGTACTCAATCCGATCAGACGTTCCTAAATTACTATTTTTCTTTGGCTTCGGGGGGTAAAACATATTTGATTCGAGTCGAGGAACCCACCCATCAAAGCTCAGAGTGGTTATTATTGTTAATAGTAACCACTTGGTATTCGAGTTATCCATCTTACAACCACAATTTGTCCGTTTTTAGCACGCGGTCATGGAAATGATCTGGTCCACAAACAATAGAAACAGCAAATTTCAAACATCGATATCTAATCACCCTGAGCTTTGATGGGTGGGTTCCTCGACTCGAATCAAATATTTTTTACCCCCGAAGCCAAATAAATAGTAATTTATGAGCGTCTGATCGGATTGAGTACCTTTAATTGTCGGTAAAATTCATTTTGATTTGATCTGGCTAATTTCTAAATGAATATCTATTGACATGCAGTTCATTTTCCCAGAATAATGCAGAATGTAACAGACAAAAGTCTTAAATAGAAAATGTAAGGTTTCCTTACATTCCGTACACGTGATGACAGCGATCATACCAGATCAGAGAGGGGACTGACTCCGCCCTGGCGTTTGGCAAAGAGGAACTGAACATCGGTGAAGAGAAACGGAGCTATATATATATATATTACATTTTGACGAAGAGGGACATAGCTAGCGATTAACTTGAGTGGTATAAGCAAGATCACTGGGTCGCGGCTGTATTGGATTCATCCAGCCCCGTTCCGTGGTTTCAGAGATTCTCCCAACCCCGGTTCCGTGGTTTTAGTTCTACTGGTCAAAGTTTTGGAGTAGCATTTACATATATGTAGCTTTTGAATTATTCATGACTTCCATATATGGAAATGTACTTCAAAACTTTGACCTGTAGCACTAAAACCACGGAACCGGACCTGGTGGATCCAATATTGCCGCGAGTTAGTGACAGGCCGTATTGGAGAAGACGAACATATTGTTTGAGAAGAGAAACAGAGTAATTTGGCAAAGAGGGACAGATTAAATTAGCGAAGAGGAAGCGAGTAATTTATCGAAGAGGAGCAGATTATTGGCGATCAGGCACACATTACTTTGGTGATGACGGACAGAAGAAGAATAAGATATTTAGCGAAGAGTAACAGAACTGAAAGATACGAAAATATATTATTCCGACAGTTCAAACCTATTATTTATAAAACAACTAGTATAACAAGCCTTGAAATAGTGTGTCTGTCATTTGCAGAATGAGGTCCCCAGAGGGTGAATTTAGTGACGCTATCCCGCATAGCGGGCTAGCATAACCAAATTCACCCTCTGGGGACTTCATTCTGCTTACACCTCAGCAGAATGAGGTTATCAGAGGGTGAATTTGGTACTGCTAGCCTGCTATGCGGGGTAGCATCACTAAATTCACCCTCTGGGGACCTCATTCTGCAAATAACAGACACCCTATTTCAAGGCTTGTATGATAAAGTAATTTTGATTTCAGATGAGGCGCACGAACTCCAATTCCGTTTAACATTCTCCATTGTTTATTGAACTATTGGCTCAGAAGTAGTTATTTACAAATCATATATTTACTTGGCCAATACTGCTTTCTGTGTGCTCACATTTTATGGGTCGCCTTGTGTCCAGTCTGGCTCTGATTGGTATCAACATGTGTGAACAATGTCCCATGATATAATATCCCTTGAGTGGTGACTTCGATACTGGCTATACTTTGTGTGGGGATTAAGGAAATTTCATCTGGCATTTTCGGGAACCCACCACCCCCAAACCTGCAAAAAACATAATTTTTCACTCCCAATTTTTTGACACCAAACCCCCAACCACATATTTCACTAAATTTGGGTCTAAAACCGCATACAACTACTGATATCATTCATATGCTGCGAATTATCTCATTTTGTTCAGATAACAGTTTAACCTGTTTCAGAAGCTGTTTTAATTGAATTTTTATTTTTATAAATTGCTATTCATCTGTAAACCTAGGTCAGTGTGCAGGATACACACAATTCCATAATTTCTAAATATTTCCTGAATAGTCTGTCAACCAGCTCATTATCTAACATATTCCATGCCAAATTGTTTTAAATATATATTTTTTTAGATTGAAATCCTTGCTCAATTTAAGAAAACCAATTTTGTTTGTTTTTTTAATTCAAAATTTTGAAAAACTAACACTGTTATAACATCCGCTATGGTACCCCGAGTCACCAAACCAAATTTGGTTGAACTTGATCCATGAGTCTGAGAGAAAAATCCGGACAGATCCTAGTCGTTTATATTATAGATGACAAGCTGTCACAACACTATACCAGACTTGGATACTTCAGGTCTTGTGAGAGATCCTTAGTTGATAGACATACAAATAATTAACTGATTGGCTTGATGCACTGATGACAGTTATTTTCTAGCCATTGATTAATGTTTGAGACAGTTGCTTGCTCTATTTCCATGCACACAATGATCTAGGCTTTAGTTTCATCAGGACAAGTTTTTTTTTCAGTTAAAAATTTCTTGAAGCTTTTTCTACAGGGTGTCGGGAATGAATTTTGTTCACCACATGAACCTTCCCATATCAACATGCAATAGCTTAATGTCATCTCCGCTGAGGCCCATATGAGGTCCCAGTAACATAAATATTGTGTTTATTTTTGCAGTTATAAATTCTTATAATATGTTTTTAACTGTTACAAATGTCAAATATGGGCACAAAAGATCTTTAGTAAAAAAAATGAGGTTGAAAAAAAAACGTGTTTTTGAATAGCCGCCCACCCCGGTATACCTTCCTGCTATTTTTTAATTACCCCCCCCTGAGTTCCAAGTATAAATTTTACAAAGAAAAGGGTGTGGGTGGTTTGTTGTCGGGGGTGGGTGTGGGAGGTTTGTTGTCGGTGTGGGTGTGGGTGGTTTATTTGTCGGGGTGGTTGTGGGTGGTTTGTTGTCGGGGTGCATGGGTGTGGGTGGTTTGTTGTCGGGGGTGTGTGTGGGTGGTTTGTTGTCGGTGGTGGTTGTCGGTGGTTTGTTGTCGGGGTGGGTGTGGGTGGTTTGTTGTCGGGTGTGGGTGTGGGTGGTTTGCTGTCGAGGTGGGTGTGGGTGGTTTGTTGTTTGTTGTTTTTATAGTTCATCATTTAGTACAGTGTATACTCTCATATTTTCTTCTTTGATACGGAGTTTGTGTTTGTTGAATTTTGGTTCGAAAATCAAAAACCTCTATATTAATAAGTTCAAATTTTATATTTTTAAATAAGCCATTATGAATTATTATTATTATTACAATGGTAAAGCAATTTCATTGATTGCTATATGATTGATACTAAAAGTGATCAGAACACTTCATTTTGACACCATAACATTTTGGTAAAATTGGAATTACAAAGCCCTTGAAGTGATGTGAATCACTCCGGTAGGATGATCAGATAGAATGGATGATATCATTGCTCAAAGTGGTTATTCTTGCAAATACTAAAGACAAACTGACAACGCACACCGTCATTATTATATATTAATTAAATTCAGTAACTCTCGATGGCGAAATCGTTATCGTTAGTTTATCACCGATAGTTGCGTCCCGAATCGAGAAGTAAATATTTACAATTGAGCGTAGTTCAGATGATGTTTTCTATGGAGTGGTACGGTCGATTTGCTTGAGATTGTCGACGATGTAGTAGAATGCTATATGCCTCCTGTTGGCATTGTGCCTGAATACTAACTGAACAGTTTAACGCACCCGAATAAGTCCGTAATATGTCGTTAAAGGGACTGTAAGACGTTTTCGTATATACATGCACTAGCTCGTGCAAGAGAGAGTTTTGCGGCAATATAAACACGTCGGTTTAGGCGAATCAGCGAGAGAGAGAGATGTTTATTCCTCCAAACATGGAGACAATATGATACAATATATACATACACAAATAAACTGTTGACATATATACACAATATAATTTAACATGACTTAATTCCTCAAATACCAAATGAGACACCAGGAGGTCGGATGACTTTAGAGTCACCATATCAAAGACCGAATAGTTCACATAATAATAATTATAAATTTATTGCTGAAATAATTACTGCAAGACAAGATGTTAAGACATCCATGTATTGCTCAGACCGCGCATAATTCGCAAATGAAGCGGACGCATTGTCCGAATAGCTGCTTCTCGTCGCAGATGAGGTGAATTTCTGCGCTGATGCATCCACCGAAGAAATAGGCTAAGAGGGTTTCCTCTGACATTGCTTCCAAGAAGTTGAACGCATGTATTCCAAATCGATCAATTATGGAGTACCAGAATGTGTTCCGCGTTATCAAAGCGAATTCAGACGAGCATTTACTATACATATGGAACAATTG
Source organism: Siphonodentalium dalli (assembly GCA_032622095.1). Lineage (NCBI taxonomy): Eukaryota > Metazoa > Mollusca > Scaphopoda > Gadilida > Siphonodentaliidae > Siphonodentalium > Siphonodentalium dalli. The sequence continues at coordinate 192,651,082 of CP136067.1, read as the reverse complement.
ATTCGAATAATTTAGTTTGCAATGATAACATACAGAAGCATTATCATATGTCGTTCTGTTCAGAGTGCGTGCCATGATAACACAGTTGGCGAAAAAGGCTGGTTCGTCTCGACATGTAACCCAGAGTTTCCAAATGGAAATTGGATCAGGCTTGACCTTAAAGAAGAATAGCATATCCCCTTGTGCATAATAACTAGTTTCACGACATTTTAGAACGCATCCCCTAACTTTGTTAATCTATCTCCGCATCCCGATTTGCCATTAAAGTTGATATAATTATCGCTCCATATACATTCTTTGTCTTCATTCCATAAATAATTTATGTTCGTACGAGCCCGGCGAGTTATCTATCTCATATATATTTTGAAGACCTCTGTCTGTATGTATGTTTGTTTGTTTGTTTGTTTGTTTGTTTGTCATTAATACAAATCTACGATTCTTGACCGATCGGGACGAAACTTGGTACGTGTGTGTAGTTTGACCAGGCGGTGAACGTTGTCGTATTGGCGAGCCCGTGCGGCGCCCGCTTCGCGCATGCGCAGACGAGATCTCGGAAACGGGTGGAGCTATCGACTTGAAATTTGCTATGTGAATGTATCTTGCCCCGGATACGAATTTTATCGGGTCGCCGAGCCCGTGCGACGCCAGCTTCGCGCATGCGCAGACGAGATCTCGGAAACGGGTGGAGCTATCGACTTGAAATTTGTTATGTGAATGTATCTTGCCCCGGATACGAATATTATCGGGTCGCCGAGCCCGTGCGACGCCAGATTCGCGCATGCGCAGACCAGCTCTCGGAAACGGGTAGAGCTATCGACTTGAAATTTTGTTTTTGAATAGCCCGGACAACGTCGGGCTCATCAGCCCGTGCGACGCCAGCTTCGCGCATGCGCAGACGAGATCTCGGAAACGGGTGGAGCTATCGACTTGAAATTTGGTATGTGAATCTATCTTGCCCCGGATACGAATGTTATCGGGTCGCCGAGCCCGTGTGACACCAGCTTCGCGCATGCGCAGACTATATCTCGGAAACGGGTGGAGCTATCGACTTGAAATTTGGTTTTTGAATAGCCCGGACAACGTCGCCCGGACAACGTCGGGCTCATCGGCTAGTCTATTATATATTTTGAAAGATCTGTGTATGTGTTTGTTTGTGTGTTTGAAATCGATGGACTCCAAAACGACTAAGCCAATTTCGATGAAATTTGGTATTTGGATGTGTTTTCGGCCGGAGACGAACATAGGCATATTTATTTGTCCGTGCGAGGTCAACTTTTCACGTGCGGAGGTCAAATCTATTTTTACGCCGTTTTTGCGCTAATATATTTCAGTTCGGTGCTCACAAATCGATTCGATATAGCGCGAATAATAAATTGCCAGTCATATAATTTGCACGGTTAGAATCTGTGTGGCTTCATCTTTCCAACGATATATAATATGTATGTATCCGTTTTAGTTATCTGCCTCAATTATTAGGTACAAGTGGTACGGGGATCTTTTATCAGGATAAAATCACTGCGTAACTTCTATGACGTCGTCAGAGGTCATAAAGTTAGATTACGTTAATTCTCACCCTGCCGATGCATTTGACTGTGTCGCGTTAACTCATCACCGGCCGAGGTATCCGCAAATGACATTGGGCTATATATCTCGAAAACGGGTGTAGCTATCGACTTGAAATTTGGTATGTGGATGTATCTTGCCCCGGATACGAATTTTATCGGGTCGCCGAGCACGCGCGACACCAGTTTCGCGCATGCGCAGACCAGATCAAGGAAACGGGTGGAGCAATCGACTTGAAATTTGGTTTTTTAATAGCCCGGACGAAGTCGGGTCACCTTCTAGTACTATATATTTTGAGACTTCGTATATGTGTGTGTGTGTACTTCATAGAATCCAAAACGCGTGTACAGATTGAGCTGAAACTTCCTATGTAAGTGTCAAATCACACCGACACGACCGTGGTCGCAGTTTAGAGAAGCTCAGAGCACCCGTTCTCCAATCTCAAATCACCGCAAAGGCACGGCGTGGGTTAATCAAGTGATTATTTAATGAGCGTTTGTTTTTCACGCATCTCTATAAAGAGCGTCTGTTTCCCATTCAACGTTATTTGCATCTGCAGAGAGATATACGGAACATACATTAAATTTAAAAAACATTTGTTTCTGACCAACCCTGCGAGCACGGATGGCGCGCTTTGTTTTTACAGTATATAGTTATATACCGAAATCATCCCAGATAATCACGAATATAGCATCAGATTTCTCCCCAGATATACCGTTATAAAGCTACTGGAATCTGCCAATCTACGGGAAATTCCAGGGAATGCCGATTGAGCTCAAACTTGCTACCCACGGGAAGTGTCATATGTATGAGTGTGTCCTTTATAGACTCGAACCGATTGAGCTCAAACTTGCTAAATAAGAAAATAGCCCCCAAGCCGTAAATATCAACAACAACGATATTGCTACCTACGGGGAGCAACGTTATTAGCATCTGCAGAATTATGCAGAGAGAAAGTGCTTTCCTATTTTTAGAACGCAACACATGTTTACGTCGCGTTGGTGATTGTGGTTCACAACGGGGTTAATTGACTGTCCGCTCTTTGCGACGATGAGGTTCACGGCGGGGACTATTGACCAACACTCACAATTTCGTCTTTTGCATCAGATACCAACACCTCGACCGATCGGGACGAAACTTGGTACGTGAGTGTAGTTTGACCAGGTGGTCGTCGCTGTCGTATTGGCGAGCCCGTGCGACGCCCGTGCAGCGCATGCGCAGACGAGATCTAGGAAACGGGTGGAGCTATCGACTTGAAATTTGCTATGTGAATGTATCTTGCGCCGGGTACAAATTTTATCGGGTCGCCGAGCCCGTGCGACGCCAGCTTCGCGCATGCGCAGACCAGATCTCGGAAACGGGTGGAGCTACCGGGTACAAATTTTTCTTATTGAAACGCGTGGAGCTAAAAATTAAAAAAAAATATATAAAAAAATGTCATGTTTCGGACAAGCCGCCGGTGGCGGGCTAACCTGCTAGTATAATATAATCTATTATATATTTTGAAAGATCTGTGTGTTTGTTTGTGTGTGTGTGTGTGTGTGTGTGTTTGAAATCGATGGACTCAAAAACGACTAAGCCAATTTCGATGAAATTTGGTATTTGGATGTGTTTTCGGCCGGAGACGAACATAGGCATATTTATTTGTCCGTGCGAGGTCAACTTTTCACGTGCGGAGGTCAAATATGTTTTTACGCCGTTTTTGCGCTAATATATTTCAGTTCGGTGCTCACAAATCGATTCGATATAGCGCGAATAATAAATTGCCAGTCATATAATTTGCACGGTTAGAATCTGTGGCGTGTCCTCTTTCCAACGATATATAATATGTATGTATCCGTTTTAGTTATCTGCCTCAATTATTAGGTACAAGTGGTCCGATGCTTTTATCGGGATAAAATCAATGCGTAATTTCTATGACGTCGTCAGAGATCATAAAGTTAGATTACGTTAACTCTCACCCTGCCGATGCATTTGACTGTGTCGCGTTAACTCATCACCGGCCGAGGTATCCGCAAATGACATTGGGCTATATATCTCGGAAACGGGTGTAGCTATCGACTTGAAATTTGGTATGTGAATGTATCTTGCCCCGGATACGAATTTTATCGGGTCGCCGAGCACGTGCGACACCAGCTTCGCGCATGCGCAGACCAGATCTAGGAAACGGGTGGAGCTATCGACTTGAAATTTGGTTTTTGAATAGCCCGGACGAAGTCGGGTCACCTTCTAGTCTATTATATATTTTGAAAGATCTGTGTATGTGTTTGTTTGTGTGTTTGAAATCGATGGACTCCAAAACGACTAAGCCAATTTCGATGAAATTTGGTATTTGGATGTGTTTTCGGCCGGAGACGAACATAGGCATATTTATTTGTCCGTGCGAGGTCAACTTTTCACGTGCGGAGGTCAAATCTATTTTTACGCCGTTTTTGCGCTAATATATTTCAGTTCGGTGCTCACAAATCGATTCGATATAGCGCGAATAATAAATTGCCAGTCATATAATTTGCACGGTTAGAATCTGTGTGGCTTCATCTTTCCAACGATATATAATATGTATGTATCCGTTTTAGTTATCTGCCTCAATTATTAGGTACAAGTGGTACGGGGATCTTTTATCAGGATAAAATCACTGCGTAACTTCTATGACGTCGTCAGAGGTCATAAAGTTAGATTACGTTAACTCTCCCCCTGCCGATGCATTTGACTGTGTCGCGTTAAGGTGACACTCCACAGTTTCAACAGGTATGGGCCCATAAATAGGGGGCCCATAGATTCATTGAAATTAATCTGGATTATGATCCCAAACCATATAGACAATATATATATGCCTGAAATTAGTACAGAATAGGCATTCAGAATTTTATACATAATTTCCATAATATATGGGCTATCAAGAGTTATGGCCCTTGATCTTTTGATCAAAAATGTGATTTTTATTCAAAAAATGACCAAAATATTGAATTTTCATACCCAAGAGGCACGAATACCAGATTTTTTCAAGCATGGTCACCTATGTTGGTTTAGAGGCCTCTGGCTTCCAACATCAATGTAAAAAAAATTCAAACTTTCGCCCAGTATCTAGAGCCACTGTTTCGCAGAAAACGCTACTGCTGTCTATGGGTGGGGTCAAGGTCACTTGCACTTAATTTTTTCATCAGTCGAGAACACCTTCTAAAATTACACAAATTCATATCCCACCTTGTCTTAATATACATACCACATTAATGGTGCCAGAAACCACTAGCACTTTATATCTATAAAATCACCCCTACTGATCATTCGAAACTGTGGAGTGTCACCTTAAGGGGAATGCAATTTCACTAATCTTTAATAGGGACCACACCTCCATATTCTCTGCATTATACCGCTTAAAATGATATATTACACCCCATGCGTTATTGCAATCACAGGCAGCAAGATTGGGTGGGGATTTACATGCACCCCCATGATTTCACCTCTTTTGGGTCTTTCAGAACCCAGTGACGTTATGCTTGACGTAGTGACAAAATGTATATATTCAACCATCATTTATAGCTTGAAAAAGGTCTGAAATGCTAAAATGTTGTATAAAATATATTATGAGATGCATATTTTCCTCAGATATCAAAATAAAACATAATATTTCATGCAACTACTATCTTTAATACTCTCCCAAAACCATGGGTTAAACAATTCCAAGTCTTATTTAGCATTAAGGGAAAGCTATACACGGTTATGACATCACATGAACAATATGTTGTCAAGTGAAATATGTCCAGGGAAACCTGAATTATTATATTTCACACTTGTGAATAAGAAAGACTGAATATCTAATCTTTTAGTATACTGTGTAATGTCAATGTCAGCCTTTTCAGCTAAGATTCAAGGAGCATGATGTCATGAAGAAGTACCCATCATCTAAAAAATTATCAATAACAATACACATGAACCACCCCCCCCCCTGCTCCAAGACTCCATATCCCCACCAATTTATATGTCTAAAGGCCACCTGTATTGGAATATCCATAAAAGAATGGTGTATTTAACATAAAATGTTCCTTCTAACTGAGCAGATTTGCTAAAAATGATTTTCAATGTAAATATATGTCAAGTTGACAGATGATAATGGTGCTATTTGCTGGTCTTTAACACTCCACAGTTTCAACAGGTATGGGCCCATAAATAGGGGGCCCATAGATTCATTGAAATTTATCTGGATTATGATCCCAAACCATATAGACAATATATATATATGCCTGAAATTAGTACAGAATAGGCATTCAGAATTTTATACATAATTTCCATAATATATGGGCTATCAAGAGTTATGGCCCTTGATCTTTTGATCGAAAATGTGATTTTTATTCAAAAAATGACCAAAATATTGAATTTTCATACCCAAGAGGCACGAATACCAGATTTTTTCAAGCATGGTCACCTATGTTGGTTTAGAGGCCTCTGGCTTCCAACATCAATGTGAAAAAATTTCAAACTTTCGCCGTTAAATTTTCCAGAAAATCAATTTTTAATGCAGATGACAAATTTTGGGTGCTAAAAAATTGACCCAGTATCTAGAGCCACTGTTTCGCAGAAAACGCTACTGCTGTCTATGGGTTGGGTCAAGGTCACTTGCACTTAATTTTTTCATCAGTCGAGAACACCTTCTAAAATTACACAAATTCATATCCCACCTTGTCTTAATATACATACCACATTAATGGTGCCAGAAACCACTAGCACTTTATATCTATAAAATCACCCCTACTGATCATTCGAAACTGTGGAGTGTCACCTAACTCATCACCGGCCGAGGTATCCGCAAATGACATTGGGCTATATATCTCGGAAACGGGTGTAGCTATCGACTTGAAATTTGGTATGTGAATGTATCTTGCCCCGGATACGAATTTTATCGGGTCGCCGAGCACGTGCGACACCAGCTTCGCGCATGCGCAGACCAGATCTAGGAAACGGGTGGAGCAATCGACTTGAAATTTGGTTTTTGAATAGCCCGGACGAAGTCGGGTCACCTTCTAGTATAATATAAAGCCCGTGTTATCCTTTTATTGTACGGCTGATATTTAGTAGTTAATTGTTACACAGCCCGGCCACGAAGTTCGATCATGATTGTATGGCAGTTAGCGATTTAAATTGAAAGCACTATCCAGTATCCATGCAGTTTGTTTTGTCGTACAAACTCGTTCAATCCAGTGTAACCAACTCACACAATATTGTTTTACTTATTCACAACGCGTAAATATGCAAAATTAAAGTTTATCGCGAGTTATTGAAGCAACATTTCATCAAAGTAATGCATGTGTGGTTCACAATCTGGATATTGAAAGCCCCATAGGATAGAGTGATCACTGCGCTAAAAGTTTCTACTATAAATAGCGATAAAACAGGGAATGCATGGGGGGGGGGGTGGTAATACAACAATTGCAGGAAGTTATGCTTTCCGAGGGGCGAAAAACGCCATTTTTTTTTATTTATGACCTTTTGTGCCCATTTTGACATCTGTAACAATTTAGAACATATTATAACTGCAACAAACACCATATTTATGTTACTGATGACATTAAGCTATGGTATGTTGCATCTGAATCTGAAACAATGTTCAACGCATTACATGTAAGGATTAGAGCACAAGAATTGTTCTTTACCAGAATCAATCGAGTCGAAGACGAGATTTATTCAGGTAAAGAACTATTCGCGTGCTCTGACCGACTTAGAGCACAATTGATCCCACATAATTGCAATCAACTGGAAATGTGCCGTTGAGCGTGTTTTGACAACGACGCACAATCTGTGCGCTGGCCGTGATTGGACACACTAGCCGGTTAGCCACGCCCAACAACGTGATTAACATGAACTGATCGCCGTTGAATGTGAATAGATATCGATATGTCCGAAACAATACGGACTGGTCCCACTTTGAAGCGACCGTGCGATTTGTCTGTTATGAATTGTGTGTGCCTAACAATGGGATAATCACAGGACTATTCCCTCGCCAGCCTTGGGAATTAGTGTGCTTTACCAAAAGTTAGGGAACGGTTGTAACAATGGGATTGTGCTCTAAGGCCTTTTATGGAATTTCAGCGTTGGGGGAGGTCGGTGTTAAAAGAGTTTCGCTGTAGCCAAGGTCTGACGCTGTCTGCAGATCCATCGAGAACATGCGCTAGCACGGTCGTATCCGTAAACGTGTTCGAGGTGGGGGTTGTCCTTACGAAATATGACTTTCGATAGAAATTTGCACATGGGACGGTGAGGTTAAAACTTCCTTCCCGACACCCTTCGGAAAGAAGCTTCGAGAAATGTAAGACTGAAATAAATAAACTTGTCCTGATGTAACTAAAACATTTAAGCCTAGATCTAAAACATTAATGCGACTATCAATTGCTAGAAAATAGCTATCATCAGTACACCAAGCCAATTAATTAGTGAATTATTTGCATATCTATAAACTCAGATGATTTGTCACTCCCACAACACATAAACTGTCCAAGTCTGGTATAGTGCACCTGATTGCTTGTCATATATCTTTCTATATAACAGAGTATGATCTGTCTGTCCGTCTGTTTTTCCGTCTGTCTGTCTGTTGAATTTCCTTTGTTTTGAGGGCTCCTACCCCATTTAAAGTCTTAAGTACACCACCAACTGAAATGACATATGCTCCTAATATTAAATGTGTGTATGAACGAACGTGACTCCAAGCTATTAAAACTATTGAAAAGTTAAGATGTGCCGAAACCGGTATAGCTGTATGTACATAGATGTAATAAATATTCAACAATGAACGGATACCTTTCTTAATTTTCAATATATATATATATATATATATATATATATATATATATATATATATATATATATATATATATATATATATATATACACTAGCCGATGAGCCCGACGTTGTCCAGGCTATTCAAAAACGAAATTTCAAGTCGACAGCTCTACCCGTTTCCGAGATCTGGTCTGCGCATGCGCGAAGCGGGCGTCGCACGGGCTCGCCAATACGACAACGTCGACCGCCTGGTCAAACGACACACACGTACCAAGTTTCGTCCCGATCGGTGGAGAATCGTAGATTTGTATAAATGACAGACAAACAGACAGACAGAGGTGTTCAAAAAATATATATACTAGCCGATGAGCCCGACGTTGTCCGGGCTATTCAAAAACCAAATTTCAAGTCGATAGCTCCACCCGTTTCCGAGATCTGGTCTGCGCATGCGCGAAGCTGACGTCGCACGGGCTCGGCGACCCGATAAAATTCGTATCCGGGGCAAAATACATTCACATAGCAAATTTCAAGTCGATAGCTCCACCCGTTTCCGAGATCTCGTCTGCGCATGCGCGAAGCTGGCGTCGCACGGGCTCGGCGAACCGATAAAATTCGCATCCAGGGCAAGATACATTCACATAGCAAATTTCAAGTCGATAGCTCCACCCGTTTCCGAGATCTCGTCTGCGCATGCGCGAAGCGGCCGCCGCACGGGCTCGCCAATACGACAACGTCCACCGCCTGGTCAAACTACACACACGTACCAAGTTTCGTCCCGATCGGTCGAGAATCGTAGATATGTATTAATGACAAACAGACAGACAGACAGACATAGGTCTTCAAAATATATATGAGATATGGATTTGGTTGAGAAAGCATTGGCACTACGAAAAGAGGCTGGCATATAAGAAAGGCAAACTACCATTTTTAAAGTCTTGCTAAAATTATATGCTCTCAATATTAATTAAGGGTGTTACCAAAGATTAATTTGTATCAGGATATACACACCATGGATGTGTCGGTTCCCGAAAACCTGCACCATGTGGCACTTCACAACAAGCGGCTGTTCACTGTTTTGTGTACCCCACCCTATTTTAAGTATTGAACACATCACGTACGAAATCAATTATACTCTCAATATCAACCGATGACTTTTCTATCAGGCAATATACGACATATAAGGCTGTGTTGAATTCGGACAGCCTGATCACTTTACAAAAAGCGGCTGGCAAATAGCAAACATAAATTGTAACTGTTTCGTGATCACCTACGCTATTTTAAGTAGTGAATACACCACGAACTGAAGGGATATTATCTCAGACATCTTAAATACATCTTTAATTTCATCCATCATCCTTTATGTTTTATATATCTCCATACACGGGCAGCAGGAAGACGACCAACCAGGATCATGCTGTTCCGGCCAGTACAATACGTATCATCTACTGTCCATCATTTTTGTTGTTATATATCATTTGTTATTTTACAAATAAAAAATCAATCACGCAATCTCAGTTTTAATTGAGTGTGTGGACAGAGACTAGTGCTCGGGAAGTAAACAAACAATATATTGATGGGCTGGTTCCTGAATCCTGTGACACTTTGCAATAATCGGCTGGCTAATACGAAAGGCGAATTTTCACTGTTTTTGGGACCCACTGCCCTATTTGAAGTCTTCAACACTCTACGAACTAAAATGACATGTTATACTACCCCCGTGTACGTGGTATCGCCAAACCAGAAGGTATCGCCAAACAGACTGAATGGGAAAGTCATTTTCACGTATTATGGTATGGAATATGTTTGTTTCTCATCGCAAAACAGACAACGAACAACGTATGTGTAGGTCCACACGAAGCAGCAGTATTTACCCACCCGATGTCAATCAGTTATCCCAGATCAAACCATTTAATAAATTGTTGCGAATTTTTTCAATAGTGTTTTTTGCTCACTCAAATTGTCGAGAACATCCATCCGCTAGTATAGTTTCTGGCCTTCCACGCTGCCGGGATGAGAGTAAGCTACGGTCGCTATCCCATTGAGGGATCAATCCGCTTTCCGAAATTATTCTTGAAAAGTGGATATCACCATTCAACTGGGAGATATATAGATTCATCTGAGGGAAGATATTGTAAAGGCCTGGCATTTATGACTACATCATTTCTCCAAACCATAATATTCATATCATCAAACTATTTTGTATTCTACACCATTCTCAATCTCATCGTATTCTGAAGTTTCACCTTACAAATGTCTCATCACAACATACGTAATAAGTCACAAATCACTAGTTCATAACTTACCACAGTCTCTTATTATTCACTATATCGTGCTCTTCATATTTGCAAAGTGGCATTTATACTAAAGCGCTAACTATGCATCTATTGTCAAAACTTTCATTTCAAAATTTGGCATTTTCGCTTCTTTATGGGCGCAGCCATCTTGCGTAGTCCTACGCTGGTATAAACATCTTTGCGTAATCAGCCTAAACTACACATTAACTCAAATAAAAATGTGTCCACCACAATTATGCATAATTATGAATTATTATGTACTTATTTATAAAATATTACAAATGTTTCATAAATATCTGGTGATTATTACGCTAATTATGCGCAAACGCGACGTAATTGGCACTATTTCTTCAACCATATTCTGGTTGCAGAGCTCTGGCCAATCGTTGAGGGTTAACGATTAGCCGGCCAATCATTGTGCCAGTTTGCTCCATCACCAAAAAATGGTAGAGGATTTAAGTATATATAGATAGGCATCATTGAGAACTATATGCTGTCGCTTCATTAAAAAATTGTTGCTGTTCATTCTGCTGCTAGGTATTTGGTAAAATGGGTAAAATTGTTTTTCAGGCAATTATTTCTAAGTTATTACTAAATGCTATTTAATTACTTAAAGTAATGTCTAACTTTTGTAATAAGTAATTTAACTTTTAGTGGTTAAAAACAATAGTGTTTCTTTTACTATTTCCAAATGGCTTTTGATGTTGCTCATTACTAATTTGTTCAATGGCTTAAATTATGAGATGTCTTGGTTGTATTTGTGCAAGTGCTGTAAGTAGCCATGCACTATTACTGTCATATATGAGAGAATCCTTCCATGGTGGGAATTTTCAGTGAGAGCCTGAAGTGGCATGCTGAATTAAGTGGTATGTGCTCAGCTGAGTTTGCTTGAAGAAGCCTAGTTAGGACAATGCCTGAAGTGGCTAGATCCTCGAAGTTGAGAGCCATTTAATTCTACAATCACTGATATTTGGCCTGAAGAGGCAATTAATATTTCTATTATCCTATGGAAATTAGACATTTATGCCATACTAGCATGAAGAGGCATGTAATAAGTCTAGGTTGTACCTAACTATTTAGCCACTTGAAATGAGCACTCAACTTTATGTTTGTCATAGCCTGAAGTGGCACATGACTTAGAAATTTATCAGCCATAATAAATAAATATTCTTCTAATAAATAAATAAAGTAAGTCATTAAGTTACTTAAAGTTAATTGGATGGCAGAATCCTGAAATAAAACTTACCTTGACCACTTGGTTTTATTTCAGCCTTTGTGTATTATTTCATATTTTCACATCAATATATATCATAGTTCCATTCATTGAAAAATGGTAACTCAATCATTGATCGAATTCGTGTCTTATTCACAATCACAAATATAGTGTTAATACATCAAGCACTATTAAGTGTTCATACATTTCATAGTGCACATCTTGATTCATATTCATCTAGTCTTAGCAAGTAACTGAGGCTAAGATGTTCAGTTCATGGTATTAATAATATTTTTTGGACTTAACATGTAAATTATGCTAAGTTATCTTCTCCATATTTAAATGGAGATTTATTCTTATTTCACACAAATAGTCGGTGTGAATATTTGCCTGTGTGGACCGTAGCCCTCGTGGAAGTATTATTCATAAGTTATATTATATTGGGACCTGGGTGGGGTGGAATTTTACTAAGCCAATCATGGTGTGATATTTGGTTGTGCCCAACTGTTACACTTTGATTGGCTAAATATTGATATTCACAGACAAACAAAGTGAAAATAACTGTGTCTGTTATGTGTTGTATATGTACAAATGTTGTGATAATTATTGTCACCAAATATTTCAATCTTCATAGTTTTCTATTGGTAAGTAATAAATGCCAATGTTTCAAATACTTTAAATATTCATATAATATATTTACTTTAAATATGAGAATTTATTTAAATATTATTTAAATAAATTCTCATATTTAAAGTAAATACTCTAAATAGTCATATTTAAAGTAAATACTTTAAATAGTTAAATTTAAAGTCTATCTTTAATAAATTTATCTGACTTAGATCATTTTTCAGTTACCTAATTTCTATTATTAATAAATATTTCTAAGTCAAACATGTGAACACCAAAAAAGAAATCACTTATATAAAATACAAATGTATAATTCAACTTATGTGGTGGAATATTTAGGGAACTTATAAAACTCAATTTAGTAGTAAATTTTCATCTATAAAGTTTTAACTAGCTTTATATTCTAAGTTATAATAATTATATCTTATTGGATATATTTAAGTAAACTTTGAATTTAAGTAAATTAAATAGTTTCTCCTTTAATATTTCAACCACTTAAGTTTTGTCATATTCAACCAACCTCAGAAATAACTTATTTCACACATTCAACATTCTAACTGTAAAACATAATTTTTAATCAAATATTATTCACACATGCAAATTCTAATTTCATTTGTTAAGTTTAATAAACTTGTTGAACATATATTATCTAGTCATTATAATTATTCCATTTTTCATCCTCGGCTGTAATAGGCCCAGCCTAAACAAAGCCTGTTGGTGTCAGATCTATTTTTCTATGTGGTTATACAACAAAGCCTATCCTGACTTATGTATTGTTCATGTGATTTGTTCATTCTATGTCATCTGGTTTCTCAGAGATCAGTGTCGTAAATGGTCATAACTTGCACCGGGCGACTGGAAGCAATTATGATTCATCTTACTTCACAGGCCTCTTAGAGATGATCAAGATCACATAGTTGTGTAAAGACCACTTGAGCGTTATATAATTTTTGGTGTCACGGAAGTGGGATTTCATTGTTTGGACTTAGATCCCTAATGAAATCCAGAGATGAGAACTTATGCATTATGTATTTTTGTATTGTCTTGTTTGTCAAAATGTTAGTGTGAAATGTTTAATACCATGCTAGGTATAGTCTGCCAGTCAACTGTAAATCATGAGCTACTCAAAACGTCTTGGTAAAAGAAACATCCGTTCCTCACAACGCGAGATTTCAGATACATGTCCAATGAGTTCTGATGTGGGGGAAACTGACACAGACACAGGTATTACTCACTTTGATGAGTCTAGAATTGTACATGATAATATGTGCACACCACAAAACTACGTTCATAACTCCAATGATTCATGCTCAGAACGTAACGAAATGGCCATGGGAGATACTGTGATTCATCACGGTCCATCGACTCAAAAATAATATGTCTTAGCTGAAGTGCCGAGACTGATCACAGAGTCAATAGAAGGGGCTATGAGAATATTCTCAACACAAATTACTGACAATGGTGTCAGCTATCCGAGGGGCAATGGGTAACACTAATCCAGAAGTTCATTGCTCAGTCAGCGAACCACCAAAATCGAAGTCGTGAAAGAACAAATCCTAGAAGTAAGAGAGTTCACAATCAAAGAGGTCATTCAGACGGGCCAGAAGTGGTAGTTCGTCTGACGATAGTGGTGATGAGGGATCGAGGAGAAGTATCCAGTCAGTTCCGACTTGGCCAATCCCGAATGCTCATCGTAGCACCACTAAGTTGCCACATTTTACAGGAAATGAACCATGGAAAATATGGCTGAACAGGTTTAATGCCATTGCATGCAGACGAAATATCTCTGAAGAAGAGCGTCTGGATGAGCTCCTTCCCAAATTACAAGGTCCAGCTGGAGACTTTGTATATGGTCAATTGTCCCAGGCCATTCTGAATGACTATCACGCTTTGATATCAGAACTTGAAGGTCGATACCGGGTAATAGAGACAACTAAGACATATGCTGCACAATTAAGTCGCAGAAACCAACGACATAATGAGTTGGTAGAAGACTATGCAGCTGAGCTTAAGTCCCTATAATCAAAGGCCCATCCTGACCGAAATAAGGCAACAAGTCGAGAAGATCTCCTAAGGAGATTTGTTAGATGGCTTGTCTGATGACAAAGCTAGGTTCCATGTAGAATTTGTAAAGGAACCAAATGATATTGACGAAGCTGTTAACTTTGTTGTGCGCTTCAATGAAGCCAAAAACAAAACAAAGGCTATTCGTTCTTTTGGCCCTTATTATGAAAGGCACAAGAAACCAACACGATTGGCCAAAACTACTGATGATAAAGCACATAAACCCATACAAACTAACCAAAGGGAGGACAAGTCAGGTATATCTGACAATTATCAGACTAAGTCTGATTCAATGATCTCAGATGAAATTGTAAAAGGCCTGATGGAAAGAATTGACAAAATAGAGTCAGAACTTAAAAGTTCCTCTACAGTCAATCACTCTCAGACACAAGTCATACCAAAGTCAAATGGTGAGAAACAATCAAGTTGTTTCATTTGCAATAGCCCACAACATTGGGCTAACAGATGTCTTAATAAGGGAAGGGTTCCATATAATCCACGACATGGGTTCCCACAAGGTCATCATGATGTACATATCATGAACTCTAAACACAACCTGAGAAATGGTCCAGGCATGTCAGCCCCATCCAGGGCTTTAAACCACAAAGAACTGACCAACAGGGGCAACCGCCAGTTCAATGGTAGATGCCACAGAGGCTAATAGAGTACACATGTGTGCTCAATATTTGCCACAATGTGATGGTGTTTATTTAAAAGGCAAAATCCAGGGGGTGGACATTATTTTTACGGCTGATACAGGGGCCACCAGAACACTCATACCAAAAGAAACGTATGGAAAAATAGCTCCAGCTAGGAAGCCTTAGATTGAAAAATCTACCAGCCTCAAAAGTGCTGATGGTAGTTCCTTAGAGGAATTTGGGACAGGTATATTCTCCATGGAACTTGGAGAAATAACCATTGAGAAGCAAGTAACAGTTGCTAACATAGAAGATGAAGGTCCTTTGGGAATAGATGTCTTGCAAAACGATGACCGAGGTTAGGCAGACATCATGTTGAGTCAAGGACTCATTTACCTAGATGGAAAAGTTATTCCCTGTATCCAAGTTGGAAATTCTAAGCATCTCAATTCTATAAGAATTGTGGATCATTATCACATTCCACCCAAATCGGAATGGTTGATAGATGTCTGGGTAGACCGGACACACATTGAAGATAAATCAATGGTTCTCCTTGAACCAGCCATGAAATTTATGTATAAATTTCCAGTGTTGGTGGCAAGATGTTTGATGGATCTCGCATACAAAACTATCTGTCAGATGCGAGTCATAAATCCGAACTCAAATGAGATCAATCTCAACCAGGATGTAGTGATTGCCTTTGCAGAAGTGGTCAGTGAAAATCCTATAACTCTGTTTGAACGGGAAGATCACATGGAAACCACGCCAGACTGGGTTAGACAAATAAGACAGTCAGATATTTCGACGCAAGTCGAAGACGAAACAATGACTGTGACAAATCTGCCAGAACACATTGAAGGCATATTCAAGGATGCATCTGTTAACAAAACAAAAAATCAAATAGTGGAAATTAAGAAACTCTTGATTGAGTTTAGCACTACCTTCTCTGAAGAAGACCATGACATGGGGCGCACATATATAGTGGAACAGACTATAGACAAAGGCGATGACAAACAATTAAACAACTTCCACGGCGAGTACCAATTGCCTATGATGACAGACTAGAGGCAACCATTGACAAACTTTTGACACAAAAGGTCATTCAGAGGTCAACCTCTCCATGGGCAAGTCCAATTGTGATTGTGCCTAAAAAGGGCTCAACCGAGCTAAGGCTATGTGTGGACTATAGAAGGGTCAATACAATCACTAAAAAGGATGCATTTCCAATCCCTCGTATACGTGATTGTTTAGATGCAATGGCAGGCTCATGTCTATTTAGTACATGTGACTTAATGGCTGGATACCATCATATCCCAGTCAGAAAAGAGGATGTGCCAAAGACGGCTTTCGTGTGCAAACATGGGTTATTTGAATACTTAGTGATGCCCTATGGAATGTCAAATTCGGGGTCTGTATTTCAAAGAGCCATGGAGCTAGCCCTTAGAGGACTGCAGTGGACTACCTGTTTAATTTATATTGATGATTTTATCATCTTTTTAAGGTCATTTGAGGAGAACATCTCTCGCCTGAGAGATGTCCTGCTCCGTGTACAAAGTACAGGCCTGAAACTGAAGCCATCAAAGTGCAAACTTCTCCAAGACAGTGTCCGGTTTCTTGGGCATATTGTCGCCAAAGAGGGTATTGCACCAAACCCAGATAACATTGCAAACATTTGGCTCGGCCTGTGCCACGAAATGTGAAACAGGTTCGACACCCAACAAAGCAGAGAGAAATTAATGTGTGACTGACAAGGAACTATTGGCTGTTAGATATTTTGTCGAATATTATAGACAATATCTCACAGGTCGCCCATTTGAAGTCAGGTCTGATCATCAGGCTTTAGTCTGGTTATTTAGCCTCAAAGAGCCGAAAGGGCGTGTGGCTAGATGGATAGAGTTGCTATCAACCTATACCTATATCAACCAATATCGAAATGGAAAGATGCATAACAATGCTGATGCTCTTTCAAGATGTCCCAATCCATGGGACTGTGACTGTTCAAATTCAGACAATATGGAGCCACTTAAATGTGGGCGCTGTCAAAACTGCCAAAGGCAAAACCAAGAAATGGTTTGTTATAAGAAGCAAAAATCCTCTAATATACAAGGAAATTCTGACACTGTCATCAGTGTTAGCACAAGGTCTCATAATAAGACCAATCACAATCAATGACCAAAACCACAGGTTGCGGACTCATTACCAGCTCACGGAAGGGAAATGAAAGTTAATGATTCATAATGTTCGTCATCAAGAAGTCTGAACGTTTTGTTGTGTGATGAGTCTGTCACCAGGTCATGCTGTGCTAATATCGTCACATCCAATGCGCTCCCCACATAATTATGCCGTTGCAATCACATGACGAACCAGCCTTAGGGCAAAACTGGCTACGCCTATGACTACGCCTCATACTATTTTGCTTTTGATTAGATATACTGGTATATAAAACTGAGCGAACTGCGAAAAAAGAGATTTTTCAGCAAAAAATAAGTTTCGGCTCCAAATGGCAGCAAAATCCAAATTAACTAACATTGTTTTCCTATAATGTAGAGCTATGTTATGATGTAATAATTTTAACACCAATAATGTTGGCAAATAATTTAGGACTTAGCCACAGGGTTCACTTTACCAAAATCGTTAATTTCTGGAAAAAGTCACTGGTGGGTATCGTTCATCATCGATTTGACAATAGCCACCACCAATTCGAATATTTTTCACTGTCATTTTCGCGAATAATATATATTTCTTCTTTAATAAAAATTGGTTTCAACTTGTTCTACCTTGGGTAGGGTATCTCGAAAACTAGAGCACTTTTTCGATTTGGCCGCTGCACTATATATATAAGAGTAGGATATGTCTGTCCACCTGTCTGCCCGGATTTTGAAGTATTCGAGACTCCTCTAATAGAGTTACTTTTCTTCTGAAAACAACAATGATATTGAGTAAAAAAATATCCTAAAATGCATACGTGCCCAGATATAGATGCACGTAATTGAGTCGACAGTATATATTACGCATATATGCTATGCTATGTACAGCACAATACACATATATTTTATCATGTTTGCGAACATCCGCGTTTATTTTCGAATACAGCTCTATCGCTGGGTATTGTGTTCACGGAAAAATCCACAAAAAGCAATTGACATTCACACGAACGGTGTCAAGGGCATAGTATTGTTGTTAACCAAGAACTATATTTTTTTCCCAGAAAAACATTGGTAACCGTCTCATTTATCGAGATTTAAAGATAGTCAATCCGATCTACAACAACATTTCTTTATGCTTTAGTTATCAGAATCGATTTATTGCAACAAAAATAATGCTAACCACTGTCAAATATGTTATCAATATCCAAAAACGTGTTATTTGTCAACATTTTGTTCAACGAAATATGGCCATATTAAAACTTGAGTATCACGAAATTTGACCGTATTACCACTTGATTTTAGGGTTATCCATCTTCTTCCGCAATTTTTTCCGAGACCCTCCGTTTGACCACGTTGTTTCTGTACCATATATTATTACACATCTCGAGAAATAACAAACATCAAAAATCGATATCTGATCACTCTGAGCATTGATTGGTGGGTTCCTCGACTCCAATCAAATAGTTTTTACCCCCAAAGCCAAAGAAATAGTAATTTAGGAGCGTCTAGTCGGATTGAGTACCTTTAATTCAGTTAATGGACTCGTGACTGGACATTCGTAAACTGAATGATCTTGGCCTACGACCTCGACCATTCTAAATTTTAGTTTACGAATGTCCAGCCGCTCGTCTATTAACCCTGACATAAAGACTCATAGAAAAACCTTTTCGTCATCTGCGTACTCCAGATGCATGGAAGCTGCTGTTCAGCGCACGAAATGGAACTGGCATCAATTTCTGGGGAAAGTTCAAAGACGAATCGTTCATCTGCACAACGGAATGTGACGATATATTCCGAGGGCTGTTCATGAGGGAATGGGATACATTCGGCTTCACAAAGGTGAGACAGTATTAAAGGGTTGTGATCTGAAACAAATATCGGTATTTTATTTCAATATACCAATAAAATGTATTTAAAATGTCAATTTTGTATATATATTTCATATATATATATATATATATATATATATATATATATATATATATATATATATCACGTGATCTAAAAAACTAAATGGATGAGCTTTTCAGTTACCAGTAATACTAATTAAAGCTTTCTTAAATTAATTTTATAAATACATTTCCGTCATGTTATCGTTTTTTTTAGGGTCAATGAAAGGTGCGTACATCGTGTGTGCGCAGCCTTTAAACCGGATTAAACTCCACGAGGCAGATAACAAGTTGATATCCTCTTCAAACTTCAAAGTTCCATAAGTAATTTCTATTACTTTATGCATTGCGCATTTAAAGACATATTATGTACTTGTTCGGGTGCGTGAAACTGATAAGTTAGTATTGAGGCGCTGTGCCAAATGGAGGAATGTAGCATTCTACTAACATCACCGAAAATCTCATGCAAATCGACCGTACCACTCCATAGAAAACATTGTCTGAACTACGCTAAATTATAAATATTTACTACTCGAATCGGGACGCTTCTATCTGCGATAAACCAACGAAAACGATTTCGCCATCGGCAGTCACTGCATTTAATTAAGATATAAGAATGACGGTGTGTATTGTCAATTTAGATATAATATTTGTAAAAATAACTTTGAACAAGATTATTCTCCATTTCTATTTGATCACCCAACCGGAGTGTTTCATATCACTTTAAGTTTCCCCAAAACTGTTATCTTAATGCCTATCGGGAAATCATATTTTCACGACGGGAAGTTGGCTAATTCTACGCCAAATTAAGAGCAAACAATTGGTGTTGACATGTGAAAACATTGGACTGACCGTTATTAGTTACGGTAATGATATTAATGGAAGGGTGTTGAACCGTAAACAAAATAAAATACCACGGTCTCACAGTTGCTCCATTGTTACAGTATGCCAGTTACCCAAACGGTTTTGTAGCGTGGAACATGATACAGCCTGACCGTATGTTCTACGGTAAAACTTTGCAGCCATGTTGCACGGTGCAGCGCTAAGATGATTGGCACATGTATAACAGTGTAGACAGAAATGTTGTCATTCCCGCAAAGTTCTGCAAAACCTACGAAAGTTGTAAAGTATGCGTATATGTAATGGTTGAACTGATTTTTTGACAAGAATGACTGTATCTTGACGATCATTGCTCATTCTTTAGGCTCGTATCGAATTTATTACCGGCGAACAGACGTCTGCTTGGCTCAATTATGACGTAGATGGCGCTGGCAAGTATGGATGGTTCACACCCAGTAGACTGGTGAGCAGCAGGTGGCCTGATCTACCACGAGGATCTTATTTCTATTTCGAGATGGATCGTTCAATCTGGTCGTAAGTTTCCATAATTATTCCTACATGCATGCATATGCACGCACCGACCGCAAACTATGGAATCCTATTAGGGCCACTTGCTAATGGCGCTTTCGGCTATATTAGCGCAATTATTGTCGCTTTCGGCGCGCCGAAACATGCGCTTATATAGCACATTTTGTCGCTTTCGGCGCGCGCCGAAAGCGCCATTAGCAAGTAACGGCACACTTTTTGTCGCTTACGCGTCGCTTTCGGCGCTTTCGGTGCGCGCGCCGAAAGCGACAAAATGTGCGATATTAGCGCACGTTTCGGCGCGCCGAAACATGCGCTAATATAACACATTTTGTCGCTTTCGGTGCGCGCACCGAAAGCGCCGAAAGCGCCAAAAAGTGCGTCGTAACGGCGCACATTTTGTCGCTTTCGGCGCGTTCGGCGCGTTACTAATGGCGCACTTTTTGTCGCTTTCGGCGCGCGCCGAAAGCGCCACTAGCAAGTGGCCCTAATGGGATTCCATAGCAAACACACCGATCCTCGCGGAAGATGCCTACTATAGGTACTCAATCCGATCAGACGCTCCTAAATTACTATTTCTTTGGCTTCGGGGGCAAACAATATATGATTCGAGTCGAGGAAACTACCCATCAAAGCTCAGAGTGATCAGATATCGATTTTTGAAGTTTGATATTTCTCGAGATGTGTAATAATATGTGGCCCAGAAACACGTAGTCAAACGGAGTGTCTAGGACAAAATTGTGGATGAAGATGGATAACTCTAAAGAAGTGGTAATACGGTCACATTTCGTGATACTTTAGTGATAATACGACCATATTTTGCTGAACAAAATGTTGATAAATAACAAGATTTTGGGAAATTTTATACCATAGTTGACTGTGGTTAGCATTTTTTATGCAATAAATCGATTCTGATAACTAAAACGTATTTTGAAGAAATGTTGTTGTTGTTGTATCTTGATGGTCTGGGGACAGTCTGATCGGATTGAATACCTTTAACAACTGCTATAATCCCCCGAATTTTCCCGAGGCGATTCGGGATAATTCGGCACGCATGTGGACTTCCACACACGTCACTGAACATCAGAATGTTCAGTATTCGTGTAGTGATATTTATATCAATATAATAGCTGTATCAAAATAAATGTATTTCCTGGCTTCTGCGCCATAGACGCCAAATTATTAACTTAAATACGGACCATATGTATTTGACTTTGACTGATCGAACAATGCACAATCAACTGCAGTCTTTTATTTTGAGTTTCAATTGAAATGTGTATTAACCCCTCCATGACTGGAGCTTTCTGAAATTTTACGAAAACCCTGTGCCAATCGATCATATGTCGCCTCGCATATAAATAAGAGAATACATTGGCCTAACAAATTTAATTAAATTTTTTATAATTGTTAACAAATTTAAGAAAAAATGAAAAACAATGATATAAAAAAATGTTAAAGAATGTAAGAAATAATAATAAAAAATGATAAAAGAATGTAAGAAAAATTGATAAAGAATGTAAGAAAAAATGATAAAATTGTTAAAGATTGTAAGAACAAATGATGAAAAAAAATGATAAAATTGTTAAAGAATATAAGAAACAATGATAAAAATAAATATTGAATGTAAGAATGTTTTTTTTAATGATAAGAAAAAATTATAAAATTATAAAAAAGATAAAAATTGTTGAAGAATGTAAGAAAAATTTATAAACAATTGTTAGGCCAATGCATTCTCTTATATATGCTAGGTTCCCTATGATAGACTCGCATATATAAGAAATTGCATTGGCACAGGGTCTTTAATGTTGTGCCAGCGCAGCTCCCGTAAATGAAAGGGTTAAATTAATATAAGGGGAAACAATTCAGCAAAAAATAAGAATACAAATAATTAAATAAAGTCACGAAAACGCCCTTTTTTCGAAGCGACCAATTATAGTCACTTATCATTCGCTATACTCTGTCGTCGGTTACGTCTGTCATCAAGCTCTTAATCCGTTCTATATATGAACCATAACCTATAAAGTATGTTATACCAGGAACCACGATATTGGACTATAGGCACCACTCTGTAGATGAAGAGGTATTGCATGCGCGCCAATAAATCATATATAAGATGACAACAACGACAGACGCGCCGGCATTATTCATTTAATATAAGCAGTTGTGTCTCCTTTGAACTGAAAGTATATTAAAATTATCTGTTTCTGAATTAACCAACACGTTGATTAAAAATTATAAGAACCATAATTCAATTTACAATATAACGTTATATAATAGTTATTTAGATATGTTTAATCTACGTTTCCCCATCATTTTGGATCTAGAACTTCAACAGTCAGATTGGAGGAGATGTCCGATATGTATATCAGAACTTAATCGGCCAGATTCCGGTATCCTGTGTATTATGGACATGGTGATATGCGAGATATACACAAAGAAAGCACGCCCCATTCTGATGTCGTGTTTTTGGCGATCGGTCCTCCGTAATTATTGCCTTATGCACTGGTTTGCACCACGTTATCGTGTGATCAGAACTGCACACACTAAACAAGAAAAGCATAGTAAAAAAATGCTAACGCCCAGCCCAGTTAGTATTTTGATTGAGACTTGCAGTCCATTCGGTAAATGTACGGGACCTGTTCATGACAACAACATGTGCAATGCATTGTCATTAAGAACACGATGCTTTGCTGTGGTATTAGCTTAGCTGTGATACCATACATCAATCACAGTAGTTGCATGCGTGCAGACATAAACACACTTTGAATGATAGAGTCACCAAATACTTCAACTTTCTTCGGTCAAACTGATCACTGGGACCTGTATCTAGTACATTTAGTATATATGCCATATATGGGTTATATATAGACATTAACACAATCAAACAATCACCATATTGGCTAATTACATTGTAATTATGTGAAGAAAGCCAAACGGAAAACATTTGCAAACACCGGAAAAAAACCTGTTTTCTCGACATGTGAATCACCCACCCACCCGGCTCTGTGTAAGGACATTTTTCGCAGACCCCCACCCTGTACTGTGTAGGAAGTGTTACATCGGAAATCGTTATATCGCCAGTTTGTGATGGTTCTTGACTGATTTGTGACGGTTATTGGTGATCGAAATTATACATTTTCACGACTTTTTGACAGTTAAAACGCAATTTTGAGGCTCTAGGTGATAACTCGATTAGTTATTTTCAATCCCATTACAATCTGTGGCACCAATGAGCGTGTTAATAACGAAACTTTCATTGTGCGAGTCATAACAATGACATACAACGCAAATTTTGATAATTGTTTGGGTTCTCTCCTGATCGAGTCGGTTCTCTCCCCATTTAATCGTGCTATACGGGTAAAACTATGGCTAATATTTGCCATGGTACATGGTTCAAACTGCCAATTTTGTGAAAGTATACAAAGATAAACACAACAAACTATGCATTAAGTTGAAATTTGCACCACTTGTCATTAATTTCGGTGAATTACACTGCCTGTCTATGCTTATTCAATAACCTGTGTTACACCTATCAAAAGTCGCCAGCTAGTTTGAAAAATAACGCGTTTTGCAGGCCCAACATTGCCATGAGTCAATAGCGGTTAACCATAGTGAAATTCCATAGCGTTGGACTTCGGAAAGCGTGAGCGTAGACGGGATATACAGAGTTATCTGTCTTGTATTTGATCTATTATATATTTTCGAATTTCTGTATGTATGTATTTGTGTTATAGACTCGAAAAACTGCTCAACCGATCCGACTCAAATTTGGTGTGTAGGCCTACTTTGATCCGGGGAACAATAAGGGCGTGTCCAATTTCACGAGCGACCGTGTCCTTGACCTTGACCTCGCTCAAATACGCTCATACAGGCAAGTTTCTGGACCTCGACTGATCCCACTCAAATTTGGTAGCTGCGACCGTGTCCTTGACCTTGATCTTAGAACAAATGTGTATAAATACTACACAAAATGTGTTACATTTGATCTTAAACAAAATTGTGTAGAAATGACACATGCCATATAATTATTAAATGTGTCGGTGGAATATCATCAACGTTGAATATGATTGAATATGTGAGTGTATCATAGTTATTAGATGAAATGTATTATATTGGAGACACACAACTCGTAAAGGCTACCACATAACAAACAATTGGCAGCAGCTTTAAACTTTGTTATACACTATGTTTGTGTAAAAACCGAACAACACATAATTGTGTAGCACAAAGTTTTAAGGCAGCTGCCAATTTTTTATTATGGCAGCTTTTACGAGGTTTATGTCTCAAATAGAACATATCTCATCTATTAAATATAATATACTCACATATTCACTCATATTCAATGTTGAGAAAATTCCACCGACACATTTATGTCATGTTGCATTTTTACACAATTTTGTTTAAGATCAAATGTAACCCATATTGTGTAGTATTTATACACATTTGTTCTAAGAGTGTATTCGCTCATATAAGCATGTGCCGATCGAAAAATATTTTGTCCAGGCGGAGACCATCTCAAATAAATCCCTAAATAGCCCGAACGAAGAGGGGGCACATCGGCTAGTGTTGTCTATTTTCGTAGACGTATTTTACTCAACAAAAAGCCAAAAACGTTAAAAGTTCGTTGACACCCATACAATGACGTGCTGATTACGCAGTTTATGAAGTTTATATCGGGAATCCGCTTGCTGGATGCTGATTATCTAGGTTAAATTCTAGAATTCTAGAATATGCAGCTATTAAAGCATATACAGGCACGATAGCATTTCACTCAATCATATTTTAGATTGACTAGGGATCTCTGATGTTTTAATAGAAGATATCAAAATGCATATAATCCTACAGTTACAAATATTATTATATGGATGTTAAACCTTTGGTTACTAATTGCGCTGTAATGAGCATTGACTTGAATCCTATTGACTAATTTGTAGGAATGCTTAGCTATTAAGTTCAACAAGCAGTAACATATAAAAAAGAGAAAAGAATCATGCAGTTACAAATATTATTATATGGTTGTTAATCCTTTGTTGACTAAATGTGCTGTAATGAGCAGCGACTTGAATCCTATTGATTCATTTGTAGGAATGCTCAGCTATTAATTTCAACATGCAGTAACAGATTGTTTGAATTATTAGCTAAACATTCATACAAATGAATCATTAGAAATCAGTGTTATGGGTTCTGAACCTGGCTATTATAAGGCACATTATTAGTCCTCGCTGATAACGTGTCAATTGAGCAGGGACGTGGACTGGAGGGTCTCCAATGTTGGGGCGTTCCCCTTGGAATTTCCAACCGCACCATCCCCTAGAAACAGACCACACTCATGCAGAAGGCCTGGGCTTAGGTTTTTCCCAACTGCATGACACATGATAGCTCTAGATTGTATGTCATGCTGAAGTGAATTGATCGTAAGCCTTTGGTTGTCCACCATGCAAACCGGGGGAGAAACTCAGGATACATGGGTCCAGTGAGAAAATGTGGATATCTGAACCTGAAAATTGCAAAAATCATCTAGACTGGCTTCAAGATTCCCAAGTGTTGGAAGTTTCCAACTTGGCGACACCACCCCCACAAGATTGGAAATATTCCCATCATATAGAGAGAGAGATGATTTATTTTGTAAAAGGGCATACATTATTTAATACAAAGCATATTAATTAAATAGAATTAGATTATTTGTCCATTAAACCAGTTTCTTGCCAATTGGGGGGGGGGGGGGCGGGTAAATGTGATATAGAAAACTAGATCACACTTGCTCCCTACTTCCTATCCACCCATCATGAGTTTTGGATCAACTCTAAAGAAGATGTGTCCATTAGTATATGTCAAATATGGTTGATTACATGTTTAAAGTGTAGTAAAGTATGCAAATGTTGGTCGAAAAACGACAAATTCCCCACTATTAAATTGTTGTCAAATCAAACTAAAAGAACAATTTCAACACATTGTTGGTGTTAAATTTCAAACCAATCTATTGTAAGATAAGAAATTTGTAACTGTTGAACATTTTGACCAAAGTTGGGGATAGACACCAATTAAGCACCCCCTCCCCAAGTCCCCCACCACCCAAAGTTGGTTCGTCATACATATTGAGACATGTGTTGTAGATATGTTTGTAATCCTTAATTTTTAATACACTGTGTTATGTACCAAATTTGTGTTTGTTCTCATAATGTAACATTTATATATGAATCTCCATATATGGAGGATAATAAAGATATATATATTCATGTCTGGGCGACAAACATGTGTAAATGTCCCTCATGCGGACATCAGAGGAGGAAATATGATGGCGCTGGCATTGAAATATTGTCACACCTGGATCTTTCAATAATGCCCAGATGAAGTAAATGAATATAACATCTCATATTCTCCTGAGAGTAGATTTACCATTGGTCATTTATATAGGCGGGCATGATTATGATACTATACTCATCGGGACTTTCAATATTTTATGTCTGCCTATTAATGTCACTTAATCTCCCGTATTAGGTATATATTGTGTTATTTCTTAATATGCCTGTTCTATTATGCAAATTACATAAGCTACAGTCATTATCTGGTTTAAAATGTCAGATACACAAGACGATTTTCGAACCAAAGTGCAGAAATCGTTCGAATAAATCTCATGTACAGAACCGTCACAGCCATAATTGGTTTGAAATAGAACCGTAACACGCACCCATGTTGATTACGAGGCCACAGCTCCCAATTATCAACCCCTATCGGGATACTTTCTCAGCTATTTTACAGAAGAATAACACGGGTATACTGTATAGTCAGTGCTTGTCTTCAGAATGCGTTTCATATTTTATACGCCACGAAAACCAAAAAGAAATTGCGTCCACGTGGCTTGATTTTCAGTTATAACATGTTGATATTTACGCGTTAACTCGCTGATACCGAGTTAATTGTGGTTTTGATACCACGTCACTTCTGCAGCCTCTGTTCATTCGGGAAAGTATAATATATTGAAGATATCAAAATTATGCGTCATTTTGTCACAAAAATGATTATTTTCAATCATCAGGAACCGTAACAAATCAGGCAAGAACCATCACAATACCGGCGATAGAACGACTTCCGATGTAACAGTTCCTACACAGTGACCCTGGTCGTAGTTGTAAATTCACGTGGGCGAAACATTGATAATTTGATTTCCAAATATAATGACGATTATAATTACAGTAATTCACGGATAATCGTTCGCAGTAAGATTTTTCACAATGCACTATATATCTACAAAGTTCTAATTTTCATTAGTAATAACTCTCCAATGACAAAATTTCACTTCACAAAACCATTGTTATGTAAAAAGTTACCATTGTAGTCAGAGTGGCATTTCTGATCACCGTCTAATTAGTCCAATAAGATAATATTCATTGGAAAAGGTCAAAGCATTGAGAAATAATCTAATAATATCTCGACTAAAATATTCAAACTTATTTCGTGATTATCAATGTTTGTGACAAATCACTGTAACAGTTCTGTTTACATAACAATCGTTCCAATATATATATACCTTTATTTCCTCCGTAATACAGAGAGCTTACAGGTAATGAAAAAGAACACAATACAAGGATAATTAGTATTTACAGACATTTAACACGAAGAAAATGAATGACAGGGAATGACAACATTTGACAAATATCTGCCCCTGCAGATGGTAAAATGTCCACCAAAATTTATCCCATATGTTAAAATTGCCCCTATACGTAGTTAAAATTTCCACCTGCCATGGTTAGTATTTACCATAAGAAGTGTCAACATTCCCCCAAACTTTGGCAATTATCTACCTCTTTTATGGGGGGCAATTTAATTGTCCCATCAGGAGGGCAATCTGCCCCCTAACGGGGAAAGGGTAATAGCAAATTCATGATGGGGCAGATCTGCCACCGTGTTATTTAGTGCGTGGAGCGTGTTTTATTTAAAGATACGGGTGGCGTTCGCGATGGGTATGCTGTTAAAATATTCATCTCCATCAAAAACCGTCATAAACAGAAAGAATGGTAAAATATAGACAGACTTTGTTCTTATACCAATCAGAAATATGGTATAAACAATATGTTATCGTCAACTGCTTTCCTTTGTTATGTAAACAAAAGCAAAAAATGTTACTTTTCCTAGCTTTTGTTTAGATCCGAATATGGTAAACATAAAGAGCGTTATTTGTTACTGTTATGGAAATAATAAAGAGCGTTTATATCATGTGTGTGTGATTAACCAATAGAATTGCGTTGTGTTTTGTAAACAGAAGCAACACTTCTGTAAAACGACCAGCCTCTTGTTTATACGTACACCACCATACGTCTTGACGACAATATACAATTTACGCGCTGATTATGTTTGGCATATGAACAAAACTATTTTTATTTTAATATTCCTTCTGTTGATGGCGATTTGAACAAATATGAATATTTCTGCAACGAACGCCGTCCGTGCCTTTAAATACATATTACGGACTTGTTCCGGTGCGTGGAATTGAAAAGTTAGTAGTCAACGAGATTTTCAGTGCGCACAGTAACCGTTGTTGTCATATTTCGCGCATTATATATATATCTTTGTCCCATGTAATTGCACCAGTTGCCCGATTCGTAGTGACTTGAACTATTCGCACCACTAACGTTCTATTATAAGGTAAAAACGGTGCATTTCAGAAATGAATATCGATAACATTCGATGTCAAAGGTATCAACCAATATTGTTCGTCCATGCGCTACACTACACTAATAGTTGTAATAGCATTACTAAACATTCCGAGGTCACTTCATTGATGATAAATTTAGATGTGAATCGACAACGGGTAGAAAATAATCGAAATCACCTGTACAATTTGCATATAAAATAATATTGATGATTTTTCATTTTGTGCGCATCTTATAGTTTATATAGATATTCGCGATGTTCAGCGTACATGTAACTCCGTTGAAATACACAGTTTTAAATGACATGCACCACTCGCCATTACTTCGAGACCGATTATAGGCAAAATGCAATATGTTGATATCTAATAAATAAACAGTATTATTTGAAGTATTTTTTATGATAGATATATAGCACATGGTTGGGCAAAATAAGTGGGGCGACTATTTTGAAGTTCCAAGTTTCTTTGATAATAGATTGCATACACCCAGATAAAATTGGTTCCCATGTTTGTCCCAGTGTGAGACCCAAACGAAGAACAAAAATAAAGAACCAAATTAAAGGCCCACTTAATTTTTGAGTCACCGATTATTTTTTTTATAATGGCCTGATATATACGGTTTTAATAACAATCTATGATATAAAATATTATAAAAATACTATAATTCATCACCATTTGAAACATCTATGTCAGAGAAGATGCCCAGAGAGAAATATAAAACAGCTGAAATCATAGAAAGATATCCCCCGTTTTGGCTCCCAGAATGCAACAGAATTCAAACTAAGGATGTATTTTCAATGGAAGTGGAATAACTCTATCTTTAATATATAGAGTTATTTGCCCTCCATTGGAAATAATACACTTTTTGCAATCTAGATGACAAAAACACGTCGGTAACTCAACAAAAACAACATGTTCACAGTTTATTACACCGGATAAATTGATAATACAATGTTTTGGAGCTTACTCTTTCAAATGGTATATAATATGGCATGTATCAAGTGATCGATTTGTTTTGTGGCGATTCATGAAGAGTTCGCGATTTCTGGAGCAAATTATATTTCAATAAGTTGTGGGTGTGTTAATTTTCCTCACATATGTTACATTAAATGGGCTAATAACACTTGAATTGTGTCGTGAAATGCTTTATTTATTAACCCATTTCACTACTTATACTGTGGTATTCGAGCATACATGAAGCCACCGACCCGACCCACCCCAATATCCATTACAATTAAACTATACATTAGCCTTTACAACGGGAAGGACGGGCCGGCGTATATATATGGTACATGCGCAGTTCGCAACAGAGAGGGGAGAGGTGTTCTCAGCGCACGTGCAAGTCGTTCTAAAGCATTGAGGAACCGGTTTATTCACACCTCATTGGAGACGATAAAAAAAACACAGAAAAACATGGCGTATTATGTATACTGTCGTGAGGTCAGAGTTATATTTATACATATGTTTATGCATTTTCCATATCATCCTTAATTTTACACGACATCTATTTCTTGCTTGATTTCGCTCAAAGTTAAATATGGTATTTTTCACATTAGCCCTAGGAACATCTCTCCGTCTGCATATCAAAAAATTGTTAATTATAATCATAGAAACAGTAGGACTAACATGTCAGTCATCACCATTATATATAAGTCATATTCAAACATATATATGTAGGTATTAAACTGATAATAAAAGTTAACACTTTAGATATGTATTTGGAGCTCCATACGTTTTGTAATTGTTTATTTACTAGAACCATATCCATGATATTTTGTCATACATTAAGCCGCCTGACCCTTCGACAACATACCAACCCATTCCATTAATAAATGGATTAAACACAGGTTTTTGTCGATTGTTCGCGTATATTTTATGTAAATACTCCAATCGCATGAATATTAAATATGCTAAGTATCAACACCAAAAACAAATTCAGAGAATAGTCATTGCTAAATCGATGTAAAATCAACTCATGTTGTCAAAAACAGTGTTTTGTGTTAAAACATGGGATTATTTTGAGTGATATCCACTAGTTTTCCTGCTCCGAACTGTTTTTGTCCTCCGATTATCTGTATCCGAGTACACGACATGTTAACCCCAACGTGGACAGTTTGTTAAATTGCAGAATGAGATCCCCAGAGGGTGAATTTAGTGATGCTACCCCGCATAGCGGGCTAGCGTCACCAAATTCACCCTCTGGGGACCACATTCTGCTTACACCTCAGCAGAATGAGGTTCCCAGAGGGTGAATTTGGTGATGCTAGCCCGCTATGCGGGGGTAGCATCACTAAATTCACCCTATGGGGACCTCATTATGCAAATGACAGACACACTATTTAAGGTAGATTGTTGTCCCACACAGACCTTGAATTCGGTGAGTTCTAAGAACCAAACTTAGGATTTTGTTCCAGATGGAATAAAAGAAGCGTGCAACAAATCAGCCAGGTTCTCAGTTGGTATCAGGTTCTGCGAGGAACCAAATTTGAAACTTTTTTCTTAGAACCAAATTTGAAACTTTTTTCTTATTGTGAAGATTCTGATGGTGTGTGTAAATAATGTTGGTTCATACAGGAAATGTTTGGAAATCGTGCTAAAAGTAGAAATCTAAGTTTCGAAGTGACGATATTTTAATCATCGCGGTAAACAAACACTCGAATAGCAACACGTGGAAATTCAGCTCGGAACTGGATAAATTAATTGTTCACATGGAATTTTTTATAGTTCATTTGACTGGAATATGACATCGTCCGGATCATCGGAGTCGATAATAGGTAAGATTCTTCTTCATTTTACCGGTTTATTAACTGCTTTCTGCACCATCGTTGACAGTTCATTTCTGTTCAACTTTAAGCATGCATGTTTGAGCCGTAGAAAGTGAAAATAAAAATAGTTCCGGAACTGTCAAAAATCGCGTGCTCTCACCGGTGACGTAATTCACAGGTGTGACATTATCACTTTTAATTCACCAAGAAATCCTTATAAATCACGACTATAAGTGTGTAATAAAATACATTTTCCATTAACAGAAGATATTTCATCATTTATACGGCAAATAGTGGTTGCCCTAATGACCAGATG
This sequence comes from Siphonodentalium dalli, assembly GCA_032622095.1. Lineage (NCBI taxonomy): Eukaryota > Metazoa > Mollusca > Scaphopoda > Gadilida > Siphonodentaliidae > Siphonodentalium > Siphonodentalium dalli. The sequence continues at coordinate 192,618,779 of CP136067.1, read as the reverse complement.
TACATCCTCGTCAGCCAGGGGACATCCGATTGCAGCTACGACAATGCACACAATCCACCACTATTCATGTACTCGACTCTCAATACTGTCGGCCAGTTCGAAACCGGTGAGTTCTGTTTTTGTACCTTACACCATGCAGTCGAGCTTGCCATGCTAAACACAAAGTCGTCACTCAAACAAGAACAAGCGGGGAAAGGATACAGATTTTCCCCAACACTACACAGCCCATGTGAGATAGCGGACCAGTGAGATTTTCCGATCTCACAGAAAACGTGACTATTGTCTCAACCAAATGGAAGGCCCCAAAGCGAAACTAGTATTACTTTTACATTTCGTAACACATAAACAATAGCCGCTTCACAAATGACGGACGAAATAGTTCCACATTCGAAAAATTGTCATCGTTGCAATAAATTGTCGAAATCGTCAAACTAACATGATTGTTTCTGTCATATAAACATGTTCCATTTGCTGATGGTATCGATAGGGACATTTCCTATGACAAATACAATTAGTCTAGTTGTAAGAATTCATATCAATATGTTGTTTCTCGGAATATCTTGCCATGTGCAACGAAGTGACGTAACCATGTCGTTTTCATTAGCCATGTCGATTTCACTCAAGTGTATTAACTCTGCGCGCGCGGGTATTCGGGTAATGCCATTTGCTTTTACAGTATAATTATATACCTTGGTAATATATACCGAAATCATCCACGATAATCACGAATATCGCATCAAATTTTAGCCTCAGACCCACCGTTACGAACCTATATATACAGGAATGTGCCAAAGAATGATATAAAATAAACAAAATCAGAACGAGGCTCATTGGCTGGGAGAAAAATGATCCATCATGACCTGGGATGTGGGCATGGACAAAGTTCACCCTCGGGGCCAGATATTTGGTGCGGACACTCGTCAAGCCTCTTGACCGGTCCAAATATCTGGCCCCCTCTGGTGAGAGTTTTCCATCACACATCCCAGGTCATGATTGATAATATTAACCTTCTCAGATGTATATCTATTTGGGAATAAAAGAGAAAGACCGAGTATATATATATATGTCATAAGCATAGCGTCCGTGTTGTAAGCAAAATAAATATCACTAGCTCCCAGACACGCGCAGTAATTATTTCGATTATAAAACGGACGCCATTCTTGTAGTATATGTATAACACACCCAATAAACCCGATAAAACATTTCAATCAGTGATGAGTTTCGGTTAAAATGAATTAATGTTGCGGTGACTAATACACAACAGAGGGGGTATCAAGTTGAATGTTGTATACATTCATTGTCCATCGATGTGTTATAAATATTCATTACATGATCCAACCTTATTTCATTCAACAAGCCATTATATAAATAGTGATATGCAACATTCGTTGCATAACAGGAAATAGTGCCAGGTGACCTTTGACTTCCGCTTTGTCGTCTGTACGCTACGTCTCAAAATACTATGGCTTCCATTATTTTTTCGAACAAACTCTAATGAATGAAGAGATTGAAAAGTTATTTCATTAAATATACTCAATTAAATAAGTGTCTTTATTTATCTGGGACTATATCTTTACGCGGTAAACAATGCATAGGTACGTACAGGAACAGACGTTATAGAAGCCGACGTTAGTTTCACGTCCCATTTGTTGTTTTTATGATGTCTTATCTTGGTTTTGGATCTAGTAATAAATAGAATATATACAACTCATCCCCAGCTTATAGCGGAATTTACAAAACTCATACAGTAAATGTTCGGTCCAGACCTAATTTGCTGAACACGTTTTGTAAATTCCGCTATAAGCTGGGGATGAGTTGTAGATCCTGTAAATATTCCATGTGGTTTCATCCCTGGTCAAGTGGTCCTGCTAATATGATATGATGCTGGTGGTCCTGCTGAATTGCTATGATGTGGGTATAGGGCAAACTGATAAAGTACCGTTATTTTTTCTAGTTGTCATGTTCGCGGTGTTTTGCTAATCCGAGCGATTTGAGAAAAGAACAGTGTGGGTATGAAACATTCAAGAACATATATATATATATTTAATTTAATAATACCTGCGCTGGTGTTTCTAAAACGACATGAATAACCAACTTGATTATAGTCAATTTTCAACAACTATACAACCAGTATTAAAAATATTTCGCAACAGATATGTTTTGAATGTTTGATATGCAAAATCTATTTCCTGTATATGTTCAGATTATCGTACCACTAGGTTCATCAATTTTTTTCCCAGTTAGATATTCAGCCTCTGATTCGAATCGTTTTAGTTCACAGTTCCTTATTCAGCCTCCGATTCAAAAACCGACCTAAATGGTTGCCAAATTCCCGATTGTGAAATGTCCAACATTTGATTAATGTTTCGCTGGATTAAACTATCTCAATCTCCTATCACGTCCACGGCTGACAATTTTCGCAAAATTTGGAATTAAATTCAGGGTAATTCTTCCTTTTTGATGTCGTTGGATGATTAATTTGTCGACTGATCGCCGACTGTAAGACAACAACACGCTCTTTCCGCCATTGTTAAGTATTCCTGCTAATTTGCTATGAGGATGGTGGGTTTTGCTTTGCTATGATGCTGGTAGGGTAATACTGATGTTGTTAAATAAGATATATTCATATTTATATGTTATTTTTCTGTGTTTGGCTAATCCGATTTGAGAAAACGATAGCGTGTGCATGAAAAATAAAAAAAACATGTGTATTTTAAATATTTAAAATAAATTTAATCATGGCTGATCATGCGTTTGCAAAAGCGAGAGGAATAGCCAGTTTTTGATAACCACAATAGTCATTATTTCAAGGGACATGGCTTATTCAAACTTCTTATTTTCGCAATTTTGGAAGAAAGATTAAGATATGTCGATAATTACACGATATATTGATATAACGGCTCCATATGCTCTGAAAAATACTTGTCAATGTCACAGCTATTTTCCAGCCGTTTTCAATGTTCGCATCGCAGTGAAACAATAGTTTGTTTTTACTTCACCACCTCGGGAATAGGCTAACAAGAAATGTTCTTTATTGTTCCAGCCGTTCCCAACTTTCTGAATTTGATCACTTGAATTAGTCTTTCTGTAGAATAACAGGTCACATAAGAATTTTAGCGTATTTACCGACCTATGTTGAACACTGGAACCGGACCGCGATGTAATAATAACGAGCATAATCTGTACTTTCAAACCACCAATTTCCTTGAAATATCTTACAGTATCTACGTTTTTAAATTGTTTTATAACCATGCTTTTCTCAATTCGTTCAGATTAGCCACAAGTCAAGAAAATTGCAATTTAGATAAAATAACAGTACATTTTCAAAACAGCATCACTTTGCTCTATCAACATAGAATTAATTCACAAGCAACGATCAGCATAATAGCAGGACCACTTAACCAGGAGTGTTTGAGCTAATGACTAGCAAAATTACGATTCGTAGAGACAATGCTCAAGCGACAACAAAAGGGAGACGTCCACGTGGGTTTAATTTTACGTTACGTTTTTATGTATGTCATTACATCGATAGCTGAAATTTGTTACTATAATTATTTTCGATTTTATTATAAACATCGGTTCGATTAAACGGTATACCTTCATAAGACCATATCTTGTTAGTTTGTCAACCGTGACATGTACATCATTGTCCTGATGGATCTTATCCAATATTCATAGAAGGCGTGATCGCCAACTGAAAACAAAGGGTCAGAGACAATGGAATTTTAATTGATTCTGCTATATACGGCTATCGTGGTAGCATGTTAACTGGACAACTATAGTATGGCCTATGGATTAGATATATCATCCCAAGTGTTGTGATGCTTGGCTGGTGTATTTGCGGACAAAATCAGCATTTTTAGGGATGTTTCAACATTTTTGAGCTGCCTGTAAGGTAAAACTGATAAAATTCCGACCAAACTCAATCATTGATACGTTTTCAATTGATAAGTAACATTTATTGGATAATATATGCCCATAGGATAGTTCCAAACAACGGAAAACCAGGTTAATATTATTTTTGGCGGCCATTTTGATAAGATGGCCACCAGGGGGCGTCGTAAAAAAGAAAATATGGATTTCCAAAATCTGCAGGTTCAAAAAACATGGATTACAAAATCACCACGAAAAATTTGAAGACTCAATGAACCGAACTAAGATTCTTGATCACATGATGTTGGATATATCATATTCCAAGTTCCATTTGATTTGGAGACAAAAACAAATTTCGTACCAAGGACCACCCCCTCCCCAGACCAACAATACTGAACCGACCCTGGCCAATTTTGGCACACACTACTTGCGCTCTTTATTCCGGTCCCATCGACGTATGACACGACCTCTAATGTCTGACAGCATCAGAGGAGTTGTGGTCGCAAGCAGTTTGATCCATAATAGTAACTTTGAAGGGACGTAACCCGTGCATTTCCCAAAGGATTTTCGAAATTATTTCAGTTTCTCTGTCGGCTGATGCTGTCAATGTTATATTCAAAGTTTCATCCGATTCGAAGATGAAACAAAATTTGGTTCCACTGACCACCGTTCCCCAGACCCACAAAACTGAACGGATGCTTGCAAAAGTTGATGCACTGCTTGCAATTTTTATTCCAGTCAAGTCGGCGTGTCGCACGACCTTCAATGGCCAACAATTTCAGATGAGTTGCGGTCGCAAGCAGATCAACCCAAAACGCGAATATCCAGAACCCACAACTGGTGTTTCTAATCGGATTTCAAAAATCAGTTTTTTTGTAAGATCAACTTCATTTTGTTTTTGGAAAATTTTGCTCCACCACCCAATGTAAACATACAATACCGACCCTGTCCAGTTTTCGTTTTCGAACTGAACTGACAACGACCAACATGACTGTGAAAACCAAATGCAGTTATCTGTAATGATATGGAAGAACAGCTGAGTACAATCAATTTGAGATGTGCCAATTTATGGGTGGTAACTTTACAGGAGAAACGTGGACGCAAATTTCGATGCCCGTGGCCAGCAGGGCATATCTAGGTGCACATACGCTCCAATATTCGATGCTCTGCTCCATATAATATCCGAGTTAATATAATTATTATTTTTTAGATAAAGGAAGATAACTCCACGGGGAAAATGCGTTGACAATTGGTTAATTACAATAATAGAGAAAAATAATAGTAAATGGGAGATAACTCCGTGAAGAAATCTTGGGGCCGACATCGGGATACCTTCATTTCAGTAGCCCTCAGATGCATACATTCGCTAGAGATTTCGCGTTCCTACTGCCATTAGTTTCCGAGTATTTCCAATTAAACGGAAAACGGCCCCAAAAGAAAAACAATATACTTCCTTGGTTTCACCATGGAAGTATAATAATATGCAAAATCATGAATTGAAAGAAACGCAGTTTATTAACATAAACTGTTAAGCAGTGAGTATCTGTTGTCCTGGCATATGTATTTTGACCTGAAGTGTTGGAAGTGACCCCACCTGCCTCGAAATTGGGTGACTGGATTAGGAAATGGTCAAGCCCTGGCTCAAAATGGGAACTTTGAGGGCCCGTAACTTGCTGTGTGTAATGGATTAGCCGGGAACTTTTTTGACAGTGATTTGTCTCTAGTGTGGCTATGGAGGAAAACACCCCAAAAGTGGCCACAAGTGGCATAGATATCTCACAATCGGGAGGTTGGCAACATCAGTTTTTGAATCGGAGGCTGAAGAAGGAACTGGGAACTACAAATATTTGAATCGGTGGCTAAATATCGAACCCAACTGGATCATAGCTCATTAGCAGGACCACTTGACCAGGGTTGGGTTTATAACGGCAGAGCTCCGTCAATTCCGTTCCCAGTTCCCTATTCTCAGATGATATTTCATTTATCATTTACGTGACCAGAACCATGGCGGCCACCCGGGAATCCTTACATTTTCGGTCGGTGTCACCCAGCGAATAGGGAATTGGGAACTGGGAACTGGGAACTGTGAACGGAATTCATGGAGCTACACCAGAGACTTCTACATGGCCGTACTTGTAGATATTTCGTACGCTTGATCGTCTTAACATTCCTCCTCAATGTCAAAGAAAGTAACTAGCAGATATGGAAACCTGCCCGTAATTACCGATTATTTCACCAGAGAATAATTCACAATGGGGATCCCTGCATGCAATTTGCACCGAATCAGTGGTGTATATGGCAGTAAGAATCTCATAAAACAATTTAACAAGCCTGTCCAGGAAAACAATTAGAACTAGACAACACAGATGGAGCAAAGTTACTGCATCATAATGGGCTGCTATATATAATTTGATGTGTATTATATACTTGTCTTTGTTTGGGCACTTTGGTGTACGGGTTACTGTTATGCTATATATATAATTATGTCGGGAAAAATTCATTGGCATCAATTGTAATAAACTGTTAAGTGTGACCAAAGTTACAATGTATTTGCCAGACGGATGCATTACCTGGATTGATCACCCCCTAATCCCCAGAGTTACCGGTCATGTGTTTGCGGTAGATGTAGTCCTAGCAATGTAGACTGGTGTATTTTTATCTTTTTTGTTGTTCAATTTTACAGTTCCGTCGAGTGGAGGATATGCTGATGTCTTCGCGATATACGTCAAGTAATTATAATTAGGGTACGTTCACACACTGGAAAGTTTGCACGGTATGGTTTGCAGGCATTTCGTCATAGAAAACGACATGGTGCCACAATATGAACGGAAACAAGCACATAAAGTGCATCTATGCCACAGCTTACTACTTGCGAAGTAAAATCTCTGTAGTTCTACTAGTAACGATGCTACCGGAATTTGCCTGTAAATAGCATGCAATTATCTCGCAAATATAAATCATACGGGTATTTGAAGGCAAATTCCAGTAGCACTGTTACAAGTGTAACTAAATAAATGTTACTTATGAAAGCATGTTATGTGCACGTTTCCGTTCATATTCTGGCACCATGTTAATTTCTACGACGAAATGCCTGCAAAAATATACCGTACAAACTTGCCAGCGTATGAACGTACCCTTAGCAGAGAGACATAACGATGCAGCCAGAGGAATATCATCGTACTCAGCCTATAACCATGGACCGATCTATCCTATGCTGCAACATAACAGATTCATCAGCACATGATCATCTATTCCGAAAATATTTCACCATGTTTGAAATGTTTCAAATGTTAGCAATTGGACAGATATATTGTTATCAATATATTATTTTCATATAAGATATCGATCCTAAATTCATTTCTTGCCACAATTAAACACAATTTTGGTCAAAACGAAGTTTGAAAGAGAAATACATTGTTCGTAATTATGGATGATTTGTTTAAAATTTTCCATGTTTTGATTTAGCAATTGGACAGATTTATTGTTATCAATATATTATTTTTAAATAAGATTTCGATCCTAAGTTCATTTCTTGCCACCGTTAAACACAATTTTGGTCAAAATGAAGTTTGAAAGAGAAATACATTGTTCGTAATTGTGTGTGTGTGTGTGTGTGTGGGGGGGGGGGGGGGGGTGGGGGTGGGGGTGGTTTGTTTAACATTTTCCATGTTTTCATTTAGCAATGTAGTATATTCAAATCTAACTTTGAATGCTGTTCTTCGGTTGCTGATTTTCTTAGACATTCGACGACAAGTGACATTACTTGGTGCTTATTTAATCAGTTCCACATTACCAATAGGTTGCGTGTTGATTGCATTAGCTGAATAGCCCCGAAATGAATCCCATGTTTTGTACCAAGGTGTAAAACAGAGTTCAGTCCACTCGCTATACGCTTTGTATGATCGCTGCCGGATTGTGTGTTTTCTTAATAAAATCTAACATTTTTCTTTGAAGTGTTTTGTATGTTACAATTCATTTTGACTTGATGTCGGCAATTTTCAAATGATTCGGACAGTTCAGTTTCTCAGAATAATGCAGAATGAATTCATTGAATTGTAACCTACACAAGTCTCAAATAAAACAACGAGTGATTATGTGCATATGCGCTGGCAGTGGTAAGTCCTGCGTAGCAGGGGACTGAACTCTGCATGGAGCTTGGTTTTGTACCAGTTATATTACCCCTGGGACTAATATAGAATATATTATATTAGTCCCAGATTATCCCTAACGCCGCTCCAAAATAAAAAAAAACACATTCCAATTCAAAGGGTTGATGAACCATTCACATCAGTAACTACATAGTCATGTATAAAGTGAGTTGACAAAGAATCAATTTTAGTTGGACATTGTTGTAAATTGGATGTGGACATTGTTCTATAAATTGGTTGTGACGACAATAGGTGACATGTCGTCTGCTTATATCACATGTACATCCCTCCGAATCAATAATAGACCATTCCGATGTACACACTTTTTTGACTTGATGGGAGAATCCATTTAGTATAGAACCGACTGAAGACTGATTTGCATGTAGAGTAAGCTGGGCATCCTTTCTGAACATACTTTGTGATATAAAGGTACTCAATCCGATCAGACTGTTCCCATGCCATCAAGATACAACAACCACATTTCTACAAAAAAAGCTTTGGTTATCAGAATCGACTTATTGCAACAAAATAATGCTAACCGCTGTCAACTATGGTATCAAATTTCCATATGGCCATATTATCACTAAAGTATCACGAAATTTGACCGTATTGCCACTTGATTTTGGAGTTCTCCATCTTCATCCGCAATTTTGTTCGAGACCCTCCGTTTGACACGTGTTTCTGAGACACATATTATTACACATCTCGAGAAATAACAAACTTCAAAAATCGATATCTGATCACTCTGAACTTTGATGGGTGGGTTCCTTGACTCGAATCCAATATGTTTTACACCCGAAGCCAAAGAAATAGTAATTTAGGAGTGTCTGGTAAGTTTGAGTACCTTCAAATGGGGGGGGGGGGATTCATACTTCAAAATTAAGTAACACGTTTTTGAACAGAAAACATATGTCCAAACTCTAAATTAAATAGAACTATAATTTAATCCTCATATAACAGTACTGGAAAGCTAGCAACATGATCTAAATGTTTTCAAAGCTAGCATCGTGGTCTAAATGTTTTCAAAGCTAGCATCGTGGTCTAAATGTTTTCAAAGCTAGCATCGTGGTCTAAATGTTTTCAAAGCTAGCATCGTGGTCTAAATGTTTTCAAAGCTAGCATCGTGGTCTAAATGTTTTCAAAGCTAGCATCGTGGTCTAAATGTTTTCAAAGCTAGCATCGTGGTCTAAATGTTTTCAAAGATAGCATCGTGGTCTAAATGTTTTCAAAGCTAGCATCGTGGTCTAAATGTTTTCAAAGCTAGCATCGTGGTCTAAATGTTTGGAAAGCTAGCATCGTGATCTAAATGTTTTCAAAGCTAGCATCGTGGTCTAAATGTTTGGAAAGCTAGCATCGTGGTCTAAATGTTTTCAAAGCTAGCATCGTGGTCTAAATGTTTGGAAAGCTAGAATCGCGATCTATATGTTTTCAAAGCTAGCATCGTGATCTAAATGTTTTCAAAGCTAGCATCGTGATCTAAATGTTTTCAAAGCTAGCATCGTGGTCTAAATGTTTTCAAAGCTAGCATCGTGGTCTAAATGTTTGGAAAGCTAGCATCGTGGTCTAAATGTTTTCAAAGCTAGCATCGTGGTCTAAATGTTTGGAAAGCTAGAATCGCGATCTATATGTTTTCAAAGCTAGCATCGTGATCTAAATGTTTTCAAAGCTAGCATCGTGATCTAAATGTTTTCAAAGCTAGCATCGTGGTCTAAATGTTTGGAAAGCTAGATTCGCTATCTATATGTTTTCAAAGCTAGCATCGTGATCTAAATGTTTTCAAAGCTAGCATCGTGATCTAAATGTTTTCAAAGCTAGCATCGTGGTCTAAATGTTTGGAAAGCTAGAATCGCGAACTATATGTTTTCAAAGCTAGCGTCGTGACCTAAATGTGTTTTATGAAGTGTTCATACATTGTATTTGTTCTAACAGTATATTTACCTGAAATTAAACATTTGTTGAACTTATTATCTGAAAATTCCCCTCCAACAAATCGGACTCCTTCTTGTAGTATCGGTCGTCTGCTTGTTTCCGCTGAACCCCCCCCCCAAGATGAATACGAGACCATTCCAATGTATACTTTTATAACTGAGTGGAATGTCCATTTAGTATAAAAACAGCTAAAGTGCTCTATTTTGTTTAACGAATCAGCTGGTTGGTTAAATTGTGTAGCTTCATTTGTGGAAGCTTCAGTTGTTTTCAAATTTGCCACGACTTTCGACGTGGAACAAACATTTCTGCGCCAATTTATGGTCTACCATCCTATACAAAATAAAATTAATTCGGTAATCAGTGACTGGAGTAAAAGGCTCAAAGGGCAAAGCATGCCCATGTGGAAACCACGAAGAACATGCAGATAACTTTTTCTTTGAATGTGAGCTTTATGTCGAAAACAGGCTTAGGCTATACAACAGCCAGAGTCGTTATTTCGCTAAAAATCGGATTGAGAATCCGAAGCCGATTACGGGGGCGGGGATAATTCCCGATTCTAGGTCAGATTTTGAAATCCACGTGGTCTCCGAAACTATGTTTAATGTTCTCCCAGCGTCAACCATGGCTCATGTATTTGACACAAGTATCATTTGTATCTTATATTTATAAAGTTCATGTTTGTTGTGAAAGTCATGCTTTTCTTCTATGTGTATATACACGGCACATAATTTGCTGCCAATCCGACTTAATCGCATCATTTTTTTCAAGTTAAAGTGTGTTTATTGATGAGGGCAAGCATATCTAAACGTGACAGCTCTAGGCCTCCTGAATCAAATTCCGAAGATGTTGTGAAGGACACACGAAACTTGTCAGTTGAACAGGGACGTGACGACAGGAGTTGGTTGGGTGTCTCGACCCCCACCCCGAACGTTGGTACAATTTGCTTAGCTGTGCAGTCATTCATACGTGAGGAAAATCAGGATTATTTTGACTAACTGTTCCAAATAATGATACGTACAAGCCAGCAAACGCAACAAACAAACCCGATTTTAAATAAATACATATACAAACTTATGACTAACTCGGGAGAGGGGGTGGCCAGTGATATGTATATATGTTCAACTTGTTGTGGTAGTTATGTTGCTTTGCCATTACTAATTATTATTTTTTTCAGTGTAATAACATATGGGAGAGGGGGTACCCTTAAGTGAGTCAGCACTTGTCCCTCAATTCATTTGTATGTATAAACAAATGTATGTGTTATATATCATGTGTTATCTAAATTTGACATATATTTGAAATAAATATATCTAAACTAAACTTAGGTACATTCTAGCAGTCGGAAATTTCATGCATGACACAACATTAGTTGGACATTAATTTGACACCATAGTATAGGTTGGCATTGTTCTCATTGTTTGATTTTTTTCAACCAGTAAAAGTTGGTAATTTTCCAATCTTGGTGTTTGTCAGGTTGGATATTTCCTAGGGGAGAAAATGGAATTCTGCGAACCTGTGAGATTGATGTTTGGTTCAATGGGGGGGGGGGGGGGGGTGCAGTTGGCCTGAAATTTGAGGAAACATCTAACCACGTCCCTAGAACATATGTCTGTTGTCTATACATAGACTATTGTGCAAAACGACTGCATTTAACGAAACAAAACATTTTAAACATGAAATTGCTATAAGACTAGATGATAGTACATACGTGTATCTGATAATCCATCGATATCATATAATCCTACTATTTCTTGAATAAGAAGAAACATTATAATAACGAACACAGCAGAAGACATACCCATGCAGGTTCATATGAATTCGGTCAATGGTGACGTATCCGCCGAATTCGAAATCGACATGCGTTCGGGCGGTATTTTATGGATGGAATTATGAAATGGACATATGAAAGTAACAATCAACAATGATTTAATTTTGCTTCGCCATCAACCGAAGTGCTCCCCCAGCGTTACTATCAATAGCGTTATTATTTGGCTAATTTCCGTAATATTCTCACAGTTTACATTCAATAAAACAAATTTGTCTCCGCATTTAAAATTCTTTGGTATAGATCGTTTATATTCTGCAATAATTTGTACACAAGAGACGGATTCTTATGTTTTATTGTGTTTTTAAACTCCGAGGTGGCGAAATCTCGGTTTGTTTACATTACGAACATTTGAGTCCGTAATCGGAATCCGAATCCAGAATCGCATTACCACGAAATTGAGATTACGGTCTGTTCGTTTACCGATTCTGCCCATTTCTGGTCTGTTCTTTTGCCGAACCAAGTCGTACGGGGACCAATCTGTAATCTGAATCCAGATTCTGAATCAGGATTTTAGCGAAATAACGCCTCTGGTGCGCTATAACATCCACTCCGTAGAAACGCTACTTTTCGGTGACCCTTTACTGTCGTATAAAGAAAATGGTGAAATTTTCAAGGCGGTTCTTGCGTACATTCAAGATACTGGTCGATTTGCTCTGAACTGATAAGCAATTTTGATTGGTTTTGTATCTCTCACCATCTTTTTGTTCTCAAAACATGTATGTGTTATATCCTGTTTGCAAGTCAATGATTGCAATTCGATTGTTTCAATATTTTAGTCTGCTCGTTGCCGAAATGATGGTGTCTTCTTACTTTGGATCAGTGACTGCCATACCACAACAATAACTCCACGTTACTACCGAACTCCGATATATGTACCAATTCACCAATACATCCCGAATTCATTCCGAATTCATCGCACTCATCTTTCTGTTCTTTTATATATATTGTAATCATGCCTATATATGTGCACTATATTTACTCAATATGTGTTTGCTTGTCATCATTGTGTATTATTGTTCTAGTGTTTTGTATTGGGGAGAGGAGGGGAACAAGTGTGTAGCACTTGTCCTCCAATCCCCCTTGCTTTAATATGTACCTTGTATGTATGGGCAATTAAATATGTTTAAACCAAAGGGCAAGATGATATTTGAAAATATTTTGTTATGATGTTATGTTAGCATGCGGAATTGCGGATGCTTAAAATTCAAAATAGGTTTTTGTTTTATAAATGTAGCCATGTATAGTACTGTTGTTATATCGATTAGCAGAAATACTGAGAAAGAATAAGTCATTGATAGCAACTGCATGTACATATAATAGTATTGAGATTAGAATATAGGCTCAATAATATCATTTAATACATGTGCCTTTGAAATAAAATGATAAGAATTATTGCTGAAATAGCTTTAAAAATCAGATAACTCAATATAGCTATACACATATTGGCTATAGTCCAGGCGCTTGGTGTCAGAATTGCACAAATTATGATAAAAGCATGAAACTTGGCACATAAGTTCCTTGTGCCATACTGATCATTTTCAGATATAGACCCCATCGAGATGGGACTCTCCTTAGCAACGGTTGCTAGGCAACTACCCGAAATAATAAAATCTCTCTGTGGGGATGGTTTACAGCATTTAATTGAAGTGTAGTAGTTGTTAATTACATATTGGAGGTTTAGTTGTGACATATTATGACATACAATGGTGTGTGACATCAATCTATATAATGTTATCAATAACAACCATTGCTATGCACTGTATGCAGCTACCCGAAGAAGAAAATGTAATTGTTTACACTCATTATGTAGTATATTGTATACTGATACAGAATTACTAGAGAAAGCAGGTGGTAATTTAACCGTTGCTATGGATAGTTGCTGTATGTGTTCTACATATAACTGTATGGGGTACAATTGAGATGGCACCAAGGCGGTCTAAGAGGGGTAACATTTTATGAGGAAGATAGTGGTGCGGGTTAAAATTGTCTAAAGTGACGCTGTTGGTGTCAGGGAAAAAAAGGGGGAAGGGCATTCACATAATGAGCTAGCAAAAACAGATACATAGAAAACGCATTAAAAGTATGTTTATCATTCTATTTAAGAGATACATATATTCTTGCAAACTGAGAGACATCGAACCGTCAGAGGATTGCATATTAGAGTGGCTCATATATATAGTGTAACACAATTGAGTATGTTCCATGCAATACAGTTTTCACAAAAAAAGGTTGCAATGTGTTAAGAGATATGGAAATATATCGAAGGCCTGTTCAAAAATAGTGGTCACAGTCTGATATAAAAGAAAGCGCATAAGTAGCACATGACTTTTCAGGATCCTCCAATACTGCCATCTGACAAATGTATATCTGACCGATACAGCGGATCTTTTAGAACAGACTCATCGACTAAATAAACAACTCAAAATCTCGCTCTTTGTCGGGTACATGTAGCTGGTACACATGCGCAGCAACATTTCTTTTAAACTGAGAATATTTAGACAATATATAGCATCACGAACAGAGGAGCACCTGGACATTTCTTTAAACCATCTGTATCTTCATGGATATATGATAGCCAGGTGTCCTCAAGAACTTAGTCCAACCCACTTGATTGATTGATGCATCTCTATATGTAAAACCTAATTGTCGTCTTTTATTTTTGCGAATTAATGTGTTTATGATATTCATGTTTCATGTTATAACACCTGAAGTATACACAGTTGTAAATAAATAAATACATCTTTATTGGTGGAACGGATTGATCGCGATAAACAAAATGACAATCGACAAGGTTAGCCACTGCGTAAATTCCATGATTGTAAGAATAATGTTTTGTGATGTTATTTGAATGTACAATATATGACAATACCTGTAACACTTTGAGCAAGAGTATTCTCTGTTCCCAATCACTATTCACAGCATGCAGAGGGTTTCACATCATTTTAACCTGGGCAACGCCGGGTAACTCTGCTAGCATATATATATGAATAATTATATCAGTTATAGTCATATTACGGAAATACTTCCCCAGCATTAGAATGATATGGGCGTGCAAATAAACCACGTTTTGTCATATGAGGTTCGCCTCGACAATCACAATGTGGTATATCACTGTTTCTCAGTTAGACCATTAACCTTATATGGACTAATGTACATGGCCAATTATCACCTATAACCTGACATTCATTCCCAATAAAGTTAAAAAATGCGGCCATTTCGATCCAACATTTTAACCAGAAGTAGGAAAATAAGGACTGTTGGTATAAAACATATTGGTTGGAAAATCGAGCTATGAGAACAATTCTAACCTATTTCTGGTGTGAAAATCAAATTTAGAAATAATGTTGAATCAGCCATGAAATATGTATCTGTTGAAATTTTGATCAAAGTGTTGGGTCATAACTCCAACCCCTTGAAACTCCCTCCCCATTGCCCCTAACTTTGCCATAACCTATGCCCCTCACCTGTCAGCTTATAATTCATTAGGAATATATATATATATATATATATATATATATATTGTTAAACCAGTTGACCAGTACAAAACTTGAAATCAACAGCATAGATAGGGTGGGTGGGGAGAGTTAAATATATTACTTCCGCCGCTATTTGAACCAATGTAAATCCCATTCTATAAGATCCATTAATCTAGTAATTTAAAACGGTATATGTTAAGAGTTGAAATGAATTAATGTTCATCAAAGGTAATTACACAATTTAGAGAAAGGTTAACCCCGAGCTGGCACCATGCACTGATAAATCTGCCTATGAATGAACAACACATACATCTAGTATTCATAAAATAAGGGTGAAAAATAAAAATACAGTGTACACACAGAATCCGGGCGGTGATGTGACCCAATCGCCGTCTTCCCGTCATCGCACATGTAAAAACTAAAGGCAGGAGAGTTTTGTTAAGCATCTCTCGTCAATATACTTATGGTGTGTGTTTATATGAAGTAATATTTAGAAATGCTAACTTATAAGGTATACCATCTCAATCGCAAATCAGATCTATATGTTTACAAGTTAAAATACACATGATAGGTGATGCCGTGTGATTTATAGTTGGGGTTGGTTCATAACAATTCAGGGGAGGGGGTCATGCGTCATTTGTACCGTCTTCGCAAGTTACATATCTAAATGTTTGTAAAGATAAACCTATATGCACTTTGAAGGTCTTTATGGAAAAGTTTACATGACCCACTGTTCCGTCTGGTGATATCAACAAAGATCTGCACTCTAGTCGCCACATACTCATAATCATCTATATCGATTAGAAAGTGTCGCTCGTCGTCAAAGATACAGCAGGATGAGGACTTTTGATTAACCCTTTCAGTGCCAGGGGCCGATCTCATCGGCCCTAATTTACGGTCTGTAAAATCGGCCCTAAAATAAAAAATAGATTTTTTAGATTTGTTTTGTTTGTTTTGGGTTGAATTTTGTTTGGGTACGCTTAAGCATGCTATAGCGAATTTAAAAACAAACTGGTTAAAACATAAGGGGCATGTTATAACTCAAAACTATCACCAAGTATTCATAGTAATAATTTTGATGCCCGTGAAAAACGTAAGATTCCCTGGCACTAAACCTACAAAATAAGTCTGTTAAAGAATATAAGAAAACATTATTAAAATTGTAAAAAATAATAACCAATGATGAAAAATTGTTAGGCCAATGCATTCTCTTATATATGCGAGGCGACCTATGGTCG
Organism: Siphonodentalium dalli; assembly: GCA_032622095.1. Lineage (NCBI taxonomy): Eukaryota > Metazoa > Mollusca > Scaphopoda > Gadilida > Siphonodentaliidae > Siphonodentalium > Siphonodentalium dalli. The sequence goes on along the minus strand of CP136067.1, from coordinate 192,602,287 downwards.
TCTCGCATATATAAGAGAATGCATTGGCACAGGGTATATGTGTTGATACAAAAATCTGACCTGGCACCGAAAGGGTTAATTGCAAACCGTTGAATGAAGTACTCAACACGATAACACAAAAAGTGTTTACCATCCAAAACATACCTGTTGTTCTGTAATATTCTAAATCAATCTTATGAGACTGGTGCCCCTTTTGTGGTCGTTATATTGTCGTCAGAGATAAGAATGGGAGAGGGGTTCAAAATTAGCCTTTGGTTAACCAAACACCGTTCTGTTGAAATGAACTTTCAAAAGGAAGGAGCACAATGATTATCGAAGCTCTCCGGGTCTACCTGGATAATGGCTTTGTCTGGAATATATTATAACACTAGACCTTGAAATTTGCGCAACACAATGCCATTTCAAATTTAGAGAAGGATATAGCTTTTATATCTTTTGCAAAGAAACAGGCTATTAACAACTTTTGTAGACTAATTGGTTCATCGTTCGCACGTCATAACCAGGACTAACAACCCACGAACTGCCACATCTTTGACGAATATAGCAGACATTTTGTATGTACGTTCCAATGCAATGTCATAGCGTCCAATTGAACAATAAACCCAACCAGATGTGATTTTATGTTGACTTGAGTGTGGGTGAAAGCAAACCAAGGGGGGGGGGGTATTTTTTTTATTTTGTGTACTATATAACCTATATGACGCTTATACAGTACATATATATTATTCCATTGTCAACTTATCCTAGATATACAACAAAAAACGTCTTAATACTAGGTTTGCTTTGATGATTGAAGAGTTTGGCGATTTAAATTTGATTGTTATTTCATAATATTAATATAAATGCAATAAGTCTTTCTATTGATTTGTATAATTTCTATTGATTTGTATAATTTCTATTGATTTGTATACTTTATATTGATTTGTATACTTTCTATTGATTTGTATACTTTATATTGATTTGTATACTTTATATTGATTTGTATACTTTCTATTGATTTGTATACTTTATATTGATTTGTATACTTTATATTGATTTGTATACTTTCTATGTATTTAGCTCTATGTCTTATAGTGCAATTAAGTTTCGTGTTCTATTTAAAAAACAATGTTGAATGTGTTTTACAATAAATTTCATCCATCGGCAATTATGTGGCTTATTTCGTAAATAAACTGGTAACTGATCTTTGCCGGACACACTAAAGAGCGGTACGCCCATTCAGGAACGATAACTCTAAAACCTACATGTACACTGGCGTCGCCGATCACGTGCGCTATGCGTGTCCTTGGAGTTTTAATTTGAAAGCGGAAAAGGTGAGTTTGTTTATTGGAATTGTTAGAATTGTAACAAAATTAACGTGATAAGAATTTGAATGCAAAAGCGAGGAGAATAATTACATTCTATAGATGTTGTTGCAACGAATATTTGACCAAATAGTTATCAATTTCCGCCAAGAAAAAGATTATATTTTATTGTGACCTGTCTCCAGAGTCGGGGACTCGAATCATTCATGTCTGACACTGACGCTAATGGGGTCGTTGTCGTAATGTTTTATACATAAATGCACATCAGTCTGGTGTAGTATCACGTGACAGTGGTAATTGTCGTAGTGTTTTCTACATAAATAGAGACCTTTCGCATCCTCACGTTTACGATTACGAATACGGATAGCTATTCGTAGTCGTAAGTCTATCCGTGTGGCCAAAAAGTCCTTTCGCAAAACGATTACGCGTAAGAGTTTTGACGAACACGTACGATCATTATTTCGTACCACCTTTACAACCCAAAGCGTGTGTTTGGTATACAGTCCCTTAATATTTCACTTATCGTCTCATATGCAAAAATGCGATAATCATGACATGCTAATTTTGTCAATAATTCGACCAGTCACAACGTATACGACCCGGGATTCTCGTCATATATTGTGGCAATACAGGTATAAATGCTAGGTCATATGTGGTGGAAATTCAGTTCGTTGTTAGCACGGATGACCAGATAGACGTTATGCTGATGGGGAAGAGGGGTTCCTGAATTTGGACCTCACATCAACCACGACACCCGATCCGCATAGACTTATCAGATATAAATACGTAATGACGGAAATTCTTTACCATCTATAGATACGTAAGTGTGGACCGTATACGCCTATCGAGCCCACTATTACCATTTATATCTCTTAATGATGGTCTGATCACGGGCCCACCATTATGACATATAGAACACTAATTGTAACCTTATCCAGAGTCCATTATGTTTATCTATAAAACTGTAATAAAACCCAACCGATAGTTTTGTGTGTATAGCGTTTATGGTCATTGCCTTGTGTGTGTAGGGTGTGCAATATCGGCATCTCTATGCATTGAAGTGTGCATATCAATACTAGTTAAAGAGTGGGTATGAGGTATAAACGAATCGATGCATGGATGTTTTTAAATGAATGGTTGAAAAGGACCCGTTTTGAGTACACGTCTTAAACTGATATACAGTACCAATATCGACATCAAATTAAAAAAAAATGTTGCGTATTTCCATGAAATCTTACGCGTGTATGCTTCCCAATCTCATATATATTTTGAAGACCTCTGTCTGTCTGTCTGTTTGTCTGTTTGTTTGTCTGTCATTAATACAAATATACGATTCTCGGCCGATCGGGACGAAACTTGGTACGTGTGTGTAGTTTGATATTTGGTATGTGAATGTATCTTGCCCCGGATACGAATTTTATCGGGTCATCGAGCCCGTGCGACGCCAGCTTCGCGCATGCGCAGACGAGATCTCGGAACTGGTGGAGCTATCGACTTGAAATTTGGTATGTGAATGTATCTTGCCCCGGATACGAATTTTATCGGATCGTCGAGCCCGTGCGACGCCAGCTTCGCGCATGCGCAGACTAGATCTCGGAAACGGGTGGAGCTATCGACTTGAAATTTGGTATGTGAATGTATCTTGCCCCGGATACGAATTTTATCGGGTCGTCGAGCCCGTGCGACGCCAGCTTCGCGCATGCGCAGACGAGATCTCGGAAACGGGTGGAGCTATCGACTTGAAATTTGGTATGTGAATGTATCTTGCCCCGGATACGAATTTTATCGGGTCGCCGAGCCCGTGCGACGCCAGCTTCGCGCATGCGCAGACCAGATCTCGGAAACGGGTGGAGCTATCGACTTGAAATTTCGGGTTGGGTAGAGCTATCGACTTGAAATTTGGTTTTTGAATAGCCCGGACAACGTCGGGCTCATCGGCTAGTCTCCTATATATTTTGAAGACCTCTGTATGTCTGTCTGTATGTCTGTATATGTATGTATGTCATTTATACAAATCTACGATTCTCGACCGATCGGGACGAAACTTGGTACGTGTGTGTAGTTTGACCAGGCGGTCGTCGTTATCGTATTGGCGAGCCCGTGCGGCGCCCGTTTCGCGCATGCGCAGACGAGATCTCGGAAACGGGTGGAGCTATCGACTTGAAATTTTCTATGTGAATGTATTTTGCCCCGGATACGAATTTTATCGGGTCGTCGAGCCCGTGCGACGCCAGCTTCGCGCATGCGCAGACGAGATCTCGGAAACGGGTGGAGCTATCGACTTGAAATTTGGTATGTGAATGTATATTGCCCCGGATACGAATTTTATCGGATCGCCGAGCCCGTGCGACGTCAGCTTCGCGCATGCGCAGACGAGATATCGGAAACGGGTGGAGCTATCGACTTGATATTTGGTATGTGAATGTATCTTGCCCCGGATACGAATTTTATCGGGTCGCCGAGCCCGTGCGACGCCAGCTTCGCGCATGCGCAGACCAGATCTCGGAAACGGGTAGAGCTATCGACTTGAAATTTGGTTTTTGGATAGCCCGGACCATCGACGTATATTGTATAGATCGATGCCCGGACAACGTCGGGCTGGGTAGAGCTATCGACTTGAAATTTGGTTTTTGAATAGCCAGGACAACGTCGGGCTCACCGGCTAGTCTATTATATATGTTGAGAAATTTGTCTGTGTGTGTGTATGTATGTCTGTCTGTTCGCGATGGACTCGAAAACGGCCGAACCGATTTCGATGAAACTTGGTATGTGGGGGGTACTTTCGGCCGGGGAGTGGCATGGGCCTATTAATTTGCCGTGCGACGTGACCTTGACGTTGAAATCGGGTCATTTCCAGGTCGAACTCCCGAGTATCACGTGATTTCGATGAAAATTAGTGTCTGGGTATACTTTCGTATGTGGAGTATCATAAGCCTATTCGTTTGCCCGTGCGACGTGACCTTGACCTTGAAATCGGGTCAATTCAAGATCAAATCGCGAATTTTTATGGGATTTTGACGGAATTTGATACATATCGTTACTTTTTTCCACTGGGTGTTTTGGACGGGTCAAATCGTGACCCCGACCTGACATTGACCTTCAAAATTATAAATTCGTGGTCAAATCGGGTAAAACCGGATGGAGGTACTTTTGTCGGGTACTTTTGCCTGGGCAGTGTTTTGGACGGGTCAAATCGTGACCCCACCTGACCTTGACCTTCAAAATGGACAATTCAAGGTCAAATCGCGCAATTCGCCGAAAAGCAGAGGGGAAACAGCCCGGACGAAGTCGGGTCCACCTGCTAGTTACGATATAAAATATGAGATTAAGGAACACGGACAACAAAGATTAGTTCCATTCCTTATTCCTTATTCAAAAGTTGTACAAGGTAAAACAAAGGGTATTATATGGTGCCCACAATGTACCCCCCCCCCCCCACGCACCCACCCCGATCCAAAAATGCCGTCATCCAGACGGATTCAAATAGGGCACCAATGTAATTTCTCGGCCCCTTAACCGATTTAGGTCAAATAAAGGATGCTATAGATTGCACCAAATCACTCTTTCCAAACACCCCACCCTCATCCAAAAAATGGCCGCCGTCCAGATGAGTTCATATAGGGTACCCCTGTCATTTCTCGGCCTCGACCGATTTAGGTCAAACAAAGGGCGTTGTATAGTGGCTCCCAAGCCAATCTAAATATTTACCCCATTCAGCCCCCGATTCAAAATGGCCGCTGTCCAGAAGAGTTCAAATATGGCACCCATGCCATTTCTCGGTCCCTTGACCAATCTAGGTCAAACAAATGTATTGTATGGTGACCCCATAGCGGTGTTGTAGGATGACTCACAAGCCTATCTAAATATGCACCTACCTGATCTAAAATGGACGCCCTCCAGAGGGGTTCAAATAGGTAGGCCTACTCATGCATCGGTCCTTTGACCGGTATATGTCAAACAAAGGCTGTTGTAGAGTGGCCGCCTAGCCGATCTAAATATTCACACCACACCGATCCAAAATGGACGCCAACCGGATGGGTTCAAATATGGCATAGGTCCCTTGGCAGATTTATGTCAAATAAATAGCGTTCTAGGGTGTCCTACAATCAAATCTTTGCACACACCCCAACCTGGTCCAAAATGGCCGCCACACAGAGGGGTTCAAATAGGGTACATATATATGCAATTTCTCGTCCCCTTGGTCGATTTAGGTCAAACAAATGGCGTTGTATGATGGCCCCGGCCAATTTAAATATTCACCCCATTCATCCCTTCCAGATTCAAAGAATCAAGAGGAGTTCCAATAGGGCTCCATGGCCATTTACCCGATTTAGTTCAAATAAAGGATGTTGCGTGTGGCCCCAAGCCAATCTAAATATTCACTTCGTTCACCCGACCCCAGTCTAAAATGGCCGCTGTCCAGATGGGTTCAAATTGGGCACCATTTCAACCCTAGACCCTTAATCGATTCAGGTTTCATAAACCTATATCAAATAATAGGTTTTGTGTGGCCCTCTTTCTAATTAACCCGACGAACCCACTTCCATCCAAAATGGCCGCCATCCAATGGATATCAGATAGGGCACTCGTGCCATTTTTTTCGTTTAATGTCAAACAAATGGTGTTTTAGGATGACCCCTATCCGATCTAAATATTCACCCATGCATCCTGATCCAAAAATGGCCGCCGTCCAGTGGGGTTCAAATAGGCCACTCGCGCAATTTATTGGCCGATTTAGGTTAAACAAAGGGTGTAATTGTAGGGTGGCCCTAAGCCGATCTAAATATTCACCACACCACGATCCAAAATGGCTGCCACCCAGAGGGTTTCAAATGGGGCATATATGCCGTTTATCGGCCCTTGACCGGTTTAGGTCAAATAAAGGGCTTTTATGAGTTCCCCTCAATGAACTCGTCATACATCCCACACCCCCCATCCCGATCCAAAATGTCCGCCGTCCAGAGGGGTTTGAATAGGGTGCCCATGCCATTTCTCGGCCCCTTGACCGATTTATGTCAAACAAAGTGTGTTGTATGATGATCCACTTGTAGACCCAAATACAAGTGGGCGTTCCCATATATGGGAAAATAATTGCGCAAATGAATTGTGCTGAAGCGCAATTGATTGCGCTTCAGTCCAATTCAATTGCGCTTCATCAATTGCACTGAAGCGCAATTGAATTGCGCTGAAACGCAATTATTAATATATGTGAATTTGGCCTCCCATAGTTACATTGTGCCCCCTTCCGCCTCCCACAAGGAACTGTTTTCACACCCCATAACCCTATCCCAATCCAAAAATTGCCGCCATCCAGGGGTTCAAATGGGCACCCATAGACTACCGTAAGCCGGAATCTAACGAGTGAAGAAAGTCTACCAGAATCAGTTATCGGCTTGCCATAATATTTATTTGAGACGTCATGGACGCTGGGTGAGCTTGTTCACATCAGAATCAGGGATTTGCCAGCTCACGTGATATGTGTAGTCACGTGATTTCTCATCGTACAAAATGGCTTTTTATACGTTTAATACGTTTACCACGCTTCACAAATTAAATTCTTGTATTTCACTTCACATCGGACGCAAACAAACGTACTTGAAGAACCAGTCGATGTTTCAGGATCAAGAAATCGGAGTGTAAGTATTTGCTGTAGTCAATAACTCAATAACTGGGAAGTCGGTAGTCCAACAAATTAGACGATTCGGATTAAGTAATTTAAGTCAAGACCTACTTTAATATTTGGACATTTATGTGGCCTTAATGAAGTTAATCCCTTAGAAGGGTTAAGATAATCGTAAATGTCCAAATATGAAAATATGACCAATTATGGCATTTACCAGGACATTCACGCAGACTGCTTCAAGTAATGTTTTCTTTTGTTTTAATACTAAGACATTAATATAAGGCAACTCGAGTATACTACCATTGCTGTTACAGATAATTTAATGAGGAAATACACACTAAAACTCATCATATTCTAAGCTATCTGTATTTTAGAGTTATTATACATTATCATTGGCTTCTGTTACAGTAGATTGTTTATCAACTTTGATTCACACATGCATAATCTCATCACTTTTTTTATTTCTTCAATGATTTTCTAGCTGTACACACCATGTATGAGTGTCGGTTCTCAATAACTATCAAAGAAAAATAGTCAAGTAAATCATGTTTTGTACAATGTCAGGATAATGTCAAAAGACATCCTCTGGTCATACTAATGATCAACATGCCATGGTGAGGTAATAGCATACATATTCACAGTGTGTTAGCCTGTACTCAAGGATTTGTCGTATTTCCGATTTATGCTACGCCTTTCTTCCAATTTGCATCATTTTTACCAAAAGTACCAATGACATGTGTACAAAATCTGTCAATAAAAGTGGTTAAAGTGATATGAAACACCCCAGTAAGGTGATCAAATAGAAATTGAGAATAATCTTGCTCAAAGTAGTTATTTTTTTATGAATATTAATCCAAATTAACAACACACGCCATCATTCTTATACATTAATTAAATACAATGACTCTCATACTATAGTTGACTGTTGTTAGCATTATTTTCAGGCAATAAATCAATTCTGAAGCAGCATTTCAAAAATTTGTGTTATTGTTGGAATCTGATGATATGGGGACCATTGCGTCGGGATGAGTAACTTTAATGTTCAGATATTGTAGGGGTCCAAAATTGAGCCAATCAGTAATGTACATAGCAAATTCAACATCATAGGCAGACCAACAATTGGGAAGCTGGTTCTAATACAGTTAACCATGGTTTTGTGACAACCAAGTCCTGCTTTGTCATGGTATTTAGACCCCTCATGATGAAATCAGTTTTAAAATTGTTTTTTCTAAATAAATATGTGTAAGTGTGTAAAAAGCCACCTGCCAAAAAAAATTTAAGCCACTTTTGTCATGTGGCCAAGCAGCCTTTTATTTGTTATTTATTCAAAGAAAATTAATATTTTTTCTAATTCATATTATATAATGTCAAAATAGTTGTGAAGTTTATATATCATAGTTATGGCTATAGGCCAGCTCATCAAAATCATTATATCTACATCAGATTATCCACATATCTTCAAATTATCTTCTATCTGAAACATTACTATCTAATTCTCCCTTTTTCTCCCATTGGTCTGATATCAATTTTTCTAATACCAACTGTATTACAAATACCAAATCTTAGTCTCACTTAGTCACACCTATTGAACGAGCCCACTGCGTGAGCTAATGCGAGAAAAAAATAAAAATAAAGCCAACTGTGAACATCAAATTGTCTGGAATACATCGCACTTAGTCCAAGCACACTCACGCTGTGGGCTCGGTCACACCATAACTGGCGAAGACACATATAAGCTATCAGCTTGTTGTTGAATCCCCTCCATACCATACATGTAACTTGTTATTATATTGTACCATAATTACTTTATGAATTATATGGATTAAATACTGTTTACAGTTACCTCTACTTTCAGATAGGATCAACTTTATCTTCTGAACTGTGAATGTCAGCAAGAATAATCTTCACCTGGAACGATACTGGTGACATAGTGATACAGAAAATCTGGAAGGCCTTGTATTGACACATTGCTATATTTTGCAGAAAAAGAAGAATCAAGCCAATGTTTGGAGGCTTTTCTGATAGACAATTTAAAATCTGCAAAATATATTATCATATGATTTTTATATTTATATACACCATACCTTGTAATCAAACAAACAGCTAGATCTTCATGCACAATTTTGAACTGGGTGTTAACTCTAGATTTTGTTGATGACAGTGTCATTTTGTAAATCAAGAGCCACCCTTGTGTTCATTCACTTGCATATATTGTCTTTGTTTTTGCACAACTGCATCTAGCAATTTGCTACTTTCTAAAGCATTCCAGCTAGTATTTCCAGATTCCAGTTTTGAAAGTTATAGCAATGCTCCTTGTTTCAAAGTGACTACATTTAATCTGAGGCATTGACACCTATATACATGAAAGAGAAAATGGTTCTTGCAGAAATAGTAATTCTGATCAGTCACATGCTTTTTGTATGCCTGTTTGAAAGAAAAAAAATGTTGTATTTCGTAATCGGTCTGTCCCTCTATCTGTCCATCCATCTGTCTGTTAATTTGTTCTTGTTTCTGACCGTTAACCCCAGCTTGGATTATCTGAACATAATTATGTATGTGTTTTTCCCAGCTAAAATATACAGACCAAGTTCGAATATGTGTTCCGTCATATTATTTTTAAATGAGCTACGGTCCTTTTTCGACTTAGAAATTGCCTAATTTCTTAACATTTTGTTTTATTGTCGGTAACTCTAGTGGGTATTATTTTATCTGAACCAATGTTGGTATTTGTGCTTCCCGGTTAAAAATAGAGACCAAGTTCGAATATGGGTTCCGTCCAATTATTTTTACATGAGTTAAGGCCCTTTTTTATACGCCCTTTTGAAAAAAAGGTTGTCTCCAATATATTTTGAGACTTCCATATATAAATATATGTGTGTGTGTGTGTACTTTACAGAATCGAAAACGGGTTGACCGATCGAGACCAAACTTCCTATCTAAAGGTCAAATCCCACGGGAATGGTCGTCGCGGCGTTTTGGAGAAGCTCAGAGCACCCGTTCTCCACTCTGTCACAAAAAACGGCACTGCGGTGGTTAATCAAGTGATAATTTAATGAGTGTTTGTATATGACGCGTCGCTATAAAAGATTGTTTGTTTACAATTCAACGCAACATTATCGCTCGAAATTTACCATCGAAAAAATTTAATTTTCTTCATCAAAAACATAATTACGTGTTGGACTCTGTCATTTTAAGATTATATAAGTATTACACACATACACACCAAGTCTCAGCTTAAAATTTTGAAAAATAAGAGTTTTATCAACATAAATCGATTTTAATGGGAAATCCTATGTTAAAATTTAGCATCGAAAATTTTTAATTTCTTCCATCTAAAACATAATTACGTGTTGGACTGTGTCATTTTAAGAATATATGAGTATTACACGCAGTCACACGAAGTCTCAGCTTGAAATTTTGAAAAATAAGAGTTTTATCGACATAAATCGATTTGAATGCGAAATCCTATGTTAAAATTTCAGTCCGCCCGTCCGTCCGTGTTCGTCTGTTTTCCGCAAGAGATTTTTATGTCTCACCTGGATGCCATAATTTGTGTATACCGATATTTAATATGTAAAATTCGCATATATGATAGCGCGGAAATATTTAAAATGTGGGAATTTATACGCGCGATGCGATCTCGTTGGATTCAGATACCACCCGATAACAACTAGATTTTTCCATCACTTATTAACTATAAATTCTTTAAACTAGTCTACCTGTTACTACTTTGAGGAACTTTACTACCTGTTACTACTTTGAGGAACTTTACTACCTGTTATTATTTTTAACAAGCACACTGCCTATATGGCATTATTAATATGTATAGACTTTAACACATTTATTAATATAATATACAAACAATTTATTATCTTATGTTAGTATCACATCCTAGTGTTGAGTTTCGGGATTGCTTTGGACTATATACAACCCCACTACATATATGTTATTTGATATTATAAATATATATATAATTACACTACTTGGTGGCTGACAAACCTTTGTGTCATAGATACACCACAAACTGATTTATGTTGGGTACCAGATAAGAAATTAAGGTTTATGGCCATGCGCCTTGCTGGTTGAAGCACCGGGGCCGCCTCCGTAGTAATATTGGACACCGGGGTCCCCTCCATAAGATTGTATACGACTTACTAATTATATCACCCGGGTCCTTCCATGAGAATACCATGCACCTTACCGGTTGAGGCACCGGGATCCAACCCGTAAGAGGGTCATACACGTTGATGACTGGGACATCGTGGTTTCCGCGTGGGAGTTTGTGCGCCTTGCTGACTGGGTCATCGAGGCCCCCTCCATTTAGTACCATGTGCCTTACTTACTGAGTCATCGGGACGGGAACTTTAAATATTGCCAAGCATAGTGTTGTGTAGAGGAGACATTGCAACATATATAGCCCGTGTGTTTTGTGTCCAGCAGTATTGCGTGAACGATTCTTTTGACAAATATGTTTTAAGCCGTTTTTTGCTCTTATCCTCACTTGACTTTTCCAAAAGGCCTCTGGTCTACCTTCTCACAATACCCTTTCTACATGATGCGGCTAGTGATTGGCTCAGACTGTTTTTCGTAATATTACACTTCATTTTCGACTTATTTTGACTTAGAAAATTCTGTCCGACTTAATAACTTTAACAAATATGAACCAATTTGAATAATTTTTTCTGTACAAGCTTCTTGTGACACCTTATCGATATTATTAGTCCGAATTTTTCTTTAAAGTTAAAAATCTGTTTTGTTGGGTTTACGGATAATGCGGGTTGAATTTGCCATGGTGGGGGTATGCTAGCACTCGAGTGCACACCTCTTGTTTTGTCTGAAAATAGCCGAAAATAAATATTTAAAAGTTTTTTGGGGGGATTTTCAGTCATAAATACCACACTTGAAGTTATTGTGTTTTATTTTGTTTATTATTTCATCTTAAGTCAAATGTTTCAACCAAATGAATTAAACCTTGCCCCACTCTACTCCAGAAAGGGCGTATTATGCCCACGCTCCGACGGCGTGCTCTTGTTCGACTTTCTATTTACCCAATTTCACAATTTATTTTTTCCAACTGATAGCTCCTGTTTGGATTATTTGAACTGAACCAAAGTTGGTATGTGTGACTCTTTGCAAAAGATACAGGCCAAGTTCAAATATGGGTTTCATCCAATTATCTGTCCTGTATCTCCTATGTTATTCATCTGATCATATTGAAATTTATAGCAAATTGAAAACATGGTATTATTAAAGTGCAGCATATTGTGGGACTTATTTATCCCAATGTTTTATAACCTTTTGAATGTTACTTGATCGAAAAAATTACCATTTTGAAAAATCACACTTTCAACTTTTACACTCGTGTAGACCAAGACTTGTCGGTCCACAATAGCTTGAGATATCAGTTGTGTTGATGTCTTTTTGGACCCAGTCAAGTGCTATTGCTCTTCTATAACAGAATATCTTCTATAACAGACTTTCATTAAAAAGTCGTACTCTATATAATTACATGTGGAGCCTGGATATTCATGTGAACTGTTGAATGTGATTAGTCATCTGAGCGCTAAGTCATCTGACATGTCCACGATTAATATGTCTTCATACTGATGTATCAATTACTATGCTAGAAAAAGGTATTTAAGTGAAGATTTGATAGATTATTATATTGTTTACACACATTTTCTGATAATGTGACACATTCAAATTCTCTGGAAAACAATGGTTTGTTTAGTTAAATCTTGTTGCTTTGACATTCAACAAACTTCTGATATACGATTGTTTTATATCATCATGCTTGGGAAAGAATGCCCTTTATGTTCATATGCACAAAGCGCTAATTGACTTAATCTGAAGGCATGCCAGCAAGATAACTCCTGCCCTCGATTATGGGCGTAAAGTCTGTTATAGAAAAGTAACTCGGTTAAAAACAGTATCAATCCAACTGATTTCCCAGGCTGAGGAGACTCGGTCTAACACTTGTGTTTATGGGTTATTGGGTGATCAGTGATTATTAAAGTGTCATAGACTTATTGCTGCATGGGATTTTCTTGAACTTGATAAGAGCCTAGCATTTTATTATTGGTTCATTGTGTTTTATCGGGATGGTAGTTATACATGCGTAGATCTTTCTGTACCCAATTTTCACAAACTGCATTGTGGGTGTACATGTACATGTAGATGTATCACTAATTAATAGTGTCACATAATTACGCCATGAATATGTATGCAGATTATACGGTATTTACTTAAATTAATAAAACATAACCGAAATGTACATATATATATTAATTATACAACCTGAGAATTGGACATGCGATTTAATTTTTCGTGTAACATACTTAAACTGAAATTAATCAACACTGTATAGCAATAATGTCTGGATTGACTTCGCCATTGATTTATTAAAGGCAAACATTGCCATAAAGCAGCTATAAGAATGTGTGTTTCACCGAATGCGACATGAAAACTTGGTCAAATTTCAAGGAACTGGCTGTGCGAAACACTGCATCCAAATTTGGCAGTGTAATTGACATCAGCCAATCTCTTGTAAATGAGGTTTCTTACTGAAACACCTATTTTGCAGACGACGTGTATTATGGAGTTGTTTACCTTCAACAGATCTATTGTGTTAACCCTTGCTGGTCCTCCATATGGGATATGGTTCTAATCGAGTGGTTGCAGTGAACCAGATATTAGAGCGATTCGAAATCATGCACATAAAACAGCATGACAACTGGTCAATTTGTCGAAAATCCCATGCAGTAATAAGGCTGGTGACACTTAACCAACAATGATCACCCAGATAACCCATCAACATATGATTCTGTTGAGCCTCAAAGTTGAGTGTGATATTGTATACGCCTGTTTTGGGACATATTAATTATGTTATCTGCATTTTTTATCTTAATAATAGCTAAAAAAAATTTAAATGTAGGAATTTGGATTCCTCTCACCAATTTTCACCAGTTATGGCCATTTTTGTTGGAATTTGCACTTAATTTTAGTTTCCGGATAACTTTTGCAAGTCTGAATAGAATAGAATTAAATTTGGTATGTGAGTTTATTAGCCCCAAATACAGGTGAAATTTCTTATTTGGATTCCGCTTGCTAATTTCCACTTGAGTTATGGCCCATTGTTGAAATTACCACGGGTGTATTTGGCCACGTCCTAGAAATGCTCTTGTTGAAAATTGCAAATATATCCAATCAAGCAATATTCTGACAGAAAGCTAGAAAACCCTCTGGTTAATTAACTCTCACAATGTGTTACATTTTCATGCTCTCAATTTATGCAAATTATCAATACGAATGGATATACTGTGTATTATATGAGGGAGGAACTTAATTTTTTCAGTTATTTATATATTATATATCATATTGTTGCTGAATCCAATGTTGTTTTTAAAATTTTGTATACAAATCTTACACAATAAATTTATCTTGAATTAGAGTATCTTGCTTTATTGAATATGTCTTCTCATGGGTTATCTAAAAACCTTGAGCTCTGGTTATCAGAAATTAGTTCCAAACCGTCTTGTTGGTGTGCACCCTCATATACTAAATAGAGATTTAATGCTGCACGGACAGAAACTATGAATATTGAAGCAGTTTAAAAAATAGTAATATCTTAATTTGGTATCTGCTGCTCTTATTTTATTAAACAAAGAAAATTTCACATATTGTACACTCCTATCTAATTGACACTGTGAGCCACTAGCCTTGAGCAATATGAAATAACAATATATTTTCAATAATACAGTTGTATTCTTTATTTACCTCTTAAAATGGGCATGGATCCTGACGCAAGTTATAGTTAAGCCACTTTTGTCATTAGCATTCATATTCGCATTCATGCGAGGTGTTATTGTAATTGCAAATAAAGAATAATAGGATTTTCTTTTATAGGGAATGCCAGATTACAAGAACTCAAATCTTAACATTCCTCAAGTTGACTACTCATTGGCAAAATTTAATATCCAGTTATCAAAGGGTTGGAGTGTGTCAACAGGGAAAAAGCTAATTATGCTTTCATAGTTGACAAACTATATCAGGGCTGTTTACTGATTAAATTTGTTTATCTCAGATTTAATGAATTGTGGGACATCGATCTCCTGATAGTATCCAGATTGTATAACCTGGACATGTCAATAAGAAATGAGAGTTTGTTCAGGAACATGTGAAGATATCTTGGATATGGTGTCAAATTAATCGCACCCCTAAAATTCATATTGAGTTGTGAGTTATAGTCCATTGGCCATATTGAAGAGTGCCAATTAACTCTAGCAATTCCTAGGGTGGGTGAAGATACTCGGATACTTCGTAGCTAGGTACCTACGGTGAAGGTAACTCCACTCAAGTCAATGAGTTCGGGACCAGGATGATGAACCAACTAAATCGAT
This sequence comes from Siphonodentalium dalli, assembly GCA_032622095.1. NCBI lineage: Eukaryota > Metazoa > Mollusca > Scaphopoda > Gadilida > Siphonodentaliidae > Siphonodentalium > Siphonodentalium dalli. Next base: position 192,586,961 of record CP136067.1, on the reverse strand, counting down.
GCTGGACGTCCCAGAAAACCCATTCGACTCGGTGAAGAATTCAATCATGACACTCCAAATTAAATTAGATTATATTATTACAAACCCTAATAGTTATGGGAGGCCCTTTCCACATTTATTATTTATTTGCGCTTAAGCACAAATACCTAACATTCCCTTACTTCCCACTGATTGTGAATGATTGAGTCCATCTCATAGTATATTATTATGGGCCCATAGTAATAGCCCCATACAGACTCGAATTTGAAGAAAAAAACAACATTTACATATGCATAGCATATCTGTCCCTGGTGTCCCAGGAATTAGTGCCTCACTCCCAGAGCTCTAGTATATGTTATTAAAGGGACATCTCCTGCACAGATATATATATATATATATATATATATATATATATATATATATATATATATATATATCACTTCCATGGCCATAAAAAGGGAATTAAGGGTTACAGGGGGCTTGCTTCCTTTTTATGGTGTACTTACTGACTTGAAATAGGGGGGGGACCTATTTTCATATTAGCAGCATCCCTGTCTCCAAGAATTTGTGTCTCCATCCCAGAGATCTAGTATATTTTATAAATAAGACATATCCTGCACAGATCTATATCTTTTCCATGGTCATAAAAGGGATCTAGGGGTTACTGGGGGATTGCTTCCCTCATATGGTGGGTTTATATTGACTTGAGTGATGTGTTTAGGCCTGTGCCAATTAAAATTAATTCAGGGGGGAATCAATGAATATTATTTTTTATTTGCGCTTAAGTGGAAATTATTTGCACTTAAGCATAAATAATTTGCACTTAATGGCAAATTATTTGCGCTTGAGCACAAATGATTTACGCTTAAGCGTAAATATTTGCGCTTAAGCGCAAATCATAGAGGTTATTTGCGCTTAAGCACAAATATTGCGTAATAAATATTCAACAATGAACGGTTACCTGTCTTAATTTTCAAACTATTCCAATCTTCACGTCAGCAGTCACCTACCTCAGCGGAGAGTTTCTAATTTAAAAAAAAATTATATATATATAATTATACATGTATATTGACAGGAAACAGGTGCGATGATGAGCATAATATATAGGCCTATAGTCGAGCGATGTGCCAGCCTCGCATTCGAATTGTCATGACATTGTCAGTATAGACCTAGATTTGCATATAGCGTATAGTAGTTCAATGAGTTGAGTTGTTCACTAAGTTTATAACATGTCACTAACGGTATGTGCACGTGCAGATACGCACAATGAATTTCGTGGTTTTTATCTAACACTAATAAGTAGATCATGCCATGAATCTCAACTTTGTCTACGGTCGTTTGACAGCTATAGTAGAGATTCATGACATGACCTAACTTATAAGTACTCGGGGCACAGGATATTTCAGTCGGGATGATTATTATGGCATACCCCAGTCTACAGTTGGGATATCTGCAATGGTCAGCAAGCCCAGGTCATAGTATAGGCCTACTATTATGTAGGCTATAGCTTTGGCCACCCTGCGTGTCACGTCGAGGGATCGTAGCACCTGCATCTATATAGTCATATGGGTCGAAAAATCATGCATGCACGGCGACACCCTTGGCATTGCAGTAGCTAAGGTAGCCTATATAGGCCTATACATATATAGGCCATCGTGTGCGTATATAATTTAGCTTTATTGTGCCTTTATATTTGCATCTGCACACTAACTTGTAAATAATGTACATAACTATATATACCGGTAGGCCTGGTAGGCCTACATGTATGATAATTTTGTCACGCTCACTGAAGCAATTAAGCGCATCTGAAGCAATGGCACTATATGTAGACCTATACTGAGTCCGTGCTTACATTTCTCTGATATAAAAAGGCGTGGTTTTAGAAAATATAAATTATATTAATATCACAAGACCTTTCAATATAAACTCATAGGCCCCTATTGTCATCGCATCGGGCGTCAGCCCATTGGTTTGCCTTTAGTTGGTTGGTTTAAACATATTTATTGTAACTCAATTTACAAGGGATTGGGGGACAAGTTTGTTGGTTTAACCATCGATCTATATTATAATATACGTCGATGGTTTAACAGTACTGTCTTCGAGGAACCGTCTCATTTTATAGGTAGGCTATATACAGTCCTCGTCAATATACAATCATGGAACCGCGAGCCGCGTGACGATAGGCCTATATACTAGTACATGCAAACTTGAAGCATGGATGATGATTCGAAAAATTGCAAAACTTGTAGGCCTATCTGCACAATCATAGCCAGGCAGTCTATTTACTGCATTAATTTGCGTAGAGCTGGAGGTAGGCCTACATATACTGGTACGCCTATAGCTACCCCAGTCCCATATAGATACATTTTATAACTTGAATCACATTGCACACATTTAGGCCATAAGCAGCAATATCTGTCGGCATCATGGGGACTATATGCCTATGTAGATTATTTTTTAATTATATATGGCGATAGGCCTATTAAATTTGAGCTACACATATGTATAAATGTAGCCCTATGGCGATCGAGATACACGCATTTGCACGAATTCAAGTTTGTATATTGCATGTCGCTACCTGTATATATGGGCCTAACTATATATGACACTGCAATAGATTAGTATAGCATTTAGTAACTTTTTATGGGTTTTATATATATATAAATCATATTAACTTGTTTATATATATAACATTTTGTAGGTCTTTAACTTTAGAAGGCACACATTGCAATTTTATTTAGTAAAACAAATTTTCTCGTTCTCAAAACTAGGAAATAAGCTGAAATTTTATAACCGGCTTGTGCAATACGTCACGCATTTTGCGTACACATGGAGCTGAAAATTTCACACGAATTTTTAGAAACTGTTATTATAAAATTGACGATATTAACCACAGAGGTGATGAACACATACTGACTGGGTGACAACTTGTTTCCAACCAACCAAAGAATGTACATGACGGGTGAGTATGTGTTATTATAGCTCGATGGTGGTGATATTCGATTCATAAATTTGAACCTAATTAAGTCACATAATTTCGTCGTACTTTTGATATAAATAATACTAGGTATCGTGACTTTTGTAAGTTTGTCAGTTTGTGATTGAAGGTGAACATTTGACTTGTGAAATTGTGTTTCATGATAAAGAGAGTTCACTGAGGCTAATGGGGTCGTTGTCGTAACGTTTTACATAAATGCACACCAGTCTTAGGCTCGCGTAGGCCGTAGTGTCACGTGACGGGCCATTGTCGTAGTATTTTCTAAATAAATTCACACGTGTTGATATTTTTTGTAAGTTAATTTTCTTCCGTTCATCGATCAAACAACCAAGCAGTTCTTTCGGTCCCTGTTTAATATACGATCAATATGTTACCGATGATCAATTTTATTGCAGTTTCGTCATTGACATTGTGATAAAAGAATGACTACTAGTATCAGAACTTAGGAAGAAAAATAGTTATGAATTGAAGCAGACAGCAATTATTTATGGCAACATTTCAATCTCGCGGTGTGCATTTATGTATAAAACGTTACGACAATGACCCCATTAGCTTCACTGAGTTTACCAATTGTCTGAGTTTTGTGATCTGATCTGAATCTGAGATCTCGCTATGCATTTCTAATTGTCTCCTCCCCTTGTAATAATCGATGCATACATGTTATCGCTGCAGTGAATTTATCTGCCAAGGCGAACCATCACGTTGAGTTGAAGAGGTGAGATCATTGTAACAAATAAGCCGCCGCAGGCGTCGAGTTTGATCAGCGAACAAAACTCTTCAACTGGACATGATGCGAAGCCCAAATCAATCCAGTGCAGCAATAACAGGTTTATTATGGTATATGACATGATTTTTATTTAAAAAGCACAATTATGAAATGAAACCACATATGTAGGCCAATAGTAACAAGGATAAAGAAGGAACCATTGTTGTATAATAAATCGTCCGGCTTTTTTACGTCACAACCATTCATTCTTTGTTGTAATTTTAATAGTGACTTTGAATGTTTTTGCTTCTGTTTGTCAGAGCAAAGAGGGTCAAACAGTTTTGTCAAACTGGTTAGCACATCGGTGTCTTCATCGCTATGAAATCAACACAATGCACACCTATTACTAATTGCTCCAAGCACATTGGGTCGTATAACAGACATGGGTTTTATATTATATACGGATATACAGATTGGATCAGTTCTGTTGAACTTGAGTATAAGAGATGGCACCATAACTGGCTGGAATTAGGTATAGTCTCCCTTTAAATAACAAATAGATTGTTGTATATCATTTTCAACATAGCATATCAACACCATGACCAAAGTTATTTGTACTTTACATACATAATTTCATTCCAAAATAATAAAAGACATTCATGACAAACATTGGTGGATTTTATTAATTACTGTCAGCCTGCAATGGGCAAATTGAAGGAAATGATTATCCCAGACGAAGAAAATTATGAAATAAATATAGTTTGTTAGTGTACTTGAATATGCTCCAATGGGCCACAGTGCAATACTCCTCAATAGAACATGCTCAAACTACATTCATTTCTTAAATTATTTTTATAATAAATTAGGATCAGGGAACAATCCAGGGCTATGTGAAACCTGTTACTGGTGTGGGCGCCAGAACTCTGGAAGGCCAAATGTCCAGAAATTCCTAGTGGAGATTATTTATTTAATCTGAATAATTATGAATTATAATAATAATATAATAGTATGATACAAATAGTTTAAAGAAATCATGAGATTTGCCAGGTGTCATTGCCAGGTTGTCCCTGCCATCACTATATAATTATTGGTACCGGTGTAACAGGATATCTCCCCCCTGGATATCTTTCCCCCCCCCCATGTACGACTAAAAATAAAAAGCTGAAAATAAGCAATAAAATGAAAGCACACTTGACCATATGTGACTTGGAAATAAAGATATAATAAATAATGGAATAAAATAGACTTTTGACAACATAAAACAAAATCTTAACAAATAAATTGAAGGCCAGCCGGGCCAGCTTGAACAATTTCACATTGTTTTCCATGTTAATGTGGATCAGCTTGTAATGTTAATCACAGTAACGAAGATTTTATCGTCACTGATATCGTGAGCAAAAAAGAAGTGAAATTGGGCTATCCATCCATATTATTCCCAATTATTTCGAAGCCTATTACTTCAGGCAGTGGCTACCAGCCTGCCATTACACGCTATAACATGTTTCCTCAGTTCTGGTTTCTGAGATGCCCCAAGAAGAGTCACGCATGAGTAGTATAGTCTACCCTTTCTAGTATACCGTTTGATCATGATTTGCTCCCCTCCTGTTCCTGTGCCATCAGGGAATATAGGTCACGCCGCGTGGGTGTATATATCGGTGAAGGTTATCGCCATAATAATCGTGGCGGGAACCACTAGGTCAAGGACGAACAAAATAATTCCGCAACAAGCGGGCCAAGGTTATCATGAGAATAGCGCGTGATCGGGGGGCCAGTACGTGTAGGTTATATATATCTATTCGGCCAAGGTTATCACCATAATAGCGCATAAACGACGCGCGTACGTCTAGGTCCCGGGCAAACAATTCGGCGAAGGTTATCACGAGAATAGCGCGTCACGTGTATGTAAAAAAATATTTCCACAACAAATCGGCGGGGCACGGAGCCAAAGGTTTTAATGGGGTAGGGTATAACTGAACGATAAACGCGGTAGGGTTTGTACTACAGCACCTGGTAAATAATTGTTAATTAGTAGTCACAGAGATAGACTATAAAACGCGAGGTATCCGTTAAATAGCTGACGTTTCTATTTTGAGTAAAAACAATTTCGTTTAGTGTGTGTGTATCGGTTTAATGGGGTAGTATAGGACTATAAAGACGTTCGGCTCACGAGAACAAATACTGTAACCGGCTGAAGCTATATCTCTGACGCCCGTTTCGTTTGGTCTGACGCCAATAAAGAGGGCGGGTATATATGAAAGGCTCAGTATATAAACGTCGGATGGTTACTGTTACACAATAACGGGAATATATTTCCAACTATATATATTCTAATATATAGTTATTTAGTTTTATTTGATAAAAGTTGGATCACGATTGTTTTAAATCAGGAAGCATTCTATTAAGGATAAACACAAAACCAGGTATGTATATTTATATTTATTCAATTGTCTTTATTTCCAGAAGTCTTGTTCAATTATAGTTTTGAGAATATATACTTCAAACCACTGTTACAATCTTATTGGGGGGTACAAACTTATAAATACACACGAGTATGGATAACTGACCTCTTTCACCCACGAAGATAACTCTAATAATAAGTTTCGAACAGCTTGTGTGGTCACACCAAATTTTAATCCCCAAGAATCCAGCTCACTCTGCAGATTTAGGGTTTGAATATTCCTCAGAGTCAGAGCCGAGTTGAATAAGTTTTAGAATTAGAAGTAGAAGAAGACTTGTCGTATCGCCTTTTGCGGGTCCTGCTTGTTTGACCTTTTTTTCTCTCGGTAGTACTAGGTAGGGCGTTATAAGTGGAAGGCAAGGGATCAATAGTAGAATTAAAACTGCTGGACGTTAATGGCAAGCTTTTATTAGTAGCAGATATCTGTCAGAAGTTCCTGGTAAGCTCTCACTAGAAGTAGAAGGTGTAGTAAATCCATATGTATATGGCAAGCTGTCCGAAGTAATAGGGCACTAAATCCTCTACTAGAAATACAAGGTACTACAGATGTGTTGGAATGTGGCAGCAAGATCAGAGGAATCCTCATCGCGTATTACTATACATACAAATACCTCTATAGTGCGGGTGGTAGAAGGTTATGAATTGTGATTATATATAGTGAACAGAGAAAATGTTGGCACACACCTATAAGTCTAACACCTATATAATTGCGATGGAAATATTACCAGGCAACATCTTATGTATGCTCCAGTCTATTTTAGTCTTAATTATCATTGTGTACGTATCCCAGCTAATATATTGTAGAGTGAGGCGCAATGCCAAAAAATGTTGGCACTGACGACCAATAAGTCGAGCACCTAGATAATTGCCAGGTAACCGGTGTATGTATGCTCTGATCTATTTTAGTCTTAATTATCCTTATGCATGTATATATATATATTGTAGCGGGTTTAGTCTACTTTCCTATGCAGGTAAACTAACACTACAGAGTTTGCAAAATCAGACGACAGAAATACGAGCTTTATTGTCAACAGGCGGAATTTCTAAACGGAAATAACACAATGGTATGTATAATTAAAAAAAAAAAAAATTTGTTGTAAAAAAAAAAAATTCAACTTTTTTTTTGTTCAAAAAAGTTTTTTTTTTTTTTTTTTTTCAAAAAGTTTTTTTTCTTTTTTTTTTCTCACTAATATAGTCATGTGATATATCAAATTACTCGGCTCGAAGTATCGACTACAACGCAGCAACTTTTATCAAAATTGTATGTACCTATTTGGAATTAATTAAAGAAATGTTATAACACTATTTCCAAATGCTAGACGTTGGGGTTATATTACTGCCCTATATCAAAAAGGTTTTTTATTCGTTTTTTTTTTTACCTTCTTCTTCTTACTCCTTGTATTACCTTTTAGGAAATCGACCGCGACAATGAACTATCACCACCACCACCACTATCAACTTCTATTGTATCAAACACAAAGATATATCAAGAAAAATGTCCAAAGTGCGAATATATTTGCCAATCAAATGTCGACAAGCTTAATCATGAAGATTTACATAGGACATTGGATAATATCTGCCAAACGTATTCCGTGAGTATTATCTTTGTATGTATAGTTTTATTTATTATAAATAAATATATTTCTAATTGTAGGGGAAACAAAATCTGTGGAAGTCAATTATTTATTTACTTCTATTTAAAGGTTACTCCCAGTGAATTCGCCTGCAGTCAGTGTGATAAGGTGTATACTCAGAAGAAAACCCTCTCTCGCCACCTGCGGGCACAACACGACGGTATTCAATACCCGTGTTCAAAATGCGGTAAACTGTTCAAATACAGAAGCGATTGCATGAAACACGAGAAGATCTGCGCAAGTGTGTTGTATTATCACAAGGTACGTATGATATATGTTTAATGGTAAAAAATAAAATAAAAAAACTATCCTTTTGGGATAGATATTATGTAACTATATACGACGCAGTATCAGTATTTTTTTTATTTTCTGGAGGTCGTATTCGCCTGCGATCAGTGTGCCAAGGTGTTTACCCAAAAGAAAAACCTAGCTCGTAACGAGCGGACGCAACACGACCATAATCAATACCCGTGCTCAAAATGTGGTAAAGTATACAAATACAGAAGCGATAGGGTAAAACACGAGAAAGTATGCGCGGATATCCGCACCTCGTATTCGTGTTCAATATGTTCCAAATCGTTCGAAAATAAAAGCAACAAGAAGAGACACGAATTGATATGCGTCGGCACCGACCACGTTTGTCACGTTTGTCAAATGAGGTGTTCTACGGCGGGGGGACTCAGACAACATAACGACACTCATCAAAGACAATAGAAAAGAAAACGTAGCGATATAACTTATTCCGTACCGACCAAACGTCCTAAAAGGAAAGTACCAATAAATTATTATTGCTGTCGTCAATGCACCGAAAAATTCCCTGATCGACACGAGTTATATCTGCACAGAAAAAATATACACTTTCAAACCGGGGGTGGTATACAGAAAAAACCGTGGGGAAACGAGCCACCGCCTTGGCGAGATAACACCGGAGCGAATGACTCTGATTTAGAAGAAGTGTATTTAGCTAATAGGGACACCATATTACAACAACACAAAAAAGGAGCGATATATAACTTATACAATTTCCCACTAAGCAACGAGGTCACTATAAAAACACAGATCACTTGTATAAGAAAAATATATAAGGACAAGAAAAGCGCTATACGTCTAAACCTAATGTTCGGAGTAATATTGAAGAACAAAGAAAATGGCAGACACCGCTACTACGCCCCGTATAAGAACAGCGCCGTATTTGATACCCCGGTGTACCTTTCCAGGAGGGCGGATATCAGAAAGTTGAAATCCAGATTGAGTGAAATGGATATGACCGCGGTTCTGCTGAAATCGAGACCCGACACCGCCTGGGTTCCGGTGTTAATAACCAACGTAAATTTCGAGGTTTTCGGCTTGAACTATCCCGTAGGAAGAGGGGACGTCCCAGATTATCTCGCGCGAAAGATGAGTATTCACACTCTAATCAACGAGGTACGAGGCCGACGACGATACAACGACAACCTATGCGCTTTTCGCTGTATCGCGCTCCACAAAGGATATAAACTTTTTAATCTGGAAAATGCGACCAAGCAATATTTCAGCGAGTGGAAAAAGTATAAATCAATCGGCAAGCGATTCGACGGAGTATGCTTCGAAGAGTCGCCCGACCTCGAAAAGTTGTTCAATCTAAACCTGGAGGCCTACAGTTTGAACGAAGAGGGTTTCGCCGTATCAGTGTACACGTCCAGGGGAAAGCACGATACAACCCTATACGTCAATATTCACGAAAATCACATGATGTATATAAAGAATTTCCCTCAATATGCGAGCAAGTACCAATGCATGAACTGCGATCGCCACTTTCCGAAAGCTCGTGACTTACGACGACACCAAGTAATTTGCGTCAACCAGATGGAGTTCGTATACCCCGGTGGGTTTTACAAGGATTTCGAAAGCATCTTCGTCCAGTTGGAACAACAAGGCATACACGTACCGAAGAACGAGCGAATATACCCGTGGTTTATTTGTTTCGATTACGAGTCGCTGCTTCAAAAGGTGGACAATGACGCGCCCGGTCAGAATCTGGAATGGATTCAGAGACACGTACCCGTAAGCGTGTCTATCTGCAGTAATATCGAAGGACATACCGAACCTTTCTGTATAGTTGAACCCGACACTAATACTCTGGTGGAATGTATGGTGGCTTCTATGTACGAGATATACGCGACCGTCTCTGAGTTGGCGGAGGATAAATGGGGTTGGGTGGTGCAAGAAATTAACGAGAAAATAAAGGCTGAGAATGATGATGATGATGATGATGATGATGATGATGAGGATGATGACGATGACGAAGACGGCGGTAAGAAGAAGAGGAAGAAGCACACAACCTTATGTAGTTTACTCGGCAAATTCTCTCAATATATGTCTCAAGTCCCCGTCTTGGGATTTAACTCATCAAACTATGACTTGAATTTGATTAAGATTTGCCTAGCCAGACACTTGAACTTACACGACGAGGAGCGAGTTTTTGTGGTCAAGAAGAACAACTCGTACATGTGTATAGCTTCTAAGCGACTCAAATTCCTCGATATATCTCATTACCTGTCGCCGGGTTCGTCTTACGTGAAATTCCTCAAGGCGTACGACGTCAAAGAAACGAAAGGCTTCTTTCCCTACGACTTTTTTGACGATATCGACAAGTTGAATGCGAAGCAACTACCGCCTCACGAAGCCTTCTACAACTCGATGTCAAAATCAAATATCAGCGAAGCCGACTACGCTTACTGTCAGCTCGTGTGGGAAACCGAAGGTATGGCGACCTTTAAAGATTTTCTCATATGGTACAACAACAGAGACGTCAAACCCTTCGTGACTGCGGTCGAACGTTTGCAAACGTTTTATTTCGATCAAAATATCGACGTCTTCAAAACCGCTATATCAGTACCCGGAATCGCCAGGCAATTGGCCTTTCGTGCCGTGCGTGAAAACGACGCGAACTTCGCGCTGTTCGGAAAGAACGATTCGTCTTTGTTCAAAACGGTGAAGGATAATCTCACGGGAGGGCCCGCGATAATCTTTACGAGAAATCACTGCGGCGGAAAAACATTTATCAGAGCCGGGAGCGATTTATGTCAATCAGTACAAGGTTTCGACGCCAACGCCCTTTATTTGAATTCCTTCGAGAAAGCGATGCCGGTCGGTGCTTATATTATAAGAAGGGCCGAGAACGAATTCAAACCCGAATTACGAGATAAATTCTTATCCGCCTATCATTGGATGGATTGGCTCACGCGTCACGAAGGTCTAGATATCCAACACAAATTGAACAGCGGCTTCGAAGTACGAATCGGCAAGTTTCCGGTCGACGGTTTTCAACCGGCTAAAGACGAACACGGACGAGCCATTATCTTCCAATTCCACGGCTGTTGGTTTCACGGACATACGGATTGTTCAGTCACCCGTAATATCACGAATGAGAAATGGTTGAAGACTAGAGAAGCCAAATTTAAAAAAACGAACGATTCCACCGAATATTTCCGAAGTTTGGGTTACGAAGTCAGAGAAATATGGGAATGCGAATATAAAGAATATTGCCGAAATACTCCGAAGATCTACCAATTCATCAACTCTACGAGACCTCATTTTTCCGTCGCCACAGACAACGGGTGAGCGAGGAAGCGATTTTGAAAGGTATCACGGACGACGAGCTGTTCGGAATGATCGAGGTCGATATAGAAGTTCCCGTCGAATGGCCGACTTCGCTGCCCTCGACACCCGCACTCGATCCTCGCGAATATTTCGCTGAAATGTCCCCGATTTTCTGCAACACCGATATTCCCTTCGAAGCTATCGGCGAGCATATGCAAGATCACGCGCGGGAGCACGATCTTTCGCAAAAGCCGCGCCGTCTCTTGGTCGGAGGTATGAAGGCCCGGCAAATTTTGTTGGCGAGCCCCTTGCTGAAATTGTATTTACAGCACGGTATAGTAGTGACGAAGATATACCAGGTAGTGGAGTATCGGTCCCAACGCTGTTTCCAATCGTTCGTTCATTCGTCCGTGGTCGTGTTGCTTCCGCTCGTGACGAGCTAGGTTTTTCTTTTGGGTAAACACCTTGGCACACTGATCGCAGGCGAATACGACCTCCTGAAAATAAAAAAAATACTGATACTGTGTCGTATATAGTTACATAATATCTATCCCAAAAGGATAGTTTTTTTATTTTATTTTTTACCATTAAACATATATCATACGTACCTTGTGATAATACAACACACTTGCGCAGATCTTCTCGTGTTTCATGCAATCGCTTCTGTATTTGAACAGTTTACCGCATTTTGAACACGGGTATTGAATACCGTCGTGTTGTGCCCGCAGGTGGCGAGAGAGGGTTTTCTTCTGAGTATACACCTTATCACACTGACTGCAGGCGAATTCACTGGGAGTAACCTTTAAATAGAAGTAAATAAATAATTGACTTCCACAGATTTTGTTTCCCCTACAATTAGAAATATATTTATTTATAATAAATAAAACTATACATACAAAGATAATACTCACGGAATACGTTTGGCAGATATTATCCAATGTCCTATGTAAATCTTCATGGTTAAGCTTGTCGACATTTGATTGGCAAATATATTCGCACTTTGGACATTTTTCTTGATATATCTTTGTGTTTGATACAATAGAAGTTGATAGTGGTGGTGGTGGTGATAGTTCATTGTCGCGGTCGATTTCCTAAAAGGTAATACAAGGAGTAAGAAGAAGAAGGTAAAAAAAAAAACGAATAAAAAACCTTTTTGATATAGGGCAGTAATATAACCCCAACGTCTAGCATTTGGAAATAGTGTTATAACATTTCTTTAATTAATTCCAAATAGGTACATACAATTTTGATAAAAGTTGCTGCGTTGTAGTCGATACTTCGAGCCGAGTAATTTGATATATCACATGACTATATTAGTGAGAAAAAAAAATTTGAATTTTTTTTTTTTTTTTTGAAAAAAAAAAAAAAAAAATTGAAAGAAAAAAAAAATTGAAATTTTTTTTTTTACGACAAATTTTTTTTTTTTTTAATTATACATACCATTGTGTTATTTCCGTTTAGAAATTCCGCCTGTTGACAATAAAGCTCGTATTTCTGTCGTCTGATTTTGCAAACTCTGTAGTGTTAGTTTACCTGCATAGGAAAGTAGACTAAACCCGCTACAATATATATATATATTGGCTCCCGACATACATGCATAAGGATAATTAAGACTAAAATAGATCAGAGCATACATACGCCGGTTACCTGGCAATTATCTAGGTGCTCGACTTATTGGTCGTCAGTGCCAACATTTTTTGGCATTGCGCCTCACTCTACAATATATTAGCTGGGATACGTACACAATGATAATTAAGACTAAAATAGACTGGAGCATACATAAGATGTTGCCTGGTAATATTTCCATCGCAATTATATAGGTGTTAGACTTATAGGTGTGTGCCAACATTTTCTCTGTTCACTATATATAATCACAATTCATAACCTTCTACCACCCGCACTATAGAGGTATTTGTATGTATAGTAATACGCGATGAGGATTCCTCTGATCTTGCTGCCACACTCCAACACATCTGTAGTACCTTGTATTTCTAGTAGAGGATTTAGTGCCCTATTACTTCGGACAGCTTGCCATATACATATGGATTTACTACACCTTCTACTTCTAGTGAGAGCTTACCAGGAACTTCTGACAGATATCTGCTACTAATAAAAGCTTGCCATTAACGTCCAGCAGTTTTAATTCTACTATTGATCCCTTGCCTTCCACTTATAACGCCCTACCTAGTACTACCGAGAAAAAAAAAGGTCAAACAAGCAGGACCCGCAAAAGGCGATACGACAAGTCTTCTTCTACTTCTAATTCTAAAACTTATTCAACTCGGCTCTGACTCTGAGGAATATTCAAACCCTAAATCTGCAGAGTGAGCTGGATTCTTGGGGATTAAAATTTGGTGTGACCACACAAGCTGTTCGAAACTTATTATTAGAGTTATCTTCGTGGGTGAAAGAGGTCAGTTATCCATACTCGTGTGTATTTATAAGTTTGTACCCCCCAATAAGATTGTAACAGTGGTTTGAAGTATATATTCTCAAAACTATAATTGAACCAGACTTCTGGAAATAAAGACAATTGAATAAATATAAATATACATACCTGGTTTTGTGTTTATCCTTAATAGAATGCTTCCTGATTTAAAACAATCGTGATCCAACTTTTATCAAATAAAACTAAATAACTATATATTAGAATATATATAGTTGGAAACATATTCCCGTTATTGTGTAACAGTAACCATCCGACGTTTATATACTGAGCCTTTCATATATACCCGCCCTCTTTATTGGCGTCAGACCAAACGAAACGGGCGTCAGAGATATAGCTTCAGCCGGTTACAGTATTTGTTCTCGTGAGCCGAACGTCTTTATAGTCCTATACTACCCCATTAAACCGATACACACACACACTAAACGAAATTGTTTTTACTCAAAATAGAAACGTCAGCTAATTAACGGATACCTCGCGTTGTATAGTCTATCTCTGTGACTACTAATTAACAATTATTTACCAGGTGCTGTAGTACAAACCCTACCGCGTTTATCGTTCAGTTATACCCTACCCCATTAAAACCTTTGGCTCCGTGCCCCGCCGATTTGTTGTGGAAATATTTTTTTACATACACGTGACGCGCTATTCTCGTGATAACCTTCGCCGAATTGTTTGCCCGGGACCTAGACGTACGCGCGTCGTTTATGCGCTATTATGGTGATAACCTTGGCCGAATAGATATATATAACCTACACGTACTGGCCCCCCGATCACGCGCTATTCTCGTGATAACCTTGGCCCGCTTGTTGCGGAATTATTTTGTTCGTCCTTGACCTAGTGGTTCCCGCCACGATTATTATGGCGATAACCTTCACCGATATATACACCCACGCGGCGTGACCTATATTCCCTGATGGCACAGGAACAGGAGGGGAGCAAATCATGATCAAACGGTATACTAGAAAGGGTAGACTATACTACTCGCATGTATATCATGGTTATGTTTGGTATTAGCATTATTCTTCAAACTCGGATGAACAGTTGTATTTCCACATGTTTTGATAAACAATTTGATTCCAGCAATACAGTAATGCCTTAATTAAACGACTCCATAACCACAGCAGAATAATGGGTAATTTTTCAGGATTTAGTCGGAAATTAAAATTAAATTAACCATTATTCTGCTGTGGTTATGGAGTCGATTAATTAGGGCATTACTGTATATCACATAGCAAATATCAAAATATCAAATAATCTGAAATTTGTTGTACCGGTACCATGTGTTCTGTAGAATACTCAAATGTGATTATGTGACTAGATCATGTGACTATATATTATGAAAATGAATGTTAATAAAAACGTTGGCACTCTGCCTATATATCCCTAGAAATGTGATTATGTTGACACATTTCTTGATTAATGACACTTATATGATATATTCAAATAGTATAGTTATCTCATTATGCACTGTTCTATTCAAATATAGCGCAATAAATTATGATAATGCAGGATAATCAGCTATTTGGTAGCTCAATTGATAATTTTTCTCAAATTTAAGGGGGGTGGGTGTCCAAAACTGACCGAAAAAAACTTCCTGAAACGGAAAAAAAAGGGTGGGTGTCCAAAATTGCCTGGAAAAAAAGGCCGGAAACGGAAGAAATTGGGTGGGTGGGTCCCCTGTGGCCGGAAAAAATTAAAATGATCATACGTGCCTGGAAATTTTTTCGACCCCCCCCCCCCCCCTGATGTACTAATTTCTTAATTCCTGTTTTGAATAATGAGCAACTGTAATAGTGTATTCTGTAGTAGGTCCGTACTCATACTGGTATAGTCTATATTGGTATTTTAGTAATTTTCCCCATGGGCCTGTTGTACTCACATGTAGCAGCCAAGAGATTAATAGATTGTATTTTTTTAAATCTTTCAGTTATTCCGAATATGACATAATTCACATGTTAGCTTGGACTATCTAGCATTATCACATGAGTCGGAGTGACGGAAAGAAAGGAACAGATAGCAACTCTCTTACAAGTGCGTATAATCTAATTGAATAATTCAGTACAGTTAAACTTCGTTAAGTCGAATTGCAAGGGACCGTTGGATTACTTCCAGTTATCCGAGTGTTCGACTTAACTGTTTTGACCATTTGGTGACCACAAATTCCAACCAGTTGAATTCATATCGATCCGATAATACCCACGATGTGCTGCATCAGTGTCATGGCATCGAGAACATTCAAATTGAGTTCAGCCTTCTTGTCAATAGCATTTCTTCGTTTGGAACATTGTTTTCGTTTTGGGAAGACATGACTGAATGAAATCATTCTCTGTATCAGGCTGTTTAAATATGGTTTTCATTTCGTCTGTCAACACTACTAATCCTCACAGGGAAATTGACCCCCACACCTCGTTAATATGTTAAATAAACAATGCATTAGGATAAATAAAGACTCCAGGAACCATAGTAATTAGTGTTATAATCTGGCTGGTGGGACTAAATTTCGTTTCGACTTAAGCGGAATTTCGACTTATCCACCTTCGACTTAACCGTAATTATTCTAATGGCTTTGCTCACAAGCTCAGCCGGGACCAGGCGATGGCTTCGACTTAAGTGGGGTATTCGAGTTACCGACGTTCGACTTAACGAAGTTTAACTGCACTAGTGTATGGTATATATTGACAGAACACAACACGCCTCTTAAGGGGGAGATACATATTTTGCATAAATCCAGTCAAAAATGGCAAGAGATTTTCAACAAAAAATTTCTCTCGATCTATCTGGCAAAACAATCTTGAATTTCACATATATATGGTCATCTTCATTGTGTTCTGAGCAATTATTAAGACACAACAAAACAATGTATTATAACATAAAACATTTGAGAGGTTGAAAATATTAATTTAATTTTCACCCCTTTTGGTACCCAGAACTGTTAGAATAATTGTGAACCCATGACCCACAACTCATCTCAGCCCAATTGTTCATTGATCAACAGCCATGGCATGAAAATCCTCAAATATTGATAATTTTTTATGGGGTACTTTTCTTTCTTAATGAAAATAATCATTAAATTAAGTATAATAAAGTCTCATGATCTTGAGATATGGTCTCATGGATATATGAAATGCACTTTTGAAAAAAAACTATTTTTACAGAAGTTCTTGACACATGAAAACAGTGAAATTTTAAATCTTTTTCATGCCATATGGCATAAAAGTAAAGTAAATGAGGTTATAATATCAAATTGGTCGATGGTTCTGAAATATTGTGTAACAATTATCACTTAAACCAAATTTCACAGAGAAATTCCTACCAGATTTTGAGAAAATTGTATACCAGACTTTCATTTTTGAGGCACGCGATCGCTCTTGCGCACCATGGCGCGCCTGAAATTGAAAACCAGCGGGCGATCGATTGCACACCTAGGCCAAATACAGAGAGCGAAGTTGGCCAAAACCTGATAACGCTATTTTCAGTGTCTACCCAGACGAGATTGGTTAATAATGTGTCCCATTTTCCGTTTTATTACCGCGTTGCGAGAATGCCTGTATGATGTGTCGCGAGATCAAAGGTGCCGCGACCTAGTTACCAATTCCACAACTTTCCATTCACAGTGCGGTGTCAATCAACCCGCCCGATGTTTGATCACCGACACCAGTAAATTATTTGAGGTCACACGGTGTCGAATGCACTATCTGTCTGGATGATTCGTTTAAGCTAAAAATACATTTGAATGATTTATATGTATGGCTTATGACGTCACATAAATTTTTGGAAAATCAAAGCAAGACCACGTGGCCGGGAGATGTTGATATTATTCTGTCAGCATGGAATCGGAGTATTAAATTGATTCTTTATTAATAATTATGAATTACAATTAATATAGGAGCATGTACAATATAAAACACAGTGTGTGACATTCACTTGTGCTTATGGATAGTGGATTAAGCAGTGTTAAACCATCAAAGAAATTCACTGGACATCGATCGTGAGTTACATGTAAACTACCGGTAATTCAATTTACACGCCATTTATGAATGTGTTTCGGCAATCCGCTGTTTATTTTATCTTGATAGAAACTGCGCGCCTGGGCCCAAAACCCAGCGAGCGAGACAATGCGCGCCTACATTTTCTAAAAATGAAAGTCTGGTATACATAGACAGAATCCATTTTGAAATACCAGGAAATTTTGGCAAAATGTGCGCCTGACCCGTAATCAAGAATCTTTTAGCGAATGAATTGTGGATGATGCATGGATATATTTCACGAAAGAGAAATATCCGCAACAAGTTTGATAAATGATTTGAGATTATGATACAAGTTGTGTTTGTATTTATTCTACACAGTTGTGTCAGATAATCAATGACTGTCACCTTCGTTGATACTATAGCTACCTCTATTGTGATTTATGTCTGATGAATAACCAGTAATGATCGGGGCATCACCAGAAGCAGATTATTGAACTTATTTAAGCCATCTTACTTGGCGACAATGTCAACAAAAATAGTTGTAGAGGTATACAATACTATGCATTCAATAGCTGGGATTCCATTGAACACAAGTGCCTTATGTCAATGGGTGTGGAATAATTATACTAATAACATTTATACACCAATGCCATTTGAAAAACTGTATTATGTAACCAGTCTCTCCATCCATCCATATGTCTCTTTTGCCATCAGATGTCCTTCTGTGAACCTTTGGTTTCCGGATCATAACCCATGTAGTTCTTGAACTAAATGCTATAGAGGTCCAGGAAGCCCATTTTAACCAGAGCTTCAATCGCTTTTTATACACCCTTTTGAAAAAAGGTCGTATTATGGAAATGGGTGGTCCGTCGTCCGTCCGGATGATAACTTTAGTTAGAGTGAACCAAATTAAATTTGGTATGTGGGTTTACTAGCAGAAACGACAGGTCAAATTCGAATTCTGGTTCCGTCCGCCAATTTTCACCAGAGTTATGCCCCTTTTTTTACTTAGAAAACCCCTGAAAGTTGGTTTCCGGATGATAACTTTAGTAGAGTTAATCGGATTCAAACCAAATTTGGTATATTACTTTCTCGAAGCAAAACACAAGTCATATTCGAACTTGGTTCTGCCCGACCATTTTTGGCAGAGTTATGCCCCTTTTTCGAGATAGAAAATTAAGTTTTTCTTGTTTTTTGGTTTCCGGATGATAACTTGATTTTTGATTGTTTATATGCAAAACCCGTTTTTTTGTGGATCACTTATATCAAAAACAGCTCAGTTTGGATTCGGTTTAATCCGATAATTTTTGCCAGAGTTATAGCCCTTTTTTGTCTGCCGACCCGACATATAAAACCCCAAAAGTTGGTGTCCGGATCATAACTTTAGTAGAGTTAATCACATTTAAACCAAATTTGGTATGTGTCTTTCTCCCAGCAAAACACAGATCAAGTTCGAATTCGGGTGCCACCCGCCAATTTTCACCAGAGTTATGTCCCTTTTTTACTTAGAATTTTTGCCAATTTGAGGTTTCCGGATGATAACTTTAGTAAATGTGTACTGAATGAAATTATATTTGGTATATGTAGGTTTACTAGCACAAAAGACAGATCAAATTCGATTTCGGGTTCCGCCATGCCAATTTTTATGCGCAAATGAACGGTCGTATCAAGCCAACGCTTAGACGGCGGACATGAGGTCTAACAACCTTTTATTCAACTTAGATTTCACCTGATTTGCGGTTTCCGGATGATTCCGGATGATAACTTTGATTGAATCGAGTGAACTGAACCAATTTCGGTACCGGGTATGTTAGTTTACCACCCCAAAATACAGATCAAGTTCGAATATGGGTTTTGTCCGCATGATTTTGACTGAGTTATGCCCCTTTTTCGACTCAGATTTTACCTTATATGCAGTTTCCAGATGATAACTTTATATTGAATCGAGTGAACTGAACCATGTTTCAAACGAATGAATTAAACCATGCCCCACTTTACTCCAGAAAGGGCGTATTGTGCCCACGCCCCGACGGCATGCTCTTGTTTAAATTTATGCTTAATTTTTTTTCCAGGTGATAACTTATACATGTATGTTATATGATATGAACTGAATGGAATTAAATTTATGAATGTTGACAACCATAACATATGGGTCGACAAGTTAAATAAGTTAGAGACCTTTTTTACTTTTTTAGAAAGAGGAAGGTATCTTTGTCCATGCTTACTATGCGCAGAAAAAAATAAAAATAAAACCCTCCCCCCCCCCTCATTGATTTGAAAAAAAAATTGCCCGAGAACCAAAAGACTTTTTTTTTGGCCTAAATATGATTATTTAATTTCTCAAATTAGATATTTTTCCCAAATAAATCAATTCCATACTTTCGAGTATTAATTGTATTGAAACAAAACATTTATCTATTCAATTCTATATTTGTCAGGAGCTGAGGAATGATGGAAGGTGTGACCTTCAAAGACATTTTACATTTTGAATCATGGTCCTTTTCAACAAGACTAAGGCTCAGCTGATATTCTTCATTCTAATGCAGTATGATCAAGTTATATTTAAATATTTTAGTTATGAATCACGTTGTATATTTGATGTTGATGTTTTTATAATGCAAATGACATGTTTACACCAGTGACTCAAACAAAATGCCCAGTAGAGTGTTTTGAGTAAATTTTGCAATGATGCATGCATGCATATGGTTGTTCCTATTAGGCCCAAAAAAATACCTGTGTTTAGGGTTACATGGTGCAAAATAATTAACCTAGGTAGGTAGGGAATTTTTTTTCTTCAAATTTGTTTATTCTGCATTCCATTGGGTCACTGACAGTTCAATCTAGAAAGATTCACAATTCAGATTAATTGAAAGGTTCAATACCAAATATTGTTATCTTTAATTAAAGGTACTCAATCCGATAAAACTCCTCTCAATTACTATTTCAATGGCTTCGGGGGTCAAAAATATTTGATTCGAGTCGAGGAAGTCACCCATCAAAGCTCAGATTTGTTAGATATCGATTTTAGAAATCAATTATTTTTCATTATCGGGAATACTTTCTGGCCCAGAACTCAGTCAAAATTGCGTTATTATTACCACTTGATTTTAGAGTTATCCATCCTTGTCTGTTTGAATAGATTTTGGTGTACACATCCCGAGCAGATTACGGCAGTTGAAGGCAATTATTAGTACTCATCTCGAGTAAATAACAAATTTCAAAAATCAATATCTAATAACTCTGAACTTTGTTTGATGGGTTCCTCGACTCGAATCAAATATTTTTTACCCCCAAAGCCAAAGAAATAGTAATATAGGACCCTCTGATCGGATTGTTGTTGTTGGAGTCTGTTGAGATGGGGACCCTCTGTTCGGATTGAGTACCTTTAATTTACAAACCTAGAAGCATATCACTTGAAAAAATACTGCTATCTGTTCTGTAATCAAGATGGTTTTTTGAAATACATGCACTACCACAAAATAGAAGGACATAAGAACTTGATTTTTTCCCTTTTCTATTTTCCTTTTCTTGGTTTTTAAGATGTTAATTGTTTATAATGGGCTTATATACTTATTCATGGAAAGAAAACTACTGTTGCAATTAGTTCCGAGTTTGGCATTTTCTTTTCATAAATGCACTGAACTGATTGGCTTGGTTAGATCAGTATAACTAGATTTTTTTTTCACATCACATATTTCAACTTTTTAAAATTTTCGGGGTAATCGTATGGGCATGGTAGTTTTGCTATCTGTTCTGTAATCAAGATGGTTTTTTGAAATACATGCACTACCACAAAATAGAAGGACATAAGAACTTGATTTTTTCCCTTTTCTATTTTCCTTTTCTTGGTTTTTAAGATGTTAATTGTTTATAATGGGCTTATATACTTATTCATGGAAAGAAAACTACTGTTGCAATTAGTTCCGAGTTTGGCATTTTCTTTTCATAAATGCACTGAACTGATTGGCTTGGTTAGATCAGTATAACTAGATTTTTTTTTCACATCACATATTTCAACTTTTTAAAATTTTCGGGGTAATCGTATGGGCATGGTAGTTTTGTTAAATTTCAATCAAATAAACATTTATATTTTTCAATGAAAAAGCTTATGAGACTCCCATCTGGTATTTACATGTAAGCTTATGTGATGTCAAAGTAATCTATTAGAATATTGTTGAAGGTTCATGTATGCCCAAAAACTTTCAGTCATTAATGACAAAATCAGTAGCTATATATGACATGTTGCACAATCATAAAAAGCCAGCATATTTTACATAAATACTATATCGTGTGGCATACTTGTATGTGTCACAAGGCGCCAATTCATTCAGCCGGCCAATTTTCACCAGAGTTATGGCCTTTTTTGTTGGAATTTGTACTCAATTTTCATTTCCTTATGATAACTTCTGTAAATCTGAACTGAATGGATTGAAATAATGTAAGTGAGTTTACTAGCCAAAAATACAGGTCAAGTTTGGTTCCACCCATTATGTTTTGCCAGAGTTATGGTCCTTGTCGACTTAGAATTTGTCGATAGTTTCGGTTTCAGGATGATAACTTTAGTTGTCTGTCTGTTTTCAAATTTTGTATGTAGATTACATGGATTTGGGCTGCCCATATTTGCCGAAGTTTATGGTCCTTGTTGACTTTGCCAATTATTTATGGTTCCCTGGTGATAACTTTAGTTTCAGTTATCTGATTGTTTTCAAATTTAGAAAATGGATTACTCATATGAAAATATAGGTAAATTGCTTTTAAAATGAATAAAGACTTTAAGTTATACAATTAACACATTCAACATATAAAATGAATTTACTGCTCATGATGTACAGATATGTGGGTTACTGATTTTCAAGTTGAATGAAATGGAAATGTATGATCGAAGGGAACCCTTATCAATGACTAAATTATGTTCAATATATTTTTCTGATATACCTCTTTACCGAGGTATAGAAAATAACAATCAATTTTCAGTGTATGATTTGCTGTTCCAAATCTTGACATTCTTGTTAAATATCATATTTACATAAAAGTTTAATAATGTACATAATTTGATATTCTGAAATCGACCGCAATGTAACAGAATTAAGCATAATTTCAGGCTTCAAAATGCAATGATGTTTCGAAAAAGTTAATACATTTCATTGTACTGCACTTAGGTCTTAACAAATTAAGAAATACTGAGATCAATGACTAAATTACATTCTTCTCTCTTCTTTATCAACTTGAATGATGTTGTTGAATATTGAATAATACAATACTTTGATGAAGTAATAAAATCCTTTTTTGTATTATATTGTTTTTAGTTTGTCTTCATTATTCCATCAAAACTAATGCATGCAATACCCGTTTTGGATCAGGATATGGTAGTATATACTGCCATGAAATGTATCATGTATATATGGATTGTTGATAAGAGCAGGGTGGGTGGGGGTGATGTATATACAGATGTCAATATAGGGACATAGATTATAAATAAGGGCCCTTAGGCTATACATCTGTATGATGAATGATTACGTCATAGTACAATATATAGTAGGCAAATTTAATGATCACACGTACTCACTCATCATTGATATTTATCATATAACAATTTGCCATTATGCCATACATGTATATCTGGAGCAGGCATCTGTTAATTTGCTGCACTAGTATTTTCAAAGGTACTCATGCTGATCAGATGGTCCCCATATTACCACGTTACAACAACAATATTTCTTCAAAATACACTTTAGTTATCAGAATCCATTAATTACAACAATATAATCAAACCACTGTCAATTGTGGTATAAACTTTCCAAAAATGTATTATCAACATGTTCTTTAAAAATTGGCTTTAATATCAACACAAAGCCACCTTGGAATTTCCCACTGCACCCACCCCATTGAACCACACCAAATTCACCAAATTGGTGTAATTCAAATTCGTCACTAAGAAAGTGTTGGAAAATCAAACTACGATAACAGTTTCAACCTAATTTTAGAGTTATCTATCTTCATACACAATTTGGTCGTTTTGAAAATTATGGCTATACAGTTATGCTCTAATTAATCGACTCCTTAACCACAGCAGAATTATGGGTAAGTTTTCAGGATTTAGTCGGAAATATGGCTTGTTGCAATTCATCAGAAAGCGAAAAGTTACCCATAATTTTGTTGTGGTTGAGGAGTCGATTAATTAGAGCATTACTGTATGCCATGTTGAGGATTTAGTCATGTAAAAACTATATTCCAAGATGACTTCAGTTATACTGTTTGGTGGATTCGCAGTACATTGCTCGAAAATGTTAATGACAATGCATATAATCCGAGAGATGATAGTGTAACCCTGATCGCCAGTGATTTAACCTCGCCACAATAATTTTCTTCCTTATTTTCCACTTCCTGCTGCCATTTTGGCGGCTTTCTTTGATGGAGAGTTCCAATATTAACCTAAAAAGGCACTATTATATATTTGCTTCTTGAAGCAGCCTGCTTCACAAATCAAAGTGTCAATGGTACTGTAGCTCGATTTGGAAAGGGAATAATTTCATGTGTTACAGTCAATGGAGCGATTAGGAATGCGGAAAGTTGAAAGGGCTAAGTAATACTAGATTATCACCACGAGATACATAAAGTAAAATCCAAGATGGTTGCTGACGGCTATGTTGTCCAATGAAATTCAAAAATATGTAAAAGCTTCCATCTAGTAGATCAATATCAAGTTTAATATGAAGTTTGGTGATGATCGGATGAGGGAAGTGCACTGTAGGGTGTGCCAAATGGTTTAGTTATGCAAAAATCCAAGATGGCTGCCAACAGACATGTTTTATGCCGAAAGACCCCAAAAATGACTCCTACCCATGTACATTTCAATGTTAACAGCCAAGACAAATTTCATGATGATCTGACTAAAGGTACGACCTGTAGCCCATACCAAATGATTTAGTCATGCAAAGAGTAAAATCCAAGATGGCTGCCAGCGGCCATGTTTTATGGCCGATTGACCCCAAAAAGATTCGTTCCCATCTACATGTCATTGTCAATATCCGTGAAGAATTTCATGATGGTCCGACCAAATCTACGACCTGTAGTCCATGCCAAAGGATTAGTGATGCAAAGAGTAAAATCCAAGATGGCTGCCAGCAGCTATGTTTTATGGCCGAATGACCCCAAAAATGACCCATTCCCATCTATATGTCAATGTTAATATAAATGACAAATTTCATGATGATCAAACAAACAGTACGGTCTGTAGCCCATGATAATAGATTGAATTTTGAAATCCATTATGACCGCTGGCAACCACGTTTTTTGCTGAATTACCCCAAAATAACTCGTTTCCCATTTACATGTCGATGTTAACATCCATGACACATTTAGTGATGATCTGACCGAAGATACGACCTGTAGCCTGTGCCAAAGGATTTAGTCATACAAAGAGTAAAATCCAAGATGGCTACCAGCGGCAATGTTTTATGGCTGAATGACCCCAAAATGACTCGTTCCCATCTACATCTTAATATTATATCTACGAAAAGTTCATGATAATCAGACAAGCAGTATGGCCTGTAGCCCGTGCTAATGGATTGAAGTTTGAAATCCAAGATGGTCACTGGCGGTCATGTTTTTTTTACCAAATGACTCGTTCCCATCTACATGTCAATTTCAACAGCAATGACAAATTTCATAATGATCGGACCAAAGGTACGATCTGTAGCCCGTGCCAAAGGATTTAGTCATGCAAAGAGTAAAATCCAAGATTTTTAGAGGAACTACCCCAAAATTACTCGTTTCCATCTACATGTCAATTTAAACATCCCATGACAAATTGATAATCAGACGAACAGTACGACTTGTAGCCTGTGCTAATGGATTGAATTTTAAATCCAAGATGGCCACTGGCGGCCATGTTTTTCCCGAATGATCCCAAAATGACTCGTTCTAATCTACATGTCAATGTCAACAGCTGTGACAAATTTCATAATGATCCGAATAAAGGTATTGCACGTAGGCTGTATTGTTGACACCACGCACACACAGACGACGGATACCAAGCCCTGGCAATAGCTCAAACTTTACAAAGTGAAGTTGAGATACAAATATATAATTTTCTCACTAATTTGTATCCTTATGAAAAAAAACATGTCCATGTTGGACGCCATCTCATCATGTCTGGTGACTGTTCTGACACGTTTTGTTTCGTACAAACATTGCTTAAAAGTTGAGGGACTAATAAGGAAGAAAATTAGTGGGGTGAAGTTGAATTCGAGCTTGGCGGTTCGGTGGTCGGTCATATAAAAGTCAAAAATTCTTCGCATATAATGTTCAAAACCGCCAAGCTCGACTATGAGAGTGATAAATGATAACCATTCAACATGTTTTGAATAAAAAACTGAGTCCAACTGATGTTTAAAAAGAGAAATCGACCAAAAACCGACAAGAAATCTGCGTAAAAAGACGATGTTTTGATTTTGTGACCACGCCCCCTATTAACCAACCAATCGGGGACATTACTGCCACTATTGTCGATTAATTTACGAAAATGGGCCATATAAGTAATTAACTGGTGCTATTCCCGCATAATTCACCCGAAAACAGCGTTTAAAAGGCTTTTTAAAGATTTGAAAACGCCAAGCTTGTCTTTTAGTCACCTGCCTTAAAAACTGCCAAGCTTGGCGCCAAGCTTGCATTTTAGCCACTCTCAATTTACATACCTCCCGAGGTATACTGGGAAATTCCAGGGTTAAAACTATCGCATATTATCTTCTTATCTCTTGGAAATAATACTTATATTTTAGCAAACAAACGGCTATTATGGTCATACATGGGATTTTCCAGACCTGGTAACCGCCATCAACGCAGCTTTGACAAAAATGGTACCAACTACCATGCAAACAAACAACATAAAGATAATATTATATACATTCAATGTATAGTCAATTTTGGACTAACAATTTAGTGTGATCACTGGTGACAGATAAAGCGAATACTACCCGATCTACCTATAGACTGTATATTACTAATTCAAGTTGAACGTGTGTTCTGAAGTTTACACAGTATTACGTTTATTTTTAACTGGACTATATACCGAAAGCAATCCCATGTCAGTGACAAAATTAGAGATTTAAACACCACGAACATAATTATTGCAATAAAGAAAACGAAAAAGACGAAGCGATAAGGCATGCCATCTTCCTCTATTATATACACATGGTTACTTGTTATTGTGTATATGTATAACAAATACTTATTTGAGTGGATTTTTGTTCTGCTTCTACATTAAAGCTGCACATGAGGGGTTAGCACACAAACCACTACTTCCCGCTTCGTACGATGGAGTCGCTATTTTTGTTTTTCACTTTTGTTATCTCGATGCATGTAACATAAGCATTTCACTCCAGCTCGAGGCGATAACATGCACTTGCAAGTTCGGTATCTTTATATCTGTAATCATGCACACTCAATCTGTGATATATTTCAAAAGATATGCAGTAGCTTTTGCGCGGTGAATGTTTAACCAATCTGAACGAATATTATGACTGGTTCCTTTGAATATTCATGACGTATATATGAGTTAGTGACTTAATCGGCACAACCAGTCTGTCAAGCTTCGCGTGTATGGATATGAACTCATCGACCGTCATTTCAGATGCGGAGGTTCCGGCCTGACTCTCGGGTAAGGTAGGGTCGATAGGATAGGATTCACTCCTATCCGTTAACTGGCATTCCGGATTAATGATGGGGGGGGGGGGTAGGGGTGACACCCTCTAGTATGGTTGACCGAGTTCTGGCGACTTTACGTCTCTGTATGGGATTGTCACCCCTTCTACGTAGTGATTTTCATACCCCTTATTAACGCTGAAGGGGTCACTCTCACCACAGGATTTGAAAATGTGCTGAAGGGTACACAGGTTTTGAAATGTCAATCTAAATGACGTTTAGTTTTCATATCTGCCATGATTTATGTAAGAGAATAATTGTTTACGTTCCAATGAACATTAAAATGAACTGAAAACAAACTGCTAATGGGCGCCAGACTTTCAGAAACACAATTTAAGTAACGGTGTTAATGCCGATCACAAACCCTGTGTACCCTTCGGCACATTTTTAAACCCTGTGTACCCTTCAGCACTTTTTTTGGTGAGAGTGACTCCTTCAGCCTTATTAACAGGTATACTTGGGAATCATACGTCCAAATTTAACCAGCATTATGTATTCAACATAAAGGCTGCATGGTGCGCCTGGGTTCGCACAAAATTTCACAAATTTTGATTACTTTCCAACCCAAATACCATATCTTAATGTGAATCAGTCTTACATCTCTTGATATGTTTAACCCTTTACCCAACAAACCGGCCAAAACCGGCCAAATAAAGCTGCAACAGCCTAAATTATCTTGGGTCTGTCTCAATAAAACCATACAAAAATGGATATCATTGGAACCGGCTCATTGACCACATTCTGATAGTTACAGTTATGCCCTGTGCCAATGCATTCTCTTATATATGCGAGTCGACCATAGGTTGCCTCGCATATATAAGAGAATGCATTGGCCTAAAAAAACACTTTTTACCATTTTTTCTTACATTCTTTAACAATTTTATAATTTTTAATGTGTTAAGCCAATGCATTCTCTTATATATGCGAGGCGACCTATGGTCGACTCGCATATATAAGAGAATGCATTGGCACAGGGCCCTTCTGTTGGGTAAAAGGTTAAGTTGTGGATATGACTTCAGCAAACGTTTGAAAACTATGATATTATAGTGTGAAATTACTAATTCTTGTATTCAGTATTTTCTTAAAACTTACACAGGATTCACTCCTATCCATTAACTGGCATTCAGGATTCATGGTGGGGGGGGGGGGGGTAGTCGTGACACCGTCGAGTATGGTCACTCAATATATGTCATTCGATGCTGACCTTTTCCCGCGATATCCGTGCTTGTTGCGGTTTGACAACACTGAACTCTAGTCCAGTCAACATATAGGGTTTGACCAAGACAAAATTTGTACAGAAATGATTTTTATCATATTTCGAATCAGCACACAATTCCAATCAACATATAAAAATCATCTGTGATATCTGCGCGCGATATTTCACAATCGAGCATATTCTGAGGGAACCCGATATCGGCCAATTCAACGATTATCGGTATGAGGTATATTTAGTTATCGGGCGTATTTCGCGACAGTTTGGGAGAAAACTGGCCGCAAATGATTAATCTTGTCACATGGACCACCAGTCATGGAATATCATTGAGCTCAACATCAAAATGACGTTAAAATGGAAACATCGAATAACAATTACATTTTGGGCAAAATCTAATAGCTAGTCCTATAAAAATGAACAGAGGCTCGAATTGTGCGAAAAAGAATGACTGCCCAGTATAAGAGATACGTTTGATCAGAGATGAATGAATTCTCTCTAATGTATCTCACGAGAGATTGGGCGCCCATACAGAAACGAAATAACAAAGTTTTGTTTGCACTGCATCTTATCTGTGATATATGTGTAAATAAACAGTTAAATGGGAATTAGTTGGGATGTATTGATTTGATGTGACCTTTTCTAGAAGCAGAAATATATGTGCTCAGAGCAGTATCACGACTATGACCGATCATAATTTACTTTATAATTTATATCTACGACATAAAACCTTTCAAAATTAACTGCCATATATATAAATTACATTAGCATCCATCCCTTAACTAACACCATTTCCGATTGGGCAAAAGCCGCCACGTGATAGTCCTGGAAAAAGTAATATTGGACTCCCGACTGTACAATATAACTTTTTTATTGGGACTCCGTGACGTCACGAATTAACTCTATTGCGAAATTAATCGGTGAAATTGTGATGCGCGCGCAACACTGACGGATTTTAGCAGACGTTCACTTCCGTATTGAATTGTTTTTTCTCACTTCCGTGTTTACTTTTCCAAATCATGCTTTCTGATGATCAAAATACAGGCTTTTATAGAGAATTAAGTGCCGACAAATACTAAATATAACCACAAAAGTTTTATTCCCAAAATTTGGATAAACATACAGATGGATAATAAAAATGTCATTATACAATGCTATGTACAGTATGAGTTTTTCACCACAACCTGGACGAGTATAAACCTATAATAATTTTTTATTATACATGCCAGCTTTGACTGAAAATATTAAATGAATACACATAAATATATAAATTGTTCTTACATTCTTTGATAATATTTATCATTTTTTCTTACATTATTTAACAATTTTTATCATTTTTTATAATAAACACCTCAAAAAAAGAAAGTCCACCCCTAATATATTCGGTAATATTTTATGAGATATTGGATGGATTTTGATGAAACTTTCCACAAATGATTTGTGGTACCAAACGTGGTGAAAAGTCATATTGGACTCGACACTGGCGTGTCTCGTCCAATATGACTTTTCACCACAACCTGGACTCGTACAAGAAAAACACATACTGTACACAACATTGTATAATAACTTTATAGTATGAGATATAGTCATAAGAGTACTGGGTAGATCATAATCTTCGTGTCTCAAAAAAGCAGTCATAGTTTCCTCCGATTAAATGATGAAACATGCATATTTCTCTTTTATAACAAGAATATGCATGGTGGTATACTAGGAACGCAATTGATCAAAACATAAAGACGTACCATAATTATTTTTATTACATATCTATCAACGTAATTCGCATGATCGCACGAGTTTCCAGGCGTGTGATAATTCTCAGAATCGCACTAGTGCAATCTGTCGACGGAACTATTTCATTCAGTGTTGTTATTACATGATCCTACCCTTATTTAACCTTATTCCATTCAATAAACTCATTCTATAAATTGTGATATTAAACGTTGGTTTAATAACAGGAAATACTGCCATGCGCCCTTTGACTTCCGGTTTTTCGTCTGTTTACATTCAGTACGCTATGTCTCAAATTGCTATGGCTTCCAATAATTTTCCCAACAAACTATATTGAATGAAGAGTTTGAAAAGTTATGTCATTAAATATACACCGTTAAATACGCCAAAGGGTCATTATTTATCTGGGACTATTTCTTTACACGGGCAAACAACGCATAGTTACGTGAAACGTCATCGCATGACTTATATAAGCCGACGTTAGCTTCGCGTTCCATTTGTT
Source organism: Siphonodentalium dalli (assembly GCA_032622095.1). NCBI lineage: Eukaryota > Metazoa > Mollusca > Scaphopoda > Gadilida > Siphonodentaliidae > Siphonodentalium > Siphonodentalium dalli. The sequence goes on along the minus strand of CP136067.1, from coordinate 192,556,045 downwards.
GATTTAAGTATGTTTTGTCTATGTTTTGGATCATGTAATAAATAGAATCTAGAACTCGTCCCCAGTTTTTATGAGGGATTTACAAAACTCGTCCAGTAAATTAGATCTGGACCTCGCCAAAGGCTCGGTCCAGACTTAATTTACTGGACTCGTTTTGTAAATTCCGCTATAAACTGGGGACAAGTTGTAGATCCTCTATATCTTCAATAAATTCTAAACTTGACCAAAATTGCCTATATATTCTATGGCAGAACATGTGTATATAGGGTGGATACACACATGCATGTAATGTCTGTATGTAAAATACATGTATTTTACATGGCCACACCAATAATTGACAAAATTAATCACCTGCGCGCGAGAGGTCAATTTCACTAGTGAGTAGTTATAAGCCAGTATCAAACAAACTGCCATCAAGAAATTTCAGGCCAGTCATAAACATGTCTTCTTTCATGGATGCCGAAATGGGTAATTCTTGTCTGATATATGTTGCTGTTTTTCACGAGTTATAATTCATTTCGAAAAGTGGATTAGAGCTGGTCGATTTTATACTTGATTTGTTTCTGTCATTTCTTGGAAACAAGGTCATCCAAAACAAAAATAAAATATGCAGGATTCTTTTATAGGATGATACCGGCTTGTTGAGATTTCTCTGATAATTTGAGAGCGAGCTCATGTGATAACATTAATTCTATTGGCACTGCAAATATTCATTATAGCGCCAAACAATAATGCAGGTACAGCGTTGGAATTAAAAAGAGTGACACCCCCCATTTATATATATGTTTCTCAAGCCAAAGGTTGAACAAGCTCCTAACTGTCACAAGCTTGAATTATAACATTTTCGACCATAATCCATGATTGGGGAAGGGGCTGGTTCTCGAAAGCTTCCAATAACTAAGGGAGTTAATTGAATGTATCAGCCGGGATTATCTGGGCAAGAATTACAATATAATGTTTTACTTAAATATTCCATAGTTGTAAATTTTGCGTATACATGTATAACTGTATAACACAAGAGAGGAAAGGTGACGTAGTTGGGAACTCGTAGCTAGGCAACCCTTTCGCCGAATGAATACAAAGTGCAACACCATGCATTCAAATTTAAAGCTGTATAATATGTTCATAATTATATGAATAGCATAAATTGCTGCATATTAGATTAATCACTCGTAGAAAACAGACATGACAGACATGACTACGATATTTATAAAGCAGGGTGTCAGGACTCAGGGTGCTGCATGCACAGACCCCCCCCCCCCCCCCCGTTGAGGAAATATGCAATGGTGAATTCGGTAGCTTCTGGGATAATATAGCTCCCCGTGCATGTTGGGGGTCATAGCCCCCTGCGTTGGGGAAGATGCCATCACTGGTATTAACATCAATAGAAAACTGACAATGATTTGAACGGAACGTCGACCATTTGAGTTATCGCGCGAATAATTATTTTAAGCGGCCTGACGACTTCGTCCCAGTCAACGGCTCTTCAGCGGTTCAGAGTTTAACTCACTGTGGTTAAACACAGTCGCAATGATTGGGTTGTCAGCGGACACATATTACACGGGGTGTATGATCGATGTAAAACGCCAAATACACGATATTTACAGAGATTACATGCATGTGTGTATCCACCCTATACCTGGAAATAATATCTGGTTATATTCACCATTATACCCGAAATGTATTACAACCGCGTCACTGCGTTTACCCCTTCTCCATATTGTTACACATGTCTGCTGCACGCAAAACCATAAATTGCAACATTGATTGAATGGTGAACGCCGAAATAACTGCTTTAATGCTGTTCACCTGATATTTTGCACAAGTATGTGGTAATATTTGCAATATATTTTCAAACAACAAGATACTGAAAATAATAGTCTGCCGACTGAAGTAATTTAACAAATATGTCTACAATAAGATACCCGTTTGGTAGCAACAAGAAAATTAATCATACATGAATTGTACGATGTAAAATCTCTTTGACCTGGTGAGATATGGTGCTGATCTATTGAAGAAATTACTATTTCTTAACAGTATAATAAACATTGCGACATGTATAGGGGATCTACAATTCGTCCCCAATTATAGCGGAATTTATAAAACGATTCCAGTAATATTATATCTGACAGTTCGGTCATCTAACATTCGAATATTCTTAATACAAAATGGTTAAAACCGCCAAGCTAGACTATGGGAGTGAGAAATGATAATCACTTAACATGTTTTTATACGAAAGCTACATGTAACTGGAACATGTTTTAGAAACGATAAATCAGCGGAAATTTAGAATCATATTTTGATTTAAAATTCGAGCTTGGTGGTTCGGTGGTCGGTCATCTAATCTACTCTATTCTAAAAGCCAAAAAGTCTTTATGTTTTTCAGAATCTCAATGCCTATGTATAGGGACAAGATGGGAACTCGGAGGATGAGCTTGTTCATTGACAACAAACACTGTAGTTCAGATTCAATTGGGCTGTTTATTATTATAAACATAAACAACCAATAATAACGTAAACAAAATATATTGTCAAGAAGGTGGAGGCCAATAACCGCCCTCCCACCTGCTGATATATAACAATGTTCCATAAACATACCTAGCATCAATATAATCTAGCTATTGCCTTAGTAATAGTGGTAACATATATGACATATAAGTAGCCATAATAAAAGTTTTGGAATTTCAAGAGACGGATTAGTGAAAGATGAAACATAAATCTCAAGCTGCTAACATAATATTGGGGGTGGGAGGGTGGGAAAATGAATCCTGATAATCAAAGAAATACGAGAATTATGTTTGCACAAAATTCATATTTTTCTATTGCCGACTGATGGGAGGACAAAGAGACTGCGCATGTCCGTACATAAAACGTACATCCTGCTCTTAAAGGGGTACCACCCGAACGTACTGAATTTAGTTCGATGCCTTGAAAATAAAATTGATTATTTCATAATCAAGGTTTAATATAAAATGTTCGAAACTAGCAAGCTCGACTATATGAGAGTGAGAAATTATATTCATTTTGACATACCTCTTCACGAAAACATGTTTTAGAAACGATAATCGGCGGAAATTCAGCATCATATTTTGATTTAATATTCGAGATTGGCGGTTCGGTGGTCGGCCATCTAAAAGTCTAAATATCATGATATAAAATATTCAAAACCGCCAAGCTCCACAATGAGAGTGAGAAATGATAATCATGTTACATGCTTTTACACGAAAACTAGCTCCACAATGAGAGTGAGAAATGATAATCATGTTACATGCTTTTACACGAAAACTAGCTGTGAGAAATGATAATCATGTTACATGCTTTTACACGAAAACTAGCTGTGAGAAATGATAATCATGTTACATGCTTTTACACGAAAACTAGCTCCACAATGAGAGTGAGAAATGATAATCATGTTACATGCTTTTACACGAAAACTAGCTGTGAGAAATGATAATCATTTTACATGCTTTTACACGAAAACTAGCTCCACAATGAGAGTGAGAAATGATAATCATGTTACATGCTTTTACACGAAAACTAGCTGTGAGAAATGATAATCATGTTACATTCTTTTACACGAAAACTAGCTCCACAATGAGAGTGAGAAATGATAATCATTTTACATGCTTTTACACGAAAACTAGCTCCACAATGAGAGTGAGAAATGATAATCATGTTACATGCTTTTACACGAAAACTAGCTGTGAGAAATGATAATCATTTTACATGCTTTTACACGAAAACTAGCTCCACAATGAGAGTGAGAAATGATAATCATGTTACATGCTTTTACACGAAAACTAGCTGTGAGAAATGATAATCATGTTACATGCTTTTACACGAAAACTAGCTCCACAATGAGAGTGAGAAATGATAATCATGTTACATGCTTTTACACGAAAACTAGCTGTGAGAAATGATAATCATGTTACATGCTTTTACACGAAAACTAGCTCCACAATGAGAGTGAGAAATGATAATCATGTTACATGCTTTTACACGAAAACTAGCTGTGAGAAATGATAATCATTTTACATGCTTTTACACGAAAACTAGCTCCACAATGAGAGTGAGAAATGATAATCATGTTACATGCTTTTACACGAAAACTAGCTGTGAGAAATGATAATCATGTTACATTCTTTTACACGAAAACTAGCTCCACAATGAGAGTGAGAAATGATAATCATGTTACATGCTTTTACACGAAAACTAGCTGTGAGAAATGATAATCATGTTACATGCTTTTACACGAAAACTAGCTCCACAATGAGAGTGAGAAATGATAATCATGTTACATGCTTTTACACGAAAACTAGCTGTGAGAAATGATAATCATGTTACATGCTTTTACACGAAAACTAGCTCCACAATGAGAGTGAGAAATGATAATCATTTTACATGCTTTTACACGAAAACTAGCTGTGAGAAATGATAATCATTTTACATGCTTTTACACGAAAACTAGCTCCACAATGAGAGTGAGAAATGATAATCATGTTACATGCTTTTACACGAAAACTAGCTGTGAGAAATGATAATCATGTTACATGCTTTTACACGAAAACTAGCTCCACAATGAGAGTGAGAAATGATAATCATGTTACATGCTTTTACACGAAAACTAGCTGTGAGAAATGATAATCATGTTACATGCTTTTACACGAAAACTAGCTCCACAATGAGAGTGAGAAATGATAATCATGTTACATGCTTTTACACGAAAACTAGCTGTGAGAAATGATAATCATGTTACATGCTTTTACACGAAAACTAGCTCCACAATGAGAGTGAGAAATGATAATCATGTTACATGCTTTTACACGAAAACTAGCTGTGAGAAATGATAATCATGTTACATGCTTTTACACGAAAACTAGCTCCACAATGAGAGTGAGAAATGATAATCATGTTACATGCTTTTACACGAAAACTAGCTGTGAGAAATGATAATCATGTTACATGCTTTTACACGAAAACTAGCTCCACAATGAGAGTGAGAAATGATAATCATGTTACATGCTTTTACACGAAAACTAGCTGTGAGAAATGATAATCATTTTACATGCTTTTACACGAAAACTAGCTCGAACGTGTTTTAGAAACGATAAATCGGCGGAAATTCGGCTTCATATTTTTCCGAGGAGACGGCTCTAAATTAATTGTTTTACTTTAAATTTGTCCGCACATGGAGCTAATTCAAAATCACAAATGCGGTGCAAACTCTGTGCAGTGCACTTCTGATATCTCTTATAGTTGATCGTTTACAATATCGAACGTCTTGTCTGTTAGATCTGGCAGTTTTAAAATGTTCCACTCAGTCGATAAAATAATTATGTTGTTCATATAAACTCGCAAAAGTTTGGTACCGGTATTTTTTATTTTGCTTTCGAGCGTCAAAAATGGTTCTATATATATCATATGGCATGAATAAATGTTCGATCCACATTCACTTGCTGATTTAAGAAAGTAACACCTCTTTACAATGAAAATGAATTTTTATCACCAAACAGACCCATCATGCTGCTAGTATACTTAGTTAATTAACACTTAGGCACGGCTCATGCCTTTCTGTTACCGCCAACCGAGAACATTCATGGCGGCTTCGATGTTTCAAGTTCTCGGTATACCCATAACAACTACATATATGCACTGTATTTTGTCACTGTTGGTTTAACAATATGATACCGTTGGTTTGCCTACGGTATTATACCGTTGCTAGTTTTGACGGCCAAGTACCGTTGCACAAACACGAGGTATGGATAGGATCACCTCCCTTGTGAGATTCGCAATGCATCTCGGGTAAATTCGCCATTAATTGATGTCTCAGTGTCTGTCTCCGTCATTCGCGGGAGATTTGTTTTATAATTTAGTAGGCCTACTTTTTAATATGTTTCAACAGCTTGGGACAGGTTCCAAGCCCGTTTAAATAGCACTAACGGTCTACCGAACGGGCTAAAGAAAGTGTAAACAAGCCCTATTTAACCACTTGCGATGTTTTAATAGCGACCGCGAAAATAGGTCACCTAGTAAAATTGGTTTGCACTGCAGTCATTCACTCTATAAGTATTAGTTATAACGGATCACTTTTCACATTTTCGCTAATTTCTCTACTAATAAACGAATCAAAGTAATTATTTTTGTTGGATCTTCTAGTCAGCTATATTACTACTTTGTACCATAAATAAATTTTAGAAAGATTGCATGTGTGTCAACGGTATACTGTTATTTTCAACAGTATCCTACCGTTTATTCCAACAGTACAATGTATCGACGGTGTACTGTTATTTCAACAGTATCCTACCGTGTATTCCAACAGTACAATGTATCAACGGTATACTGTTATTTCAACAGTATCCTACTGTTTACTTCAACAGTACAATGTATCAACGGTATACTGTTATTTCGACAGGGATTGTACTGGCAACTAAGTTGACGGTGCATTACCGTAGTTATAACGTTATTAAATTTTACAGTGTGTCATTTAAAATGTCAAATATGGTATAGTATTCACTTAAGATTGATATATACACTTTATCCACCGCTCATTACCTCTATTGCCTACATAAAGCCTGACTAATAAACGTTACGTTTATTACGTCAATGTAGCTTTATTAGGTCAACGTAGCTTTATTAGGTTAGTACTACTTTCATGACGTCATTGCATATGTAAATTGCGCAAGTAAATAGGGACGTCAACCGACCTCAATGACGTTATTGTGATTTTGGGACGTTTTAGTCCATACTTCACCGCAATTGATGCAAAATTCGTAAACGGAAATGTGTTTTCACTCTAAAACATCTATAAACCTTTAGTACAAAGCCAGCTAAGAATAACTATAGAAAAAACCCAACGCACTTTTTCGCTCTAGGCTGCACTCCGGTTTTTGACGTCATGAATGCTAATTAGTTTGCTTGACCTAATAAATGTAAGGGCGTCATCGAAGAAACGAATGTAACACTGAGGAAAATGACAGATTTACTTCACAAAAGGCATGTTTTGTGCGATGGATAAATAAAATATGTAGCTAATGTTGTCGCTTAAACTGTTTATGTCCACTCGGGGGATTTGGCAACTATTGGACTCGGCAGAGCCTCGCACAATAGATGCTCAAACCCCCCTCACGGACATAAACATTTTAATCGACGACACTATAGCTACATATTCTATATATAATTAAACAATATTATGACTTAATTATTCATTTTAGACTTGTTCTCGTTCTCGATTGTTCTCGGTAAATAGTATCACCAACCAGTCAATCGGGAACATAACCGACATTATTGGTGATTAATGTACGAAAATCGGCCATGTAGGTAATTGGCTGATTATATTCCAACATAACTCACGCGAAAACAGCGTTTAAAGGGCTTTAAAAATTTCAAACCGCCAAGCTTGTCTTTCAGTCACCCCCTTCAAAAAACAGCCAAGTTTGCATTTTATCCACTATCCCGGATAACGGGTGTGTAAACTGTTTACAAACTAACGAGCACAACCGTGTGCGACGAGAACATATCTAGATGTTTTTCATTAACCGCACTGATTGTATGATTCCTAATTCCGAGTATGAATTCAATTTTCAGCTAATTGGTCAATATGAATACAAAGCAAGCGACACCTACATGTACATCAGATAATCAAGTTCAGCCAATGTTGCAGTGAATGTGTTCCAAGAGCAACAGAACAGCAATGGAGTTATATTCGAAAATGGGCGTGTACTGGCAAAAGTATAGCTTAATTTTTATAGACATTATGTCGTGGTTGGTTGTCAGAATGTGGTCGGGCATGCTGGCAAACACACCTATGATAAAGAATTTAATCCTTAACGAGTCAATCCTATTCCCATTATGGTACACGATGGCATTTCATGTCATGATTCTCGGACTCCATGTTTCATTAAGTGCCATATTGATGTTCTACATATTCGTAATAGTGTTAACCTTCGATGCCGCTGAAGGATTAATCAGAATATGGAGAAACGACACATTTTGGAGAGACCATTGGTTCTATATCGTGTTGTTTTTTGAGGTTGGCACAATGTACGCCATCTGTATAAAAATAGTTAAATACAAAATAGGGATTCCTCTTCTCGCTCTGTGGTTAACTATCGGTATATATGTGACCCAACTACCAGACTGGCAGTGTAACTACTCCAATAATACAGAATCGGGGTTAACATTACACATAATAAAGCAGATATTGGGCGTGGCTATAAACCTTGTTGCCCCAATTGGCGTCGGTGTATGTCTCGGATTCCACAGCAGCATACTTCATGCCATACTCAGGAAGTTCACTGGGATCGAACATCTGAAAGCACCATTAGTTGTGATCGCTGTAGCGTCCGCGTTCTCAATTATACCTGAAGATTATCGAACATGTTATGCCATATGCTCGTGTTTAGTTCTGATACTGACATTCTTGGTTGTGCCAACTATAATATTACCAAATTACTTCGTCTCTATATGTTTTGAGCAGTACATGGTCGTTGTCAATGTTATTTGTTACATCGCTTTCCTATGTCATAGATTCTTCAGAATGTTTTCCCGCTACCACAAAGTTCAGGTAGTGTTACTATTCACAGTCACGGCTCTTTGTTTATATTTTCGAACGGATGTAAGGATAGAATATGTCGTTGAATCTATGTGCATTTGTCCATTCTGCGAAATTGTGATGGAACAGTTCACAGCGGTAATAGTACTAATGGCAGCGAGTAGTCAGGGTGACTCGGCGACCCTTCATTTATTTGTTAATCAAGTTATCGCTCTGCCTGATGGTGAAAAATTAGAGCTGGCCTCTGCAGTAACACGGACATTCTACGAAACACTGGTTAGGGTTCAGTGTTCACTGTCTCGCATCCGGTTCATGTTACAGAGAAACACACATACATCTGGAGACACTGCCGGCATAAGACAGATATTACGTGTCTATGGTTCCAACAGGAATTCTGGTGAAAGTAAGTTTTAATTAAGTGAATTTCCAAGTATCACTGGTCACATATATGGCCGTCGATTCATTCGCAAAACTTCATTTTTCAATGGTTTCCCATCGATATATCCGGATAATTTAAGTTCCGACTGCAAAAGTTATGGTTTCAAAACTTTTGTTTTCACGGTCCTTTGTAAAATAAATTCATGGTATAGCTGGGTATAGTGTAAATTTTGAGCAACGATGGTGTCACAAGTTACGTATGTATATTGCCAAATTTGCCTTTCTGGAAACAAAACGACATATCTCGTGCTATTAAAGGTATGTGGTGTGGTTATCTGTGCAGTTGAAACTTGGGTAGCACAACAACCGACCGTGATTGGCCTCTTATTTCCGACGCTATGTATACTATTACATACCAAACTTGTCATCTGTTCTTTAGATGGGCCCAACGACATACCAGAGAGAGCGTTCTTACAAAAAGACTCCAATTTCTTCACACACTTCACAGAGAATGCGCGGAGTGCTTTGTGCTATCTTCTCACAAATCCGACAGAGGAAACGGTGGTTGGCAGTTCTGCTAGTATCACGGAAATACCAAGGAAAAGCGACGTGGATTTTATGATCATACCAACAGGAATAGCCGTTGACGAATCAATATTAATTTATCGTCACGCGAATCCGTGCTATCTGAGAATACCGATCAGCAGATTGTCCAGTCCCGTGAAGGAATCATTTCGGGGACGTGGCGACTTTGCGACAGTCAAGAATCTTCGTGACTTCGATGTCAGTCTTTTCGGGCTTTCGTCTTTTATCATTAGGATGGTGCCTTGTTCGAAGGTAGGTAAGAGACTACTGAACTTTGATTATGTACCACAGCTAAAAATTACTGGATTCCCCGAACCTGCTATGTCATTTCTCTATAGGAAGCGCCAATGGCCAACGACAGACGTAGTTTCAGCTATCATTGCCGGCGATTTCCACATCACAGCTCGTCCCTGCCCAGTTGATCCAGATCCTGATCACGATTGTTGTTTATCGTTCGCCAAGGCGGAGGTAACTCTATGTAGGTCAATGACTACGTCACAAAAAGCCTTTCTCGTCAAGGTCAAGAAACTGAAACCACAAATGAACAAGAAACTCGACTGCTTAACATCATATCACATTAAAACGGCCGTGTTCTGGTTTTTCGAGAATTCAGATATGTCAATATTCACACATTCTGCTGCACCTCAAACAAATGAACCCTTTTTTTCCATTCTGAACAGGCTCGAGTCGACTTTCATGAGGCGTTATAGACTAGAGCGACGTTTAGTCTCACTCAACATGTATGATTTCTTCAGTTCTATGGGTTTTTGATGAGTCAGCCCAGTTCTTCATGGAGCGAAGTGATGTGAAGAAGTTACTGCGAACTGTTTTGTATAGACTGCGTTCATATTTCCATGAGGGGTTTTTGCCACATTACTTCGTACCGAAAGAGAACTTGCTGGCGGGAATCTCTCGTTCCAACCTTGACGAGATCGCGACTAATATCGACCGCTTACTCGATGACTTGACAGTGTGCGGATGAGGCTATACGTTCCCATGGTGAGGACTCTTGTTTTATAATAATGATTAACGAATGAGGCTACATTCACATGGTGACGACTCGTGATGTATATAACGATTAACGAATGAGGCTACATTCCCATTGTGACCATTCTTGTTATATATAGCTATTAACGAATGAGGCTGCATTCCCATCGTGGTGATGACTTGTTGTCATTTATAACCATTGACGAGTGAGGCTACATTCACATGGTGACGACTCGTGGTGTTTATAACGATTAACGAATGAGGCTACATTGCCATGGTGACGACTCTTGTTATATATAACCACTAGCCGATGAGCCCGACGTTGTCCGGGCTATTCAAAAACCAAATTTCAAGTCGATAGCTCTACCCAGCCCGACGTTGTCCGGGCTATTCAAAAACCAAATTTCAAGTCGATAGCTCTACCCGTTTCCGAGATCTGGTCTGCGCGAAGCTGGCGTCGCACGGGCCCGGCGACCCGATAAAGTTCGTATCCGGGGCAAGATACATTCACATACCAAATTTCAAGTCGATAGCTCCACCCGTTTCCGAGATCTCGTCTGCGCATGCGCGAAGCTGGCATCGCACGGGCTCGGCGACCCGATAAAATTCGTATCCGGGGCAAGATACATTCACATACCAAATTTCAAGTCGATTGCTCCACCCGTTTCCGAGATCTCGTCTGCGCATGCGCGAAGCGGGCGCCACACGGGCTCGCCAATACGACAACGACGACCGCCTGGTCAAACTACACACACGTACCAAGTTTCGTCCCGATCGGTCGAGAATCGTAGATTTGTATCAATGCCATACATACAGACATACATGTACATACAGACAGAGGTCTTCAAAAATATATATGAGACTAGCCGATAAGCCCGACGTTGTCCGGGCTATTCAAAAACCAAATTTCAAGTCGATAGCTCTACCCAGCCCGACGTTGTCCGGGCTATTCAAAAACCAAATTTCAAGTCGATAGCTCTACCCGTTTCCGAGATCTGGTCTGCGCATGCGCGAAGCGGGCGCCACAAGATACATTCAAGATACATTCACATAGCAAATTTCAAGTCGATGGCTCCACCCGTTTCAGAGATATCGTCTGCGCATGCGCGAAGCGGGCGCCACACGGGCTCGCCAATACGACAACGTCGACCGCCTGGTCAAACTACACACACGTACCAAGTTTCGTACCGATCGGTGGAGAATCGTAGATTTGTATAAATGACAGACAGACAGAGGTCTTCAAAATATATATGAGACTAGCCGATGAGCCCGACGTTGTCCGGGCTATTCAAAAACCAAATTCCAAGTCGATAGCTATTAAAAAACCAAATTCCAAGTCGATAGCTCCACCCATTTCCGAGATCTGGTCTGCGCATGCGCGAAGCTGGCGTCGCACGGGCTCGGCGACCCGATAAAATCGTATACGGGGCAAGATACATTCAATTACCAACTTTCAAGTCGATAGCTCCCCCCGTTTCCGAGATCTGGTCTGCGCATGCGCGAAGCTGGCGTCGTATAAAGTCTTGTTTTTTCTTGCATGTATCGAGGGCTGCCGGTGAATGATGACGGTACAATTTCGTTATTATTGACCAGATTTTAGTGGATGAATGTTAGTGGGAAGAATTGTCCTTGTTCTGATAACATAAAGTCTTAGGGGAAGATATGCTTCTGATTAATACATTTCAAGTCGATAGCTCCATCCTTTTCCGAGATGTGGAACTCCAATGGTAATCAAGAAATCAGAAAAGATATTCCACGAAGCTCTGATTCAAGGAGAGTGCATCCCAACAATGTCAACAAATGCACAAAACGTTAGTTCGTGGCGTTTGGTAGACATAGAATTCCTGGCTAACATATAAAGAGCGTTATCTGTGAACGGATTCCTGATATGGAAATAATAAAGAGCGTCTATATCATGTTTGATATTCTAATAGAAATGCATTTTCACAGTTCACAGATCACGCCAGAATAGGGGAAGATATGCTTCTGATTAATTAATGGATGAATGTTGATGATTACATAAAGTCTTGTGTCTTTTCGTGCATGTATCGTGAATGATGACGGCACAATTTCGCTGCATCGCCGAGTTTCTAGTTTGAAATTGAGATTTTTTTTTTAATTCCTCCTTAACATTCTTACAGCCATTACACTTTACTGGCATGCAATTTAATAAATTAATTATGTCACTTGTATTTCTTTTTTGCAATATACATGAGAGGTATATAGTTTCAATTTTGGCATTTGGTACTACTTTTCTCCATTTATATGTTATATTCTTTGTATATTACCATATTTTAGCTCTGATTCAAGGAGAGTACATCCCAACAATGTCAACAAATGCACAAATGTTGATGAAATGTTCTGATAACATAAAGTCTTGTGTCTTTTCGTGCATGTATCGAGGGCTGCGCGAAGCTGGCGTCGCACGGGTACATTCACATACAAAATTTCCGAGATCTGGTCTGCAATTTCCGAGATCTGGTCTGCGCATGCAGTCGCACGGGCTCGGCGACCCGATAAAATTCGTATACTGGGAAAGATACATTCACATACCAAATTTCAAGTCGATAGCTCCACCCGTTTCCGAGATCTGGTCTGCGCATGTGCGAAGCTGGCGTCGCACGGGCTCGGCGACCCGATAAAATTCGTATCCGGGGCAAGATACATTCACATAGCAAATTTCAAGTCGATAGCTCTACCCGTTTCCGAGATATCGTCTGCGCATGCGCGAACCGGGCGCCGCACGGGCTCGCCAATACGACAACGTCGACCGCCTGGTCAAACTACACACACACGTACCAAGTTTTGTCCCGATAGGTGGAGAATCGTAGATTTGTATAAATGACAGACAAACATACAGACAAACATACAGACAAACAGTGGTCTTCAAAATATATATGAGACTAGCCGATGAGCCCGACGTTGTCCGGGCTATTCAAAAACCAAATTTCAAGTCGATAGATCAACCCGTTTCCGAGATCTGGTCTGCGCATGCGCGAAGCTGGCGTCGCACGGGCTCGGCGACCCGATAAAATTCGTATCCGGGGCAAGATACATTCACATACCAAATTTCAAGTCGATAGCTCCACCCGTTTCCGAGATCTCGTCAGCGCATGCACGAAGCTGGCGTCGCACGGGCTCGGCGACCCGATAAAATTAGTATCCGCGGCAAGATACATTCACATAGCAAATTTCAAGTCGATAGCTCCACCCGTTTCCGAGATCTGGTCTGAGCATGCGCGAAGCTTGCGTCGCACGGGCTCGCCAATACAACAACGTCCACCGCCTGGTCAAACTACACACACGTACCAAGTTTCGTCCAGATCGGACGAGAATCGTAGATTTGTATAAATGACAGACAAACATACAGACAAACAAACAGACAAACAGAGGTCTTCAAAATATATATGAGACTAGCCGATGAGCCCGACGTTGTCCGGGCTATTCAAAAACCAAATTTCAAGTCGATAGCTATTCAAAAACCTAATTTCAAGTCGATAGCTCCACCCGTTTCCGAGATCTGGTCTGCGCATTCGCGAAACTGGCGTCGCACGGGCTCGGCGACCCGATAAATTTCGTATCCGGGGCAAGATACATTCACATAGCAAATTTCAAGTCGATAGCTCCACCCGTTTCCGAGATCTCGTCTGTGCATGCGCGAAGCTGGCGTCGCACGGGCTCGGCGACCCGATAAAATTCGCATCCGGGGCAAGATACATTCACATAGCAAATTTGAAGTCGATAGCTCCACCCGTTTCCGAGATCTCGTCTGCGCATGCGCTGCACGGGCGCCGCACGGGCTCGCCAATACAACAACGTTCACCGCCTGGTCAAACTACACACACGTACCAAGTTTCGTCCCGATCGGTCGAGAATCGTAGATTTGTATCAATGACAGACAGACAGACAAACAAACAAACATACATACAGACAGAGGTCTTCAAAATATATATGAGACTAGCCGATGAGCCCGACGTTGTCCGGGCTATTCAAAAACCAAATTTCAAGTCGATGGCTCCACCCGTTTCCGAGATCTGGTCTGCGCATGCGCGAAGCTGACGTCGTACGGGCTCGGCGACCCGATAAAATTCGTATCCGGGGCAATATACATTCACATACCAAATTTCAAGTCGATAGGTCCACCCGTTTTCGAGATCTCGTCTGCGCGTGCGCGAAGCTGGCGTCGCACGGGCTCGGCGACCCGATAAAATTCGCATCCGGGGCAAGATACATTCACATAGCAAATTTCAAGTCGATAGCTCCTTCCGTTTCCGAGATCTCGTCTGCGCATGCGCTGCACGGGCGTCGCACGGGCTCGCCAATACGACAACGACCACCGCCTGGTAAAACTGCACACACGTACCAAGTTTCGTCCCGATCGGTCGAGAATCGTAGATTTGTATCAATGACAGACAGACAGACAAACAAACAAACATACATACAGACAGAGGTCTTCAAAATATATATGAGACTAGCCGATGAGCCCGACGTTGTCCGGGCTATTCAAAAACCAAATTTCAAGTCGATGGCTCCACCCGTTTCCGAGATCTGGTCTGCGCATGCGCGAAGCTGACGTCATACGGGCTCGGCGACCCGATAAAATTCGTGGCCAATACGACAACGACCACCGCCTGGTAAAACTGCACACACGTACCAAGTGTCGTCCCGATCGGTCGAGAATCGTAGATTTGTATTAATGACAAACAGACAGACAGACAGACAGACAGAGGTTTTCAAAATATATATGAGACTAGCCGATGAGCCCGACGTTGTCCGGGCTATTCACATAGCAAATTTCAAGTCGATAGCTCCACCCGTTTCCGAGACCAAATTTCAAGTCGATAACTCTACCCGTTTCCGAGATCTGGTCTGCGCATGCGCGAACCTGGCGTCGCACGGGCTCGGCGACCCGATAAAATTCGTATCCGGGGCAAGATACATTCACATACCAAATTTCAAGTCGATAGCTCCACCCGTTTCCGAGATCTGGTCTGCGCATGCGCGAAGCTGGCGTCGCACGGGCTCGGCGACCCGATAAAATTCGTATCCGGGGAAAGATACATTCACATACCAAAGTTCAAGTCGATAGCTCCACCCGTTTCCGAGATCTGGTCTGCGCATGCGCGAAGCTGGCGTCGCACGAGCTCGGCGACCTGATAAAATTCGTATCCGGGGCAAGATACATTCACATAGCAAATTTCAAGTCGATAGCTCTACCCGTTTCCGAGATATCGTCTGCGCATGCGCGAACCGGGCGCCGCACGGGCTCGCCAATACGACAACGTCGACCGCCTGGTCAAACTACACACACACGTACCAAGTTTTGTCCCGATAGGTGGAGAATCGTAGATTTGTATAAATGACAGACAAACATACAGACAAACATACAGACAAACAGTGGTCTTCAAAATATATATGAGACTAGCCGATGAGCCCGACGTTGTCCGGGCTATTCAAAAACCAAATTTCAAGTCGATAGATCAACCCGTTTCCGAGATCTGGTCTGCGCATGCGCGAAGCTGGCGTCGCACGGGCTCGGCGACCCGATAAAATTCGTATCCGGGGCAAGATACATTCACATACCAAATTTCAAGTCGATAGCTCCACCCGTTTCCGAGATCTCGTCAGCGCATGCACGAAGCTGGCGTCGCACGGGCTCGGCGACCCGATAAAATTAGTATCCGCGGCAAGATACATTCACATAGCAAATTTCAAGTCGATAGCTCCACCCGTTTCCGAGATCTGGTCTGAGCATGCGCGAAGCTTGCGTCGCACGGGCTCGCCAATACAACAACGTCCACCGCCTGGTCAAACTACACACACGTACCAAGTTTCGTCCAGATCGGACGAGAATCGTAGATTTGTATAAATGACAGACAAACATACAGACAAACAAACAGACAAACAGAGGTCTTCAAAATATATATGAGACTAGCCGATGAGCCCGACGTTGTCCGGGCTATTCAAAAACCAAATTTCAAGTCGATAGCTATTCAAAAACCTAATTTCAAGTCGATAGCTCCACCCGTTTCCGAGATCTGGTCTGCGCATTCGCGAAACTGGCGTCGCACGGGCTCGGCGACCCGATAAATTTCGTATCCGGGGCAAGATACATTCACATAGCAAATTTCAAGTCGATAGCTCCACCCGTTTCCGAGATCTCGTCTGTGCATGCGCGAAGCTGGCGTCGCACGGGCTCGGCGACCCGATAAAATTCGCATCCGGGGCAAGATACATTCACATAGCAAATTTGAAGTCGATAGCTCCACCCGTTTCCGAGATCTCGTCTGCGCATGCGCTGCACGGGCGCCGCACGGGCTCGCCAATACAACAACGTTCACCGCCTGGTCAAACTACACACACGTACCAAGTTTCGTCCCGATCGGTCGAGAATCGTAGATTTGTATCAATGACAGACAGACAGACAAACAAACAAACATACATACAGACAGAGGTCTTCAAAATATATATGAGACTAGCCGATGAGCCCGACGTTGTCCGGGCTATTCAAAAACCAAATTTCAAGTCGATGGCTCCACCCGTTTCCGAGATCTGGTCTGCGCATGCGCGAAGCTGACGTCGTACGGGCTCGGCGACCCGATAAAATTCGTATCCGGGGCAATATACATTCACATACCAAATTTCAAGTCGATAGGTCCACCCGTTTTCGAGATCTCGTCTGCGCGTGCGCGAAGCTGGCGTCGCACGGGCTCGGCGACCCGATAAAATTCGCATCCGGGGCAAGATACATTCACATAGCAAATTTCAAGTCGATAGCTCCTTCCGTTTCCGAGATCTCGTCTGCGCATGCGCTGCACGGGCGTCGCACGGGCTCGCCAATACGACAACGACCACCGCCTGGTAAAACTGCACACACGTACCAAGTTTCGTCCCGATCGGTCGAGAATCGTAGATTTGTATCAATGACAGACAGACAGACAAACAAACAAACATACATACAGACAGAGGTCTTCAAAATATATATGAGACTAGCCGATGAGCCCGACGTTGTCCGGGCTATTCAAAAACCAAATTTCAAATCGATGGCTCCACCCGTTTCCGAGATCTGGTCTGCGCATGCGCGAAGCTGACGTCATACGGGCTCGGCGACCCGATAAAATTCGTGGCCAATACGACAACGACCACCGCCTGGTAAAACTGCACACACGTACCAAGTGTCGTCCCGATCGGTCGAGAATCGTAGATTTGTATTAATGACAAACAGACAGACAGACAGACAGACAGAGGTTTTCAAAATATATATGAGACTAGCCGATGAGCCCGACGTTGTCCGGGCTATTCACATAGCAAATTTCAAGTCGATAGCTCCACCCGTTTCCGAGACCAAATTTCAAGTCGATAACTCTACCCGTTTCCGAGATCTGGTCTGCGCATGCGCGAACCTGGCGTCGCACGGGCTCGGCGACCCGATAAAATTCGTATCCGGGGCAAGATACATTCACATACCAAATTTCAAGTCGATAGCTCCACCCGTTTCCGAGATCTGGTCTGCGCATGCGCGAAGCTGGCGTCGCACGGGCTCGGCGACCCGATAAAATTCGTATCCGGGGAAAGATACATTCACATACCAAAGTTCAAGTCGATAGCTCCACCCGTTTCCGAGATCTGGTCTGCGCATGCGCGAAGCTGGCGTCGCACGAGCTCGGCGACCTGATAAAATTCGTATCCGGGGCAAGATGCATTCACATACCAAATTTCAAGTCGATAGCTCTACCCGTTTCCGAGATCTCGTCTGCGCATGCGCGAAACTGGCGTTGTACGGGCTCGGCGACACGATAAAATTCGTATCCGGGGCAAGATACATTCACATAGCAAATTTCAAGTCGATAGCTCCACCCGTTTCCGAGATCTCGTCTGCGCATGCGCGAAGCGGGCGCCGCACGGGCTCGCCATTACGACAACGTCCACCGCCTGGTCAAACTACACACACGTACCAAGTTTCGTCCCGATCGGTCGAGAATCGTAGACAGACAGACAGACATTCAGACAGACAGACAGAGGTCTTCAAAATATATATGAGACTAGCCGATGAGCCCGACGTTGTCCGAGCTATTCAAAAACCAAATTTCAAGTCGATAGCTCTACCCGTTTCCGAGATCTGGTCTGCGCATGCGCGAAGCTGGCGTCGTACGGGATCGCCAATACGACAACGTCCACCGCCTGGTCAAACTACACACACGTACCAAGTTTCGTCCCGATCGGTCGAGAATCGTAGATTTGTATAAATGACAAACAGACAAACAGACAGACAGAGGTCTTCAAAATATGTAGGAGAGATTAACGAATGCGGCTACATCCCATGGCCGGTGTCGAGTCTTGCCATATGCAACCGCTATCTAATGGGGCTATACGTTCCCATGGTGACGATTCGTGTTATATATAATCACTAGCTGCAACAGGCTCCATTCGGGAGCCTATATTCAGCGACGGAGAGGCATGCGGCCCCTTTGTGCACTAAGAGTGTGTGGCCCATGGGTGTGCTTCGCGCACATGGCAGACACATCCTACTATTTTATATATATTGGTAATATTAGTATGCTACTTCAATATATCATCAGGCAAATATGTTCATATTGGACCTAAATATTGACATTGGTTCATACTGGACTTATTTGGTTCTGATATAAGCCCATAGTGGAATTATACCCGTTATTCTGTTGGATGGTGCGGGCCACAATGAAAACATTTCTATAAAGAGCTTACATCTGGTGCTGAAATAGGCCCATAATGAGCTTATTTGTTTTTTGTTATTTCTTTAATTTAATTTTTTTAGATCACAGTTTTAAAAAAAAACTAACGCTGATATAACCTCGATCCGCCAGGGTACCCCGAGTCACCACACCAAATTGGGTTGAAATCGGACCAGCAATCTGGGAGAAAAATCCGGACAACTGACGGACGGACAGACGGACTGACATATCCTGCTCTTTTATATATATAGATTAACGAATGCGGCTACATTCCCATGGTGACGACTCTTGTTATATACTGTATAAACATTAACGAATGCGGCTACATTCCCACGGTGACGATTCTTGTTATATACTGTATAAACATTAACGAATGCGGCTACATTCCCACGGTGACGATTCTTGTTATATACTGTATAAACATTAACGAATGCGGCTACATTCCCACGGTGACGATTCTTGTTATATACTGTATAAACATTAACGAATGCGGCTACATTCCCATGGTGACGATTCTTGTTATATACTGTATAAACATTAACGAATGCGGCTACATTCCCATGGTAACGATTCTTGTTATATACTGTATATAGATTAACGAATGCGGCTACATTCCCATGGTGACCAATGTCAGTAAAGTTAGGTCCAATATGAACCTATTTGCACGAGGATATATTGAAGTAGCATGTCTATATATATAGAGGATCTCACATGAGTTTCTATTTTATACGGAATTTATCAACCGAGTTCACTAAATTCGATTTGAGCCGAGGTTTACCGAGGCTCAAATAGAATTTAGTGGACGAGGTTGATAAATTACGTATAAAATAGGACGAGTGTGAGATACTTTTTATCACATGATAAAATAAACGCGAAGCAATGCGAAATATCCATCGAAAACAACGATAAAAACCGCAGCGATCGCAAGTCATTTGAAGAACGATGTGACGTCATCGCACGCGCTGATATTAAACGTGTCTCTTATCGATAATTGTGAAACTGCTTTTATGGGCAAATTATGTGATAAAGATATATAGAAGATTAGGATAATGTCGGTTGTCATATGAGTGATAGACTCGCATCAGTGCTATAAGGTCGTAACTCAATTTGGCGGGAAATGAGTATTTGATATCAACCGAATCGTGAGAAAAAATCCAATCCGATGGACCAAACTGTTTTTGCATCGGATGGAAAATATTTTCACAAACCAGTGACACAAATGTCGTATCTCCATCCATCTTCACAATTATTCGTGCTATAAGGTCGTATGTCCAACAGCAACCAATCGGATGCTTCAGGTTGTCCACGTGACTTCTGTTTTGTGTTTGTAAATTCTCAAATGTGTGCTATATGGTCGTATCTCCATGCATGTTAGTCACGTGATCATTTGGTGATTTAAATTTTGTGATTGTTCCACAAATTTCTGTATGATGATGCACATGAGTGAATATTCATAATGTAGAATACGAACTTTTTAGTTCATAGACACATGTGATTGCCACCATATTTAGCTTAATATGTATATATTACCACAACTTCCCTATAGCACGGAAACCAATCGTCGTTGGCGTACGTAAAAGGTCGTATCTCCAAACAAGTTATTGTTTTTTAAAAGAAAACGAGGGAGTAAACCGAAAAAAATATGTGGTTCAATCGATAGCTAATGTCAGTTTTCATTGGGATAAATAGAACAATACGTCATGCTTTGTCAACAGTAGGAGAAATGTTGTCTGAAAACTTCAACGTTCATTTTCTCGGAAAGTTGAAAATGTGGGTTAGGACATTATAGCAATGATGCGACGATCTGAGGCCACATGCTTCTAACGCACAAATGGGGCGCATGGCCGCAGCACCCCCCCCCCCCCACCACAACGCGGAATAAAGGCTACCGAAGGGGGCCATTTCTAGCTAGTATAGTTATAGGTATTAGGGTCCATTAGCACGTCCGATAGCACGAAACTGTAGCACACATGGAGTCAGATTAAGTGAGGTGAGATTCATCGCGGCTGTAATCACTGGGGTTCAGCGGACTCACCACTTCGGGATCTTTAGAGATTTTGGCTCCGATACTGATTCTTTTTTACCTTTGGCCATTTTATCATGGAAAACCTACCCTGTCAAGAGAAAACATACCCTGTCAAGAGAAAACATACCCTGTCAAGAGAAAACATACCCTGTCAAGAGAAAACATACCCTGTCAAGAGAAAACATACCCTGTCAAGAGAAAACCTACCCTGTCAAGAGAAAACCTGCCCTGTCAAGAGTAAACCCACCCTGTCAAGAGAAAACATACCCTGTCAAGAGAAAACCTACCCTGTCAAGAGAAAACCTGCCCTGTCAAGAGTAAACCTACCCTGTCAAGAGAAAACCTACCCTGTCAAGAAAATCTACCCTGTCAAGAGAAAACCTTCTCTGTCAAGAGAAAGCCTACTCTGTCAAGAGAAAACCTACCCTGTCAAGCCTACCCTGTCAAGAGAAAACTTACCGTGTCAGGAGAAAACCTACCCTGTCAAGAGAAAACCTACCCTGTCAAGAGAAAACCTACCCTGTCAAGAGAAAACCTACCCTGTCAACAGAAAACATACCCTGTCAAGAGAAAACCTTCTCTGTCAAGAGAAAACCTACTATGTCAAGAGAAACCCTACCCTGTGAAGAGAAAATTCATATGGTGAGTATTAAATAGTGATGCGTTTGTCGCATTTTCGGAATGAGCAGTTGGATATTCAATCTATTTCATCCGATGATTGAGATATGCATCTCGTCGTGTCCCTATGCTGAGGGATAATAATGCTCACCTGAATGATCACGCTGTCGTAAAAGTTACATACTGCAACAATGAGACAATGAGACATCCGCGAATACCCGATATATGTTGTCTTGCGAGATACGGCCTGATCAGCCTTACTACAATGTTTGCTCTTTGTGCAACTCACATCTTTCACCGGTGTACATTCTGGTATCAATTTCTTCGGTGGACTTTCGGAAAAGTAAATACGAATTAATTCTCATTTAAGTGGATGGATGTAAAATATATATATATATATATATATATATATATATATATTTCACAGTTTAAAGTAACGTGTGCACAGTTATATATATTGTCCAAGAATAACATAAGACATGTCTATAGAAAATTAATTAATTAAAGTAAAATGTCTATAGGCCTTTCGTGGCATTGCCACTTTTCAATAGACGATAAATAAATATATATATATATGTGTCAATGAAACTGTATAGCTGAATTCGGAGAAGAAATTTAATAATTTGTAAAATGTTATGCAGAGCAGTTAATGGGAGTATTTATAATAAGTAAAGTTAAAGGTACGCAATTAAACGCCCCTAAATTACTATTTCATTGCTTCGGGGGTAAACAAAATATTTAATTGAGTCGAGGAACCTATCCAACAACGCTAAGAGTGATCAGATATCGATTTTTGAAGTTTGTTATTTCAATTGTTTGTGGCACAGAAACACGCCATCAAAAGGATGGTCTCGATCAAATTTTCGGATGAAGATGAGTAACTCTACTGAATACAAGTGGTAATACGGCCAAATTCGTGAGTACTCAAGTGATAATACGGCGATATTTCGTTGAACAAAATGTTGATAAATAACACGTTTTGGAAAATTTGATGCCATAGTTGACAGTGGTTAGCATTATTTTGTTGCAATTAATCGATTGTGATAACCAAAGCGTATTTTGAAGAAATGTTGGTGTTGTTGTATCTTGATGATATGGGGGCCCTCTTATCGGATTGAGTACCTTTAAAGAAATACAATGAATGAGATTTACTTGATGAACTATATAGACGTCACCCCCAAAGATCCATATAAAGTTTGTTGATGAGGTATGTAGGATGTGCCAAAGGAAATAAATTGTTGACGGGTGGACGGCGGATAGCAGCTCATGGTAATAGCTCAAAACCTGACTGCAAGTTCAAGAAAAAATTAAGAAGAATAAGATATTTTCCACAAGTGACGGAAGCTAAATTTATGTTCCATCTGACTCAAAATTATTATTTTATACCTCGGATTTGATGTAGAAAGTTTATTAAGGAAACAGATACGTCATATTTGCTTACATGTATGTACATGCAATTAGAAAATAACGCCCAGAAAGAACATTAACTGCATTGGTCTGTTCTCACTAAATGTATGTATTGCATGAATTATTTTGTGAGACAGCTGAGACAGCTGTTAGTATTGTGAAAAGTTAGGTAATATGAACCCATAAAATATCTTGTGTTAGTCCATCGATCTATATTTAACATGATTTTCGAGTTACATGGGCTATTGTTTTGGAGAATACAAACTACTGTAGTATACGCCCTATATATAGAGAACAGAAGCCACCGCGTATTTCAAGATGCAAAAAATCGGAGCTCATCGATAGAGAACCGGAATCTTCGCGAGATTTGATTTGTAGCTTGTTTATTCCAAACATGAGAGCTATATATAGTTAAAATTCTTTGTTAGAATTCCCAATTGGATATCTCGGGCGACATATTTTCAAAGTTACGACGAATCTCTATCAATATTAGTTTTGGAAAATGCTGCGGAAATGAAGACTTTTCCTCAGCAACTGACAAATACCGAATAATTTCCCAATAACATTAGAAATTCTTACGATAAACCGATCCTATTTTGGGACAAATAATACCAGTGGATCAACGGACACAAACAGTTTGAGAGGGCGCCCCATTCGTGAATTTTCAAAAAAATCTCAATTTTCAAACTATCAATTTGAAGGGAAACATCATTATCCCTTATAACCAATGTATGCTATAGTACTATTACTGTATTACAACAACTCTTTACCATCACAATATGAGAGATATGTTCGAATTATGAAAAAAGTGGTTTAAAAAAAAAAAAAAAAAAAAAATTGTTCATGTATATAGGTCGATAGACAGTTTGACAGGAATAAACTAGAGGTGTGACTGTCCAAATGGGACTAAGGATACCCCCCTGTTTTTAAAATACTAAGATGTTTCACATGTCAGTAAACATTTAGTTAAAATAATAAAATAACAGTTCCCATTGCAGGTGTACAACCCTAACCCTAATCTTAAACCAATTGACCGAAAAATGTAGGAATAAAAGCTTGGACACAATTATGCATGTTGCGAAAATGTTCTAAGTCGAAAAAAGGGAATAACTCCACACAAAAAAAGTCGGACAGACATCCTAATCGCAGGTGCACAAGTTCCCATGGTACTAAATATCAGTGCCAAGATTAAAAAACATTGACCGAAAAATGTAGGAATAAAAGCTCGGACAAAATTATGCATGTTGCAAAACAATTTCTAAGTCGAAAAAGGGGGATAACTCCACCAAAAAATGTCAGACAGACGTCATGATCGCAAGTGCACAAGTTCCCATGGTACTAAATATCTGTGCCACGTTTTAAAAAAATTGACCTAAAAATGTAGGAATAAAAGCTCGGACAAAAGTATATATGTTGCGAAAATGTTCTAAGTCGAAAAAGGGGGGATAACTTCACAAAAAAATGTCCGACAGACGTCATAATCGCAGGTGCACAGGTTCCCATGGTGGTTGATGGCTGTGCCATGTTTCACGGAAATTGATCAAAAAACGACTGAGAAAAACTCCGGACAAATTTGTGTCCACGGACGGACGGACGGACGAGCTGACTCCAGTATACCCCCCTAACTTCGTTGCGGGGGTATAATAAATAAATGCTGGCTGCAGGGTGCGACGATGTATTCAAATTTGAAATCCAAAATGGCTACTGGAGGCCATGTTTTTTTAAACGAATTTCGGGGGGAAACGGCGGCTCCCATCTAGAGGTCACCCCGAAGATCACTATGAAGTTTGGTGATGATCGGACGAGGCAGGTGGCCTGTAGGGTGTTCCGGCCTGTATATAGGGTGTGCCAAAGAAGCTGGTCATACAAAGAAAGAGAAAAATCCAAAATTGTTGCTGGCGGCCATGTTTTTCAATGAAATACAGAACGTTTGATGGCTCCCATCTAGAGGTCACCCAAAAGATCCATATGAAGTTTGGTGACGATCAGATGAGAGATCTGACTGGTAGGAACCTGTAGGAATAGTGCAGCGGCCAAACGCCAAAAGTGGTCGGGTACCCATACCCACGGTAGAACAAGTTAAAACCAACTTTTTTTAAGGAGAAATATATACTGTTGACGAAAATAATAGTGAGAAATAACGGAATTGGTGGTGGCTATTCTCAAATCGACGATGAACGATACCCACCAGTGACTTTTTCCATAAATTAACGATTTTGGTAAAGTAAGCCCTGCGGCTATGTCCTAAGTTATTTGCCCACATTGTTGGTGTTAAAATTACTACAGCATACCATATATGTACCTGATATGCAAAAAGTGTAGGTTAATTTAGATTTTCCTGCCATTTGGAGCCGAAACATTTATTTTTTGTTGAAAAATCGCTCTTTTTCGCAAAAATAATATATTTCAAACATTATCATTCAAACGGATATTGCAATAATGCTGAAATATTTAGTCCATATGGTGTAGTAGTTATCTGACAAGCATATGAAGAAAGAAGTTAACAGAAATTTTGAACGGTTTGCGAGATATTGGTTTTAGCTACCCCTCCCCCAAACACGTTTTTGGTCGAAAAAATACATATTTT
Organism: Siphonodentalium dalli; assembly: GCA_032622095.1. Classification (NCBI taxonomy): domain Eukaryota; kingdom Metazoa; phylum Mollusca; class Scaphopoda; order Gadilida; family Siphonodentaliidae; genus Siphonodentalium; species Siphonodentalium dalli. The sequence goes on along the minus strand of CP136067.1, from coordinate 192,530,195 downwards.
TGATAACGACAGTACAAACATTTTTAATTGATCTGAATGGGACCCAATATGAATCTTGTACTGAAAGTTTTGTTCAGAAATACCGTTTAATTGACTACAGATGTGTTCAGGCTTTAAGACCCCCAGTTACAACAACAACAATTATGTTATTGATAACATGTAATTTTGCATGCATTAACATCGATATTAAGTAATAAAACCTTTGTTATAAAACAACATGTGACCAACTATATAATTCATATGGCTCAGTAGTTATCTGGACATCAAAATTAGAAAGAATTTGACAGAAATTGTGAACGGTTTTCCAGATATTTTTGGAATTAGATACCGCTCCCGCGGACGCGATTTGGTAGAAAAAATACATATTTCTGATAACGACAACACAGACCTTTCTAGCTGATTCTAATGGGCATCTAATCATGATTCGTGTGATAAAAACCTGATCCGTAGACACCGCGAGCGTGGTTATAGATGTCCTCAGGTTTCCAACCCCCCAGTTACAGCAACAACAAAACATTTTATTTATAACATGTAATTTTATATTAACACATATCGACTTTGAGGAACTAAAGTATTTGTTCTAAACGACACATAATATAGACTAACATAATCATACAGAACAAAATCATTGTTGCTTCCATAATGATTGTTAGAGTCCCTCTAAATCGACCAAATTATAGATACAATGGCTATTGTATTTTATATCTCATAAACTAGTTTGACCAAGGTGGAAGCGTTAGTTCAAATATGTTCTATGTTTTGAGCCCCCTTCCTTATTAGAAGTCTTGAACACACCACGAACTGAAAGAATATGATCTCAATATTAAGAATCATGTGACTACAAAGGAAGTTACACAATGAATACACAATGTTTATGGATGGGTTTGTTCCCGAAATAATGTGGCACTTTACAAAACGAGGCTGCGTGTTAAACATGAAGGGCGAATTTTCATATTTTTTTTAGAACACTCTACCCGATTTAAAGACTTGAACACAATACGAAAGGAAGCTATATGCTCTCTATATTAACTGAGAGTGTGACTGGAATGTAGTACTATCACATAATACATAATTTGTATGAGTGGGTTGTGCCTGTGTCGCTTTACACAAAGTGGCTGATAAATAAGAAAGACGAATTTGCTATGTTTGAGGACCCCCCCCCCCCCCCCCCTACGCAATTGAGGTGTTAAAGTTGAACAAACCACGAACTGAAATTATTGCTGTAAATATTGACTGAGGATGTGGGCAAATGATAGTAATATCGGGACACACATAATGTTGATGGATGGGTTGGTTGGTTCCAGAATGCCTTTAGCACTTTACAAAAATCGGATGGCAAACCCCAAAGGCGAATATTTTTTGTTTTATGGGACCCCTTTATAAGCCCATTTAAACTCTTGAACACACCATGCGCCGAATATATATATGCTTTTATTATTAACCCACAGTGTGAACGAAAGGTAGTGCTATCATGGAATATTCACTTTATATGGGGTAGTTTGGTTCCCCAAATCCTAGGGTACTTTACAAAGGCGGCTGGCAAATACCAAAGCTGAATATTTTCTTTGAGCACCCTACCCAATTAAAATTTTTAAATACATCAATGGATGGATATATTCTCAATATTAACTGAGGTGGGGACAAATGGTAGGTAATTCAGGAATTATACATCTTCAGTGGGTGGGTTGGTTTCCGAATGTCTGGGACACTTTACAAAAAGTGGCTAGCACAGAGAAAGGTGAATGTTTTGGGTACCCATAACCCTTCAAAACTCTTTAGCGCACACTGAACCGAATCTATATGCTCTCAATATTAACTGAGTGTGTGAACGAAAGGTAGTGCTGTCATGTATTGTGTACAATGTGTATGGGTGGTTTGGTTCCCGAAATCCTGGAGCACTTTACAAAAGGCAGATGGCAAATACGAAATGTGATTTGTTTTTGTTTTGAGGCCACACTACCACATTCGAAGTCTTGAACACACAATGAACCGAAAGGATATGCTTCCAATATTAACTGACTGTGTAGAGAAATGGACGCTATATCAAGAGTATAGAATATCAGGGTCTTGAATGTCTGGGTCACTTTACAAAAAGCTGTTGGTGAAAGAGAAAGGCGAATACTCACTATTTATTTGGGGGGGGGGGGGCATTTAATATCTTGATCACAGCATGAACTGAAGTTATATTCTCTCACACTTAGCAGAGTGTGTGATCGAAATGTATTGCTATCATGGAATTATTAATTGATATAGGTGATTTGGTTCCACCGAAATCCTGGAACACTTTTCAAAAAGCAGCTGGCAAACACGAAATGGGATTTTTTTTATGTTTTGATGACCCCACTATCCCACTTGAAGTCTTAAACAAATTATATGCTCTCAATGTTAACTGAAGTTGTGGACAAATGGGAGTATTATCTGGCAATACGAATCTGTTGTGGATGAGATGGTTCCCGAAAGCCTGTGACACTTTACAACAAGGGGCCGGCAAAAGAAAGGGTTAAATTTCACTGTCTCAGGGGAATCCAATCCCTATTTGAAGTCTTGAACACACCACTAGCTCAATGCATATGCTATCAATATCACCCGAGATTGTGGCCGAATGGCTGTTCTGTCAGAAAATGTTCAATGCTCTCGCGAGCACACCGTTCGCGATAACACCGTGGCACCTTACACAAAGCAGATGACTAACGACGAAGGAGAATTTTAAGGGACCCCCACCCCATGTAAACCATTGAACCTACCACGAACTGAATGGATGTGGCCCCAATGTCAAACGACGATCTGGACAAATGGCTATTCTATCAAGAAATACACAACTGTTATAGATGGGTTGGTACCCGACAGTCGGGGACAAAAAGCGACTGGAAAATAAATAATGCGATTGTTCAATGTTTGTATTACCCCCTTCCCAATTTGAAGACTAGAACACAACACGAACTGGAACGATATCATCATTGACTGAGTGTATGGACAACGGGGAGTTAGTTGTACAAGGACGTACACAATGTAAATAGATGGATTGGGCTCAGAAAGCATGAGCACTTAACGAAAAGTGGCTGGAAAATAAGAAAGGCAAAATTTTGAGCACCCCTACTTTATTTGAAGTCTTGGAAGACACCACATGGTGAAATGATATGACCTCAATATTAACTGAGGGCTTGACCAAAGATTAGTTTTTATCAGGATATACATGTGTTGGTTCCCGAAAGTATGCACCATGTGGCACTCCACAACAAGCGGCTGACAAATGTTCACTGTTTTATGTACCCCTACCCTATTTGAAGTCTTGAACACATGTACTGGAGGGATTCTGATTTCAATATCAACATACATTGTGGCCGAAACTATGCGATATATAAGGCTGTATTGGTTTCCGACAGCCTGTGACACTTTACAAAAAGCGGCTGGCAAATAACAAAAATGCAATTTTAACTGTTTATGTGACACATACGCTATTTTAAATCATGAAAACACCACGAACTCGAGGGACATGCTCCCAGTTTATACGATATATAAGACTGTATTGGTTTCCGACAGCATGTGACACTTTACAAAAAACGGCTGGCAAATAATTTTTTTTTTTTTTTTAACTGTTTATGTGACAATTACGCTATTTTAAGTCATGAAAACACCACGAACTCGATGGACATGCTCCCAGTTTTAACCGAGTCTGTGGAAATAGGGTAGTTATATCAGGAGGTAAACAATTTATCTGGGAGAGAGATATGGGAAAAGTTAGGATGTAACCCAGTTGGAACGGATTGGATGCAATGATATACACATATAGTTTCGTTGGAGCCGATTGGACACAATGATAGAGATAATGTTGTTTGCGCCATTGATACGTCCGTCGCCGTGAGATTACAGACGATCTGGTGGGGGTAAATTTCGCGCTCAGCAGGGTTTCAATGCTTTTCACGAAGTTTTAACAAATGACAGCGTTATGGAAATCGCTTTGTTTTCAAGATAAATGTTTGAACCCCGTCAACTATTTTAATATTTTCGCGATGACTGAGTTGCTGTGTTCCACACAAGAGTATTTCTGATAAAATGACATTCAGTATGGAGCATAGAAGTTCAGTCCTAGGATCACTGTATTCAGGACATTCCAATAAGTAATGATATGCTGTTTCTATTTTGCCACAATGACAGAGAGGGGACGTTTTAATGTGATTACTCAATACGTCATAGTTCAAAATACAGCATTTCATTCTTAAGCGAGAATGGAATACTTGTGATATATATGCGACACTTACTGTATGTAATAGCAAATACAATGGGTTGTTGTTGTTGTAATTTGGGATCTGGAAGCCCGAACACGTCTTTAATCACTTAAGCAATGTCCCCGGGCTCAATTTTCAGCAAATGAATTATGTTGGGTCCCATTATGATCAATTGGGAAATTTGGTAATGTTCTGAACAAAAATATGTAATTTTTCGACCAAAAACGTGTTTGGGGGAGGGGTAGCTAAAATCCATTATTTCGCAAATCGTTCTAAATGGTTCTTTCTGCATATGCTTGGCAGATAACTGCTTCACCATAAGGATTAAATATTTTGGTATTATAGCAATATCCATTTGAATGATAATGTTTGAAAAATAATATTTTTGTTAAAAAGTGCGATTTTTCAGCAAAAAATTCATGTTTCGGTTCCAAATGGCAGGAAAATATAAATTAACCAACACCTTTTTGATATCAGGTAGAGGTATGGTATGATATAGTAATTCTAACCCAAACAATATTGGCAAATAGGTTAGGACATAGCCACAGGGCTCGCTTTACCAAAATGTTAATTTCTGAAAAAAGTCACTGGTGTGTATCGCTCATCGTCGATTTGATAATAGCCACCACCAATTCCGTTATTTTTCATTATCATTTTCGTCAACAGTATATATTTAACTTGTTCTACCGTGGGTAGGTGTATCTCGAAAACTAGAGCTCTTTTTCGATTTGGCCGCTGCACTAGAATGTGTGCTGACGTAAATTGCTGATGGACGCGCGGCTAGACGGACGGACGACGGACGCCAACCCATGGCACTATTAGCTCAAACTTGCCTTCGTCAAGTTGAGCTAAAACTATATTTGTTCTTGAATGCATCTGTCATACAGACATTGACTGCAGGCTTTTTCTCAAATCGCTCAGATTAGACAAATATGGCGAAAATCAGAAGGGCTGTAGGTAACTGGTTAGCATTTGGTTGAGTTATTGTGCTAAATGGCTAAAATAATTCCAAACCAAGGGCCATAACTAAGGTAAAAACTTGTTATAATTTTAATGATTTTACGAGTATATGAAAGTCTCAATGACACTGTAGCTCAACATCGAGAGGGGAATAATGTCATGAATTAGACTCAATGGCGCGATAAGGAATGCGGAAAGTTGGTGGCCATGTTTTTCAACGAAATTTGGAAAAATGTATGGCTCCCATCTAGTAGTCATCCAAAGATCCATATGAAGTTCGGTGATGATCAGATGAGGGATGTGCTCTGTAGGGTGTGCCAAAGGATTTAGTCATTTACTGAATTTATTGGATTGAGTGATGGCCAAAAATTCCTATGCATAATGCAAAACGAGCCTCATACAAGCAATATAATCTGCAACATGGTCCAGACATTTTTTAAAGAAAGGTAAAATGCTACAGATTGATATGATTATGAAATAGTTACTAGTATTTATTACATGATCCTACCCTTATTCCATTCAATAAACCTATTTTATAAATAGAGGTTCACAACGAGTCCCCAGTTTATAGCGGAATTTACAAAAAGAGTCCAGTAAATTAGGTCTGGACTGATCCTTTGGTGAGGTCCAAACCTAATTTAGTGGAAGAGTGAGCTGTAATGTGTGCTAAGGATTTAGTCATTCAGAGATTAAAATCCAACACATCTGGCAGAGGCCACATTTTTCATCAAACATCGTTCAAATTCAATAGCTCCCATCTAGAGGTGATCCAAAATATGCCTTTACATTTTCAAAACATTATCAGCTGTGACCTGTGGGGTGTGCTAAAGGACATTGTTGACATGTGCACATCAAGATGGATGACGGACGGTCAACACATGACAATAGCTCAAACTTGACTTTGTTAAAGTTACTCAATCCGATCAGACGCTCCTAAATTACTATTTATTTGGCTTCGGGGGTAAAAAATATTTGATTCGAGTCGAGGAACCTACCCATCAAAGCTTGGGCCACAAGCACGAGGAAGCATGTGGTCAAACAGACGGTCTTGCAGATAAAGATGGATAACACTAAAATCAAGTGGTTATTATTACCACTTGATTTTAGAGTTATCCATCTTTATCTGCATGACCGTCCGTTTGACCTCGTGCTTGTGGCCCAAAACAACTGAAATTATAAACTTCAAAAATCAATTTCTAATAACTCTGAGCTTTGATGGGTAGGTTCCTTGACTCGAATCGAATATTTTTTACCCCCGAAGCCAAAGAAATAGAAATTTATGAGCGTCTGATCGGATTGAGTACCTTTAAGTGGATCTAATAACTACAGGTTAGGGCCACACCAGGCCAAACTTCTGCTGACCAACCGTCCCTCACCAAACCACAAGTCGAGTTTTTTGAGAAAAACATTTATATAAAACAACTATAGTTATATTTAGCAACAAACATTTAAACGTACATTGACCATTTCAAGTTTAAAGTAATGTGTGTGTAATAAATATGTAACTAACATACAAATAATTGAGCAATGGACAGAGTGAATATAAGAAATATACCTAGGATAAAGACTGTCAACTATAGTGCTCTTAATATAACAGAAGGGGTCACTATCATCAGGCGACCCCATGATGATAAGTACCCAGCTTAATATTTTGTGCAGTCGAGTACATATAAAATATCCATCATTAAGTATATTTGCATTGAGTTTGCCATTCAGAAAATGATATCCTAGTCTGAGATTTTGTTTAGCATGGTACTCAGCCACACTGATTTGTTAAGCAAGGTACTCGACCGCAAGAAATAAGCTGCATGGGTACTCAACCACACATCGCGTGATAATAGTGACCCCTTCAGCCTTAATATATGGCATGATGTCTACAGTAATGCCCTAAGTAATGACCACTTAACCACAGCAGATTTATGGGTAATTTTTCAGGATTTAGTCGGAAATATGGCTTGTTGCCATTCATCGGAAAGCTCTCGGCGAGAGCTTTCCAATGAATGGCAACAAGCCATATTTCCGACTAAATCCTGAAAAATTACCCATAATTCTGTTGTGGTTAAGTGGTCAATTACTTTGGGCATTACTGTATTGCGTGTGGTGACAACAAATCAATTTATCAAAAACTCATGTATGAACTATTCTTTCCAACAAATTTCAGCATAAACGTGTGCAGTACAGTAATGCTCTAATTAATGACTTCTTAACCACAGCAGAATTATGGTAACTTTTCAGGATTTAGTCGGAAATATGGATTGTTGCCATATTTCCGACTTAATCCTGAAAAGTTACCCATAATTCTGCTGTGGTTAAGCAGTCGATAAATTAGGGCATTACTGTATTCTGTCCAGCAAATTTCAGCATAAATGTGTGCAGTAGTCTTTAAAACTAAGGAAAAATTGAAAATCCACATAAAAAAAAACAATCAATCTCCCATTTCAAAGCCAATGAAGTGCTCAGTTATAATAAGTTATGCATACATATTCACAAAGACAAATCATTAGTATGAATGCTCAAGCTTGGGTATTGTGTACTATATGTGTTTAGCCACGTGGTGGAAAGTGGAAATTCATCCAGGGAAACGACTCATATAAGCACACATGCTTGCTGCTAATGTATAAATACACCATGGTATGATGGTAATATCACTGTATATCATGGTAAGGACAATTTCACGCTGGTAACACCATGGTACTATCATGGTAATATCAGCGTGTAGAATGATAACTAAAATTCCACCACAGTAACACCATCGTACTACTATGGTATATACTTTGGTAGTTACAATGATAATATACCATGGTAACTAAAAATATTCACAATGTGTACGAATACTCGATCTCAGTACTGGGACATAGTTGCAAGGATTAGATTGAAGAACATAAAAGTTCACCTGCTATGCTTCAACAGACTATAACATGAGGTGATTGGTTATTGTCTGTTTGTTATTAAAACATAAGAGTCCCTGCGCAAATAATAAATTCCAGGGACATAGCAACATGGGATGGGGTGTCTCAAGCACAACATTATTCACAACAATCAGTTGTCACAAAGATCCCAAAAGCACTAAACATAATACAAAGGAAATTTTCAACAGGGGTCCGAAAACATTTGTTTTATATAATTATAGTATATGAATGGCCACAGGACGATTTTTTGACAGCAATCAAACAAACCATCACATCAAAAATGTCTTTAGAAACACTTTTGTTTTGTTAAAAACCAAACACTACCCCTTGCTAAAGACAATATTCCAAACATCCATGAAATGTGATAATGTGAAACCAGTCATAAATCCACAAAATCCGAAACCTGATCACAACTGGCATACGTGCTGCACTTCGGATTCAACAACCCTCGGCATCAATACAACATGACAGATTCGACAGAAAGGCCACCAATTCTAGTGAGCGAGTATGAAAAAGATCTGGGAGTGACTATTGATACGCAACTAAAGTTTGATTGCCATATTAATAGTGTGTGTAGTCGCGCATATAGAACTCTGGGCATAATCAGGAGAACGTTTTGTCAGTTTAGAACCAGATACATTTAGCTACTTGTACAGGTCTATGGTGAGACCAATACTGGAATATTGTAATACGGCTTGGAACCCTCATCACAAGAACAGAAGCATAACCATTGAACGGGTGCAGAGGCGAGCAACAAAAATGGTGCCGAAATTTCGAAAATTAAGTTATAGAGACAGAATGATAAACCTCGGTTTGATGTCTTTGAAATATCGCCGATTCAGAGGTGATATGATAGAGACATACAAATACCAGAATGAGTTATACAACGTGGACGAGAGTAAACTGTTCAAGCGAGCAGAGTACACCCGAACAAGAGGTAACACTATGAAATTGGCATATTCGAGATCATCGAAGGATATCGGTATGTTCTTCTTCTGCAACCGAATTGTTTCCAGCTGGAATGCCCTGCCTGATTATATTGTACAATCGCAAACGCTAGCAGAATTCAAAACTCTATTGGACAATCACTTCCGCCCAATACGGTACGAATATGATACAGAAGGGATGGATTGCCATGCAGTAAAATAACTTTTGATATAATCCGGAACTAAGAGTCATTCGACTCGTTCTGTGTATCTTGATGTTATGTTATGTTATGTTATGTTTAACCCTTACCCAACAGAAGGGCCCTGTGCCAATGCATTCTCTTATATATGCGAGTCGACCATAGGTCGCCTCGCATATATAAGAGAATGCATTGGCTTAACACATTAAAAATTATAAAATTGTTAAAGAATGTAAGAAAAAATGGTAAAAAGTGTTTAAAAAAAGATTTTTTTTAGGCCAATGCATTCTCTTATATATGCGAGGCGACCTATGGTCGACTCGCATATATAAGAGAATGCATTGGCACAGGGCATAACTGTAACTATCACAATGTGGTCAAGGAGCCGGTTCCAATGATATCCATATCTGTATGGTTCTATTGAGACAGACCGAAGATATTTTAGGCTGTTGAAGCTTTATTTGGCCGGTTTTGGCCGTTTTGTTGGGTAAAGGGTTAACCCATATACCTTCAACCATACTGACTCAAAATCAGCGATCTAGAACTTAATATACACCTGTGCACATAATGTGGAGATAATTGGAAAGATATCTAATATTTACTTGAATATGTAAAAATATGAGACTGATCAGATAAAGTATTGCTTTTGATAGCATGTATGTGTTCATGTCATTGTTAGAGATAGGGTTAATATTTTCAAAACATATCAATCAATACCAAGATCTAAACAGGTGAAGAATATGATTGAATATCTCATGATTAACCTGAATGTGAGGTGAGGATGAAAAATAACTAAATTATGGGTGTTAAATCATAATTCAACTTTCAAAGCTATTTCCTTCAGATACATGTACATTTGAAGGCACTCGTAGCATTAAAACAAATTTGTCACCATTATAACGTATTTATATATACATGTATCAGGGTAGAAAAAGCCTTGCAGGTTTAGCTACACATATGTATAACTTGAAGATTGTGCTGGTATTGCTAATTAAAGCCATCTGACTCACATGACCATTTCGCTTACATGGTCAAAGTGTTAAGAAATTTTTAAAGATTATGCGAATGACCAGGGGGGGGGGGGGGGGGAAGGGGGAAACATTTGAGTTATCACAATGTGTCAATGATAATGATGGACAGGGGGTTAATATTGTTAAGCAAATCAATCCAATTACCCTCACTTTACAGATCATAAAATGTGCCATGGAATACATACAAACACAAGCAATTACAATTATTTGAGTTATCACATAAGAGAGTAAGGAGTTACTCTTTCCCAAACTAATAAAAGGTTGCCGATCCCAATTCACCTCAAAAAGGTGGCATTTTTTGGGGGGAGTTGGCTTTTTTTGGTAAATTGGCCTTCATCACCTTAAAGGTGAAACAAGTACCAAATAACAAGTAATTCTGTTCAATATCGCTCAAGTTATCATCTGGACAACGCAAAAACAATGATTTCTAAGTAAAAAATAATGTGATGGTTATTCATCATACCAAGTTTCCTTTTGATCGGATAATTTTAACTGGAGTTAAGGAATCGGACAGACACAAAGATGGTACCGGGGTACGACAGATTGATGAACAGACGGACGCATGGATTGACGAACGAACGAACGATGGATGGTTGATCCGGACATCAGCATTATTTGTACCATAAATGGTATAAGTGCACATAAAGAGAAGATTTTTGGAAGCCATTTTTACTGGAATTGGTTTGATTCTTTATTACTTGGTTTATGGATTTCTTAAAGGTACGGTTGGCCTTGGCGGTGGGTATCCTGTGAAAATATTTTCACCCGTCAAAAACCGCTACAAACAGAAAGAACATCAAAATGTAGATAGAGTTTGTCCGTATACAAATAAGAAATATCGCATAAACAGTATGTTATTGTCATATGTTTGACCATTGTTATGTAAACAAAAGCATAAAAAGTTACTTTTCTGGCGTTTGTTTATATTATGATGGTAAACATAAAGAGCGTTCTTTGTTGGTGAATTCCTGATATGGAACTAATAAAGAGCATTTATGCCATTTGTGTGTGATTAGCCAGTAGCATTGTGCGGTCTTCTGTAACACAATCAGGCTCTTGCTTAGGTAAAATATAGTAGGTCTTTATGATAACATGCTGTTTACGCGATGGTCATGGTATATATGAACGAAACTGTATGCGTTTTAATGTTTTTCTGTTTACAGTGTTTGGAAAAAATATGAATATTTTCGACAATTAAGGCCTCACGTGCCTTTAAGGCTCAAAGGTAGGGGAGGTTGGAGGAAAAAAAAATTAAAATAAAATCTGTATATTTAAAAAAAAGATTTAAATGTCATAAAATAGGGTCGGGAGTAATACAATATTTGCTGTATAATAATCTCATCTAAACAAGTACCGGCAAATATATTTTTTGATATGGATGTTTCTTTAAAGCATGATACAGACAGATGATAACATATTGCCAATATCAGAGTCCCCCATGTTGGCGTTGCAGACATTCAATACCATAATAATCACCGGGAGGCTTTGCTGTTCAATCGATGTTCTTGTACATTTATTTTTATTGACAAACAGCTTTTTTTGGGTAGGGAAATCTGTAATCCAAGTAATTAAAAATAAAAAAACAAGAATTACATCACAGATGCTGTATCAGGTTGCATTAGTCACGCCAAACATGGGCTTAGATTGAACATGCATCAATTGTAACTGCATAGCTATCATATACAGCATTGTTGAGGAAGTCAAACATACCAAGTACATTTATATCCCTGCAAAATCTATTAGTTAGCGTGATCAAAATTAACAAAACTGAACTAATTAAGGCCCCAAAATAGGCAGACCTGGTCGGTTTTTGAACCCGATCAAGACATTGTTTAGCAAGTCTCATATACCGAATACCAACCAAATCAATTAATATTTGTTTATGTTATTGTGATAAATATTCACGAAAATAAATTATTTATGGGCTGCAACTCCACCCAAAGTAGGCTGGCTGGTTTTCGATCTCGATCAAGATTTTGTTGAATAAGTCTCATATACCAAATATAAAAAAAATCAGCCAATATTTGTTCAAGTTATCATGCTATGGGCAATCTGTACATGCCCACCTGCAAACCAACCTCAACTATATATACTGTCCCAATGGGACTAAGGATACCCCCCTGTTTTTAAAATACTAAGATGTTTTACATGTCAGTAAACATTTAGTTAAAATAATAAAATAACAGTTCCCATTGCAGGTGCACAAACCTAACCGTAATCTTAAACCTATTGACCGAAAAATGTAGGAATAAAAGCTCGGACAAAATTATGCATTTTGCAAAAATGTTCTAAGTCGAAAAAGGGGGATAACTCCACCAAAAAATGTCAGACAGACGTCATAATCGCAGGTGCACAGGTTCCCATGGTACTAAATATCTGTGCCAAGTTAAAACAAAATTGACCTAAAAATGTAGGAATAAAAGCTCGGACAAAATTATACATGTTGCAAAAAAATTCTAAGTTGAAAAAGGGGGGATAACTCCACCAAAAAAAGTCTGACAGACGTCATAATCGCAAGTGCACAGGTTCCCATGGTGGTTGATGTCTGTGCCAAGTTTCACAAAAATTGATAATAAAAAAACGACTGAGAAAAACTCCGGAAAAATGTGTGTCCATGGACGGACGACGTACGGACAGACGGACGAGCTGATTCCAGTATACCCCCCCCCCCTTCGTTGCGGGGGTATAATAAAACTATAATTTAGTCTCACATACCAAATATCAACAAATCTAAATGACTTGATATTTGTTCAAGTTATAGTGCTATCGCCAATATGTACATGTAGATGCCGCCCATGAACTGACCTTGCCAAACTGTAGATAGAGTTTTTTACCAAACATTCCTGGACCTCTGTGAAATTTTGGGTGTCCAGCAAACAAATTTTGGCAGAACTTAGGAGGTATGTAAAATTGAGCAATAATAGAATGATGGAATGTATATATATTACAAATAATTATCATCAGATCATTATCAAGTCAAATGTACATGTAATGCACTAAGTAATGAACTCCTTAACCACAGAAGAATTATGGGTAACTTTTCAGGATTTAGTCCAAAATATGCCTTGTTGCCATTCACCGGAAAGCTCTCCCCGTGAGCTTTCTGATGAATGGTAAGAAGCCATATTTCCGACTAAATCCTGAAAAGTTACCCACAATTCTGCTGTGGTTAAGGAGTCGATTACTTAGGGCATTACTGTACATGTACATGTGTATATCCATTACACATGAACAAATACCCTGTTCGATTTAACACCTCATAATAAACTAATTTACTATTTCTTCAGCTTTGCGGGTGAAAACCAAAAAAATATATAGTGATGCCTGGTTCGAAATGGAATTCCCCAGCATGTGACGTCACAAATGTAAACAAACATCTCCTTTCGCCTGTGTTCGGCAATTTGGCATGGTATTATATAACCTGTCTATTTTTATGAATAAAACATGATTACAAAATTGGGAATAAGTATACCTACAGTAATGCCCTAAATAATCGACTCCTTAACCACAGCAAAATTACCCATAATTATGCTGTGGTTAAGGAGTCGATTATTTAGGGCATTACTGTACATGTATGAATCCTCATGCAACTAGATCATGAAACTGTCAATTTTGTTTCTGGCGATAATTTTCATCGTCTTTTATTCAGAAAATAATTTCTGATCTGCAAAAGCCACCGTGAACAATGACATTGTATGGCTTCCCAAACTCTCGTTATGGGTCTGGGCATGTCTGGAATAATTTGGTATCTCTGAGCTTTGAAGGGTGGGTTCAAATCAAATATTTTTGTGATGTGAGGATGAAAAATAACTAAATTATGGGTGTTATATCGAACATGGTATCTTTAATCTTAATTCATCTTTCAAAGCTATTTCCTTCAGATATATGTACATTTGAAGGCACATGTAGCATTAAAACAAATTTTTCACCATTATAACTAATTTATATACACATGTATCAGGGTAGAAAAGCTTCAAAAGCCTAGCAGGTTTAGCTAATTATTTGTATAACTTGAAGCGTGTGCTGTCATTACTAATGAAAGTCATCTGACTCACATGACCATTTCGCCTACATGGTCAAATTGTTTTTTTACCCTGTGCCAATGCATTCTCTTATATATGCGAGTCGACCATAGGTCGCCTCGCATATATAAGAGAATGCATTGGCCTAACAATTTTTTATCATGTTTTTTAAATAAATGTTTCTTACAATTTTTAGGACATAAAATAAAATAACATCCATTACCCTGCAGGGAGCCCCACACATATATAGAAGCATATAGAAGAGTGTCGTCTGCTCATGTTTGTCTGGTGAAATGGTGTATGGGTGAAATTATAAAATTATAAAATTGTTAAAGAATACAAGAACAAATTATTAAAATTGTAAAATGAAAGTTGTTAGGCCAATGCATTCTCTTATATATGCGAGGCGACCTATGGTCGACTCGCATATATAAGAGAATGCATTGGCACAGGGTAAAAAAAGTCATCTGACTCACATGACCATTTCGTCTACATGGTCAAATTGTTAAGAAATGTTGTGCCCAATCTGTAACTGACAAAACTTGTAGCAAAGAGGAATCCAGTCTTCTCATAACCGAATAAGCGACCAACACTATTCAGGCAGTGTGACACTGGGATTTCCTTTTGTAGAAGTTGCTTATTTTGATTGAAGCCTATTAAAGGTTCTCAATCCAATCAGACGGTCCCCATATCATCAAGTTACAACAGTTTTTCACAATACGCTTTTGTTATCAGAATCGATTAATTACAACAAAATAACGATAACCACTATCAACTATGGTATAAAATTTCCCAAAATGTATTATTTATCAACATGTTGTTCAATGAAATATGGCCATATTATCACTTGCATATCACAAAATTTGGCCGTATTACCACTTGATTTTAGAGTTATCCATCTTCATCTGCAATATTGTCCGAGAGCATCGATTTGACGGCTCTTTTCTGGGCCACAAAAAATTAAACTTTTTGAAAAATAACAAATTTCATAAATCGAAATCTGATTATGCTGAGCTTTGATTGTTGGGTTCCTTGACTCGAATCAAATATTTTTCAACCCCGAAGCCAAAGAAATAGTCATTTGGGAGCGTTAATTTGGATTATGCATCTTTAAGCATATACACCGACTATAAATTGTTTACATGTTTTCATACACATTAGGCTGATATCTATACGCATGATGTAGGTTTTACTGCATTATATAAGGTGACTTTTCCCACCAAGTGCATCGCAATTGCAATACCATGTAGTAACACACGTTACAAGTTACAATTGCTAGTACAGTAATTCTCAAAGTATATAAGTATATGACCCTTTAACCACAGCAGAATTATGGGAATTTTTTCAGGATTAAGTCAGAAATATGGCTTGTTGCCATTCATCGGAAAGCTCTCACCGAGAGCTTTCCGATGAATGGCAGCAAGCCATATTTCCTACTAAATCCTGAAAAATTTCCCATAATTCTGCTGTGGTTTAGGGGTTGATTATTTAGGACATTTCTGTATGTGTGGCTAAACCTGGCTAATATTTATATGGCATCACCATTGAAATACCATGTAGTAACAGTACACGTTACAAGTTACAATTGCTAGTATGTGGCTAAACCTGGCTAATATTTAAAATTAGGAAGCTAGGTTTTTACATCAAGGATTCGTTTAACCAGCACAATGGTTTAGGGCATAAATAACATACCATTTAGATTCTCTCTGTGATAACATCTAAGGTGGTGATACATGTACATATACTAATACAACAAATCCATGCCATACTGAAACATACACACCGAAAATCGAAGAAAACTGTCGTCAGTACATGATTCTATGTCATAATGTATTTGGGGACTCCTTCTGGTGTGCATTACAAGTCTGCAAATAGTGTGTCTGTCATTTGCAGAATGAGGTCCCGAGAGGGTGAATTTAGTGACGCTATCCCGCACAGCGGGCTAGCATCACTAAATTCACCCTCTGGGAACCTCATTCTGCTTAGGCCCTCAATTACTATGGTAGACATAGGATCAGATTGAAGTTCCCCAGTTGAAGTTGGTGATGTTCTCCCATTGGGCACCTCGATTATGCATTTTATCTGCTGCAAATTATGTGATATAGAAACTTCCCAGAAGGGAAAACTAAAAACAATGTTAATTTGATACTGTAGATACTTCCCAGAAGATGAGGCCTAAGCAGATTGAGGTATCCAGAGGGTGAATTTGGTGATGCTAGCCCACTGTGCGGGATAGCATCACTAAATTCACCATCTGGGGACCTCATTCTGCAAATGACAGACACACTATTTGCAGTTTGGTGCATTAGCAAAACAGTTGAGACTCAAAATCAAGTGAACCTGTTTGAATCAGGATCACTACTTTTGTCCTTGATGTCCCATAAGAAACCCCATCTGTAAGTTAATAAACAATCAACAGTACATTATTAGTTAATTCTTCAGCAACATCAGGGGTACATGGAGATTTGATACCTGGATGTTGATGAGTGCTGCAAAGAGAGACATCCAGATCAAATCTCTGTGTACCCCATGATGTTGCCGTAGATAAAAAAATTCCCCCAATAACAATGGGCCGACAGCTCTCGAATTTTGTGTGGTTTTCATCGGTCCACAGGTCCACAGTATAAGAAGAATTGGTCAGATGTCTTGTGATGTCAAACATGGCTTGCTTGCACAACATCAAGAGTGGTCAAAAGTTCAAGTGCAAATTAAGCTCATTCATATCATGTTGTACAGTAATGTCCTAAATGGCTTGTTGCCATTCACCGGAAACCTCTCAGTAAGAGCTTTCAGATGAATGGCAACAAGCCATATTTCCAACTAAATCCTGAAAAATTACCCATTATTCTGCTGTGGTTAAGGAGTCGATTATTTAGGGCATTACTATATACGTACTGCCAATGATTCACATGTTCATGTACCCCCGATGTTTCGTACATGTTCTCTTCAAACCCGCTGTCAAGGGTGATGGATAACATGGTGATTTTAACATGGCATTGTAGCCAGTCAGATTGCTTGCCAGATATAAGGACAAGACTCTGTGTGTTTGGGGTTCCTTATGGGTTGAGTAAAACATTTGAGTCTCAAAATCCAGTGAACCTGCTTGCTTCACATTCATTGATATCCCAAGGTTAAGAACCCCCATCCGAAAGTTGTAAATAATTATTTGATAACACATGATTCCATGTGCATGGGGCTTTCTACAGGATTTAGCAAGACAATTGAGTCACAATATCTAGATAACCTTTTTGCTTCACATTCACGTTTTCTCCTTAATATCCCCCATAAGAAGCCCCATCAGAAAGTCGAGCAGAAGCATTCAACATTACACAATGCTATGTATATGGGGTTCACTCCGGGGTTGAGCAAAACATTTTTGAGTCGCAAATTCCAGAGAATCTGCTTGCTTCACACTCAATTCTCTTGAAATCCGCTGGAATGATAAATTTGCATGATATTTTCACACAAACATGAAATGTGATTCGTTGAAGTTACTCTTTGGCCTCTGGTATTTCTGTGTCGTCTACGAATAGTTTGTGTACAATTCCATCACGTCGCTTTCCGGTGCTCGTTGCTTTGATGAAAGCGGAATGAGCTCCTATATTGAAATGGGTTTCAGTTCCGTCATCCACAAACTCACCCTGTGAATATAGAGCAGACAAGATCATTAAAATAGCCAATCAGATGAACCATTTAGCCCTTTATATACTAACAACTCATTGACTCATTGACGACATGTTCCCTCAGGAAATATTTAGATAATAATTCAATTCAACAAGCCTCAGATTGGCCTAACAATACTTACCTTAACCTTTTAAGCCAGTGTATTCCATTATATATGCGATGCTCCCTATGGGAGACTCGCATTTATAAGAGAATGTACTGGCACAGGATATTTAATTGCACCAATGCAGCTCCCGTCATGAAAGGGTTCAATTTTCAACAGTTTGAATTTTGAAGTTTCCCAGCATTGGGAAGTAAACAATCTCTACAAATGAAGTGGACCAAGTCTTATCAGTCCACAACAGCTTGGGATATCAGTTGGGTTGATGCTGTTTTGGACCCAGTCCCATCTGTTTCCTCTTCTATAAAGTCTTTACACCCAGAATAATGGGCAGGGGTTATCTTAATTGCTTGTATGTCTTTGGATTAGGTCAAATGGAAGCTATGCATATATGAACATAGAGGGCAGCCTTTCCCACCCATGATGATAAATCAAACATACATATATCACAGGTCAGCTAAATGTCAAAGCCACAAGATTTATTAAAGTAAACAAAGCCTTGTTTTCCAGAGAATATTGATTTGTCGATCAGAAAATGCATGAAAACGTTCAATGATCGTATGATCACTATACATCATATCATGGTAAATGATATATCACTTTGAAGACAGATTAATCAAGGACATGTCAGATGATTAAATGCCCTAACTCCATGTATACACGTAATAAGTCTTTCAAATGAAAGTCTGTTATAGAAAAGGTTAGGGGACAGGACTCAATCCAGAACAGTATTATCCCAAACGATATCCCAAGCATGAGATTAATATTAACCTTTTACCCAACAGAACGGCCCGGTGCCAATGCATTCTCTTATATATGCGAGTCGACCATAGGTCGCCTCGCATATATAAGAGAATGCATTGGCTTAACACATATTAAAAATGATAAAATTGTCAAAGAATGTAGAAAAATATTATAAAAAATGTTAAAAAATGTAAGAAAAAATTATAAAATTGTTAAAGACCAGCTGAAAAATAATATTAATTTAGCTCCAAACATATCTAAATATGTCTTAACTCATGCTAAATAAGGTTTATAACATGTATCCTTTCCATTTTGTTCACATTTTTACAAAAAAGTACTATTTCCAGACATTTGAATAAAACGGCTTCTTTGTTTACTATAGTCATTTTTGAATCGGGTGTTTCCGTCGCGACTCGGAAATGACGTCACCGAGGGTACACAGACGGGAGAAATTTTATGCGCCGTTTTTAAAATCACGTATTTTAAAATCGTCTTTTTTTTATTTATTTTTATTTTTTTGAAGAATAAAACGTATTCGTCGCTGCATGGCTGCAAACTGTAGCCATAAATGTTCAAGTGGCACAAGAATTAATGCAGCCATTCAACAACAGTGGACGGCGTTTGTCCACAACCAGAGTTTGGAATGGACTGTCACAATACAGCTGCTTGTGTTCCAAGCACTTTGAAGAAGGATCTTTCACAAATATTGTGAAATGCAAGCTGGGACATACAAAAGTGTGATTCACATTGTCAAACAAAATGTTATCTACGTGAATACCGGTACCAATAAACACCCATGCACTCACGGTCCTTGTGGTGGGGGTGGGGGGGGGGGGTATCAGTATAGTCTAGTAGACCTACGGCTACGTCGTAGTACATGGATCATAGTTCATACATGAGGATTTACTTTCGGCGATGTGTAAATCGTGACTTGTTCTACTCAAGCGTGAATACATAAATCGGCACCTTGACAATACAAAATGTCAGCTATGCATGACAATATGCAAAATTAAGCATGATTTACAAGGCTACCAATCAACAATCAGTGTAATATAAGTGACTGTTCTACGTTAATTCTAGTCTAACATGACGTAAACATCGATTAGAAACATCGATTGCCAATGACGCAAAGCAGAACTGTGCATTTGTGTTCCCTCCGTGACGTCATGTCACGTGCTCCTCCAGTAGCCATGTGCGCGCAGTGCAAAATGAAAACAAATCTTCGGCGACTGTTTCGTTCCCAAGATATAAAAAATAATTGCAGGATATTTTGACGGGATTTTTTGCGGATTTGTGTTAAGGGGACTTAGATACACACGGGATGATATATCAATACTCAAATTAGGTTACAGTTCAGCTGGACTTTAAAGAATGTAAGAAAAAATGGTAAAAAGTGTTAAAAAAGAATTTGTTTAGGCCAATGCATTCTCTTATATATGCGAGGCGACCTATGGTCGACTCACATATATAAGAGAATGCATTGGCACAGGGCATAACTGTAACCATCACAATGTGGTCAATGAACCGGTTCAAATGATATCCATATTTGTATGGTGTTATTGAGACAGACCGAAGATATTTTAGGCTGTTGAAGCTTTATTTGGGCGTTTTTGGCCGGTTTGTTGGGTAAAGGGTTAACCAACCATCCCATTTTATAGGAAAATGATTAAACTCCTTTTCCATATGATTTAGTATGAGACTTTTAGAAGAAAGCCTATGATCGTATAATAAGGGGTTTATGGATTAATCATAATTGTTATGCTTTGGCAATGGCTAATTGGCTACTCAAACATGCCATTGATTGATTTGGGCTAGATTAATATGTTTCTCCATTAATTCTCTCATTCCCATGTGGATTCACATATAAAGATCTATCCCAAATAATCACATCACATTATGGCCATAATGAACTGATAACTGGAAGATAACATGTTAGAAGGTTTTCATCAACTAATAGGCACTTCTAAAGATAAGCGATTAGCTGTGTAAACATAACCATCAAACAAAATGCCTGCCCCTCCCTATCTGGTGTGTAGAATAATGCAGCCCTTTTAATTCAGATTGTTTGGCTTCGGCAATCTGCTACGGCAACCCTTTATCGTGGCCCAGTTTGCTTCAGCAAATGGCTTTGGCATTGCTGATTGCCGTAGCCAATTATGAGGGCTGAATAATACAATAACATTTTATGATATAGGTCTTAACTTCCCCCAACTTGAGTAAGCTCATACTGAGTTCACTTTAGGACATGGCTGGTATTTATTATTCATATGACCAATTTCTTAATAATTTCTATTTCCTTGCAGGATTGATAATTCCCACATGCCTAATATTTTGTCTATATAAAAGATGGTTTTTTTTGTTGCGATATGTGAATAGGAGAACATTGTTATATACAATATCTATAATAGCTATTATGTACACAGATCTGAGATCATAAAGTCATAAAGCTTGGTAAACAGGATAGAATCGTCTGATCGAAGTAGGTGTCATGGTACCGAATTTAGTATTGCCCTGCTCAGCCGAGACAATCAAACAGATCGAATCATGGCTTCGGAAAATTTTCTAAATTTTTTTGTGTGTGTTTTATGGAAAACATGGCATTAAAATTATGTTCGGCATTGCTCTTAAATATATCCGCTATTATCGTTGATATTCTGTAAGTTCTGATCAATTAGTGCCAAGTAATTAGATTATTGCATAGTGTACAGGTGTATTCATAAAATTTCCGTTTGGCAATCAGAAAACATCACGACTCAAATGGTCGTTGAATCAAGTGAAGTAACCATATATCATTCAGTATACACCTTCAATATTTTTTCTTTGAAAGCAGGGAACAGGCTCAACTTGTAACAAATTTGACCGTGTTAATTCCAACAGAGGCCCATAACTCTGGTGAAAATTAGCGGATAATCCAAATTCGAACTAGACCTGTATTTTGGGCTAGTAAACTCACATACAAAATTTCATTCCATTCAGTTCAGACTTACTAAAGTTATCGCCTGGAAATGAAAATTGAGTACAAAATTCCAACAAAAAGGGCCATAACTCTGCATAATTCTGATGAAAATTGCCAGGTGGAACCCAAATTCGAACTTGAGCTGTATTTAGTGGCGTTCTAGTAAACCCATACCAAATTTAAATTCCATTCAGTTGAGACTCTAAAGTTATCATCTGGAAATCAAAAGCAAATGGATGAATACCCTGACGAGTGGACAGACAGACAAATAACATTACAAAAAAACAAAAAACATTACACCCTGATATGTTAATTAATACTCACAAAGGTCTCCATTTTGTCGCCATTCACCCACACATCAAGTGTATCCTTTTCTGGAAGAGAGCATAAGAAAATTGACATTATTGAGACTGTAGCTGAATTTGAAAATAAATTTATGTTTAGACAAAATGTGCAAATATAAGCATAATAAAAGGCAGCTGGGTCTCCTGCAAAGGTGGCTTTTTTGAGGTTGCTGGCTTTCTTAAGAAGCACAAAAAATAATATTTCCATGTGAGTAATCCATATACCAGATATATCCAAGGCTGTTTTATACATGTTACAGTTTTTGGCGCCCAAACTCGAGAAGCCCAAATTATAATGCCAACTATCCACAAATTACTGGTGGACAGTATTTAGTCAGCATTAATTTTCTACTTTATGAAGGCTATGTTCCCTAATTTAACAATATACTGTGTAAATAAAATATACCTAGTTACAATAGAGCCTTTTAACCCTTCCATGACTGGAGCTTCCTGAAATGTTGCGAAAACCCTGTGCCAATGCATTCTCTTATGCGAGTCTCCCATTGGGAGCCTTGCAAAAATAACAGAATACATTGGCCTAACAATATTTACCTTGACCGTGTAAGCCAGTGAATTCTCTAATATATGTGAGGCTCCTTATGAGACTCACATATATAAGAGTATGCACTGGCACAGGATCTTTAAAGAAGCCCCAATGCAGCTCCCATCATGAAAGGGTTATTATTTGCAGGTGTCCCTAAAATCTTTTATGCGTGAATGAACTATGGGGCTGAGGGTTAATTTATGTGTGAATGGACTACTGCACTGAGGGCTAATTTCTCTGAGAAATCACTTGACTGTACATAGAGATCACCACCCCCCCCCCCCCCCCAATGTACAGTAATTCCCTAAATAAATTACTCTTTAACCACAGCATAAACATGGGTAACTTTTCAGGATTTAATCGGAAATATGACTTGTTGCCATTCATTGGAAAGCTCTCAGTGAGAGCTTTCCGATGAATGGCAACAAGCCATACTTCCGACTAAATCCTGAAACGTTACCCATAATTCTGCTGTGGTGAAGGAGACGATTATTTAGGGCATTACTGTAGCAACTGCCAAAGTTGCCGGATACATGAGTCACATTAACTTGTCAGTGTGTGGATGACAGAGCTGCGCTTATCGGAATTTGAACCAACTTCGCCATCGCTGGACGGCTCATGTGCATTTAATGCTCCATGCTCCTTATCATCTGAGCCTCTGTGGGTACTGGAAGTGTAATTAAGGTTCCTTATTGGGGATGTTTTATAATCCCAAATCTAAACCCCCAGCAAAGTGGGAGGGGGAATACTGTACGTACCGCTATACTTAAAGTAATTGACCACCAATAACGTGGTGTCACCCCGTTAATATGGCGGTACTATACCGCGGTATCCTCCAATACCGCGGTACTGATACCGCTTGTTAACCCGAACAAGTATGTGTGAGTAAATACCTCCCCTAAAAGAGTTCCATGAAAATCACCGCGGTATTCAACAAAATTAATGCGGTGCCCGCTAAAAGACCACGGTATCATTATCGCCCAATACCGTAACTCCACGCCATGACCGTCTCGATACCGCTACCGTTTATTACCGGTATCACCGCGGTCATGACCGGGGTATCACCCCATTTTTCTGGTCAATTACTTTGAGAATAGCGGTATTTAGCTTGTCCGTTAATCTCTGAATGCAACTTTATCTTAACAAGTTCATAGGTAGCATTCCTACATTTTCCAGACAATTTTTTAAAAACTTGGCACAAGTATTAAACACCATGGAAACCAGTGCACTGGTGATTATGAGTTTGGTCAGACTTGTTTAGTGGAGTTCTCTCCCTTTTTCAACTTTGAAATTTTTAACTCACTTATTTCTTGGTTACCAGTTCTGAAACTGGACACAGATATTTACCATTATGGAAACCTGTCGACCTGTCTCTTTGAAAAACTGACGAAAATCCTATACCAGAATTACATCTCTAGAACTCTCTATTAAAATTAGGTTCTGTGTTGAAGGGATTCCCTCCATTTCATTGGAGAGTGGCGCAGACTGTGAGTGATTTCATTGGTTTATGGCATAGCAGATCAAGTCAGATATCAGAGATCAGAGGTCAATTATTGTTGGAAAACTGAATACAGGCGATATATCCATAATGAATTTTACTCATCGCAATATAGGAGACATCATCTTCCGAGTTTTTTTTATCAGTCAACGATATTCATGACTGATTATTCTTTTGAATCTCAGTTGTATTTATAACTATTTCTAAATACTACTATTCTCACAAACATTTTTCTATGCCAGGAATGCACTCCGTATTTTGGAAACGGTTTATAACATCAAGTTGGGAATGCCGCGTCGTAAAAATGAAATATTATGGACACTTCTAAAGACGTAATTCCGATATAGAATTTTCGTCTGCTTTTCAAAGAGACTGCACGGAAACCGGTATACCTGCATTTTTTATGAGGTTACTGGTAGTTGGAATCATTTGACAACAGATTTTGCTCTTTTTTTTCCAATACAAAATACCGGTATGTTAACATGGGTAGCCTTAACATGGGCCAACGGCACAGTGGGAGGTGAGGTATGCTTAGTCTCACTGGGACAGTCTCACCTCTAAGTTTTATTTTGATTTTCTATGTTTTACTTACCGAGTACGACCCTGATATTGTTGCCTGCAATCATAAGTACCCACGATCGCATGATTTTACTTTGGTTCTCCTTGAATTTCTTCAGACTTTTTCCATTCACATCTAAGCTGTACTCGTAAGCGAATCCACTGACGGCCTCTATAGAGATACAGCATTTAGCCTTGCCAACCTCAAAGTGTTCCTTTCCAACTAATTTAAACATCCATTCTTCTCTGAAGACCTCCTGGAATTTTTTTTAAACCTACTGTAATGCCCTAAATAATCGTCTCCTTAACCACAGCAGAATTATGGGTAATTTTTCAGGATATAGTCGGAAATATGGCTTGTTGCCATTCATCGGAAAGCTCTCTATTACAGGTACAGTAATGCCCTAATTAATCGACTCCTTTAACCACAGCAGAATTATGGGTGACTTTTCAGGATTTAGTCGGAAATATGGCTTGTTGCCATTCATCGGAAAGCTCTCCCCCTTTCCGATGAATGGCAACAAGCCATATTTCCGACTAAATCCTGAAAAGTTTCCCATAATTCTGCTGTGGTTAAAGGAGTCGATTAATTAGGGCATTACTGTATTTAGGACATTACTTTACCAAATTAAAGAGGTATTCAAGCCATGAAAACAAGAATATCGCTAGAGCATGGAAAAATACACCATGGTAATTCCAACAAAGGGCCATAACTGGTGAAAATTGGCCTGCAGAACCCAAATTTGAACTTGACCTGTATTTTGGGCTAGTAAGCTCACATACCAAATTTCATCCCATTCAGTTCAGACTTGATAAAAGTATCATCAAGAAATGAAAATTGAGTGCAAATTTCAACAAAACTCTGGTGAAAATTTGCGGGCAGAACCTGAATTTGAACTTGACCTGTATTTTGTCATAGTAAACCCACTTTCCAAATTTAATTCCATTCAGTTGAAATTATCTAAAGATATCAATCGGCAATCAAAAGCAGGGACATACCCATTACCCAGGCCGTTTTTCATACTGTTTACCGGTTTGGGCGCCCAAACTCCAGGCGCCCAAAAAAAATAATTTGAAATGTTTTTTTTTTGGAAGTTTTTTTTGAAATTTGGTCACAATTCATATCATAACAAGATGCTAATTATTTATATATATTGACATAAGACATTTAAGTTTACAAAAATGTTTAAGTTTAACAGTTGGAATCATAATGTAAAAGTATGTTTGGCTTAATCTAGCTTTCATCTGTGAAAACTTCAAATAGTTTGAGTTCACGTTTGTTATCATTCAGCCTTCAGACTTAAGTACATGTATTTAAAACAAAAACAGTACCGTACAGGAACAGTGACAATTTGATCAAATAAACCTAGTTATCAGGTGGGATCTCATAACACCAAATGAAAAATTAACAGAGATTAGTACAAATAGTAATTACCAACTTAATAGACAATGTTTCTGTACTAGTATATTATCAAGCCTTTAAATTACCCCAAATTCACGGCGTTTAACGATGTCCCCAAATTAAAATAACATTTTTTCTTTAAACAAATACACACTCTAAAATTGGATATATATCATATGTCATATCTATTTAAAAGGGCAGGATTTATTAAAGTGATGAAATTTGTTCAGAAATGTAATAAAACTTCAATTAAACTAGTACAGGATGGAAATATATCCATTCTATGTGAGATATATGTCCTGTTAGAAGCCAAGATATTGCATTTCACGGGGTTTAGATTTAAAAAAAAAAATTCTCACCATGGTCGGCATGCCGTGTCCGATGTCCCCAAATTAGACCAATATAAAAGCCTGATATTATGTATGTTTCTCTCACTTGAATTTTAGAAAATAGCCTATTATATGAATTAAGAGTGATAATGGTAAGTCTCATTTCAAGCACGATAAGCATAATCAAATGAACCAAAAGATATCTGACAATAACTTATAAGCATTTCCAATCCATACATATCTAAAAAGTTCCAAAGTTATGGTTGAGAAACTTGATAAAATTGACCTCTCAGTAAAATTCAAAATACTGACTCAAAGAATCCTAGATTAATAGCTCTCAATGCAATGGATTTTCAAAAACATTCAGGAGGAAGAACGTTTCCCCACCATCAGCAGGGGGTCACCCCCTCCCAAACCTTCCTCCGTTCAGGCATTCAGGATATGCCTTCGGAATATCATTGCCCAAAAACAGGTGTCCCCAAAAAATCCCTGGATTTTTCACTGAAAAGTGAATGACGGATGGACAGACGGACAGAAAGATGGATCAATAACATAATACGCCCCATTTTTAAAACACAGGCATATAAAAATTAAGTGCTCAATTAGTATTAAATTTATTAAAACTTATAATTATACCTGAAATGTCCCAAATTTCCTTCAATTACTAATACTACACTCTTCATGTTCTCATGGGACTGCTTGTTTATTTTCTCATTTCAGAATTTACATAGAGATATTTCAATATTAGCCAATATGTGTTATAATGAAATAATAACTACACAGTAAGAGTAGACATATACTCATCTTCTGTAAAAGATTTAGAATAGAAATGTCCTATTTTATTAAAATATTATCCAAAACAAAAGAATTCCTGCACAGCCACACACCATTTTGTCGCATTTTTTTAACTGGCACATTTGAATTTTGGATCAGAGAGTATGAAAGAGAGACCATGAATAATAGTTAACGTTCAAGAATTAGAATTTAACTCACTGAATATTAGTTATTATCTATTGACTAGTGTGCTATCTTCAAATTGATTGGTCGATAGCTACACAAGATAAACCCGTATTGTGTGGTCAACATTGAACCCCATGTTATTTCTGGGTACCACACAGAATTTTGTTTGTATCGTCTAGCTGCCTCGATTCCGGAATATCATATTGTCGCTTACGTCACGAGTTCACAATTGCGGAAGTAGACCCCATGATATTTCTGGGAACCACTCAGAAATTTTTCCATATGGTGTATTTGTCAAGCAAAGGATAGGAATGATTTCAGTTTCAATCTGAGTCAAGAGTGTGAAATCAGTATTTGTTAACAAGCCTTGAAATAGGGTGTCTGTCATTTGCAAAATGAGGTCCCCAGAGGGTGAATTTAGTGATGCTACCCCGCATAGCGGGCTAGCATCACCAAATTCACCCTCTGGGGACCTCATTCTACTTACACCTCAGCAGAATGAGGTTCCCGGAGGGTGAATTTGGTGATGCTAGCCCGCTATGCGGGGTAGCATCACTAAATTCACCCTCTGGGAACCTCATTCTGCAAATGACAGACACCCTATTTCAAGGCTTGTTTGTTAATATCAATTCAATTCAATCTATGTTCAGTTATTTATGGTGAAATCTGTTGTTATGGTAAAATTATCAAACAGTACATGAATTTGAGTTTATTCTATGCGTGGTTCAAAATTGATAAATACTGAAATATTAGGTTCAGATTTCCCTATTCATTTCTATAGGGGAAAGAAGGGATATGTTGATTTGAATCTACTGTTAAGGTCAATAGATAAAATCATAACGCCGTGTCTGTTCAGGTAGTACAGATGTTTTACCTACTACGTGAAAAGAAATGGGGTAACTAAATAGTCTTCAGAAGCATTTACCCTTCATTCTGTTTATATGAAAAAATAAGCATTCAGGACTAGCAGTCGAATAGCAATCTGAACAGTTATATTACTCTTCAAATGGCAATCTGAATGCATCTTTGCTATTCAAAGACTAAACTGAATGCTCTACGCTAGTATGAATGCTTTCTTAAATTTTCAATGATTAAATTATCAACATGGTCTGCACAAGTCTTGAAATAGTGTGTCTGTCAGTTGCAGAATGAGGTCCCAGAGGGTGTATTTACCCTGCGAGCCTCAACTGCTACATGGGAGACCAAGGATCAGATTGAAGATCTTCAGATGAAGTTGGGGGTGCTCACCCATTAGTTAACTTGTGACCTCGATTATGCACTTTATCTCCTGCAAATTAGGGGATATACAATGTAGAAACTGTACAGAAGGCAAAAAGTAAAAAAAAAACTATATTTAATTTGAGACTATAGATACTTCCCAGGAGATGAGGCCTAGCAGAATGAGGTCCCCAGAGGGTAAATTTTGTTATGCTAGCCCACTGTGCTGGATAGCGTCACTAAATTCACCCTCTGGGGACCGCACTCTGCAAATGACAAGACACACTATTTCAAGGCTTGGGTCTGTACTGATCAGAAAATTCTTTTGGCCAATTTTTGTGAACATTCTTCAAATGTGTGTAGCAGCTGGATTGTAAAATGTCAGTTTGAAGTAGCCATAAATTGAGTATTTTAATTAATTTTGACAAATTTTTTTTCTCCTCACAAAATTCACTTTTCTTGATCCTTTTTTTATTTTTCAAATGTTGATTTATTCCTGCTAAATACATTGTGTTGCAATTACTTTGAGATTTTGCACTTTTTTTCTCATAAATGCAGAGTAGTATTGGTGGTTTACAGTTTACTGCACATGAAAGGAGATTTGAATAAACCCCATTGTGTCACACTACTATAGGTACTTGATGTGCCAATATATTACAACAGAGCTAAAATGTTTTTCATCTTTCCATTCAATCTTGACTATTGTGAATGGCTTTGATTTCATCAACATCAATTTTCGTGGTTTCTTATAAAAAGGCCATTTTTGTGGGGAGGTGAATTTGTGGATCTAGGTATGATATTTATCCATATCAACATGTGCAACAATATCCAGTTTATGACATGTTGGATACTAAGTCACTATTAAGAAATTGGACTGCCAGGTATTTCAGCGCCGAATGGGCATCACAGTGATCACACAATCAGTGCACTGGCTTAATTTTGACACACGCTAGTGGGTAGTTTATATTATTTATTGTATTACTAGTATGTAATCTGACAGTGGTGTTCCATGTTCGATTCCACCATAAAAATTTGTATTGTGGCACAGACCGAATATTCTACACCTAAATTTTATTAAAAGTTCTATAAATTCTCACCCTTCCATCAACTCTGATGATACGTTTTCCTGATGTTGTTCCATGTTCGAATTCCACTTTATGTACACCATTACTCAGACTAATATCCCAGACCGCGACCAGATCAGACATAGTGGAGCTTCAAGATTGTAGAAAGCTGAAATGGAAAACGAGAACCAGATTAGAAGATGTGATTGATCTTCAGGGCATGAGTGCTCAACAAGCCAAAATGTAAACGAACACCAGCTTGGGAGACGTAACGAACCTTTTGGGTAGCCCTGGCTAGTTTCCTGAGTATAAAATAATAAATATGAATCGAATACCCATGTCCGAAAATGCATCTATCAATTAAAATTTATTTTATTTACAATTGCCTGGTAAAATAGTTTTACGAAGTTTCACTACTCATAACGGTACTCCAGTGCTAATAACCGTTAGTGATATGTAATTTAAAATGCTCGAGATTGCTAACAATAATGATTAATCCCATTTCACTTCCAGTTTTACATCCAAAAAGGACGAATCGATTTGTGTTTTGAAGAAATTGTGCTCCAAAATCAATGTTTAAAGGGTCAGATTATTATAAAAAGAATATATTAAGCCCAGCACTTATGATGTAGCTTACAACGTGATAGTATGTCATTGCAGGGCAATGTCTATACCGTATTGTGAGAAGCGGCAGCACTTTGTGTCTTTGTCTAATCCTAAAATGACTTAATACTATAATCATTTAATATTAATATATATATGTATATGTAATAATTCGATTCCGTGATTCCGGGATCATGACATCTGTAACCTAATTTTGATTCGGTTTTGCCGCACTGCATAAAGCTAGCTGTTTGGAGAGTATAATATATAGCTGGATTCAGCAAGGGGAGCGGATAGCTGAGTTGGTTTGTGGGTCGACCTCTGATCTAAACCTTCAACATGATCGAGGGTTCAATCCAAAATATTATCGGTCAGACATTGCGTCTCCATCTGCATCCCCAGTACCATCATGGGCATTGATCACGAATCAACCATCGATGCCACGATCGGTGCTCTGAGAACGTTTCCAGAAGCAAAACAATCTCAGAGATAAATATGCAAACCACGTACTGGGCGGATTTTGTGCCTCTGCTCCTCTACGATGTCATGTCCAGGGATGACACTGGGCAACAATGTGCGCACATTAAAGAACCCTACTGCGGCAATGAAGTCAGGGGTAAAATGGCAAAATTACCTGATCAAATTTGATCGAGTCAGCTGACTCATGGGACTTGTATACAGCTGGAAATAAGGCACAGTGCCTTCACTGTGCTATCCCGGGCATTGCGCCGAATAAAATCACTCACTCAATCAGGACCCAGTCACTCACTGACTCAGGTAGCTGATTTCAGCTATTGTGGCTTATTTTTCACCTTTCCCAGACCTGGTCAGATGGAGCACATGCAGTTACTGGACATAAAATGATAAAGTCACAAAAATAAGCTTATTTTGGGGATTTATGTCCAGTAACTGAATAAGTGCAACCGAAGACGCTGCGATTAAAATCGAAAGTGGGGAAAATTGCAGGTGGAGAAAAGTGGCTTGCCCGCAGACACTACGGTGCTGCAATATGTCTGTTGCTGCAATATTATCCATGTGATCGATAACATGATAGCATGTAAATTGTGAGACCATGCAGTGCGACAATGATCATGTGAGTATTGTGACTGGTGACAGCTACTAGTATGAGTATGATCGCGCGCATTGCCAAGAGCAAGGTCATGCCACGATTTTCCTGGCAAAAGTCAAACATTGCTTGATGATGATATCTACGATATGGCTGCGATATTGTCATGAGCATGCACAGTGGATGCTCCACCTGCGATTTTCCCCACTTATGATTTTAATCGCAGCATCTGTGCCTGTGGTGGCTAAGTGAACATTCAGACGATCACGATACAATCGTAAGTAGAGGAATCGGGCCCGACGTAATCATGGTTAGTTTTTTCACACGTCATCGTAGATGATGATATCGTGGGTTGTTTGTAAGCATGTGAGTGACTACCCTACAATCATTCCAGCATGAATTTTTACATACACTGTATTACACACAAAAACTGCGATTATGTCGCAAGTGGAGCCAGAGGCATCCAAGGGTACGCCACGATTTCGCATCTGAAATCAAACAGTTCTTGATATTATTTTTTGACTTGCGATATTGACGTCAGCATGCGCAGTCCAACTACCCGTTACTTCCTACGACGGAAATCTTTCCACTTACGATTAAATCGTGGTCGTCTGAACGTTCACTTAGATGAGTAACTCAGTAACTGTTAGTGTTACTGACTACTGACTGTGTCTGAGCGTCACCGTCACCAGTCACTTCGTCTTCTGTGTTCAAATTCAATCTCTGGCAGTCTGGGTGGGACACAAATATGCAACTTCCGCATACGATTTTAAGATGACATATTCAGGTAATTATTTGCGGTTCTACCAAACGCATAAATGTGTTTACAACTAATTAATGATGACATTAGGGACAACATGAAAATAAATGGGTGCGTAATTCCCCAGCAACTGAAGAAAACAACTTTTCAGTCGCAGAAACTAAACGTCACGAGAATGCAGATAAATATTGGTGTTTAGACGGATGCGATATTACCCGGAATGCAGGTATCTGGAGAAGTCGGCCCCGCGCGAAGACGGCCCCGTGCGAAGACGGTCAGGTACGTGGCTAGATGGTCTCCGTTGGGGGAAGGTCCACCTTTAGAGGAGCGGCCAAATCCAAAAAGGGCCTTAGTTTTCGAGATACCCCTACCCTGGGTAGAACAAGTTGAAACCAACTTTTTCTGAAAGGTAAATATATATCATTTATGAAAATGATTCTTGGCCTTGCCGGAATTGGTGGCAGCTATGTATGGCAAGACTATTTGTGAAGGTACCTACCGAAAAATAAGCCTGTTTTCAGCGGTTGGCCAGCTATACACAATTGGTTAAAAGTTAAGCACATCACCAAAAACAGAATGTTCTATTTGTTATTATGGGGTACATGGTGATACTAGATCGGAGCGTTGTTATTTTTTCTGGTTTGTTTGAGATTTCACGACGTCATGGTGGAGAATGTAACGGTATGCGTCAAAACATCATGACGATTCAGAGAAACTGTCGCCCGTCAACTCTGTTCAAAACTAGCATGCTGGATTGAGCTTATCTTATCATATATGTTTGGAAAGAATAGAGAATTTTCTACCCAGAGGTATTAAGTTTATTTTCCTGACCCTACACATTTAGCAATAATAGGCAAAAACTTAACCCTCCCCCAATGTCATAAAATGTTAAATATACCCATCGCCGGGGATTGGATCCCATAATGATAGAATAGAGCGTAGTATTTCCTTTTACTTAGTGTAGAACACACATAACAAGTGTAAAATGCAAATTTCCAACCATATTCACTATTAGATAAGTATCAAACTCCAAGATGGCGTCCAATATGGCATTCAGTTTTTATTTTAAGACTTAGTGAAGCGACATACGAAAAATCCTGAAAAGGAACGTCCCAAGTGGTAAAATGTATATTATTTTAATGACCATATAGAATAGTATTTCATATGAAACATTAGTTTCACCAATAATACATATTATCAATTGGAAAAATAAAAGTAAAAAATTTATTCCGCCGTTCAATGTCATAAAATTCGAACCAAAGTTGTCGCTTGGGATTGGAACCACGAATGATCGCATAATGCGCAGTATTTTGTTTTATTAAATGTAGAATACACATGCAAATTGGCCAGAGAAATTGCCATCCAAATTTGTTATTAAAAGAGTATCATAATCGAAGATGGCGTTCAATATGGCGGCCAATTTTAAATTCAAGACTTAGTGAACGGACATACGACAAATTCAGAAAAGAAATGTCCCCAGTGGTATAGTATATATAATTATACTGACTACATAGAACATTTCATATCAAACATTAGATTCAGCATTGATCTTTATTATCAATTGATGAAATAATTAGA
Organism: Siphonodentalium dalli; assembly: GCA_032622095.1. NCBI lineage: Eukaryota > Metazoa > Mollusca > Scaphopoda > Gadilida > Siphonodentaliidae > Siphonodentalium > Siphonodentalium dalli. Next base: position 192,496,513 of record CP136067.1, on the reverse strand, counting down.
CAAAAACTTGATCACCCCTACAGTCACAAACTTCCACACAAATGGGCCACTGTGGATTGTAGTACAGGCCAAAAAGAAATGAGCATACATTTTGGATTTCATTTGTGCTGAATACGATAAAGAAACAAAAAGTTTGAAGTCACACCCACTATTGCGCCATAATGGCGGCCAATGTGGCATTTAAGTTTAATGTCAACACTTTGTAAACAACTAGTACGATATGCGGGCAAATAAACGTCTCATGTGTTATTACTTATGTGTATGTTTCCATTATTACATGGCAATTTATTGTTTGCGTGATGACGGAGACCAAAATGTGGTGGTCAATTATAGAAAAAAAAAATCAGACGATAGCTTTGTCATGTCTCGAATTTATAACACTCCGTGAACACAAATACGGGAAATCAGGACAAATGACGTCTCCAGTTGTATATATATTGTGTCGATTCATCACATTCATTTAATTACAATAGTGATATGAAGTAGTAGTTATGTTATCAACATATCTTTTAATTTGAGAAATAATAAACACAAAACTCAACATTCCTCATATCGAAAGTTAAAACAATGTGCACAAAGGTATCTCTGAGAATCCTAACCAAGAATAAAACAACAAATGCGCAGTTGTAGATGTCATTTAGTGTTCACATGTATTTTTTTTACTATTAATTGTTTATTGTTTTATTATGAATTGTATTGTTAGCATATTGGTGTTTATGCAAATAAATCGTATCGTATCGTTTAGTGCGACATAATTATGTTAGAACCACACTCGCTATAAGATGGATCTCAAAATACAAGATGGCATCCCATAATTTAGATGTCATTTCAATTTTGCGAAGAAGTACAACAGCCAGAAAAAAGACTTCCTTTTGTGATGCTTTGCGCTGGATTTGTTGTTGAAGTGCCAGTTGTTTTCAACAACCGTTCAAATGGTTTGCTCTGGTGCCGATAGTCGATAAGTTAACTTTTCAATAATACTATTTTGGAATAGAATAACATTAACATATATGTTATCTTCATAAAGATGGGCAACATTTGCTTTTATCAATCATAAAATTGACATGGCTCTGATGGCTTACCATTCAATTAACGTTCAGTGACTAAAGGTTAAACATGACTCCAGTGACGAGATGTTTATAGAGACAGATGGATCTTAGAAATACAATTATTATTCCCATATTTTCATTTAATGAGTCATACAATGTGATTCTATGCATTCACAGCAATGGGCACTTGAGCATGGCATGTCCAGGTTTTCTTGAGAAACAAAAATGACTATTCTGGGTGAACAAGAACACAACACTATACACCAGTGATTTTTAGTTGATTACATCACATTGACTTACACTCAGTTACGTGTATCCCCATAACACACCAGATCGACGACGAAGGTGTTATAAATCCCGATCAGTAACACTGATATGAGGTCCATGTTACGTGAAAACAACTTTCGAATATCTGCCAGTTTGGGGGTAGGTGGCTTATGTATGGACTGAGTATATTGCTTCCGCGGTAAGATCGGCGCTGTCTTTCCGCCACCCATAAGAATACAATGTATGTCGTGATATGGCCTAGTCGCCATAGACCAAACCGTAAACACAATTTGGATATATATATATCAAGACTAATGACGAGTGTCTATTGTGAATTGCCTTATGCCTGTCGCCATTTCAATTGTGTTAATAGCCTACATATTTTCATTACTTACCATTTTATCCATTTCAAATGCCACCAGACTCAAAAGAACCGTGGATAAAACAAACGTTTTAGTGACATTCTGGTTTGCTTGTGAGTTGCGTGATTATGATTATAATCTAACCGCAATCATAAATGCAACACCAATGTGCATGTTCAATGGAGATTATCGCACTATGACCTATGTATCAATAAAATGTATTAGCATGAGAGATTGCTATACATGTATAGTCAGGACTCACGTCCCTAAGAACTAATACAGATATGATATCCGCCGGAGATATAGAAGATTGAATTTTAATTAGTCTTGCCCGGAAACTCAATATCTTCTGTTTGTAACATATATGAATCCGATTGACATTCACAACCATTTAACTCACAAATTAGTCGGGACTAAAATATCAATGTACGGAAAACCATGCACATCAAGCAACATATGGCGAGAACAACTTATATTCATAGGTATGCGGTGTTGCTTTCTTGTTTGATGCTGAGCCGAAACTCGAACGATTATACAAAGCAGCAACCTCTCGATCACTATAACGCCTATTTATAAACCATTGTACGCTGATTGCATTATATGGACATTGTGGTCCCATGTTATGTCATTAAAGAGTATTTTGTGTGTGCGATGATGAATTTCGTGTATCGTTAATAGGTATTTAATATGATGTGTGAACTTTGATTACTCGTGGACTCATATCCAACTTTGGCAAAACCAGAGATCGATCAGATATCTTATTTACTGGATTTCAAAATGTATGCCATTTTTGTTTTTTGCGTTACTGCATAAAACAACAGATTGTGTTTCTGTTATTTAATGTTTCATGTGGCCAAAACTGTTGCAAGGCTCTCTGAAAATGTTGGTGAAAATTCAAAAGGACATGTTAAGGAGGACTGCACATTCAAGACTATCACAATATATTAATGATAGCAATATGTTAGTATTGAACATTACAACATCACTTCGTACCGCATAGAGTGCATGATTATTTGTAACGGTCAATGACCATCCTCTATTATTACCAGTTGTCTACATATTGTTTATTCTTTACTTACTTAACGTCCCAAAATGACATCAAATGTGTCAAACAATAGTCAAATGTGCATTGGAGATCAATACACGATACACGATTAGGCGAATTAAAGTATTTAAGTCATTCTCGGAATTTCACTAAGTGTTTTTTTTATTTTTGGTAGGTTTGTCTTTCTCCAAATATTTGATATAAAGTTCCTGATAATTGTTAAACAAAACAACCTAAACATTCAACAAATTCAAATTTCCATCCAGTATTAATCCTGGGGTGTGACATTTGGAACCTGATGTAGGATACCACCAAACCAATGGAAAGACACGGCTTACCCGCCCTTACGGAGCTGATCGACCAATTATGGAAGTTAATTTGAGACAATCACGTCAAAGCTTTATCTGAAGAAAAAAATTGTCTTACCAACATCACTCAAACACAACATATCGACGTCTAATATAAACACACAATCTAAACAATATATTGCTTTAAACTGCCGTATGATACATTTTGACCGACTTCCGTATTCATTGTTCGCAGCGTGTTGGCATTAAAATTAGCCGTCATATTGGGCGTCATCTTGGATTTTGGTTGTCTACTAAAACCAGATGTGGATGCAAATTTTACATTTTATGTTTCTTCGTTGTATTCAACAAAAAGTAATTCCGAACGATTTGCTTAATTCTTTGCATTCTGGACTATAGTCACAAGTGCCGCCATTATGTGGACGTTTGTGACTGGGTGTTGATTACGTTTTTGTTTACTAATTCTCCAACTGATAAGATAGACTAACGGTGAAACTACTGTACCCTATGAGATATCGTCTATGTAGTCACTTCAATGATATACAATATGCCACAGGGGACGTTCCATTTTAGTTCGTTTGTATGTGCGTTCGCTAAGTGGTACAATTAAAATTGGACGCCATATTGGACGCCATTTTGTTGTATCATACTCTTCTAATAGTGAATATGGATGGAAATTCATACCTGTCGCTTCGTATGTGTGTTGGACATTAAATAAAACAACATACTGCGCATAATGCTATCACTCGTGGTTCCAATCCCAGTCGATAACTTTATTTCGAATTTTATGACATTGGATGGAGGGATACAGTTCTACCTATTAGCTTACCAATTGAAAAGATGTATTAATGGTCAAATTAATGTTTGATATGAAATGTTATTCTATGTAGTCACTACAATAATATAGATTTTACCACTGGGGACTTTCCTTTTCGGGATTTTTCGTATGTCGCTCCACAGAGTCTTAAAATAAAAACTGAAGGCCATATTGGACGCCATCTTGGATTTTGATACTCTTCTAATGGTGAATATGGTTGGAAATTCGAATTTTACATTTGTTATGTGTGTTCTACACGAAATAAAAGGAAATACTACGCACTATTCTATCATTCTGGGATCCAATCCCAGGCGATGGCTATACTCAGCATTTTATGACATTGGGGGGGGGGTAAGTTTTTTCCAATTAATTACAATATTTGTAGGGATAGGGTAATAAAATTAATAACTTCGGGTAGAAAATACTCCATTCTTTCCAAACATATATGACAAGATAAGCTCAATCCAGCATACTAGTTTTGTACAGAGTTGACGGGCGACAGTTTCTCTGAATCGTCATGATTTTTTGACGCATAACGTTACATTCTCTACCATGACGTCGTGAAATCTCAAACAAACCAGAAAAAATAAGAACGTTCCCATCTAGTATCACCATGTACCACATAATAACAAATAAAACGTTCTGTTTTTTTGTGATGTGCTTAAAGGTACTCAACCCGATAAAACTCCTCTCAATTACTATTTCAATGGCTTCGGGGGTCAAAAATATTTGATTCGAGTCGAGGAAGTCACCCATCAAAGCTCAGATTTGTTAGATATCGATTTTAGAAATCTATTATTTTTCATTATCGGGAATACTATCTGGCCTAGAACTCAGTAAAAATTGCGTTAAAATTACCACTTGATTTTAGAGTTATTCATCCTTGTCTGTTTGAATAGATTTTGAGTACACATCCAGAGCAGATTACGGCAGTTATTAGTACTAATCTCGAGAACATAACAAATTTCAAAAATCAATATCTAATAACTCTGAGCTTTGTTTGATGGGTTCCTCGACTCGAATCAAATATTTTTTACCCCCAAAGCCAAAGAAATAGTAATATAGGACCCTCTGATCGGATTGTTGTTGTTGGAATCTGTTGAGATGGGGACCCTCTTTACGGGTTGAGTACCTTTAACTTTTAACCAATTGTGTATAGCTGGCCAACCGCTGAAAACAGGCTAATTTTTCTGTAGGGTACCTCCACAAATAGTCTTACCATACATACATGTAGCTGCCACCAATTCCGGCAATGCCAAGAATCATTTCCATAAATGATATATATTTACCTTCCAGAAAAGGTTGGTTTCAACTTGTTCTACCGAGGGTAGGGGTATCCGACCACTTTTGGCGTTTGGCCGCTCCTCTACTTGGGAAAGTCCAACTGCACCCCCTTGAATCAGACCAAACACAAGTTTTGCATAATTCCATTTGCGCACACACCCTTGCATCTCAGTGCTCAGGCCTCATCTATATCTCATATATATTTTGAAGACCTCTGTCTGTATGTTTGTTTGTCTGTCTGTCTGTCTGTCTGTCTGTCTGTCATTAATACAAATCTACGATTCTCGACCGATCGGGACGAAACTTGGTACGTGTGTGTAGTTTGACCAGGCGGTGAACGTTGTCGTATTGGCGAGCCCGTGCGGCGCCCGCTTCGCGCATGCGCAGACGAGATCTCGGAAACGGGTGGAGCTATCGACTTGAAATTTGCTATGTGAATGTATCTTGCCCCGGATACGAATTTTATCGGGTCGCCGAGCCCGTGCGACACCAGCTTCGCGCATGCGCAGACGAGATCTCGGAAACGGGTGGAGCTATCGATTTGAAATTTGCTATGTGAATGTATCTTGCCCCGGATACGAATTTTACCGGGTCGCCGAGTCCGTGCGACGCCAGCTTCGCGCATGCGCAGACCAGATCTCGGAAACGGGTAGAGCTATCGACTTTTTGTTTTTGAATAGCCCGGACAACGTCGGGCTCATCGGCTAGTCTCATATATATTTTGAAGACCTCTGTCTGTTTGTCTGTTTGTCTGTCTGTCTGTCTGTCTGTCTGTCTGTCCTTAATACAAATCTACGATTCTCGACCGATCGGGACGAAACTTGGTACGTGTGTGTAGTTTGATCAGGCGGTGGTCGTTGTCGTATTGGCGAGCCCGTGCGACGCCCGTACAGCGCATGCGCAGACGAGCTCTCGGAAACGGGTGGAGCTATCGACTTGAAATTTGGTATGTGAATGTATCTTGCCCCGAGTACGAATTTTATCGGGTCGCCGAGCCCGTGCGACGCCATATTCGCGCATGCGCAGACGAGATCTCGGAAACGGGTGGAGCTATCTACTTTAAATTTGCTATGTGAATGTATCTTGCCCCGGATACGAATTTTATCGGGTCGCCGAGCCCGTGCGACACCAGCTTCTGTATCTGTATGTGTTTCAGCGCTGGAGCCTCTCGACTGTATTTGCGCGGTGGGAGGACTATGCTGTTTTATCCGTTGTTTCCTCGCATGTGCTATCATCCAGGCTGTTCCACTCCTCGATAGCTCGAACAAAGAACGAGTGTCTAAATTGTGCCGTGTTGGCTCGTATCCTTTCGATGGAGTTAGAGTTAATACACTCCTCCTTTTCGACAGGGTTTGATGTTATATAGCCTGGGTACTTTTTCGCCTTTATTTTCCTTCCTTTCTTTTTTGGTATTAGTATGTCTTTTGATCGAATAGCCGGCACCAGCCCATCCACTACTCTGCCGAACAGCTTCATTCTCATCGTGTTTCTTCTTTGGTGTAGTGGCTCCATAAGTTGTTCCATTAGCATTTCAGTTACGGCCCCTTTTGTTCTTGCGTGGTAGTAATGGGGGACACTATTGATGTGACATTTCTGATCGAAAAAATGAAAATGGACTTAGACATTTTTTCATTACTAATTTAAAGTTTGTATAATTCTGACCAGAGATGACACATCGACACGAACAGAATCAATTGGTGGGGATCCTACAGTGAAAACGATTTTGTTGAAATTTATCATTTATTTTTCAAAAACAAGAACAAGAACAATGAACAATAATATATTATTATACATCAATAATATTAACAAAGAACAATAATTTATGTACAAAACAAGGTCTCAGATTTGAAGAAACTTAATTGAACATCCTACAACATCCTACGCTGAATCAATAACAAAAGAGTTTATTTTGTGGAGTTGTTGACACATTCGTTGTTATCTGGTCGTCGTCTTCTTTGCGTTGTATGTATATCAGCCGTCGATGTCCTGGTGAAGTTTAATTCAACAGCAAATTTGCTTTTCTGTATAATCGACCACAGTGCTTTCCAAACCATCGAACTATTGTTCTGTCATTCTTGAAGAAATCCCGAGAATTGAATAATCTTTTCATCCTCTTTCCTTTCATCATGTGGTGGAGTGCGAATATACAATATAATCCACACACATTTGTCGCACGATGTTGATATCGTGTTGTATTCATAGTCCATGCTGATGAGTTCCTTTTTATGAATGGTAACATATATCGTCTCGGTGGTGGTAGTCCAAATGAGTCGAAGTATACAGCTGATCTTCCATTGAATAACATCAATGTCCAGTGTTCTCCTGGCTGATCCGATGAGTGCGTGTTCACAATATATGCTTGAATATGTTGTGGTTTCTTCTCTGGTAACAGATCTCTAGCACAAACATATGTGTTAAGTTTACACAACCAGGAATTGTCCAGAATATATTGAAGTTCAGCTGTCTGCATCGTTGTAATTCTCTTTGACTCGCTGTGACCACATCAGAGTCCACTCTGCGTCGAATTTTTTGCGGTTGAGCTCTAAACTGTTTCTCAGATGATCCCACATGACGTATGCTTCGAACTTCTCCTTGCAGTGTGGGTTTAACTCCATCAGCTTCGGGAACCATCTTTCCATAACATTGTATATGTCAAGTTTAATCAGCGCTAAGTCGATAAACTGGTTTGTCCAATCATCAGTTGTAGAGAACAAACACAGAACATGTTCACGTTGACTAGGATGTTCTATTTTACACCCTTCACAGTTTGCTGACACTTCCTTGGGAATAAGTTCTTGTAGTTCTTCAATCATAGCGTTGTTGAGTGTGTCCAAGATCAGGTTCCATCTCGGAGCAAAGTTTTGTGAACATTGGTATTCTTCATAGTAGTTCCATAGCTGTGATGTGAACTCCATCCTAATAGTCAGTAAGCACTTCTCTCAAAGCTGTGATCTCTATTTCACTGTCGAATTCAGCATACACCAAAACGTTGACGGCTGTAGTGAGAGCTGTCAAGAACTGAAGCTGCAAACGCAGGTTCCCTGTCTTTATAGGATGTAGATGTCCCTCGTCGCTTCCTTGGTCCGGTGTCAAGTCGAAACCCCACAAACAATAACCATTCATATGTTCTTTTAAATTAATGCCAATTGATTTGTTAACACCAAACATTCCTAAAGATTGATACAAAGATAAATATGATCTGAGACATTGTTTTGTTGCGAAGTTTGGTTCAAATGGACGGTTATGTATTGTATGACCGTCTTGACTAACTTCCAATTTATTCAAACTGAAATGTTTGAAGTGGAATGGATTGGTACCCAAATCTCCATTCATATCTTTATTTTCGACCAACGCAATAAAAAGTCTCTTTGGTAATTGTCCTTGAAATAAGTGGTCTTCAATTTTTGATCTAAGTCCATTACTAATTGTGAAAGTTTTTATTTCTACTCGTCTGATAGGTAGTTTCATTTTTGACTGGACAATTTCTTGATTTAATTTATTTGAGACCGCTGGAAAGAGACTAACTGTTCTGACATGGAACACTGCTGATTCGAAAACAATTTGTCCATCCTCGGAGCCAATGAGGCAAAATTTTGATGGTGATCTGTTTAATCTGATACGAATTTCAATTCCATTTGGTAAATATTTTTCTTGAAGAAACAGATCAGTGTGTAAGCGTCCACATAGTTCAACAAATTTACTACCACCGATCAAACTTTCTCTAGAAGTTAATCCAGCATTGCCACCACCTTTGGTATTCTCTTTAAATTGTTCTGCTGTATCGCCATACCACATTTCTAAATTTGCTAATTGATTATCTTTATATTCTGGAGAGTATCCCAACAGATTTTCGAAATATGCTCGGTATGGGTAAGTGTCAGAATTCGAAGTTATCAATTTGTTGTTCAAGTAAAAATCGATACTGCTGAACATGCTATGAAAGAAATTGTTAACAGGTGCTAATTCCGTACCAGCTACCAAATTAGTTCAATCTTTTTTTGTAATTTTGAATTTCACATAAAGATAAGATTGATTAATATCTGTCCACTTTTCGGTTTGAGATGGTATGACAAACTCTATCGGAGCCGAATTATTCAGCGGTGCAATCGGATGATTTTCGATCCACTGCGATTCTGACATTGCAGCCACCGTTGGTGGAACATGTGTTATATCAAGTTCCGATTTATTGCATTCGCATGATCCATTTACCATTTGTGCCATGATTAATCAAAAATATCAAGAGCTCGACTGCTAGGATGTTTTTTCGACTGACTTTTTCGGCGTTTGACAGCTGAATGATTCATTTTTGAATTCGCTACTCTTTTTCTAGGTTTTTGTCTCGAGTTCAAAATTTGATTTTTAGCTTGTGTGCCAAAAGATTTTAAAGCTTTTTTACCTTCAGACATCAACGCTTCTTTCGGACTTTTACCTTGATTAATAATTTCATCTGCAACACCAAAAGTGTGTTTTTTCGCAAGTTGTAAAGCTGTCCGACCAATCGGTTTTAGAAATGGTACAGCAGATCTCATAACTGATGTGAAAATTGAACCAGTACCGTTACCATATTGCCGTGGTACACCTCTATACACGGGGAACATTGTTTTTTAGAACTCCTCTCGTTTTCTGAAATGCACCTTCGCCAAAGACTTACCATCAATAAACTGAATTGATTTTCCTGTGTCGCCACTTATATTTACACTAATTTTGTCAAAGTATGACTTTGAAACTGGAACATAATGTAAATTTAAAAATTCATGTTTTACATGTAATCCGTCGATATCTCTTTTAATTCTGAAAGAAACAACTCGTAAAATTTGTACTTCAACATTTCCAACAATTGTGAAATCGGCAATATCAGAATAAACAAACATTTGATTATGACCAACATTCAAATCTACACCAAACGGAAATCTATTATTTGAATAAAAATCTTCAGAATCGTTTTCAGTTTTGTAACCCAACTTGTGCAAAAGACATTGTGGTAATTCAATTCCTAGTTTTGGGATACTTACACTCTTGCGAATAATTTTCACACGTTTTGTAACTTTTGAGTACTTGATGTGAAATCCGTATTCGTTTTGCATTGCTTCTCCAAGTGTTTCATCAATTACATCTTGCATTGTATCAAGTAAAATCTGCCGCAGAGGTATACGAACCTTCTCGTATCTGTATTTCAATTGCACGAACGCCATCAGGTCTCGTAAATATCTTTTCTTCAAAACGATTTTGAAGAACAGACAGTATTATTGCATCAGTTGTAATCAAATTGAATTTACACGAATCCCCTGTAACATTGTATGTTTCTGAAGGTGTTATCAGTTCGACTAATGCAACTTCCCATTTTTCTTTATCAATTTGAATTGGTTTTGGTAATTGTACAGTAAAACAAAATTGAGAATTGTTTGGATACATTACCATTGAACTGTCGCTCGGAATTGTAATGTAGAAAGAATTCATACTTTCAAAATTTCTGCCGACTGATTTTTCAAATATTTCAAACGCGGTGTTGGTAAAATGTATCCCAAAGAACTACTGAGTAAAATTAACCACAGTTCGTTATTTTCACTTTGTAAACTTAAATGAACAATTGCTGTAGCGATTATACCAACAATTATAATAATTTGTGTAAAATATGTTACTTGATTTTTTGCAATTTTTTCTCCACAGATTTGAAATTGTGATGGAGCATCCAGACCAACTGAACCATTTTGAGACATGTTAAAAGTTTTATACCAAATTTGTGGCAGGAATCCAACTGTTTTAGGATAACCAGCCCAATGAACTTTAATTTCTCTAACTGATTTACCAGCAACTTTTCTTGAACGTTTACCAACAACTGATTCAATTTCGTAAACTTTATTATCTTTTATATGTTGAATTTCTTTACCATAAAATGATCCTGCGATGTTTTCACCATCTAAATCTACTAATTTGTAAGTTAATGGTGTACTTTTACAAACTCTACTAATTTTGAAAATTTCTTTTGTCAAATTTGGAAGATATCCTTTATCAAAAGTTCTCTTTGTTTTATTTATTCTAACAAAATCTCCAACTTTCAAGATCTTATCTTTTTTCGTTTTTAACTTTCCATAAAGATTTCTGGAAACTTCAATTTCATTTTCTCGAGTTACTAAAACTGGTGCCATCTTAATACTTCTATGAAAACTTTTGTTGTAAGAATTCACAAAATCGTGCAAAACATCATTGTATTTCAAAGTTTGATTATGTGTAAAATATTTCCACATCTTTGTTTTCAATGTCCGTTGAAAACGTTCAACTATACTTGCTTTTGTCTCTGGATTCTCTGTTGTGAAAAAAATGAATTTTCTTAGATTTCAAAAATTGTAAAAATAATTTATTTTTGAATTCTGAACCTTTGTCTGATTGAAATGAAACTGGTTTTCGTTTTGATGATTTGAGAATTTTCTGAAATGTTTTAACTAAAGTTTTACCAGTTTTGTCTTTAATTTTTTCAACCCATGCAAATTTTGAGAACACATCAATAACACAAAGTAAATATCTGTAATTGTCATTGTGCTTTTGCAAAGTTTGCAAATCTGCCAAATCAGCTTGCCACTGAATATCAATTCCTGCAACAATAGTTTTACGTCTGCGAAATTTCCGAACAATTGGTTTGTGCAAAGTGTATGTTTTTTGCCATTGTAACCATTTTTTAACATCTGAAAGTTTAATTTTGTTATTTTTTTCTTTCGCATTTTTAAAAAGTTGATTTGCTCCACTGAAACCACCAACTTCTTTTGGATTGTAGTAAATTTGTCAAATTTTATGTAAGTGGGGACCATCCTTTCAAAATAGATTTTCTGGTTTTAGGAAAACTTTGAGGTGTGAAAATATCAACTGAACGTTTTCTTGACTTGCCACTGCTAGGAGTTGCATGAGGTGTATGAAACTCATCACCAGTGTGACCTTCTTTTAAATGTCTTTGTATCGACAACCATCGAGTCCTGTTACCTACATAATCTTGTGGTACATTAAGTTCCCCCAATCCACGTAGGAATGTTTCATAACCAACTGGGTCAAAACCTTTTCGGTGACGAACAACATCGTTTATCAAATCAATTATATTTGATCCAGTAACTGTTTCTGTTCCATAAATTAATTGTCCACGATCATCCCATCTAAGTTTAGGATTAGTTGACAACAATGATAAAATTTGTTGTGCTTTACCACGAAGTTTAGATGGCACACTTTCCAATATATGTTCACTCATTTTCCCAAAGTTTTCAGATAACTTTTGTTCAGGTAAACTGAATTTTGAATTTAAAGATTTTTGTGAAGTTTTCAATTTGTACAAATTTTCTCCAAATAACTGTGACTTTTCTGATTCAGAAATATTTTTATCATAAACTGATTTCAATTCTTTGTAAGAATCTGAAACATTTGAAATTGCAGGATCAGGAGGTAATTGAGGTTTATTCATTTCTGACATTTTCCATTATTTGAAATCTTCCAACATTCTGAATGGTACAATAACCATTTTCTTCATATTTATTTGAGATTTAGTTTTTCAAAATATTGTTAACAACTGCACCTAATGTTTTGCTAATCAATGGAGCAAGAAATAATAATAATGGTAAAAAGCCACCTTTTTGATTCAAAATTTTCTTCTTTTGTTGCAAAGGTTTGTTCTTGTCTGCAAGATATCTGATGTTTACGCTTCGAATGTAACTTGCGGTTCTGAGCTTCATTCAGTTTTACATTACCTTTTAAAAGATTTTGACAACATTCTGAAATGCAATCCATCACTTGTTTCGGAGCATCGTTGATCATTTTCTTTTTATATGCAGATGGAACTTTACTCATTGCAACAATCAACTCACCATATTTTTTTTATCAGCGGTGCTTTCCTGCTCTTAGTTTTTGAAGGCATCTTCACAGTCTAAGTAGTTGTCTCAAAATGAGCAGAAAAATTATATGTTTCATCTTTTATCTTTTCTGATTGAACCATTCTAAAGCTTCGAATGCAGATTTCGATGCATCAGTCAACGGCATAAATTTTGAAAATTCAAGATCAATAACTGGTTTTTTTGTAACGGTTGATGTTGAGGGTTCTGCTGAGAAGGTATAGGTGTAAATTTAGAATGTTGATTTTGTTGAGTTTGCATCGGTGTAAACTTTGAATGATTTAGAGAAAGCTATGTTTTACGTTTAGATTCTTTTTGACTACCCCTTTGTTGTGTTTGCATCAGTGTAATCTTTGAATGTTTTGGATAAACCTTTGATTTACTTTTAGATTGTCTACCAGTTAGTTCAAATGAATTTTTCAAAAGACTTCTAATTAAAACTCCTCCAAGGAACCCACTACCACCTCGTTGTAAAATTAATTTGCGTTTTGTTTCCATATCAGTTGATCGATCAGAGATTTTTTTAAGAACATTTTTATTTCTCTGAAAAAACTTTTTTGTCTGTGATGGTAATTTCCAATCATTTTCAAGAAATAATTCAGCTGCAAAAGTGAAGAAATTTATAATTTGTGACAGTTCATCATGACTAAACATCTCGGCGGACGACATGGTTCTAAAATGAGAAAAGTAACAACAACTGAATTTATACTTTTGAATAAATGACAGGACCTCGGTCATTAGCTGTCAAACCTTTATGGAAAATATCAGTTCTAATTCGCAAATAATTTTCTTTTCTAGGATGAAAATCTACTAAAATATATCCATGATTTATTGAAGTTGCATCTTCGTATGCTTGTTTCAAATGATTGATTTGCATTTGATGAGACAAAACTTTTATTTGATTTTTATCTCGAACGCTTTGAAATAAAACCATGTAGTGTGCATTCAAACTTATAGTTCTGCTACTTTTTGATTTTTGGAACATGTTTTGAGTAATGTAAATTATTGAAGCATTTCGATGGTGACCTTTTCTAGTAAACCAAAGCATTTTTTGTCTTCATCTTGTTCCCCCCATCATGTCATCGAAAACAACAAGATGAGGAAATGATTTATCTGATACAATTTCCTCATCATCGTCTGGAATACCATCGATAAACTCAACGTTATCAATTTCTTTTATACGATTGTATGTGTCTTGCCATTCTTTGTAACACCAAACTATTTTCTTTGGTGGTGTTTGGAATAAATCGTGTTTAAATTCAATAACTTTTTTAACAAATTCTGTTTTACCTGATCCACTAGGTCCGCTGATAAAGAAATTACACGTATGTTGGAATAGTAAAGATTCTTCCATGTTGTCACTTTGATGTCTAATCAGAGAGTGAACTTAACGACGTGTGAATTTAGTTTTTAAACAGAAATCTCCATAGCTGTAATTATTTCCCAACATTTCAATAATCCAAGTATTATAGTCTTCTATTCTTCTGTTTGTTCTGTAAACAAAAAAATTATTTCCTGTAAGGTTTTTAATTTTTGCATATGTTGACATTTTTTTTGTTAACAAATACCCATAGATCCTAGGAACTGATTTGAAGGTTCCCATAGCAAGAGGATAATTATCTTCATACTTTGTATAATGAATATAGTCATGTTCATCAAAAGTTTCTAAATCTAAATGGTGTTCATCACCACCAAATATCCAAAAATCAGATATTCTTTCAATGAGAAAAAATGTTTTGAATTTAATAAATGATTCAATATATTTTTGAGAGAAATGAGAAAATATACTTGTCTCAAGATAGTCCAATCTCTGTAAACATTCGTCGACATCACAGCATCGTAGTATTGCTTCCTTTTCTCTTTCAAACCAGACTTCTTGTAATTCCTTCTTTATCTCTGGAATAAGTGTTGACTGTGCCACCAAATATCCATAAATCTTCTCAGCAATTTCTGGAGGTACTACTCCTGTCAACATCTTGACATGAAATGACTCAACATCTCCATCCGTATGGATATGTGTGAATACCATTGACGAGTTTTCGTTTTGTGTACACCGATCTGAAAGTTTTGGTTTGACACTCACTAATCAATTGATGGTTCTTTTGTCTTTTAATTCTGGAAGGATACTCAACAACAGTTTTGAAATTTTCACGATCATTAACACATTGTACCATTGTTTCAAAATTAACTTTTTGACTTGTGCTGTAATCAAGAGTGATACCTTTTACCTTACATTTGGTGTATCTTCTCCCATCTTTGATGTATTCATATCCGTAGTTCTTTGGCCCAAGTCCAACAAATTTGACAATCTTTGCATCTGGATGTTCGTCGCTCCATTTCCCCAATCTTCCTTCGATAGTTTTGATGTTCTTCTTTGATGGATCACTGACATACATACAGCTGTCTGTATCAAAATACAGCACTCTATCTCCAAGTTTTTTTTAAACTTTATACAATTGTAATCTTGCATACGCTGTAACAAAAGAAGCAACAACAACATTTGCTGAATGATGAGGTTCAATATTATCTAAAATATCAACATAATTTACCAGAATGAATTTGTCACCATCAAGAAGTGTAACATTTTGAACAATTATATTGTTACTAGTAAGCAATTCAAAATAACGTGATGGCTTATCCACATACTCTGTTTTTGACATAATATTTCTTTGTGCATTCTTACCCCATATACAATTAATCATAATTTTAGATATTTGGCGTTTTCCTGGATTCTTCTCGATGTTCTCCAATTTTATACCCTCAGCTGCATAATAATCCTGTACAAACTTTTGCTTCTGTTCTTCTGTCTCAACACCAAATGGATAACCACTACATTCCTGTTTGATCTTTAGATGTTTGTCGATATAGGATTTGTATATTTCATCTGTCCAATCTGTCCAATGCCAAATTTGGTACACATCAAGTATTTTGTAGCCAACATCCATTGCTTTGAATAATTCTGGCGTGGTCCACACTCCGGTTATAGCTCGATCTTCTTCTGAATGGTTACATGTCTCGTACTCATTGATGGCACAAGTGTTGCACAAAGTAAAAACCATTTTGTTGTTACAATGAATCGGTAGAACTGGAATATACAATTTCGATGGTGGTAAAATTGTACATTTAACAAGTCCCGCATAGTCTCTAATGTGTTCTTGATCGAACTGCTCTTGGCTCAAAATTTCTGGATGTCCAACAGGGTAGAATTTATATGTGTTGCAATATGGATACAACGAACAGACACCGAAGAACTTGATTTCTTTTGTGGAATCTTGATCAATTTCCTCGTACAATTTGATGGCATTTGTACGTCCACCAAACAATGCTTCTCTTGGCAAAATGGGGTCTCGATGTTTGTAGAAAGATTCCATTTGTTGTTCGAATTTCACATCCGATTTCATTCTTTCGTCGATCTGATGCCCCCAAATTGATTCAACTCTGTAACCAAGACTTTCCAGTTCATCTTTCTTCTGTTGAGTTCTTGTATATAATTCTTCCATGGTGAGCATCGTATAGGGATTCTTGTATTGTCTGTTGTTGTAACATTTTGGACATCCATGAAACAGACATCCATTCATCTCAAAAACTGTTCTTGTGGCTTCCTCATATCCATCGACGTAGTGTCCACCAATCTTGATTTCTCCTCCATTCAAAGCATGCTTAATTGTTATCATACGTGACAATGATAGATGTTGAAGCCAACGTATCGCTTTCATGGAATAGTTTTTAGCACATGGGTATCCACCATCTGGAATGATTCCAATTGTTTTCTCTGGCATTGAGTTCTTCCTCCATGCCAAATTGCAAACTTGCGCCAATGTTATTGACTCAATGAACGGGTCAATCTGTTCTGTTTCCAATATGTATTTCCTGAAATTTCCACATCCATGGCGAAGAATATCCACGTCTGATTTGCAGTACTTCTCCATCTCTTCTTGGAAGTTGAATATCACGTAATTTTCTATTTTCTCATTGTACCATTCAAAGAATTTCTCTCGATTTTCCACGCTCATCATGTCTGGTTGTAGTAATCAGAAGCCAAGTAAGGTCCAATGTAATTTTGAAACTTAGGTGAATTCGCCCAATGTGGAAAGTGTCCTTTGGCCATCTCATTCAGCTGAAAAGTTTGTGGAAACTTTGAAAGCGGCATCATCAGAAAACTCAGAGAATCAATAACTTTCACGCTGTTGCATTTTAAACTGAGAATTTTGTTTCCATTCATGATCAGTTCTGGTTTATGAATTCCACTTTGTATGAGTGCTTGAAGTAGAAACTGATATAATTCTACACTTTACACTTCAACTCCGAAGAAGCCAGTCGCAATATTTTTTGCTGACAAAACTCAAGACAAAAATGTTTAAGAGAATTAAAAGACCTGTTTCAGACGACGCCACCAGCGAAGAAGATATTGTTAGAAAAAGACCAAGGCCGGCAGTTATTGAAGAGAGCGATATTGAGCTACATAAAGAAGATTCAAAAAAATCTACACAACCACAGACTAGAAAAATTCAAGATAATCTCGTCGAATTGAGACGGATCTCTACCGATTTGTTTAAACTTTGTAACAAATTGCAATGGCAAGAGAAACAAGAGAAAAACAAAGCTGATAACAATTGGAAACCGCCATATGGTTACTGTTACAAATGCGGACAAGACTCCCATTGGTCCTTCCATTGTAAAGCAGATTTCGGCGACAAAAAAAATGTGAAAACTATACAAAAGTCTACAAGCAGTAACAATACAAGAACAAATGCAGATATCAAAACTGAAGAGATGTCTACAACATCAGATGTTTCCAAACAAGACCGACCTGTTGATCCTACGAATGATTCACAGAACAAATCTGAAGATAAACATCCAGAAATTGAAAATTCCAAGAAAACTTCCAAGAAAAAGAAGCTGAGACCATTCTACATTCCAAAAACAGATAAACGAATCGACACAAACAATTGAAAATTATGTTGTGTGAATAAATTATGAATTGAACAATCGTGTTTTGTTTTTTTCAGCTATGAAAGAGTAACCTTTTGGGGAATGTGTGTGGCCCTGAAAAGGGCCGTTTTCTCTTTTCCAGGATTCATAAGAATTTCTCTCGATTTTCCACGCTCATCATGTCTGGTTTGTAGTAATCAGAAGCCAAGTAAGGTCCAATGTAATTTTGAAACTTTGGTGACAAGTCAACAGAACAGATGATTGACGAACATGGAGACCGCTTTGTACTACATGAAGAAAAATGCCGGCGTATAGCATCAAAGATCATTGAAGAAAATAACAAGAAAGACCTCTACAACAAGCAACAATCAATGAAACTTATGCCATGGCAGAAAGAGATAGTCAAGCTGATAGACACCGAGAATGACGATAGGACAATAAATTGGTTTCACGACCGCACAGGAGGCATCGGGAAAATCCGGTAAAAAGTTCAAAAAAAAGTTTAATGATAACTCCTTCTCAATACGCAACGTATTTTAAATGTCTGGACCACAGACACAAGTCTAACATCCAAAAAAACAGGCTTACTATTACGCCCGCGTACCCAGTTAGCCAAATCAATTAGGTCAGAGGTTCTGGTTGATCATTATTGTATAGCGATCAAACAAATGTTTTTTTAATTTCGTTAGATCATTATCTATTATTTGGTACACATGATTTGATATATTTTTTACCTCGTTAGGAAAATATGGAATGTTTTTCAAGTTTTTGTTTTGAAAATGTACATATTTTATACATAAAACTGAACACAAGAAACATACTGAACATTTTTCTTGATCATTGCATTTGATAACTTTACTTGGTCATCGTTTATGAACTAAGATGAATTCATAATGCACTGAAAAGAAACACAACGTCAGGAAACATTTGTCATTTTTCAAATATTTGTTGTTGATTAAACAATTCTAAAATGTAGATGTGATTTGCATCCAAAAAATTTATAAGAAAGTGACTGGTAACAAAAGAAGTTTTGTCTAGCAAATATAACATTTACCAGATAACTAACATGTTGATAAAAAACATGCATGTAATTTTGTGAAGAAAAAATATTTTTGAGAGCTGTAGAAGTATAGATTTTAAACAAAGCATTAGCATGAGTTTTCTTATTGTAACTATTTTGGTGGCCCTGAAAAGGGCCGTTTTAAACTTATCATCTGACTTTAACACCGTTTTGTGTTTTTCTTATATCTTGACATATCTTTCCCATGAGAACCGAGAGCTTTTGCGAATTCATCACATTTCTCTGTATCTCTAGATTCTTTACAAGGAAGATGAAATCTGACTTTTGTCTCAGTAGAAGCCTTCATGATACTCTTAGGTTGTTTTTCTTTCGTCGCCGATGATTTTATTTTTGATCTGTTTCTGCTCTTTCGATCTCTGAACATCATGAACCCTGATTGGGATATCTATCTGTTCTGCAACGAAACGAAGACTCACTTTCACTTCATGATGCGTTACTTGCGTTTTCACGTCAATATCCCTGCGAAGACATCTCAGTTCATCTAAAATCGCTTTTAAAATGAGTGTATCACCACCTATAGTCATTGTCGTATTAGCTTGGACTGTTGACTGTGGCGCAGCATATGTATTCTGTGCAACAGGATCACTGTATATCTCACTCTGAAGAAATTCTGTTAACGGATCCATCTCTTGATAGCAATGCAATGTAAGGTTGATCAAATTCGAAAATATTTGTATACATTTGACACGGGCGACAATGAAATCACATGTCGCGTTGGCGTTAAAATTGACAAATATTTCCTGACGTGTTTTTTCAGAGACGGATCAACATGCATATTTTTCTTGATCATTATTGCATAGCGATCAAACAAATGTTTTTAATTTCGTTAGATCATTATCTATTATTTGGTACACATGATTGATATATTTATTACCTCGTTAGGAAAATATGGAATGTTTTTCTAGTTTTTTGTTTTGGAATTGTACATATTTTATACATAAAACTGAACACAAGATTGTTACACGGGCGTCAATGAAAACACAACGCATTGAACTTAAAAATTGACAAGTATTTCCTCAAGTTGTGTTTTTTCAGAGACGGATCAACATGCATATTTTTCTTGATCATTATTGTATAGCGATCAAACAAATGTTTTTAATTTCGTTAGATCATTATCTATTATTTGGTACACATGATTTGATATATTTGTTACCTCGTTAGGAAAATATGGAATGTTTTTCTAGTTTTGTGTTTTGGAATTGTACATATTTTATACATAAAAAAACTGAACACAAGAAACATACTGAACATTTTTCTTGATCATTGCATATGATAACTTTACTTGGTCATCGTTTATGAACTAAGATGAATTCATCGAAAAGAAACTCTTGATAGCTAATTGATATTTTCCAAAGTGAGATTTTCCTTTTGAAAAAGTCCATTTTCATTTTTTCGATCAGAAATGTCACATCAATGACAGGAACATCTATCCTCAGGGGGAAACTATGGCCCAGTACCCACCAGACATGGTCACTATGGCCCAGTACCCCCCAGACATGGTCACTATGGCCCAGTGGGCCATGGTGACCATGTCTGGGGGGTACTGGGCCATAGTGACCATGTATGGGGGATACTGGGCCATAGTAACCATGTCTGGGGGGGTACTGGGCCATAGTGACCATGTCTGGGGGGTACTGGGCCATAGTGACCATGTCTGGGGGGTACTGGGCCATAGTGTCCCCCATTACTACTACTCCTGTGGTACGCCGGACTCGACTGCTACGTGTTTTGAGAATTCTCCTTCCACTGCTACTCTCATCTGCCGTTTTGTCAGGAAGGTGTCGATCCATTTGAGAGTTTGATTTGTAACACCATAGCTGTTAAGTTTGTGTAGTAGGCTTCGGTGAGGTACTGTGTCGAATGCCTTTGAGAAATCCAATACTGCTATGTCTGTCTGGGTGTCGTTATCGTAATTCTCCATCAGTTCATGTGTTACATTGATCAGTGGTGTCACGCAGGAGTGTCCAGAGCGGATTCCATGGTTTCTGTCAGTGAGGATGTCGTATTTTTCAAGGTGGTCTCTGATGTGCCGGCATAGTATGTGCTCAAGGATTTTGCAGGCCACCGATGTTAGTGATACTGGCCTGTAATGTTCTGGCAGGTGGACGTCGCCCTTTTTAAATATTGGTGTGATGTTAGCCTCGAGCCAGTCAGTTGGTAATTCACCTGTGTCAAGCGATCGTTGGAATATCGTTGTGAGTGATGTTGCGGCTTCCTCGGCACAGATTTTGTTTGGGATGCCATCGGGGCCAGGTGCTTTGGATGTTTTTATGTCTGATAGTAGTTTAGCTACCCCTGGCTTGTCGATTTTCACGTTCTCTATGTCCAGTGCCTTTTTTGGTAGGTCTGGTAGTTCTTTGCCTGGGTCTTTGGTGAAAACTGACCTGAACTGGTTGATGAGCAACTCAGACTTCTCTATACTGTTGGTGGTTAGTGTTGTTCCTTTCTTGAGTGGAGGTATGCCGATGTTATCTTGTTTTTTCGCTTTCATGAATCGCCAGAATGGTTTTGTCGTCTTCTTTTCTTTTCCTTCTTCAATTATTTTGTTTATATGATCACTCTCCGCTCGTCTGAGTTCTCTTCTACATAATCTTTGTTGGTGTCTGTAGTTATCCCATGTCCCTGTTTTCTTTGATGTCTTGTATAGTTTCTCCTTTGCATGCGCAGACGAGATCTCGGAAACGGGTGGAGCTATCGACTTGAAATTTGCTATGTGAATGTATCTTGCCCCGGATACGAATTTTATCTGGTCGCCGAGCCCGTGCGACGCCAGCTTCGCGCATGCGCAGACCAGATATCGGAAACGGGTGGAGCTATCGACTTATCACGTGCCGAGGTCAAATCTGTTTTTACGCTGTGTTACGGGACTTTCATTTGAGTTCGGTGCTTACAAATCGATTCGAAACAGCCAGTCATAATAATGACACTGTGAGAATCTTTCGTGTTTCCTCTTTCCAACGATATATAATGCGTATGTATCCGTTTTAGTTATCTGCCTCAATTATCAAGAAGAAGTGGTACTATCTTCCATCAGGATAAAAACAATGCGTAACTTCTATGACGTCGTTAGAGGTCATAACGTTAGATCACGTTAACGCTTAACCGGCCGATGCATTTTGACTGTTTCAGACGTCTTGGCGATATCTCGGGCACCGATGGTAATTTATCTTTACGTTGAAACTTGATAATTAATGCGCGTGTGTGTATGAGGTGCGTTTATATACTTGAGTGGAAATCAAATCGGGTTAAACTGGCGGATTTTTACGGACGAAATTTGATGCATAGGGTATCTCGGTATCCGCTGGGCCGATTTCCCGGTATCCGCTGGGCCGATTTCCACCATTTTTGTGGTGTTGGTGTTTGACCCCACCTGACCTTCAAAATGGTCAATTCAAGGTCAGATCGGGTAAAACCGGATGGATTTCGACGGGTACTTTTGTCGGGTACTTTTGTTCGGGCACTGTGTTTTGGACGGGTCAAATCGTGACCCCACTTGACCTTGGCCTTCAAAATAACAATTCAAGGTCAAACCCGGACGAAGTCGGGTCACCTTCTAGTATATATATATTTGCGAATGTCTGTCTGTCTGTCTGTCTGTTTTCTATAGAAATTCACAGGGGACCATCTAGATGATACCAAAGGGGTCTAATAGGGGTAACTTTTTACCAGAAAGATAATGGTGGGGGTTAGAATTTACTAAAGTGACGCCGTTGTTGTCAGGGGCAGAAAAGGGGGAGGGGCAGAATCTTTTTTGTCGCCGATTGCCACGAACCTTGCATATAATCATCCCCATGATATGAAGAATCTAATGGTGTGGTTTAAATATGTCAAAAGTGGCGCGTTCGAGTCAGGGATGCACGGAAGGGGAGAGGGGCACCAAAATTGATAAAACTAATTTTAGCGCCGATTTCCACCAAATTGATATATATTCTTCTTCATGATACAAGGAATCTAATTGTGCGATTTAACAGCGCCAAATTGTTGTCGTTTGGATGAGAAATTGGGGGAGGGCACTAAATTGGATAAGAATGGGTTTAGTTGCCGATTGCCACCATGCACACTCAAACAAAATCACCCCATGGTATGAGGAGTCTAATGGTGTGGCTTAAATCTGTCAAATATGGCCTCATTCGAGTCAGGGGTGCACTGGAAGGGTGATGGCACCAAAATTGATATACAATATTTTTAGCGCCAATTTCCACCAAATTGATACACGTTCTTATCCATGATACGAGGAATCTAATCGTGTGATTTAAAGACGCCATATTGGCGCTGTTTGTATGAGAGGTGGGGAGGGGAGGGATTGGCACCAAATTTGATAAAAAATTGTTTAGTCGCCGATTAGCACCAAACTTATAAATAATCATCTCCATGGTATCAGGAGTGTAATTGTGTGGTTTAAGGATGTCACAAGTGGGGCCATTCGAGTCAGTGGTGTATAGAGGTGAGAGGGACACAAACAAATTATAACAATATGTTTAGCGCCGATTACATGCACCAGATTGATACATATTCTTCTCCGTGATACGAGGAATCTTATCGTGTGGTTTAGATACACCAAATTGGTGCCCTCTGGGTGAGAGATATGGGGACCTTAAATTTGATACGAATTTGTATACTCGCCAATTTTCACCAATTTTATACATATGCATCTCTAATCTCTAATAAGTCTAAGTGTGTGGTTCAACGGTGACAAAAGTGGCACCGCTTGAGTCCGAAATAGGGACGGGAGGGTCACCAAAACTGATAACAAATATTTTTAGTACCAATTGTATACCATCAAATTCAGACACGTTCTTCTCAAATGATACGAGAAATCAAATCGTGCTGTCTGCCTTTCTGTCTGTCTGTCTGTATGCGTTCTATATATAACTTCACGGGGTACAATCGAGATGGCACCAAGGCGTTCTAAGAGAGGTAACTTTTTACGAGAAGATAATGGTGCGGGTTAAATTTTTCTAAAGTGACGCTGTTGGTGTCAGGGGAAGAAAAGGGGGATGTCGGCAAAATTAAAAATATATGGTTAAATAGTTTTGTCGCCGATTTCCACCAAACGCATACATAATCACCTCCGCGATATGGCGCTCTTCGAGTCAGCGTTTCAGGGGGCATCAACAATTGATTTAATAAACTATTTTTAGCGCAGATTCCCACCAAATTGATATATTCTTCTTCTCTATGATACGAGGAATACACAATCGTCTGATTGAAAGACGCTAAATTACTGCCGTTTGGGTGAGAGATGGGGGGGGGGGGGGGTCATAACTATTCTAAGAATTTGTTTAGTTGCTGATTACCACCAAACCTACATGTATATATAATCATCTCCAGTATATCATGCATCCATGAGTCCAATGGACGTGGTTTATATAATGTCAAAAGTGGCGCCGTTAAAGTCATGCATGAGGATGGCAGTTGCACCAAAGCTGATACAAATATATTTAGCACTAATTTCCACCACATTCATACACGTTCTTCTCTAATGATACGATGAATTAAATCACATTTGGTGTCGTTTAGGTCACGTATGGCGAGAGGATATACACTATCATTGATAATATTGCTGTTCGCCGATATCCACCTAAAAGTTATATTTAGTCACCCAGGCCATCTCCATATCATTTTAAGGAGTTTTGGGCATTCAAATTTCACAATCTCGACAATGGTGTCCAATTAAGTCACTTGAACAATTATATCTTCTCAACAGTTACTGTCATATTTATATATGGGGATGGCAATCAGGGCATTTACACAATGCGCTAGCAAAAAGAGATACATAGAAGAAGCATTAAAAGTATATTTATCATTCTATTTAAGAGATACATATATTCATGCAAACTGAGAGACCTCGAACCGTCAGAGAATTGCATATATATTAAATGAGTCTGTTCCATTCAATACAGTTTCCACAAAAAATTCCAATTTGTCAAGAGATATGGACATGTATCGAAGGCCTGTTCAAAAATAGTGGTCACAGTGTGCAGTCAAATATATTTTCTTCTGATATAAAAGAAAACGCAGTCAGTAGCACATGACTTTTCAGGATCCTCCAATACTGACATATGACAAGGCGCGACCTGATTTCCAGGTTGTCCTATAAGTGACATTTTTGGTGAAAATGAGATATTGGTATCGTTGAACGCAGAATTTCATAGCGCTTCTAATGGTGTAAACGGGAAGTTCGTATTTTCACTTCTTGCGAAGATATCAGGCATTCTTTTCTGTCCGTTGTACCTGAAATACAATGTATTTAACTTCCAGGTTGTCACATCTCATTTTAATCATTATAGCCTTATTTCCACTTTGAACCTGGAATTAATTGAATACTATTTTAGCGACATAGGACATTGTGGAATTGAAGATATGCTTGGAACAAAATAGAATTGTCACAATTGCACGTGATGGGTAAGCACATTATTGCATAATTATAGGACAACATGGAATTGAAGTGGGTTGTATTTACTAACGTATATATTTATATAATATCAGCATATATGTGTAGTATGATTAAAATCTGCATAATTATAAATTATCCGTACGTGCCATGGGCTGGGATGATTGTAGCCCTCCCAAGACATTTTGCAAGTTTGAAATTTTGGCATTTTCGGGAAAATTACGTAAAAAGTCGGGCAATTTGTATGGTGATTCGGCGGGGAAATGGTAATTTCAGGATTGTTTTTCATACTTCCGGCCGAAACATACATAATTTTGCATGTATTTTAATATATGTAACAAATATAGGATACATACCACATACTTAATCGATCTACATAATAGCGGACCCATAATACAACTTAGTTCGTCGACAGGGGTGTGCGAAGGTGTCCTGAATTTGGAGGTAATTCCCAACTTCCCACGTAAGACATTCCGATTGGACCACCAGTCATAGCTTCCCAACGTGAACCCCTCTCATGTCCCCATTTTTCATAAGTATTGAAATTATATGATTTAAACATATTTTATTATCCCTCAATCCATAAACAAAATACAAATAAAGAAAATACAGTTGGTGAATAAGGATGAGAGGCGATAAAGGGATCGGAGCACAAGTTACAGAACTTAAAGAAGCTCCTATCCCTTATATGAACGGAGCATACTGTTTCATTATATTTTGGTCTCAAGATGAGTTGTGTAGACATAATGGTCAAAAAGCTGAAGAAATTTCATTATCATTACTATGTTTTTTTTTTATTTATATATATGTAGTATCAATAAAATAATTCCAAATGTAGGGGGATGAAATTCTTAAATGTAATTCTTAAATGGAGCTCTTAGTCGGTTAAATTTAATTTAGTTTGGTGTGGTTCACTGCCTATATTCTTCACTAGAAATAAAACAAGAATTGGATTTAGTTGAGTTATCAAGTTGGTAATAGGACAAGTTGACTGGCTATCTAAACAAAGGATAAAAATGATAAGAATGGAAGAAAAACATAGAAAAAACAAAAACAAATTAATCATTCGGTCATCATCAATCAATAATCAGTTAATCGTGCTGCAAAATTAATCGTGCCAGTGGATAATATTATTTGTTTTATTATTTTGGCATTTATCTCTGCTTATCCAAATCTGCCTGTTGAATCTAAATAGGATTGTATTATTTTAAATAAATATTCATTTTTGTCATAATCAAGATCAGTTAGGCCGAAAAGCAGATCTTTGATATTTGCAATTCTGATATTGGCTCTATTTAACTTATGAAATAAAACATGTCTATCTGTTAGATATAGGGGGCATTGGAAGAAGTAATGTACAGCATCTTCACAGGGGTGACCACATTGACAATTCATAGATACTAAAATATGATTTTTAAATTTGTCAAAATTAAGATCGCTGCAGTTATTTCGAAGCCTGCAATGATTAATATTAGATTTTCGGCGGCCGGCATAGTAATACAGTGGAGGTGGAATTGCTTTCATGGGTGAAATTATATGGATATTGATATTTGGTAGATGTAGAGCACAGTATCGTTATATATACTTGTCTCCGAGACTTGTCGAGCGTTGTCCTTTGTGTATACCTGGGACTAAAAAAAAATATCCTGGAGAAATTGCTCTTTGTAGATACCTGGGACTAAAAAGATGAATCTATATTATGGCTAACGCCCGTAGATATCATATTCCACCAGTACAAAACCTGGGAACTTTTTGATGTTCTGACCAGTTCTGACGGGGAACTTTATAACATTGAATAAATATGACGGGAGACATGGGTGGTCCCAGCTCGAGATTGCTGCATTTTTTTTACTTTACTTGTGTGAGACAATATCGTAATAAACATTGCAAATAATAATCCGGGAGAAATTCCGCACTATTTTATGCGATGCAAAGCAAAATCGGTCACAAAGTCACTTACAACGTATAATTTGGAGTTGGAACCTTCACCTACAGTGAAATAAATTATTAAGGAACAGGTAATAACTAAGAAATATATTATTTGCCTGAAAACTGCACCAAAATATCTCGATGACGGCCCTACTATTTTTTAAATTCCGGCTTATCGGCAATCTATAACATTACTTCGCACCCATCAGATATGTCAAATAATGGAATTCGGGTAACCTTATTCTACGAAATCGAGAATATAGAAATCAACAACAATATTTGAGTACTGTATGTGTGTAGCCATGCGTTTTCAATGCTATACACTTCCCTGTCACAACATCAAAAAGTGCCCGGGTTTTTTACTGGCGGAATATGATCTCTACGCGGGTGTTAAACACAGTAGCATGATCAAGTTTCGTCTAATCAGGCTAACGGATGTCAAAAAACATTTCTTAATAGTATACCAAAACCAACCGACGAGTGTCCCAGCCCATAGAACTGACATCCCAAAATCAGCCAAATTGTGTCGCAAACAACATAACTGGGGTCCCAAACCATTCAAATCCTGTCAAAACGCGCCAAATGTGTGTTCCAAACCATGGTGTCCCAAACCACCCGATGAGTATCTCAAACCATCCATCAATTGAGTACCCCAACGTACCACCCAATGGGTGTCCCAAACCAATCAATGAGTGTCCATAATCATCCACTAAGTGTCCCAAGCCACATGAAGATTGCCTCAAATCAACAGGAGTGTCTAACAATATTCAACTAGTGTCTCAAACCACCCCTGAATGTCCCGCTCCATACAATGAGTGTCACAAACAAGGGTAGAAAACTACCCATCGAATATCTCAACCCATGCATCCAGCGAGTGTCCCATGGTTTGGTAAACTCATTGGATGGTTTGGAAGACTCATATGATGGTCTAGAATACTCGACGGAGGGTGTGTACACTACATATGACAGTTAGTAGATGTTTTGTGACGCCTGTTGGATGGGTTTGTTGTGATACTAGTTTTATAGTTTGTGTCACCAGCTGAGTGGTTTGTGACACCCGTTGGATAGTTTGGGACACCAATTAGTTGTATTTGGGACGGTGATTTTGTCATTTATTGTGCCATTTGGGACACAAGTTGAATCGATTGAGACGAAATTTGAGTGGTTTTGGACACCTGTTGTATTACAGGGTACTACACAGATGGCTTGGGACACTAGATGTGTGGCATGAAGTACATCATGGATGCCTATTTGTCATTCGTTCTGTGGTTTCTAACATCCAGACCCACTGTATGGTTTGTATGTGGTTTTGGGCGTTCATTGAATGGTTTGGCAGACTCGTTGTGTGCACGTTGTATGATTTGGAGCACTAATTGGATGGTTAGGAACACACATTTGGGTACTTTGAGATACCGGTGGGTGGTTTGGGACACAACCTGTGTGGGTTGGAACAACAGTTGAATAGTTTGTGGCACTACCATTGTGGTTTGGAACATTCATTGAATTTTTTGTGGCACTATAATCGGGTGGATTGAGACATCATTTGGTGTTTGGTATGCATCGTTTGGGGTGCTATATGTGTGGGTTGGATACTATTTACATATGGTTGTAGGCACTATACCTGGCTGGTTAAGGAAACTCTATGGGTGGGTTGCATAGGACACTCTTTCGAAAGTTTGGGACAATATTTGGATTTGGGGTACCCGTCGTATGGATTTGCATGTTCGTTTTGCATACCAGGTGGGTGGTTTGTAACTCTGTATATGGTTTGATACACTCTTTATGTGGTTTGGGACACTCATTTGATAGTTAGTGGTTTTGGAAACTATAGTATGATGGCTATATCACTACTGTTTTGCTATCAATTTATTCGATATGTGAAGATTTAGTGAAAAATCAACAAACACACATCAATTGTTGACTTCCGATCGCAATTTTCGCCGTCTTTTTTGAAACATTTTAAAAGAATGAATTGACAAATCGTCGGGCTATGACTTAATATTATCGGATTAGGATTGTACATAATGTATGGTGGCACAACTATAGCCATTTACGCCTACTGTTTTCATATAAATGAAAAATATATCATGTTACTATAGTGTAAACATATTTTTATTTCCAAATCCAAACATAATACACATAATACACAAGTGACATAAATATATAACATATAAGAGATAAATGTATGGAAATGAGGATCAGACAACAAGCCCGAGGGCTTATATGAAGTCTTCTCCTCTTTGGCGACATGCCCCTTCCTCAATAAGTGAGGGAGGGGTATCGATCAGACGGGAAAGGATATAAATAATGTTTTTTAAAGGAGAAGTAACTAAGTTTGAGTTGGGGATGGACACAGCGGGAATATAGTGTTAGGGATAGCAGGAGGCAGAGAGAGATAGAGAGAGAGAGAGAGAAAGAGAGAGAGAATGAGAGAGAGAGTGAGAAAGTGGAGCGGCAGAGTTTTCAATAATTTAGTTGCTGCGTGATGAAAATTATGATCGTAGTAATATGCATGCGTCAGGCTCCATGGGAGGGGGTCAATCGCAATGGCCAATTCCTATTCCATGTTACTATACTTCCGTTTGCCATTTTGCCCGCCATTTTGGATTTTTCAGTTAAATTTTGCATAAACTGACAAGCATAATTATGCCATGGCAACAAGAATAATGCGTTTCTGATGCATTTTTCTGTCACATTTATAACATTGGAGTGAGCGGATATATACTCCAGAAAAATGATCCAGGCTATCTTGACTACCATAATACCTTTTACATATACATGCACGGACATCTTTAAAAGTCTAAATAGTTTGAGCAAACATCATAACGAACAAAACAAAAATGGATTAAATGTAATGGGACCTTGTTCCCGGACTAAAATTTCAATTTTCAAAATGTTCTTTTTTGTGCATTTGTTTACCTAAATATAATGACTTTCCATCAATGAAACACATCAAAATTTAGGATAAGTTATTTTGTGGTCATATTTAGCAGTCAGGAAACTCAACTCGGCGTATGTAGTCGGCAGATTTGTTGACTAACAAGATTCCAATTTCACCATATTTTTTTTATTTTACATATTTTTGTATTTTGACCAAAAAAAAAACAAACAATATTATCATAAAATCCATAAATAGTAATTATTTCAAAAAGCTGTAGAAAATGTCCCCCAAGGCGCTTCTCACGTCGAAAACAGCTTGTTACCTATTTGTTCTAGGTTCACTTCAAAATGAAGTCGAAACAACGACTAGAAGATATAGCGGCCTCCGTTTCGGACCGAGTGTCAAGTTAGTCGGTTTTAGATTTATAGGGGTGACATGGTGTCATGTCAACGCTCTAGTTGATCAAATTCCGACATACATACCAAAGTTAGACAATACAGTTTTGAAATAAAAAAAATATCATCTGGGTGTAGCGTATACATAGAACACTTATATGTAATATGCTCTCTGACTTCCAAGATGTCCTGTTAAGATTCAGACCTGTGATATTATATTGTTTGTTCTAAGTGCTAATTCTCCTAATATTTCTGACACATAGAACAAGGTGGCCATTCTAACGAATTTTAGTTCAATGGTGTCATTTGAACTATTCATAGTGTAATTAAGTTCCAGTATGTCCTAGGTGCCAACATATGCACCATACCTGCAGTATTCTTAAAAAAAACAGGATTACGTTTAATTTATTAATTGTGATGCTTATTTATTCTATTAAAGGAATGATTTCCAATCGAACAGTGTTAGAAGTATAGCCATAGTTTTAATAGTTGACCCGTATCGGAGATTCAATCTTTAAAAATCGTTTATCTCAAAAACATAAAAAGTGCACTTAGGACAACCTGGAAATCAGGTCGCGAAGGGTATATCTGCCAGATACAGCGGAAATTTTAGAAGACTCATCGTCTGACATAAACAACTCAAAATCTCGCTCTGTGTCTGGCACATGTAGCTGATATACTCGCGCAGCAACATTTCTTTTAAACTGAGAATATTTAGCCGGAAAATAGCACCATGAACAGAGGAGCACCTGGAAATTTCTTTAAAACATCTGTATCTTCATGGAGATATGATAGCGAGGTGTCATCTAGATCATATATGTAAAACCTAATTGTCGTCTTTTGTTTTTGCGAACTAATGTGTTTATGATGTTCATGTATCATATTATAACGTCTGTTGTATACGCAGTTGTAAATAAATAAATACTTCATTATTGGTGGAACGGATTAATCGCGACAAACAAAATGACAATCGACAAGGTGGGCCACTATACTTTGAGCAAGAGTATTCTCTATTCCCAACACATATCCACAGCATGAAGATGGTTTCACAGCACTTTAACCTGGGCAACGCCGGGTAAGACTGCTAGTGTAATTATAAACTCAAACAGCTCTATATTGTATTACAGATTATTTCCACATATAATCAGTGACTAGCGACAGCTTGACAAAAAAATGAACTTGGAGAGGGGATAATTTCATGTGTTGCAGTCAATGGAGCGATTAGGAATGCGGAAAGCTGAACTTTCTAAGTATTACTATATATGAACACGAAGAGAGATATATAAAGTAAAAACCAAAATGGCCACTGGCGACCATTGTTTCTAATGAAATTCAAAAACATTTGATAGTTCTCATCAAGTAGATCAATATGAAGATCAATATGAAGTTTGGTGATGATCGGATGAGGGAAGTGGACTGTAGGGTATGCGAAAGGGTTTAGTCATGCAATAAGTAAAATCCAAAATGGCTGTCAGTTGCATGTTTTTTAACGAAATTCGGAAAAATTAGATTACTCCCATCTTGTGGTCATCCCGAAGATACATGTGAAGTTTAGTAACGATCGGACAAGTAGGGTGTACCAAATTAGTTAGTCATGGAAAGAGCAAAACCCAAAGTGGATGCTGGCGGCCATGTTTTCAACGAAATTCGGAAAACGTTGATGCTCGCATCTAGAGGTCCCCGATGATCCGTATGAAGTTTGATGGTGATCAGATGATCATATGATCCCAAAATAACTCATTCCCATCTACATGTCAATGCTAAAAGCCATGCCAAATTTCATAATGATCCGAGCAAAGGTACGACCTGTAGACCGTCCAAAGGATTTAGTAATGCAAAGAGTAAAATCCAAGATGGCTGCCGGCAGCCAGGTTTTATGAACCCAAAATGACTCTTTCCCATCTGCGTATCAATATTAACAACCATGAAAATTTCATGATGATCAGACGAACACTCCGGGTGCCCGTGCTAATGGCTTGGATTTTGAAATACCAAATGGATGCCTGCGGCCATGTTTTTTTGCCGAATGACCCCAAAATGACTCGTTCCCATCTACATGTCAATTTCAACAGCCACGACAAATTTCATAATAAACCGACAAAAGGTACGACTTGTACATATAGCCCGTGCCAAAGAATTTAGTCATGCGAAGAGTAAAATCCAAGACGGCCATGTTTTATGGTCAAATGACACCAAAATAACTCTTTCCCATCTACATGTCAATGTTAACATCCAGGACAGATTTCATGATGATCCGAAAAACGATACGACTTGTAGCCCGTGCCAAAGGATTTAGTCATGCTAAGAGTAAAATCCAAGATGGCTGCCGGCGGCCATGTTTAAATGTAATTTGAAATGACATTAAGTGGGCCTTTAAAGTTCCAATATTTGACTCTCCACAATTGTTTAGGCTAATGATTCATAATATCGAATCAGCAGCTGACACTAAGAGAACATGGAATCATTTCTGGCAATTTGTTGCATTTTTAACTTCCAGAAAATAAACATAGGGGTCCAAAATAAGCACCATATGGGTGTGATTAGACAAAAAAAACAATATCGATGTTTCCGGTAACCTTGCCAACCATTATTCCAGATGTCCGCCCCCCCCCCCGTAATTGTCATTCACTCAGCGAAAATGAAAAATAATACATGTAAACTAAACTCAAAAACCTAGACAAATGGAGAGGGGATAATTTAATGTGTCGCAGTCAATGGAGCAATTAGGAATCCGGAAAGCTGAAATGTCTAAGTAATACTAGATGTCAAAAAGAGATACATGTGTATATGAAGTATGCGATTCTTATGCCCGTGCATAACTGTGGACAGGAGCTAAAACGTATGTTAACGATTATATCATGACATTACCTCTTTTACATGTATCATGGTAAATGATATATCATTTTGAAGACAGATTAATCGCGGACATGTCAGATGATTAATCACTTTCAGTGGTTCACGTGAATGGCCAGGGTCGACATGTAAATGTATTATATGTACGTCGTTTCAATGAATAGTAACGCGACTGGACCTTGTCCAAAACAGCATCAACCTAACCGACATCCCAAGCTGTAGTGGACCGATAAGACAACCTAACCGACATCCCAAGCTGTAGTGGACCGAGAAGACAACCTAACCGACATCCCAAGCTGTAGTGGACCGAGAAGACAACCTAACCGACATCCCAAGCTGTAGTGGACCGAGAAGACAACCTAACCGACATCCCAAGCTGTAGTGGACCGAGAAGACAACCTAACCGACATCCCAAGCTGTAGTGGACCGAGAAGACAACCTAACCGACATCCCAAGATGTAGTGGACCGAGAAGACAACCTAACCGACATCCCAAGCTGTAGTGGACCGAGAAGACAACCTAACCGACATCCCAAGCTGTAGTGGACCGAGAAGACAACCTAACCGACATCCCAAGCTGTAGTGGACCGAGAAGACAACCTAACCGACTTCCCAAGCTGTAGTGGACCGAGAAGACAACCTAACCGACATCCCAAGCTGTAGTGGACCGAGAAGACAACCTAACCGACATCCCAAGCTGTAGTGGACCGAGAAGACAACCTAACCGACACCCCAAGCTGTAGTGGACCGACATCCCAAGCTGTTACAGCATCAACCTAACCGACATCCCAAGCTGTTACAGCATCAACCTAACCGACATCCCAAGCTGTTACAACATCAACCTAACCGACATCCCAAGCTGTAGTGGACCGAGAAGACAACCTAACCGACATCCCAAGCTGTAGTGGACCGAGAAGACTTGGTCTACAATAACCTCCCTTATGATCAGACCATGTACACTCTATTACTGTCAGAAGATCTGTCATGAAAATGAGATCAAGTCTGTCTGTATCTGTCAGCTCCCATCTAGAGGCTTCTCATTGATGACCGCCGACTCAACTAATTCCAATAAAGCCGATATTAACCCATCTGGGGCGACATTTGCTTCCAATTTTCACATCGAAAATCTCCATTTTTGAGCCCATACATGTACCTTTAACCCTTTACCCAACAGAACGGCCCTGTGCCAATGCATTCTCTTATATATGCGAGTCGACCATAGGTCGCCTCGCATATATAAGAGGATGCATTGGCTTAACACATATTAAAAATGATAAAATTGTCAAAGAATGTAGAAAAATATTAAAAAAATTGTTAAAAAATGTAAGAAAAAAAATTAAATTGTTAAAGAATGTAAGAAAAAATGTTAAAAAGTGTTAAAAAAGAATTTTTTAGGCCAATGCATTCTCTTATATATGCGAGGCGACCTATGGTCGACTCGCATATATAAGAGAATGCATTGGCACAGGGCATAACTGTAACCATCACAATGTGGTCAATGAACCGGTTCCAATGATATCCATATTTGAATGGTGTTATTGAGACAGACCGAAGCTATTTTAGGCTGTTGAAGCTTTATTTGGGCGTTTTTGGCCGTTTTGTTGGGTAAAGGGTTAATGAATGTGATGGCCACCGTTCACGCGCTGTACATTGCTGCTCAATACAAAACTGGAATAGAGGTTTGACGACGAGCCATAAGAGACAACTACATCGTTATCTGTACCTACAATCTCAAATTTGATGTAAAACAGGACGTGCAGGATTAAACGACGGCCAATTGGTCTGTTTTAGGTGGTTTATCGGCAAAAAGTGCAACACAGCGGTGTGTTTGAGTGATGTGGCCGTTTTTGTGCACATTTTAAGCACAAAATCATTTTGCTGCACTTAAATCTTCAGTTTTATGATAAAATCGCGTTGAATAGAACTCAGAATTGGCCAAGTGTGTCCAATTCAAGCTCCAGTGCGGCCATGTTTATGAAGCAAACCATCGTCCATATTTTCTCAGAGAGAAATCGGTGAGCTATAACGACAATGATGGTTACTACCATCGTTTACTTTATCGCCATGGACCTCACACGGCAATTTCTCGTGGGTATTTTAATATATTTTTGTCGCGACTGTCAACAGGAGTGGGGTCAGGAAAGGGTTAATACGATTAATACAAAGTTATTGATAGAGAATGTGTACTTTATTTAGAAATGCGAAGATTCCAGGGACCGATTTGTGTCGTTTTCAGATGGCAGTCATTGACACTATTGTCACTTTATGTTACAGTGAAGTAATTCGATTGGTAGCGCCCTCCAACAGATTTTGGGCCAATATACAGGAGAGAATTAAAACAATTATAAATAATTACTTCACTGTAACCAACAGCCATATTGGACGCCATCGTGAATATGGAATTTTCTTAAAGGCTGATTTTAGCGGATTTTGGATATGTAGTTCTCCAGATTCTTCCCGACAAAATGAAACAAAAACAGCTTGTCACGCCCTCTAGAGTGTATACTGCTTGGCATATCTGGAGATATCATAGGAGCTATGGAGTAATTGTGATTAAAAGCGTACTCGCTATATTGCGTACAGATTATACTTTTTTGCGGGATGTGTGTATTCGCGGAGATTCCCATTGTTGCAGTATTTAACTTTTATGACCGCGTTAATTGCTTTCGATATTTTGATGTAAACAATGGCTGGGCCACTCTTGACGTTTTTAGTGTTAACAAAATGAATAATATAACATCTAACATTACTTGTGAAGTATGTCTCAGTAGCGATATAGACTAAATGTCGCATTGCGAAGTATCATGGTTTATTTAATACGATTAGTAGATTTTTGGTTCGCGTTGTTGTTGTAATAATTTGAAGGATTAGTTGTTTTAACGGAATACTGAGGTGGTGTATTCATGAAACGAATATATTTTATATTTTATATATGCCTATAATATGATCTTGAGGGCGTTATCATTTCTGACTCTGGTTTTCGTGTTAACAATTTGTTCTAGGTCAAATTCTTCAACGACCAGGCCAATCGGACACCTCAGTACTTTCCGTCAATTCCGCTGAAATAGGTCAGCCGATTCGACGAGGGTGACGCGCTGAAATAGGTCAGCCGATTCGACGAGGGTGCCGATTGCGACCAGACCCAATCGTCACCCTCGTCGAATCGGCTTACCTATTTCAGACTCGTCCATACAAAATCACCTTATTACAGACGGACTACTTTTAATTTGAATATCCCGACTGTTGTCGGAGTAGAACGAAGTATTTTTAGTCCCGAATACACCAAACTAATTATGTTTTCATGCCAGCGCCGAATACTAAATATGTCATCTGCATGTCAGCGCTCTGTATTTCCCAGATTAAGAGACACCGCTGCATGGAAGATGTTGGATTCGTATAACAAGTTTTAAATAGCAAAGAAGGTGGATAATGATATCATGGTATGTTGTGACTGAATCCTAAATGTTTTCAATTCCGTCGTGTTTCTTTCACGAACATGATAGAGATATTCCACCTATTCCAGACCCGATTGAAATGTGTATGGCAATTCACTCAACATGGTGAAATAATAGAAACTATTAAGAATAAGAGGAAAGATGCCAACACTCCAAATATATTAATATAATGGAACAGACTAATTATTGTACAGCCACCATATAATCAAAGATGAGTGCTCGGTAATATATGAATATTCAGAAGGGCAAGGAAATTTTCCAATAGCATATCGATGTATGCTTCCGAGCTAACGTGCCGCCGAATGGATCTCGAGGACCCGACTATCGCATTTATTTCATTGCGCGCGTATAAACACCACCGTGTTGATACTGTATTAGCTGCCTTCATACATGTAGACATGTCACATATAATGGGGACATGGCAATCTGCGGAATGGGATGGAATATGGAATAGAATGACAATCTGCGGAACAGAATTTCAAATTTCGTGGAACGGCCGATATTTCGACGAATACAGCACACAGAAAGCTCATTTTGGTGTCTAACGAAAGGCCGGTATTCGCCCGCCCCGCCACTAGCCGGACAACAGAAGTTGCATTATTCGGTCGACGACTGACCTAGCATAAAATTGTCAAAATCAAGGCCGTGGAACAGCTTTAGAAATGTATTTTTTTACAGCGATAACGCTATGCATACAAGCAAACTTGGTATTAAAATGAAATTTATAATCTATTACACAACAAAAATCTATTAATTCGAACGAAGCGGTGATTTATGCACATCTAGAGACCGATTAACCCACCCATGCGAAGGTGCCACGAAACATGGAAAACTGCGTTCGACATCAATGCTTAGAATTTAGATTTCTCAAGATTACGCCAGCAAACAACAATTATTAGGTCTCAAATGACGCAGTGGAATACTGCGCATTCGTTTTTAGCTACAATATGGCTGTTTTAGTACGAATACTGAAATGGCGAACACGAAAACTCAGTATATATCGGCGCCGATTAAAACAGCTAAACATAGACTCAGAGTTTACAATAACAATATCGATTTCAGCTGATATATTCCATCTAATGAGGCGTATCGTACATTGTATTACAAAATGTAGGACCAGACACAGAGAATGTAAATTTTTCCAAATAGGTCCACTAATCACTGAAATTGTTGCAGAAATTCGCTCCAAGAAACAGCTCTCCGTTTTTCTCGTAAAAACTAGAATGGCCGACTGAAGCCGTTTTATCGTTCCAACTAAGCCGTTCTTAGCAGAACTTTATCTAATAGATGATAAACTTCATTTTAATACCAAGTTTGCTTGTGGGCATAGCGTTATCGTTGTAAAATACATAGGTTAGGTCAGTCGTCGACGGAAGGGAAGTCGGTAGCCGAGATGTAGCGTACTGGTTTCTCGTGTTAGGGGACCGGGGATCGCAACCTGGTCAGGGTATTGTGACAAAAATCAGAACTCGGTCAGATACCAAGTTTGTCAGGCTGAAAAGTCTCAATCGAGATAACTGAATAAAGATCCGAATGCAAAATGCCGACTTCCCCCCCCCCATTACAACACTTGTCCAGGTATGTTGTCGTGGGTGCAGTACGCTGTCCGATCGGGCGCGGACATTAATGGCTGACTGGAGTCACCACAGGGTTATAAAGTTACTCGGCCGTGGTAGCACCTGAACCAGTGCGTCTACAACCAGAATTGGTTCCTGCACTGTAATATCTACAGATACAGATAATGCAACTTCTGGTGCCCGGTCATGCAGTGTCGGGGTTAATATATGTGGCTGGGTCGAATATCGGCCTTTCGTTAGACACCAAAAAGGAGCCATCTGCGTGCTGTATTCCTCGATATATCGGCCGTTCCACGCAATTTGAAATTCTGTTCCGCAGATTGTCATTCTATTCCATATTCGGATATTCCACCCCACACCGCAGACTGTCATGTCCCATACAATGACACCTCACACAAATGACACCATGGCCTACATGTATAAAAACCGCGATAGGGAAAGGTTGCGACTGAAACAACAACCTAGCGACGGTACCCAACACTGCCGGGCAAGTGGGAACGAAACATATTCTTAATTGATATGGACTATAACTGGAGCTTGTGTAACTGCTCGCCGTCGGGTGAACGGGAATAACCCCTCGCCGCCGGGTGAACGGGAATAATCCATAAACATCACCCATGTAAATAATGCGCCGTTTTTGTCAGCGGGTCATTCGGTTATTTGACAAGCCGATCTCCTGGCTGTTACACGCAGTGCATGCGTTGTGTTAGAGTATAATAGTGCGCATGCTTTGCACATTAATTTTAGAAAGCAGACGACACAAATATTCTGACAGACATGGCTCTCGTTGACTTTCTTCTCGATGTCATTTCACGGAATATTACGAGTGTTTTTGTTATTGTCATTTTGTTTTTATTTGGATATTTAACATTATTGACGAGATCGAGACATTCTAATTTACCACCCGGACCAAGACGTCTGCCCATCATAGGAAATCTTCTGGACGTAAGAAAGCGGGACCCCAGAGATCTCTACAAGGAACTCCGAAAGATATATGGAGACATATTCTCATTCCAAGTTTTCAACAAACTCTTCATAGTTGTGAACGGATACGATACTCTTAAACAATTATTTGTGAAAGAAGGAGACAAGACATCTGACCGATTCAACAGCGAACTGTTCAAGTGTGCTTTGGGTAACGACGTTACGGGTAAGAATTCGCATTCCAATAACTTCAGGGGGGAGTCGAAAAAAAATTTGCAGGCACGTATGCTGATTTTTGACTTTCGACCCTTGTTAGGACCCACCCACCCCCGCGTCCAATTTTGTATCCGTTTTCGGCAGTTTTTTCCGACCATTTTGGACACCCACCCCCTTTTAACACTAAAACAGAGATTTGCGGGGGGAAATTCACTGTAAACAGCTGTATATGAATTTCTGTGCATACTATTGGTCATGGATGTTAACATTGACATGTAAATAGGAACAAGTCATTTTGGGGTTATTCGGTCAAAAAAACACATGGCTGCCAGCAGCCATCTTGGATTTCAATATTCAATCCATTAGCATGGGCTAAAGGCTATACTGTTTGTCTGATCATCATGAAATTTGTCATTTATGTTAATATTGACATATAGATGTGTTTTAAGCCAAACTCATTGCAAAAACAGTCAAAAAGACTTGCAGGAAAAATATAAGGGAAACTTTTTATATGATATGTATACGAATTCAAGTTCTCTTTAATGTAGAGAGCAAACGGAAGCATGGTCTCATTCAACGATTAAATCTGGACTTTTTGGGCGCCCATAAACAGAAAACAGTTTGATCTGTTTTATCTTATAATGATAAATGTGTAAATAAACATTAAATGTTATTTAATAGGAATGTATTGATTCTGTTACCTTTTCTAGAAGCATAAATTCTCTATGTACTCAGAGCAGTCTCACGAATCTGACCGATTATCATTTATTATTATATCTACAACAAATCTGCCAACATTCACTGATTTAGAACAGTATGCTAGTTATTCATAGAGTACTGCGTAAAATGTGTAGATCATATTGTCCCTGTCTTAAAATAGTAGTCATAGTTGCCTGCCTCCGGTCAAGGGATGAAGCACGAGTATTTCGCTTTTATCACAATAATGCATGGTGGTATAATACCGTATATTATGAACGCAATTTATCTAAATACAAAGGAGTACCATAGACTGTCTTCAATAAATTATCAACTTAACCAAAATCGCCTATATATATACAGAGACTGCCTTTATACCTGGAATTAAATTTGATTATATTCATTAAGGCCACATATGTGACCCGCCATATCAAATCCAGTCGTAAGTCGGGATTTTTTTACCCTGTGCCAATGCATTCTCTTATATATGCGAGCCGACCATAGGTCGCCTCGCATATATAAGAGAATGCATTGGCCTAACAATTTTTTATCATTTTTTTAAAATAAATGTTTCTTACAATTTTTAGGACATAAAATAAAAAACATCCATTACCCCGCAGGGAGCCCCACACATATATAGAAGCATATAAAAGAGTGTCGTCTGCTCATGTTTTTCTGGGGCTCTGTATGGGTGAAATTATACAATTGTTAAAGAATACAAGAACAAATTATTAAAATTGTAAAAAATTGTTAGGCCAATGCATTCTCTTATATATGCGAGACGACCTATGGTCGACTCGCATATATAAGAGAATGCATTGGCACAGGGTAAAAAATTCCCGACTTACGACTGGATTTGATATGGCGGGCCACATATACGCGAAACGTACTGCGTTTGCTGCAACCGCATCGCCGCAACATTGAGTGTCTGGTCAACGCAGAAATAATAACTTGAAACGCTGATGACTTGATATTTAGCCCAAGTACGTGGGTGGCAATCATGGTAAGATATTTTCAAACAACAATATACGGAAAAATATATTATGCATTGCGTGATAAAATATTCCCGTAGTAAAGTGCCGAATGAAATAATTTGATCAAAATTGTCTACAAAGAAACCGATTTGGTAGCAGCGTGAAAATTTGTTTAAAAAAATTGCACAATGAACCCTATCTTCGATCTGGTGAGATGGGGTGCTAGACTATTCAAGAGATGAGTGTTTCTTTACAGTATAAACAGCATTACGACATGCATGTATGGTTTATTATCACGGAGAGTGTTGAAAATTCCGAAAATGTAACAATTATTTACACCGCAAGTGTGTGCATTTCAGTTTCTGCGTTACATTCAATAAACAATCAACATTCCAAATGAAGCTACCACCCGCTGTGTGACGAAACATTACTTTTTATGTTGCATGTCCGAAAATATTTTTGTTTTGCCCGACTGTTCTAAACAGAAAAACCGAACTTTAAAGGCGTAAATCATTGGGTTTAACTTGCAATGCAGTGATCGATAAATCCTTCAGACGGATCTTTTTCAATGATATGTGTACCTTTAAAGATATCTAAAACATACTTGTAAATTACCAATACGTATTTTCACTTCTATATATGTGGTTATCCAATGAGTTGCTTTCTTCGTAGCATGGCTTGGAGTTGCGGCCATTTTGACAGCCATTTCATGGCCGCGATTGCATTATTTTATGTCCTTGTCACTCTATTCATTCCCGTGTTCTAATTTTACACAAAGTTGTATATATTGGATGGAGGAGTAAGACGTTCTGGTATCGCCCATGAGGGATATTGTATAAAAATCCTACTTCCCAAGGCTTCCAAATGGGCATTTTAAAAATATTTGTAAAACAATTGCTCAAAGCGGATTTTGGATATGTTATTGAGGATATATTCTGCTTCAAAATTGAATAAAAACCAATTTAGTCCAAATTTTTTCTGAGACCTTTTATCGACCAGACAATAAGTGAATGAAAATTACAATCAAGCTGTCGCCGTTCTGCCATTGTCACTGTGACTCTCGTGTCTGTTTATTTGCGCGCATTGAATGTCTCTTGTTGAATTGACTGGTTCCTGGTCCGACGCTCAGTGTGGGGAATCAATGTTCCGTGTGGGAATCAATGCTCAGTATGGGGAATCAATGCTTAGTGTGGAGAATCAATGCTCAGTGTGTGGAATCAATGCCAAGAGTATAGAATCAATGCTCAGTGTGTGGAATCAATGCTCAGTATGTGGAATCAATGCTAAGTGTGGGGAATCAATGCTCAGTGTGTGGAATCAATGCTCAGCGTGTAGAATCAATGCTCAGTGTGTGGAATCAAAGCTCATTGTGGGGAATCAATGCTAAGTGTGGGGAATCAATGCTCAGTGTGTGGAATCAATGCCCAGTGTGTGGAATCAATGCTCAGTGCATGTGGGGAATCAATGCTCAGTGTGGGGAATCAATGCTAAGTGTGGGGAATCAATGCTCAGTGTTGGGAATCAATAGACTGGTTCCTGGTTCGACGCTCAGTGTGTGGAATCAATGATCAGTGTGAGGAATCAATGCTAAGTGTGAGGAATCACTGTTCAGTGTTGGGAATCAATAGACTGGTTCCTGGTTCGACGCCCAGTATGGGGAATCAATGCTAAGTGTAGGGAATCAATGCTAAGTGTGGGGAATCAATGATTAATGTGTGGAATCAATGCTCAGTGTGGGCAATCAATGCTCAGTGTGGGGAATCAATGCTCAGTGTGGGGAATCAATGCTAAGTGTGGGGAATCAATGCTCGGTGTGGGGAATCAATGCTCAGTGTGGCGAATCAATGCTCAGTGTGGGCAATCAATGCTCAGTGTGTGGAATCAATGCTCATTGTGTGGAATCAATGCTCAGTGTGGGGAATCAATCCTTAGTGTGGGAATTAATGCTAAGTGTGTGGAATCAATACTCAGTGTGGGGAATCAATGCTTAGTGAGGGGAATCAATGCTCAGTGTGGGGAATCAATGCTCAGTGTGTCGAATCAATGCTCAGTGTGGGGAATCAATGCTCAATGCAGGGGAAAATGCTCAATGTGGGGAATCTATGCTGTGTGTGGGGGGAATCAATGCTGTGTGCGTGGAATTAATGCTCAGTGTTGAACTCAATGCTCAGTGTGGGGAGTCAATGCTCAGTGTGGGGAATCAATGCTAAGTATGGGGAATCAATGCTCAGTGTGGGGAATCAATGCTCAGTGTGGGGAATCAATGCTCAGTGTGGGGAATCAATGCTCAATGTGTGGAATCAATGCTCAGTGAGGGGAATCAATGCTCAGTGTGTGGAATCAATGCTCAGTGTGTCGAATCAATGCTCAGTGTGGGGAATCAATGCTCAATGCGGGGAATCAATGCTCAATGTGGGGAATCTATGCTGTGTGTGGGGGGAATCAATGCTGTGTGCGTGGAATTAATGCTCAGTGTTGAAATCATTGCTCAGTGGGGGAGTCAATGCTCAGTGTGTGGAATCAATGCTCAGTGTGTGGAATCAATACTCAGTGTGGGGAATCAATGCTCAGTGTGTGGAATACACCTTTACGGTTCCGCTACGGGCGTTTCCGGTTTGGGAAAAATTCATAAGACGTGAAACTATTGAGTGTTGTTAACGGGATACTGAACTCAAATGATGTTGTTGGTTTCTATAGCCTCTGAGTCGTAGAATAAGGTAACCAGATTTCCATTATTTGCAAGGCGGTTGAGTACGAAGTAATGTTACTAATGGCAGATTAGCCGGAATGCGAAATTACCAATTGTCATTATCGAGTAATTATTGGACAGTTTTCAAACAAATGTATCAAATAAATTATATATTATATTCTGGTCCCATATACTCATTTAAGTCATTGTATAGTCACTAGTCAGTGAGTGACTTGAGTTTACGCCCTGCATGTGTCAACATAATTGTTTCCACGATCATGTGTGCCACGCGTTGCGAAATCAATATCCGTGAATTGTTTTGATTACGTCTGGTACACGGAAATTCGTAATTTAAGTTATGGCCCCAGCCATAAATTTAATTTATATCAAATTATAAACTTTGATTTTAGGATAACCTATTAACCTGAACGCGTACACAATACATCATCAACTCAAAGATCTTAATGTTCTATGTATTATCGATATTAGATCATTGTTATCACCGGGAATTTATTGAAAATGGCGTAC
The DNA here is from genome assembly GCA_032622095.1 of Siphonodentalium dalli. Taxonomy (NCBI): domain Eukaryota; kingdom Metazoa; phylum Mollusca; class Scaphopoda; order Gadilida; family Siphonodentaliidae; genus Siphonodentalium; species Siphonodentalium dalli. The sequence continues at coordinate 192,451,993 of CP136067.1, read as the reverse complement.
AGTACCCCTTTAATTGGCCATTTTCGGATTATTTCAAATGAAATTTTGCGTTAACAACACATGGACATCGACTGGCACATAACATAGCACCGACAGACACTCTGCATCGTGCGTTGTGGTCAAATTTATTTTATTGAAAATGGAAGTTTATGATGACACAAAAGAAATAAAATTACAATGTTCATGTGTTTGTTAAGTTGCCGCTCGTGTTAAGCAATGTTGTCACATATACTATAGTTCTACCGAAATTACAATTATTACTGTTCTAAATTATAGTTACATGTGTGTACTTTAGTGAAGATTTGATGACAAAATAATATATTTCGACAGCATGTAAAACTCCTTCGCATACGGTTGAGAAGTTTGGTAAAATTAGCTACTGTACGGTTGATCTTGTTTAGGAGTATTTCCACAAATTGAATCGAGCTCGTTTGTAGACTCCAGTTTGCCATTGAATGTCATATATTTTTATGGATATTAACATTTCATCAAATAATTTGAAGGAGTACAATGTTTTACTTCTAGTTGATAATCTAATGCTTAATCTGCCGATATGAACTGTCTACATTATGGCTACATAATTATAATTAGATATAACGGTTCAAGAAATGGAGTCTGTTGGACTTGATAACATATACATGTAACGCATTATCTTATGAATATTAGATAATATGAGCAAAATGGATATTTTAAATATGGTTTTTAAAACGGCCGTAAAAATCGTGCGCTCGCGCCCGGTGTAAATTGACCCCATAATAGGCATGCTAGATCATGGCAAATGGTAACTCACTGCGTACAATTGACCAGCCATGCCTTGCTGTGCATTCTATCTTATAAATCCGTTCCGTTGGTCGAGATAACGTTGGCTCGCATCGCATCGCATTCTTCGTTTGTAGATAGGGACTTGACTATAAAGGGTTTCAGTTTGGGGATGTGTCCATATTGGAATTTCCAATTGAACCATAACAAACACCAAACTCACAAGTTTGCTTAATTCCATTTTCACCCCCCTCTTGGGCTTTGATTTTCTTAACTGTTCCCTTGCAGGCTTGTGCGATAGCCTATTTTGAATGGATCAGTACTATTGTGGCTATGCATGAGAACATTTTGAGGTGACAACCTAAACATTGCATGCATAGTTCGGCCCGATGTGAGGAAATTTGGAATCTGAACATGAAAATTGCAAAATCCTAACAAATAGACTGGCATCAGATTTCCAAATGTTGGAATTTCCAACCTAATAGCCCGACCCTTAAGGTTGGACAATTTCAAGTTACTGCTGGTGTGAAATATACTAATATTGGGTCATTTACATGTATGAAATGTCCAAATGTTGGAAATTTTGACCAAAGTTGGGTGTTAGATATCCCCCTAAACCCCAACCTCCATAATCGCGACTTCTCTGTCTCTCCATCTGCAGTCTAAATGACGATATCAGTGCTAACTCATTTGACGTTCCATGCAATTTCAATCGGTATGTTAATTCTAAAGTATTAAACGAATCCTAATCGTATTAGTTATGTTTCGCGAAGCGAATGTTTTTGCCCACGTGAGTTTTAAGGATATGAATAGTTAAACGTAGTCGTTATTTTATCCGTGTCACATCCGAAACCTCTCTGATAGCACAAAAATAGTCCACTCGACAACCCCTATGCCGATTAGCCGGAAGTAAATACAAATATGTTTCTGACACGAGTTTGGTATACCGTCCGCTTAATTTCATAAACAACTTGTGTAACGTCCTACGCTACGGAGGTTGGGCGTTAACATAATTTCAAAGGTTAGGACTCTACAAGAGTCCACGGAATTAGGCAACAAAAAATTACGTTTATGAATTTATTGAATAAATGGCAAATAAAACATGATAATATGCAATCAACACATGTGATACCAAGCCCCGTCTCCGATGGTAGAACAAACATGAATTACTTCAGTACCTTTATAATAACAACCAATTAATCACCACTACGTCGAAATGCGTCCACCTTTGGCGATCTGCTTCCAGTCAGTCTCAGAGTGGAAGCGTGACGTCAACGACGGCGCGTGTTATCATACACGGAACGGAAACTCGGACCCGAATGGAATGAAGGTATCTCCCTCTGGACAGGTGCTACATCGCTACATCTTCCCTTCCTTAAAACGATGCACCCCACATTGATTAATCCGTGCAATCCCTGACCATCTCGTGATACCTAGTTGATGTAATTGTGAAAAATTCCATCACATTGTGTCGCTACTAACGAAAGGAGCATTCAGAAACAGAAATAACTGGATCAGAACCAATACTTGATCCCTGGCAACCATGTGTTGCTCAGATGATTGATTGCACTCGTTTGTGCACTTTTTGGAAGGTGTAGATTTTCTGGGTGAATGCACAGGCGAATCCACCCATGATATGCTTCTACGACGGGACCTGCATATCTCTCTTGCTCGGTCTACATCTACTACTATCCCAACAGGACGTTTGGATGCCCCATGGCAACTATACATTTTCATTGACGCTTCCGCCACATAGAAGGGAAGTCTCAATTTGTACTCAAAGCTATATTAAGTGTCATGTCATCACAGGTGTGTTTCTATTTATATATGTCAGAACGAACATAGGACATCGACGTACTCTAATCAAATTCACAAGTTAACTTTCGAGCAAAATCGTTGACATGTAACATCTGTCATGGTAAAAGATACCAATCTCCCAGTGCAATCACTCGTCAATGTATATGGCTATCACAACAATTTCCAAATTGAGAAGAGTATTCTTTATCTATTCTTCAACGGAAGTAAATACGACATCATGAATGTGAACTATGTACATATGTTCAAAGTCAATCATTATATGAAATATTGATAGAGGTATCTCGGCCTCCGAGTCCCTCGACCTCCTCTTGTTCTGGTGAAACCCTGTATGGTGAGACTGTCACTGTCCTTTTCACTCCCATCATGCATATGGTACAGGACAGCCCCTGTTCCATCCAGATTATATGGCCAAGAAATTCTATTTCTCTTTTGAAAAGTGAGCATTTGCTTGGTTTCAACTTCAAATTGGCGTCTGCTAAGCGACAGAAAACTTGGTCCAGCCTGTCACACATCTGTTGGTAATCCTTGCCAAACACGAGGACGTCGTCAATATTATATTAGACATGTCTCAAATTGCAGGCCTGGTGGCACCGTCTCCATCATTATCTCGAAGGTTGCCGGTGCATTGCATAATCCGAACGGGAGAACGTTAAAATGATAGAGCCATCGTTGTGTTACAAACGCCGTTTTGGACGGTCTTTTTCCCTAACAGGGCATTGCCAGTATCCTGACATGAGATCAACACTTGAAAACCAATTTACGTTAAGAGCATGTCAAGAGCTTCAGCTATATTCGGCAATGGATATGTATCTTTCTCAGTCACTTTGTTCTTTGTTCAAAAGTCGTTAATCAATGAAGAAACGAAGGCTGCCATCTTCGTAATACCTTGAACGATTCAGGTCGTGGGTCTGTGGATTTCGTAACCATATTTTCAAATTTACTCCTGAGCATATAAACTGGAGATGGAACAATGGATTTATCCAGAGTCCATGCATTGTCAGAGTGGTCGATCAATGGTCTAATTTCGCCATTGTGTGGAATTTGCTCCAATGATTCACTAAATTCTGATCCAACTGGTGTATTGTGAGGTGCCATTCCAATTCTGGCTTCAGACCCATGACTGCATGCCTGGCAATCTGAAGTTGTGCAACATAATGTTTCAACTTCATATGAACAGCTTATGTAGTTGTGCTGACTCCCAGAAGATCTGACACTCAAGTGAGGATGGCAATCAGAATATTTGGAGCTCAAAAGTAATGGCAAATTCCGGCATCTCTTCTGTATATTCTGGTGAGGATCGTTTCCAATAGTTTCTGGTCGTTTATTTTGCTGTTGGTTTGGTGTCTCATCAGAAAGAGGACTATCTTCAAAATTAACTTTCCTGTCAGTCGTATCATCAACTCTGTGTCCTCTGCGATGGATGTGTATGTGTTGGTATGTTACCATGGTTGCATTCATTAACACGTTTAGGTTGATAACAATCCGTTATTCCTGGCTGTGGAGAGTATTTCTTGCTCGACTAATTTCTTAGTCTGTGCATCATTTGGTACAATTTCTCTATCAAGTGAACTAGTCGGGTCCCCTCTGAAGTGTGAATCCAAGCAGGGATGTCATTCTTGTGCTCTCAATTTTTTGAAAACTTTCTCTGGGCTCACATAACATCACTCGGCTCGCCTGAACGAGCAAGGTGTCTCATTCTTGCCAACTCAGTTTATATAGTTATACTATAGGGCTGTGTTCTAGGGTATTCGGACTACCTATGACCAGATATGTTCTGTTCACGTGTATGTGCTCGCTGGCTGATGTTGATGTACTCGAATCTATGAGCAGCATCAAATTTATTTGGCACTTCACAGCGAGCTATATTATCTGCTTCCAAAGCTCATTCCGGCTCAATAAATTGAGCAACATGATTCGTTTCATTGAGATCACATGTCTTCAGGGTTTCATCCAATTGGATTCCATCGCTGTCGGAATGCTCGTCATATCGAGCAGTTTGTTTTCTAAGCTTCAGGGAGCCCCACACATATATAGAAGCATATAGAAGAGTGTCGTCTGCTCACATTTGTCTGGGGCTCTGTATGGGTGAAATTATAAAATTGTTAAAGAATACAAGAACAAATTATTAAAATTGTAAAAAATTGTTAGGCCAATGCATTCCCTTATATATGCGAGGCGACCTATGATCGACTCGTATATATAAGAGAATGCATTGGCACAGGGTAAAAAAAATCGATATAGCGAGCAGTGTGAGTCGTATTTTCGAACTCATATGATCTCTCAGGAGTTATAGCACCTTGGTTGTCAGGTGGTTTAATCGATCGATCAAATCGACTTTCGTCTTTCATCATCATTATCATGTTGAGCAATTCGTCTTGCCAAGTTGCCAACTTCTGTTGCTCGATAGAGCGAGCAGTATAAATCGAGCTGTTCAGCTCTTGTGTTCTTTCTGAATTCGAGCATCCTGCTCAACGGATAGCTCAGTGGATCGAGCAAACTTGTTCTCTTTGCTGATTGCCAACTCATTCCTGGGCTCAGTCAAACGAGATGTGGTGTTGTCATCAGCGAGCCAAAACGGTTCATCAATCGATGTGTGTTGTCTGATTGAGACACGCTCGGTAAAACGAGCGCTATCTGGCTCATTTTATTGCGACAGAGCATCGCTTTCACATGTGCTCGATGAGTCGGTGTCCCGCTCTTTAAAACAAGTGGTGTGGTTCTCTTCTTCGAGCTGTCGGCTCATTTTCTTTAACGAAGAGCAAAGTCTCTACTCACTTCTGTAGAAAAATTCTGCTGTCTAACTCCGCAAAAATCCCGTCGCTGCCACCACTGTAACGTCCTACCCTTTGAGTGACCCGGGAGGTTTGGGCGTTAACAGAATTTCAAAGGTTGCCAATTAGGCAACAGAAAATTAATCTCCGCTACGTCGAAATGCGTTTACCCTCGGCGATCTGTTTCCAGTCAGTCTCAGAGCAGAAGCGTGACGTCAACGCCGATGCGTGGTATCATACACGGAACGGAAACGCGGACCGGAATGGAATGAAGGTATCTCCTTCTGGACAGGTGCTACATCGCTACACTTGTCTCAAATGATATCTTATGCGTACGTATGTTCTGTAGGCATGAATCAACTAGAGTTTTCAGCAGTTAGACAAGAAAGCGGTCCTAGAACCGACCCATGACAAGAAAGTGGTCTTAGAACCGACACATGTGACTCGTGGTGACAACCATTTTAATGGGTTTTCCTATTCCAAAAATACACACTAGTGCGTGATGGCAATGGTCTGACCAGTGTAGTGACGGGACAGATAGACAGTGTTCACGCTGGCCCAGAAATTCCTTTAGCCATTACTTTAGCAAAATGCCAATTTTTTTTAGCCACTTTGAATTTACTTTAGCCACTTGTTTGGTAAAAATAATGGAGATAAATTGAACGTACGTGTACATTACATTTTATTGACAAAATAAAACAATAATAATGTAATATGAGCAATAACATCCCGCCAAGCGATTCCACATACAATGAAAGTTTTTAGACCATTGCAAATAAAACAAATTGCGGTGTATTAACATATAGCGAAAATGTGCAATACGATATCTGAACACAACCTGAAGTTTTATTTATTCGCGAGTTTGTGCATAGTTTATCTATACCTATCTATGAGTATCTGGTGCATATTTGTTCAATTCGCGGGAAAATAGTAAGTATACCCTGGTGACTACGCTATTAGGATAATTTTAATCCCGGCTAGTTGGACAGATCATTCGATTTTGTAAAAAGTTGAAATTAATTGATCAAGGGATCAAACTGCAAATGCAAGAAATTAATTTTGGAAACTTGACTCGCAACAAAAACCTCTGTCACTTAAATTGATGAAGCATCTTTCCCTTATCCCCACTCAAAACAGAAAGCGTCTGCCATTGACACTGCATGAAATCAACACCATGTAAACCTATTACTAATTGCTCCAAGCACATCGGATCGTGTAACACACACGAGGTGGCGACGCTTTTGTTGTACGGTGATGTTACACGTGATGTTATTAGACCGATGACTGCTGGCGTGTTTATAATCGCCACCATGTCGAGATGGACATATTTGAGAGGAAATTAATTTTAGCCATTTGTTTCGCCATTTGGTCATTTCTTTTCGCCATTTACAATTTATTTTCGCCAATGGCTAAAATGGCTACCGCCAGCGTGATCACTGCAGCTAGATCTCTGACTTGCAGTTTGGTAGGTACTATCCAGTAGTGAGAGCTATGTTTTCAAGATTCCATAGAGGATTCCTTATATAGTATGTAGAGTATGCGCCACTACTTGTGCGTAACAATGCACATTCGCCATGTTATATGCTGGTTGTAGAACTACACTACCATTGGACACGACCCCCCCCCCACATGTTATGAAATTATAGTATAGTACATGTGCATTATTGCATATGTTGTGCTTGGTTGCCGACGTTAAAAGCTTCTCCATCTGATCATCGACCTATGTATACGTCGATGATCTGGTTGCGTCTAAATATATCCATTTACACTCCAGGCGTGTTGCTTGCATCTGGTCCAAGATGGAAACACAACAGAAGATTCTGTTTGCATCATCTGAGAAATTTCGGAATGGGTAAGAGCATGATTCAGACACAGATACAAGAAGAATCAGGAAAGTTAATGAACGAGATAGACAGACAGAACGGAAAGCCCTTTGACATCAAGAGCTTGATTCACAACGCGACTTCTAATGTGATCTGCTCCATAGTATTCGGACACAGATTTGAATACGACGACGAAAAGTTCGAAGGTTACCTGCGCAGACTGGACGAGACCATAACAAGCACCGGCGCTAACGCCCTCTTTCTGAGACCGGTTTTGCGTTATGTTCCTGGTGATCCTTTCAAGGCACAGCTAATAATAAATAATGTGAGGCATAACATTAAGTTTATTAGAGAAGAGATTGATCGTCACAGGAAAGACTTCAAACCTGGAGTCATCAATGACATCATTGACGCATATTTAGATGAATGGGGGCGTTCAGAAGAAACTGGTGATACTGAATTTAGTGGTAAGTAATGATCAAGCATGATCTTTATGTTTATTATATGACTACCACTAATATCCTACAAATACTGCTATTGTTTAACGATACATTACTAGGTGCCCGAAAACGCTTATCAGAATTTTTAATTAGGTCACCGGCACAATTTAGAAGATATGTTCATTTGAACAGTCAATGGGTGTGCTCTTTTGTCACGCGTGTATCCGTCAAACCGCGCGTGCGCATTATCAAATAGTTCATCTGCTACATATGGGAATTGACTGTCATCTTGCGATATAAACTAGAAACGCATACGGTCGATGAGTATACTAGCTTTCAGAAGGTTATCTCAGTCAGCTAGCCACCTCTCAGTGCATTGGCGTACCTGGAAGACTTCTGTAGGGTTCCTATAGTGTTATTAGCTTTCCTTTTGATGGATGCCTCTCTGCTAATGTCGTAGAAGATTACGACCAAGAAGTGTTGGTGCATTATGGCATTCTTTACGTACGGCCTCAGCAGAGAGGCGTCCACCCAATGGAATGCGAAATCTAGCAACCTTCGAAGTACTGCCGATGTTATCCAAGTACGCCAATGCGTTCGCCAGTCGTACATGTGGTTAGTCCCATGAGGTCTTAGAAAGATGTAGCTAGAGATGACCTTCTGAAACATAGTACACTTATCGACAGAAACTGAATTATACCATATGATACCACGTGGGATGCTTGCAAAATAAACAACAAGTCCTCCGATTTTGGAGCAAAATCGTGAGCTAGACACAGAAAAATGGATTATTTGAAACATTCTAATTATAGGAACCCTTCTCACAGGAAGTGTTTCTTTGTTGGTGTGGTCGATTTAGATTAATCAGACGAAGAGTTGGAAGCTGGTCCAGATAATTCTGAATTTGGCAAATCAGAATCTGTTCTCATGTAATTGTTCTGATTCTTGCTAGTCATAATATGACTATTCGGCACAATATTATGCATTAGCAGACGTTTTTAGTAGATAGATGATGTATGTACCGGTTTGTCTATACATATCGACATTATGACACAAGTGAAAATTAATATGTGAAAACATCGATCACTTTACAATTTATTTCCACCAATTTGGCTGTGTGTATCAATTGCCCAACTGAAACGAATACGTCGTGACAATGTTTCCTATCCACAATGTGGGTATAATTCGCGCAACAATAACGCACATTGTCAGAAAGTAAAAGAATAAAGGTGTGTTTTAAATTATGTCACCATTTTATTTGGGAAACAATTTCTTGGATGAGATGTAAAGTAATTATTTCGCCTGAGTATTCCCAGCTCAACTGTCAGAATGGATGGAGTTGTCATTACAATAACGCCCACTGGTGTGAAAATGAGGAATTTTCGCTGATTTTTGAAAACCTGTCCACCATTTTGGGCGCCATTTTGGATTAGGGCGAATTTTTGTCATATGATAAGGAAATCACTTCGCCTCAGTGTTTCCTAATTACAATAGTAAGCATTGATGGAGTTGCGACAATAAGTGATTTTTCAATTTCCGGTCGCCATATTGGCCGCCATTTTGGATTTTGGTGATCACCCACTGAATCGAAACAGACATTACTATTAGCGTCGATTCGACGTTGACTGGATTATATAGACATTTGAAAAAAAATGTGATTTCGTGAATTTGTAAGAGCTGTATATTAGCATAACGTTGAAAATAAAACCACATGTGCTATTATATTTACTATAATTGCGATCAAAGAGGCATGGTTCATATCAAACAAAATGGCCACAATGATGGACGCCATATTGTCTGGAGTCTCTGCCGCCACTTTTTTGTCTTTTAACTACAGAAAATTATTAGTGGAGACATTAAGGAAGAACATTAGTGGGGTGAAGTTGAGTCCTGGTGGGGTGCAAGGATCGAACAACATCTCCGTACAGCCCATATCACTTGAATGTATATCGATAATGTCTATTTATTATATGACTGTAGGTTTTCTAACTAAAATACGGCATTCTTTTGAAGTGTTTCAGAGCATCAGAAACAACAGTGTGGTTTTCCTAATCAATATCATGCGACTATTAAATTACAGAACTATATTTTCTTCCGCGATCGACAAAGCAAAGAATTTGTACTATTCAGATTACGGGAAAATTCCAGAAATCAGGGCATTAATATGTTGAGCTATCAAAAACAGATACATAGAAGAAAGCATTAAAATTATATTTATCATTCTTTTTAAGAGATACCTATATTCTTGCAAAATGAGGGACATTGAACCGTAAGAGGATGGTATGTTATAATGACTCATGGTCTAAAAATACCTCAAATGAAAACCAATCATTAATTAGAATTAAATAATTCTATAGTATACGTTTTTACCAATTTTATTGTTGTCATGCAGATTACAGATGCTGCCTGTGCGCGCAAAAGACTACGGTGTCTATCAATTTGGAATTGACATTTTAATTGTTATTTGACACCTATTTATTTTAATTTAACGTATATTAATATCAAATAGGTTGCCCATACATATCCGTTTAACTTTGTTTTCAGTTGAAGAACTTGGTAAGATGTGTGGCGACTTGTTTGGGGCGGGAACTGAAACATCTGCCTCAACAATAAGATGGTTCCTCATCTACATAATGCAGGACCCGGATGTACAACAACAGATACACGCGGAAATAGACGAGCACATTCCGACCGATCGGCTGCCGACTATGGAAGACAAGCCGATATTGGTCAACATGGAGGCGGCCATCTTGGAAACCCTCAGACTTTCTAGTCTGGTGCCCCTCAGTTTACCCCATCGAGCAGCTGAAGATTTTGAATTCAAAGGCTACAAAATACCAACGGACGCATACCTTTTACCGAACTTATATTCTGTGCACTTCGACGAACAACTCTTCCCGAATGCAGATAAATTTGACCCTTCTAGATTCATCGACGGAGAAAATAAGATAAGAAGTATGGACGAGCACATTCCGTTTTCTATAGGTAAATGCCGTTATATATATGATTGTATTGGCACCTTTCTCATTCCAATGAAATCTTGAACCGTCAGATTTATCGCAAAATTTGGACTGACTTAAATGTCTGTCAATCAAATCACAGACGTAGTATATATAGTTACATGGCCGGATCGAGTATGTGGTTCGGATGTCTCACCCCTCAACTTTTGTGACAGTTGGAAATTTTATGGTTGAAACAGCGGCATGCAGTTGGATTTTTCAGACCGAAAATAGGCTGAACTGATAGTCTTTCCAACCAACATTTATTGCAAATAAATAACTCAAAAAAGTAAGTCCCCTCTCATATGATACCCTGTATCTCCTATGATATTCACCAAATCGTACTGAAATTTTAAACGAATTGTGATCGTGGTAAATGCAGAACATGGTGTGATGTAATTATCCAGACGGATTTCTAACCTTCTGAAGAATGTCGCTTGATTGCCAGTGAAAATTAACAACTAAAAAAAATAACACTGTCCACTTTGACGCTCTTGAAACAGTATCGAAGGTTTATGGTCAAGCCTGCAGATAGCGTGTCTGTCATTTGCAGAATGAGGTCCCCAGAGGGTGAATTTAGTGACGCTATCCCGCACAGTGGGCTAGCATCACCAAATTCAGCCTCTGGACATCTCATTCTGATTAGGCCTCGTCTTCTGGGAAGTATCTATAGTATCAAATTAACATTGTTTTAGTTACATTTCCCTTCTAGGAAGTTTCTATATCCCCTAATTTGCCGAAGATAAAATTCATAATTGAGGTGCCCAATGGGTGAGCATCACCAACTTCATCTGGGGAACTTCAATCTGATCCTAGATCTGCCATAGCAGTTGAGGGCCTTAGCAGAATGAGGTCCCCAGGGGTGAATTTAGTTATGCTAGCCCGCTATGCGGGATAGCGTCACTAAATTCACCCTCTGTGGACCTCATTCTGCAAATGACAGACACGCTATTTGCAGGCTTGTTTATGGTACGTGTCTCCGACCTTACAACAGCATTGGGCTGTCTTGTACTTGGTCAGTCGTCACTCTGTGGGAAATTAGGAGCATTGTTTTGAATCACCCCCATATTTGATCGACTGCATTCACTTGAAAGAAACCATGCCCATACGGCGATCATGCAAACCAGAGTTATCTTCACAATTATGTTGGAGGCAACTGATGGCTATGTGAAGAGTACACGAGAATTATAGGAAAACCAAAAATCACATCTCGAAGACTTGCAGGACCGGCTGGTGACCAAACTGTCACTGAGAGGGAGCTTTTTGACAGATGAGAAGTCTTTGTTTGTTCAAATTGTCGTTCAAACTCGTGTATATAATCCTGATTCAGATTAAACATTTCTAGTGGATCAGTAATGGTGGTGGTTCAAAATCATGCCACTAATTTCCCTCATCATGACAACATGACAAGTTCAAGACAATCCCACGCAGTATAAAGGTCGGTGACACTCAACTAACATTAATATATACATAGTTAAACCATAAACACTCGATACAGATGAGAATCAAAGTTTTGAAATTGTAACATTTTCCAATCAAGCGACAGTCAGAAGAAGGTTAATTAATCTGGATATTTAACTACTACAATGTGCTACATTTACCATGTTCTCAATTCGTTAAAAATTGCAATACTATCGAAAGAATAAAATAGGAGATAAAGGGTATTATATGAGGGGAACATGGGAGATAAAGGGTATTATATGAGGGGAACATGGGAGATAAAGGGTATTATATGAGGGGGGCTTGGGAGATAAAGGGTATTATATGAGGGGGACTTGGGATATAAAGGGTATTATATTAGGGGGACTTGGGAGATAAAGGGTATTATATGAGGGGGGCTTGGGATATAAAGGGTATTATATTAGGGGGACTTGGGAGATAAAGGGTATTATATGAGGGGGGCTTGGGAGATAAAGGGTATTATATGAGGGGGGCTTGGGAGATAAAGGGTATTATATGAGGGGGACTTGGGAGATAAAGGATATTATATCAGGGGGACTTGGGAGATAAAGGGTATTATATGAGGGGAACATGGGAGATAAAGGGTATTATATGAGGGGGACTTGGGAGATAAAGGATATTATATTAGGGGGACTTGGGAGATAAAGGGTATTATATGAGGGGGGGCTTGGGAGATAAAGGGTATTATATGAGGGGGGGCTTGGGAGATAAAGGGTATTATATGAGGGGGACTTGGGAGATAAAGGATATTATATTAGGGGGGCTTGGGAGATAAAGGGTATTATATGAGGGGGGGCTTGGGAGATAAAGCGTATTATATGAGGGGGGGGCTTGGGAGATAAAGGATATTATATTAGGGGGACTTGGGAGATAAAGGGTATTATATGAGGGGGGCTTGGGAGATAAAGGGTATTATATGAGGGGGGCTTGGGAGATAAAGGGTATTATATGAGGGGGGCTTGGGAGATAAAGGATATTATATTAGGGGGACTTGGGAGATAAAGGGTATTATATGAGGGGGGCTTGGGAGATAAAGGGTATTATATGAGGGGGGCTTGTGAGATAAAGGGTATTATATGAGGGGGGCTTGGGAGATAAAGGATATTATATTAGGGGGACTTGGGAGATAAAGGGTATTATATGAGGGGGGCTTGGGAGATAAAGGGTATTATATGAGGGGGGCTTGGGAGATAAAGGGTATTATATGAGGGGGGCTTGGGAGATAAAGGGTATTATATGAGGGGGATTTGCTTTTGTATGTGTATGTTTATGTCAGTTTTAAACCAATATTCGAATATTTCACTCTTTTCAGTTGAAATTTTGGACTGAAAAGACCATTAGTTGGACATGTTCCAACCATGGGAGATGTTAGCTAATTTGGAATGTTCCAACCAGCATGGAAAGTAATTGTTTGGTTTAAATGTACTCAATCCGATCAGACGCTCCTAAATTACTATTTCTTTGGCTTCAGAGGTAACAAATATTTGATTCGAGTCGAGGAACCCACACATCAAAGCTCAGAGTGATCAGTTATCTATTTTTTTTTAAGTTTGTTATTTCCCGAGATGCGTAATAATATGTGGTCCAAAAACACCTGGTCAAACGGAGGGTCTCGGACAAAAATTGCGGATGAAAATGGATAACTCTAAAATCAAGTGGTAATACGGTCAAATTTCGTGATACTTTGTAGTGATAATGCGCCATATTTTGTTGAACAAAATGATGATAAATTAAACATTTTGGGATATTTGACAATGGACAAAAATTGCGGATGCAATAAATCGATTCTGATAACTAAAGCGTATTTAGAAGAAATGTTGTTGTTGTTGTTGTTGTATCTTGATGGTATGGGGACCGTCTGATCGGATTGAGTACCTTTAATATCAGTTGTAAATTAATGCCATACTGGCTGATATCTCTGACTCTAAATTATGAGTTTATAAATAACCCCGAAACAAAGTTCAAGGAAGAGATACATGCACATCATATTCAGAATTATCTTTAGATTCAGGGATGTGGCGACAAGGGGGGTTGGGGGGTGTCTCAGCCCCCAAGCTTTGGTAAAAAAAAATTAACAGTTGGAAATTTCTTAGCTAACACAACATTAGTTGGAAATTTCAAACCGACAACAGGTGGAAGATGTTCTTGTAGTTTGATTTTCAAACAATTTTTTGGGGAGAATTTATTGTTTTTGGACCAATATTTGCATATTTTCCTAATTTTTGTCAAAATATTGGACTAAAATGGCCATCAGTTGGAAATTTTCCAACCTTAGGGGGGTGTCGGGTTGGAAATTTCTAACACTTGGAAAGCTTGTATCCTTCCACGCCCGTGGCTCGTCAAAAACTGTTAGTTAATTTAAGAAAACAACATTGTCCTACAATTGGTCAACATTGTCATTGGAATTATCATCAGTTGGAAATTTTCTAACCTAAGTGTGTCATGTTTGAAATTTCAAACTCTAGGAAGGTTTGAGGATAGTCTGGATGCTAGGATTCTGTGATTTTCTTGTTCAGATTTACAAATTTTCACGCACCGGGCCGAACCATGGTCCCTCCCCTGTGGCCTATACAAAACTGCTAATTAGTTTACGAAAACAATATTTTACTATATTAGGTCAAAATTGTGGACTGAAATGGTCATTAGTTGGAGAATTTTTCAACCTAAGGGTGAGTATGAAGTTTGAAATTTCCAACACTAGGAAAGCTTGAGGCCAGTCTAGATGCTAGTATTTTGCGATTTTCTTGTTTATTTTTTTATTTTTCTCACCCGGGCCGAACAACCATGGTGAGTCCGATGTGTCCTGGTCTCTTGTCCGTAGCCGTGTGCATTTTCCTGGAGTGCACTAGATGTTAGGATTTGTGCAATTTTCACGTTCAAATATCTTAATGTTCTCATACCGGGTATATATATAGAACCATTATTTATGAATATATAGGCTATTGTGCCTGAGCACTGAGGTGTAAGGGGGTGCAAATGGAATAATGCAAAACTTGTGTTTGGTCGGATTCAAGGGGGGGGTCGGAATTCACCAAAGTGGACACCCCCAACGGAGACCCTTTAGCCACGTCCATGTTTAGAGTCTGCTTATTTAACATCACATTTGCGTGTCCCGCTACTAGCATCAAACAAGCTGAAAAATGAATACGATATTCCACACATGGGCCGAACCATGGTCCCTCCCCTGTGGCCAATAAAAAACTGCTAATTAGTTTACGAAAACAATATTTTACTATATTAGGTCAAAATTGTGGACTGAAATGGTCATCAGTTGGAGAATTTTTCAACCTAAGGGTGAGTATGAAGTTTGAAATTTCCAACACTAGGAAAGCTTGAGGCCAGGGGCCTATACTATAGAATTACAATTGCCGTGTTTCTCCACGTAGACAGCGTTAGTCGGTAATTTCCCAGTCTTGTAAAGCTAGACTTGTGTTCTATAGTACTCGAGCAATTGTGTTCTTGTAAATTCCTTACATTAGATATTGGAATTTAACAATAGGCGATTACCCTTTTTCACACCATACATCGTTGTGAACTGACTTATATAATATTCTGGGAGAGCCATTCTGTAACTGGGATTCATTTCAGCAGCAAGCTGCTCGGTTTTTGTGGTGTTTGGAGTGTCCCAACGCTGCATCCTTTTTTTATTCTATAGTACTCGAATTGTCTAACTTGGGGAAAAACAAGAACTCGCTTGACGGGCTGTTAAATTACCAACTTAGGGAGTTCCATAGTACAGACATAACACAAATCGGGTAGAACACGGTGTTAACATTACAAGTATACAAGGCTGAATTAGTGGTTGTCACCGCAATGAAACGCGTGCGAATGTCGATATGTCGGATTATCGCTTTGTGTATTGCACACTCATGCATTAACCCTTTCTCGACGTGCGAAGTTTCACCGGGTCAATAAAATCGTAGTCATATTGAGATGATGGGTTCAAATTACGCATGGGCGTAGATAGATATATTTTGAGATGGGGTTCATAAACATAGACAAATTGGCTTTGATAAATAAGGGTTTGCACATAAATTATGTTGTGACGGGAGCGATTCTCATTAAAATACTCAACAATTGGGAATGTCACGCAGGGACGTTCAATGGGTGTTGGCGCATCACAATAATCTTCGTCCCAAAGTTAGTGATGATTGATTTATGGGGTAAATGGCAATTAGTTCAGAAGTTTCGATCGGTTGGGATTGTTGGTTTGGGGATTTCTAACAGTTGGAAATCTTGAGTAACCATTGCAGAATTTCAACCGAATGGGGTGCAAATATAGTTTTCTGGTTCAGGGAGGAGGTGTACTCGGGCAGCGAGACCTTATACGTGAATGTTACCGCGATTCCATGGTAGAAAATGGCACTGAATTTAAAAATTAAGACTGGAGAATAGGTTATAATCATTACAATGACTAAATTTTCCAGCTAATGTAACTGCAAATTATAATTTATACTACTAGTATGATGTTCACCTACATTCAGTGTAATTTTGGTTGTTAAATCTAAGTTTCTACTTAAACAAAAAGTTACACCGACCCTTTGGAAAATATACTTGAAATATATATTTTCACCCTTTTAACTTGGAAATAGTTTTATCAGTCTATTATCTCCGGCAATTCAATTTGTTTTTCAATTACACTGTACATGTATCGAAATCGTACGTATACGACAACCAGTTAAAATTTCCCTGCTCAATCTGACACTATAATCACCATGTGTAGGTTTTTCTGTCGATGGGGTTTATTTGTGATCACTCTATCCGTCTCTATCCCTTTGTGTTCGTACATACATCGTTAAATATATTTGACCATGAACCATGTAAATACAAGGAAAGTCATGAAAAGCTATATATTGTCTTCTATGATGTTGGTCAATAAAACATCTATCTCTTATAAAGAGCGTTTCGCTTACGATATTTTGTACTCGTGTTCAGCGTAAAATGTTGTAATCGTTTGTGTATTTTCGCGATGCTTGTGCCATTGGGATTATGGTGCACGCAAGTAGTTTTCGTGTTCCCCATTGCCTATCATAACATTGACTTTATACATCCACTAAACCACTCGCCAAATGATTCAAATATATATAGGCATTACTATATCCATTTATGTATAATATTAGAGTAAGTTCCCTTTACCCATTAACAAGCGTTCGCCTCCACGCGTAGAAAACGAAGATCCATAGTACTGGATTTTGTCTGTTCTTGTAAATGACGGGGAGTCGCACACACTTGTAAATTATCGTATCCATAGTATTCGACAGTTTGTCAACGTGGAGAAACACTGCAATTGTAATTCTATAGTATAGGCCCCAGTCTAGATGCTAGTATTTTGCGATTTTCTTGTTTATTTTTTTATTTTTCTCACCCGGGCCGCACAACCATGGTGAGTCCGATGTGTCCTGGGCTCTTGTCCGTAGCCGTGTGCATTTGTCTGGAGTGCACTAGATGTTAGGATTTGTGCAATTTTCACGTTCAATTATCTGAATGTTCTCATACCGGGTATATATATAGAACCATTTTTTATGAATATATAGGCTATTGTGCATGAGCACTGAGGTGTAAGGGGGTGCAAATGGAATAATGCAAAACTTGTGTTTGGTCGGATTCAATGGGGGGGGGGTCGGAATTCACCAAAGTGGACACCCCCAACGGAGACCCTTTAGCCACGTCCATGTTTAGAGTCTGCTTATCTAACATCACATTTGCGTGTTCCGCTACTAGCATCAAACAAGCTGAAAAATGAATACGATATTCCACACATGCATGGGCCTAGTGCGCAAACAGAGTAAACAAGAAAACAACAACGACCGTATATGTAACAGTGTCCATATTTCGTCCCGAAGACTAATATAGCGGCATGTTAATGTTTACTGGATGGCAGTGTTAATATAATCACTTTAATGAACATGTACATGTGAAGCTGATTTATTTTCATTCCAGGCCGGAGGATCTGTCTCGGAGAATCTCTTGCTAGGATGGAGCTCTTCCTCATTCTCTCCGCGTTGTTGCAGCGGTTCGAAATCCTACCACCAGAGGGCAGCCCGCCTCCGCCAGCAAAAGGGACGCTCGGAGTGACGCACGGGCCTTACCCATTCCTTCTGAGAGCAATCAAACGTCATTAAACTTCTTACCGTCCCTAAATAAAAAGTGTTTGTTTTCCGTGAATGGATGTTGACCATTCCTTCTGAGAGCCATCAAGCGTCATTAAACTTCTTAACGTCTCTAAATAAACAGTTTTCGTTTTCCGTGCATGGATATTCAATAAGGGTACGATATCGATCACATGCAGAAATTTTGCAGACAGTTGGTCCTAGAAGGATTTATGGTACACACAATGACTTATTTGGGCGAAATACAGCAAAACACAGAAGTTTTCTTGAACAATACAAACCTATTACGTCAACAACGACTGGCGACGTCAACTTTTACCGAAAATGTCTTCGTTAAATTGTGGGGTTTAGTCTACATTAAGCACACGTTTGTTCAATTAAATAAAACAATATCGACCTAACTGTTATTATGTTACAAGTACAATATTCAGAGAGTGAGCAATAAACATGGAACAACACAGTTTTTTGAACATGTTAACGCTGTTGCACTCGTTTGTCGGGCCACGAGGTTAAACTCGAACCTCCTGTTCTCATTTTACCATTGCGTCACAACAAACTCGTGCAATAACGTTAACCAGTTCACACGCTTGTGTCGTTCTATTTATTTATATATTACTAGAAGGTGACCCGACTTCGTCCGGGCTTTGACCTTGAATTGACCATTTTGAAGGTCAAGGTCAGGTGGGGTCAAACACCAACACCCAAAAAATGGTGGAAATCGGCCCAGCGGATACCGGGAAATCGGCCCAGCGGATACCGAGATACCCTATGCATCAAATTTCGTCAGTAAAAATCCGCCAGTTTAACCCGATTTGATTTCTACTCAAGTATATAAACGCGCCTCATATACACATGCTCATTAATTATCAAGTTTCAACGTAAAGATAAATTACCATCGGTGCCCGAGATATCGCCAAGACGTCTGAAACAGTCAAATGCATCGGCCGGTTTAGCGTTAACGTGATCTAACGTTATGACCTCTAACGACGTCATAGAAGTTACGCATTGTTTTTATCCTGATGGAAGATAGTACCACTTCTTCTTGATAATTGAGGCAGATAACTAAAACGGATACATACGCATTATATGTCGTTGGAAAGAGGAAACACGAAAGATTCTCACGGTGTCATTATTATGACTGGCATTTTATTATTCGCGCTGTTTCGAATCGATTTGTAAGCACCGAACTCAAATGAAAGTCCCGTAACACAGCGTAAAAACAGATTTGACCTCGGCACGGTAAAGTTGACCTCGGATCTGAAAATCAATAGGCCTATGTCACCCCCCGGCCGAAAATACCCCACATACCAAGTTTCATCGAAATCGGGTCGGCCGTTTTCGAGTTCATCGATTACACACAAACAAACATACAAACAAACAAACAGATCTTCCAAAATATATAATAGATTTTCCAAATTCTCAGTCATTCGTATTCGAATGCAACCATGCCACATACAACTTACCTATTATGTAGTACCTCGAAAAAGACAAAACAGTTCTTGAGAACAACGCTCTTTTTTGTCTGGCGCTTTTGGACAACAGAAACATGGACGCTCTTTATATTCAAATGTTACAATACCACATACAAAATCACCACGATACCCCGAAAACGATCACAACTTGATAATTGAGAATGCTCTTTATTGTCTACCGTGTGTGTGCGACGAAAGCATGGACGCTCTGTATTGTCTACCGCGTGTGTGCGACGTAAGCATGGACGCTCTTTATTGTCTACCGCGTGTGTGCGACGTAAGCATGGAGGCTCTTTATTGTCTACCGCGTGTGTGCGACGAAAGCATGGACGCTCTTTATTGTCTACCGCGTGTGTGCGACGAAAGCATGGACGCTCTTTATTGTCTACCGCGTGTGTGCGACGAAAGCATGGACGCTCTTTATTGTCTACCGCGTGTGTGCGACGAAAGCATGGACGCTCTTTATTGTCTACCGCGTGTGTGCGACGTAAGCATGGACGCTCTTTATTGTCTACCGCGTGTGTGCGACGAAAGCATGGACGCTCTTTATTGTCTACCGCGTGTGTGCGACGAAAGCATGGACGCTCTTTATTGTCTACCGCGTGTGTGCGACGAAAGCATGTACGCTCTTTATTGTCTACCGCGTGTGTGCGACGAAAGCATGGACGCTCTTTATTGTCTACCGCGTGTGTGCGACGAAAGCATGGACGCTCTTTATTGTCTACCGCGTGTGTGCGACGAAAGCATGGACGCTCTTTATTAGCTCACCTGAGACGAAGTCTCCGGTGGAGCTATAGTCATCACTCCTCGTCCGTCGTCCGTCCGTCTGTCCGCCTGTCCGTCCGTCAACTTGTTTTTAAACATCTTCTCCTCTGAAACCATCATACCGAATTGGTTCATATTTGGTGTGGATGTTCCCTAGGTGACTCTCATTCAGATTTGTTCAAATGAGGTCACCAAGTCAAATAGTTTTGATGTCAGGACCATAACTATTTTTCCACATAGTAATTCTTAAAACGACTTCTTTTCTGAAGTTGTCGGGCCGAATGGGTTCATATTTGGTATGAGGGTACCTTGGGTGACTGTGGTTCAGATTTGTTCAAATGAGGTCACTGGGTCAAATGTGGGTGGGGCTATGGACATACATCTGAATTTTTTAATTTTTTTTTCAATTTAACTTATTGCTCAATTTAACCCAAAAAAAACCTAAATATATATATATATTTTATTTTTAATAAATAATTTGTTTTTATTAAATAAAATATTTTATTTTTAAATAAAATAAAAAAAAACTCATTAAAATTTTGAAGAACCTATGACATTACATCTTTGGGAGGGGAGGGGAGGTACATCTAGTCACTCCACTATATTTGGTTGAAATCAGGGGTTTGGGAGAAATCAGGAACAGACAGATGTACAGAAATGTTCAGTAAATGACTTTAATGTATTCTCTACTACAGCAAGCCACCCATGTGCTCTGATGGACACATGTTTATACAACTGGTAGATGGGTAGATAACATCTGCTGTGTCATAGTGCTTGCCATCCCCCAGAGAGTGTAATTCATGTCATTTGTAGTTTAAATGAGATTAATGTTGTTATCAATGAAGCACCCTTGTTGTTTACATTATCACTCAGTGGTCATTAAAATCAGATTAATTTCATTTTCTCCAAGTTTGAATTAAGAGTGTCTGGCATTTGTAGAATGAGGTTTCCAGAGGGTGAATTTAGGGGGTTGCTCCACACAGCAGGCTAGCATAACCAAATACACCCTCTGAGAACCTTATTCTGCTTAGGCCTCATCTTCTGGGAAGTATCTATAGTATCAAATTTACATTGTTGTTAGTTAAATTTCCCTTCTAGGAAGTTTATATATCCCCTAATTTGCAGAAGATAAAATTCATGATTGAGGTGCCCAATGGGTGAACATCACCAACTTCAACTGGGGAACTTCAATCTTATTCTAGGTCTTCCATAGCAGTTGAGGGCCTTATCAGAATGAGGTCCCCAGAGGGTGAATTTAGTGATACTAGCCCGCTGTGCAGGATAGCGTTACTAAATTCACCCTCTGTGGACCTCATTCTGCAAATAACAGACAGACTATTTCAAGGCTTGATTGTATAATACATTGTGTTGCTTGAGGCCAGACATGCACAATGTAGGAACAGACATGCTTTTTTAATAGTGATGCTATCCCACACAGCGGGCTAGCATCACCAAATTCACCATATGGAGACCTCATTCTGCTTAGGCCTCATCTGCTGGGAAGTATCTATAGTATCAAATTTACATTGTTGTTAGTTAAATTTCCCTTCTGGGAAGTTTCTATATCCCCTAATTTGCAGAAGATAAAATTCATAATTGAGGGGCCCAATGGGTGAACATCACCAACTTCAACTGGGGAAATTCAATTTTATTCTAGATCTTCCATATCAGTTGAGGGCCTTATCAGAATGAGGTCCCCAGAGGGTGAATTTAGCGTCACTAAATTCACCCTCTGGGGACCTCATTCTGCAAATGACAGACACACTATCACACTATTTCAAGGCTTGATTGTATAATACATTGTGTTGCTTGAGGCCAGACATGCAAAATGTAGAAACAGACACGCTTTTTGTGATGCTATCCCGCACAGCAGGCTAGCATCACCAAATTCACCCTCTGGAGACCTCATTCTGCTTAGGCCTCATCTTCTGGGAAGTATCTATAGTATCAAATTTACATTGTTGTTAGTTAAATTTCCCTTCTAGGAAGTTTCTATATCCCCTAATTTGCAGAAGATAAAATTCATAAATGAGGTGCCCAATGGGTGAATATCACCAACTTCAACTGGGGAAGTTAATTCTTATCCTTATCAGATTTGTGAAAATGGGATCACAAAGTAAAATAAGGGCAGAGCAAGAGACTTAACTATTTCACTACATAGTAATTCTTAAAATATGTTTGCAAGAACTAGTTGGCTTATATAGAATGGAATGTTCTTCCTTGACTGCAATGCAGATTTTTTTTTAATGGGGTCACCTGGTCAAATAGGGGCCAAGCGAAGGACAGTTTCCCTCTTAATATGCTTCCTTCACAAGGACCATCAGGTTTATTTTACTGATATTTATGATATGTATGAAGGGTTCTTTGGTGTCTGGAATTCAAATTTATTCAGATGGGGTCACCAGGTTAAATAGGGTGGGAGAATTACTATAGATACATATAGTTATGTCCCTGGTCCCACCGTGGGACCAGGGACATAACTATATATCTCTATAGTAATTCTTAAAATGTCTTCTCAAGAGAGTTTGGACTATTTAGCTTTAATACATATAGTATGGAGGAATCAGGAGGATCCTTTAGTGACTGAGATTCAGATTTGTTAAAATGAGGTCAACCTGTCAAGAAATGGCAGGCTATGGGGAGTTAACACTTTTGCGTCCAATAAAATCATCGAAATACCAAATTCATTAAATCATTTACCTTGGAACCACCTGACTGATTGGTCTGACATACATGTATTGTGTTTGGGTCCATGGATAATTGGGCTTCAAACATGTTTAAATGGTTTTAGAAAAAGGCGCTTGTGAGATTGAAAATTTCCAACAATTGAGAAAGTTTGAGGTGTCGGTTGTGAAATTCCAACCTAAGACTTAGGAGTCTGGAGCCCGGTCGGGAGGGGACTTGTTGAGTAGTGTACAGTTGGCAATTTCAAGGTGGATTTTCACCAAGCTACATACTTGAAGTCTCTCTAGCCACACATCCTGTTTAAATCTACTTCTTTTAAAGTGATTATGAAAAGTGCTGACTGTTTTGGTCTCCAGAGTCCCAGTCTTATCAGTCTTTGCAGTCTGGTGAGCGACCCAACAGTCATTGACTGTCTTGTTGTCTACCGCGTGTGTGCGACGAAAGCATGGACGCTCGTTATTAGAGGCGATCGTTGGATTTTGTTCTGGGCTAACAACAATTAAACACTTCCTCTCTTGGAAGTCGATATATGTCACCAAAACGTAAAACGAAATAAAAAACAACAAACACAAACTGAAAAAGATTCCCCGGCTAGCCTCCAATTTAGAAAAAAATACCGTTATAATACCAAAGTGCCTAATTAATCATTATTGTAATTTCGACTGTGTATGCGAGTTAATTCTTTTGTTTGCGCAGTATCTGATCATATATCACCGGAAGGATTTTTAGCAAGCGGTCCGCAGTCGTGCACTTCTCCATACAAAAGGCTTCATAGGAAAAACACGGAGAGGTGGAAACTGGTGCAGTTGAGGGATAACTCGTGGAGATGCGTGATTATTTGCCTGAGTGGACTTGTTCCTGTCTGCATGAATGTGTTTTCTGATGTAATTTGGTATGAAATATGTTAATCCAAATTGGACATTCCAGTCGACGTATGTTTATGAAGAGGCCGGGGGGGGGTGTCAGGAAATGCAGTGTCCAAAACGTGGTTATGACGTGTGCATACATACATTCACAAACTGTTGTAACTCAATGCGTTCGTTCTACAGTGTAAATGGTTTCTCTGCAAATCATCAGTATCTAAGTGTGTGTGGCCAATCAGTCCATGTGTTGTTCAAGTTCAAGTATAATAACAAGAACTCAACTGTAACTCTTTCGGAACTTTGGATTATTCGTTCCCGTTGTTTGCACCAGGTGGAGCAAAATTCCAAGTGATATGAAGTGTATTTTATCTTCATGTATAATTGACTCAGTCATTCCACTTGTATATTTACCACGATTGACGGGGGTGCGCCGAACACACTAAACATCCGAACATATATGTACACACACAACAAAGTTATTTATATTTATAATAAACACTTCACTGTGGAACATGTGTATACTAGTGGCCATGATTGTTATGTGCACATGTAAATTACACAATAGTTTATAACTTTTCTAATTCAGTCCTATAGGACAACATATTTAGTGGGCATAATATTTACACAAGACTTCATTATGTTATCGTATAGGTTGCATGTACTGTAATTGATATGTATGTTTAACCGAAATGAATCTTATCTTATCAGGGTCTCCGTCCTGAGTTTGGTTTATAGATAACATAGATATACTCGTTAAAATTTTATCTGATGACTCTTTAAAATGCCAGAATTGCGTAATTTGGAGCAATATACGATGTATGTATATCCGATAAGATGATTCGGTTTCATTGTCACGTAACGGTCTACTCGAGTGGGAACGAGTCATAAAGTCTGTACAATAAACATGATTATAACAAATCGTTGATACGTCGTGTCGTGCGGCATGTGTGGTCTATATACAAACTCCAAGTATGTTAATACTAAACGAATATCCGATTAGCTGCATGCATGCGAACGGCAGCATTCACGTGCGTGTGATCAAGGCATCGCGTTATCATTCATTCACGTTCTTGAGAACGCAAATCTGAATGCTGAGATGGATGTTCAATTAATTTCAATTGAAACATATTCATAATATATATGCACACAATATTTCGAATATCTTATGGATTCATATTTCCGATGTCATTCGCAGTCCAATTGATCAGTCTCAGATAAACATACACACTCGAAAACTCATCAGAACTCCTTAAGTAATACGCATATTTACTGCACAGAAACTCGGCGTTTGGTCGGATCTTCATCTGTGCCTTTCGGAACTTTCTGGACCGACAGTGGTCCCTTCATATCGCGCGGATATTGAGAACGACACGGATTTTTTAAATTCTGTCAAATCCTATGCTTCATTGACAGATTCAACTACATACCGGCATTTGTTTTGGAAGCGTGGAAGTCAAGGAACTATACTAGTGAATGGATGTTCTCGAAAATTTGAGTGAGCAAAATCAAAAACACCATTGAAAAAATTCGCCGAAACAAAATTAATGGTCTGATCTGGGAAAACTGATTGACAACTGGTGGATAAATACTTCTGCTTCGTGTGCATGGTCATACACATACGATGCTCGATGTCTGTTTTACAATGAGAAACAAACATATCCCCATATCATATACGTGAAAATGACTTTCCCCATTGCCTCGGCTTTGGCCGTATCCTCGGCTTTGGTCGTACCACGTACACGGGGGTGTTCACACAGCTTCGCTGACCAATCTCGGTGTTAGCGCCAAGAGACCAAACTCCATACAGCGCCCTCTACGTTATCACTGCGATATAGCACTGCCACAAGGATGATACTGTAACAGGTCCGGACAGTGCTGGTGGATAATTAACTGACACAACAGCTAAATAGAAGTTGATTATTTATTCTTTATATATATCATAATTCCAACTTTAAATATCATCTTTAACAGTATAACAATTGTATAATAACTGACTAGGACTCAATATTTCACGTTGTGGCCATGACTATATATTCCAGTATCCATTATAAATTAATATCAATTCTGTCTTAGATAATATAATTATAAGATCTATAGGCTGACATGTTTCAAAAGTGTCAGAAATAACTACACAAAATTAAGATGTGTCTCTTTAAGATCAACTGGGTAATTCCAACAAGCTGCTTTAAACATATTTAAAGGGTACTAGTATATTAAATAGGTTACTAAATAATCAGAAGTGTCACATTAATTGACACATTTAAAGAGCTTTTAAAGCCATATCAACATAGGTTTCACTTTAAATAACTATATGTAAAGTGTGTTTAGAGAATAATTCATTCAGATGGTTCACTTTAAATCACATTGAAAGCATATTTAAAGGGCGTTCAGAGTCATAAATTCAAATGGGTGGGGCACTTTAAATAATTAGCATATTTAAAGAGCGTTTATATAGTAAATCAGAAGGGTCACTTTAAGAGTGAGTATATTTAAAGAGTGTTTATATAGTGCCAATAATTCAGAGGGTTCACTTTAAGAAGTGAGCAAATTAAAGAGCGTTTAGTGTTATAAATTTAGTGGGGCCACTTTAATAAGTTTAATTTAGAAATTTAGAAAATGAAATCCATAATTTAAGTTAGAAGTCGCGATGGTTCATATCAAGAAGATGGTTGGGCGAATAAATCTACCCATTGATTCCTGAACAACTGAACGAAGATTTTGAAAAATATTACCACCTTATATACCCGAAAAGAAGACAAGAAAGAAGCGGATTGGCGTTCTCTGGGTGGAGTATTCCATTCTAACCAATCAGGCAACGCGAAATGAGTTAGAATGGGCGATACCACCACCCGAGAGAAACAACCAATCAAAACGCTCCTTCCTTAGATCTTCTGTCCGGGAGAAACTACCACGAAAATTTGAAATATAAAAATACGAAATAAAAATAGAAAAATATGACATACAAGCTATTGAAGAAAGTAATTTTGTAAGGAACAAGAAGCAGATTACTATTTTGAAAAGTATAACACGAAATTAAGCCATAAAGTAGCATATGCTTTAAACAAATAGCTGAACAGATGTACACACGAAATTAGAAGAAGCGGCAATGAGGTAATTTTATCACATTCCTCCCTACTAAAAAAGAATAATAGTTATTTATTTACTATTATTTATAGTTAATACAAGTCTATCACTTTGGCACTACAGATGGGTTTGGACACTCTCCTTTCTGTAACCAGTTTTTCTTGGTTCTGCATACAAGTTGTCCATCTACAGAAACAACCTTCTGATCCCGAGAAACCGATTCTGTAGGGGTTGGCACGCGGAGGTGGGCAACACCCCCTGTCGCAACCCACCGTTCCTCTGCTGCGCTCCTCTTAGCCTCCTCCCTCTGCTTAACCAACTCCTCACCAAGGACCTGCCTAGGGGGCAACTCGTCCCCAGGGTCAACGAAATCTTCATTGGCCACTGTCTCTGTCCAAAAAGTTTTATGCTGTTTTTGTTTTTGATGCTGTGTTAAGCGAGTTTTTAACGCGAATTTCTGCTTACAACTGCAAACATGTAGAATCTTTTTACTTCGGTGGAACTGCGTCCAATGCTTGCCAAACACTCTAAAAGAACTGAAGAATTTTGTGGATACCGGACACCCTTCAACGGTACACAACTGACCCCCCCACCGGCCAGCGAGACCTGTTCTCTTCCTTGAAGGTTTCCATCTCTGCCTCATTATAAATTAATTCAGCCATTATACTGGAAATATAAGAAAGCAATGGTGAGTATTTTATTTGAAATATTAGGATGTTTATCTGCACTAGACTCTTTCATTTAATAATCCACGCTGTCAGACATTGATATAGTCGTCATTATTGGATACTATTAGATATAAAGCTCTAGTGAGGTTTAACATGGATAAGGGACACTGTGAAAGTTATTGTACCAGTATTGCATAAAATGATCACATATTTGATATTATTTAGACTATTTTGACACAGTAACATTCAGATTCAGTTACAGAGAAATTGTTATGGTGAGTATATATCACGTGGTTTAACTGTTCTGCCACTTCTAGTAGAAATTATAGGTCTAGGAACTTCTGGTTCAACGTCCAGGTTATCAGACAAATAGTCGTCATTATCGGAAACAATTGATGGCGAAGCACTAGGAACTACTGGAGCAGACTCGGAACTAAATATCCAAGTGTCAGGTATATTGTTGCCATCGTATGGCTTAAGATAATCTACATGTACTGATTTAGAACGTTTAGTTGCACTTTGCTGTATTATATATGTAAAATCAGTCTGTTTCTGTATTATAAGATATGGACCAATCCATCCACAACCAAGTTACTTTTTCCCTACTTGAGGATACCAATACCAAACCCAATCCCCAACATTCATGTTTTTAACTTTAGTTCCACGGTCATAATATTTTTTCTGTCGACTAGCTGCCATATCAAGATGTTTATATGCAAATTCAAAACTATTCCTCAAATTGTTTTTTAACCATTCTACATATTGAACAGGGCACATAGAAGCTGTATCTTCCGCAGGTGATTCAACCATAATATCTATTGGAAAGCTAATCTCTCTGCCGAGCATTAATAAGTTAGGGGTACAATGAGTACTGGAATGTTGGGTTGAACGATATGCCATCAACAAATAAGGAAGCTGCTCATCCCAATTAGAGTGGTTTTCATTTACAAATATAGCTAGAATTTGCAGTAATGTTCGATTAAATCTTTCAATCATTCCATCAGACTGGGGTCTGTAAGGAGTTGTGCGACTTTTTTCAATACCAAGCAAAGTACAGATCTCAGAAAATAAACGTGACTCAAATTCCCGTCCCTGATCAGTGTGAATTCTTTCAGGGCAGCCAAACCTAGATATAACTTGGGTCACTAGAATTTCAGCAATAGTTTGTGCAGTATGGTTCTTACTAGGGAAAGCCTCCTTCCATTTGGTAAAATAGTCACCAATTACTATAATATATTCATTGTCATGATTTGTGATGTGTAACGGACCTAATACATCTGTGGTAATGTTGGGTGATTTCAACCACTTGTTAACAGGTCTTACCTGTAAGGTGTCTTTTCACTAAAGGCTCATTAACGGTGAGCTGGTCACCACTTCAACTTTGGACTGATCCAATGTGTGCAAAGGGGCAGTGGTTCTGATTCGTCGATTTGAGCGGTCACCATCTCTTACTAATAGCTCTGACTACCCAGCCAAAGGCAACAGTTTTGGGGGACATTATAATTAACACGAACTTGGGGAACATTTTATACACCGGGAGTTGTATTCTCCGGCTGTTTACACTGTCCGCTAATACATATTTACCGGAAGTAGATTTCTCCGTCCACTTTCTGTACCGGAAGTGACGTATTCTGTCAGTTTACCCGGTTCTCTCATATATATGACCGGAAGTAGGTTATTTGGACATTTATTGTACTAGAAGTTGAGATAATATATATAGAACCAATATTTGTATTTGAACTTATCAAACATCAAACTTAGATACTCAACATATAACCACATAGATGATATTGATTAATAAACTCATGATTACCTCGCTATTTTATTCTATTAAACTGGCCCGGGGAGTGTGAAAACAATAAGACTTGGGAACCTGCGCCCACTAAGTAGTGTCCACAGCCCCTCCCCGCTTATGGGAACCCCCAGTTGACTACATTTATGGTGCCGTGAGCAGGATTATTCTTGTCACAATTTAGGACGTCATATATATTCACATTTTCAATATTTATCTTATGTTAAAGTAATATTCAAATTTCAAGTTTGAATTTTGCAAAAATTATATATTTTTGAATAACTGTTTCCCCAAAAGGTTGAGCTATGGATGGGAAATATTCATCAGAGTGGGATAGGACTGAACCCCGGGGTTTGTATGACCCCGTAGTCGGGTCTGATGAGGAGTCAGAAAGTACTGACAGGTATATTGCTTCACTGTTACACTCAATGGGTATCAATCCAAGGATTGTATCAAATGATAGTGGTGTAGACACTTCCATAATGAGTCATAATAGGCTGGGTAGCTCTCTTCCAGATGGGTATACCTTACAAATTATTACCACTTCGGGTTGGGGTGGACCGACTGTAACCTCATGTGTGACCTCTGTGGCCTCTACTCCAATTTCAACATTTAAGACTACTCCAAGTCAAAGTTTCAATGGGAGTAAATGTTCTTTTGCCCATTATGTACCGCAAACCCCAGCATACAGTAAGTCAATTTCAGGGTATGCAAATGACACTCTTGGTATTGCAACAGGGCAGTCGGCAATACATAGCCAAGACTTATTTTCTCAATATTTACACATGCGGGACAGGGGTCCCAATTACACACTATATAATTCTTCTACAAATGAATCTGTTCACAAACCAGTTTTTTTCTGAGCACTTATCTTCTAATAAATTTGTTAAACCAATAGTGAATCCTGAAACTTTTGATGATAAGAAATGGGACATTAATGACTACATGACTCATTTTGTAATTATTGCTAAGCTAAATGGTTGAAAGGGACCAGAAATGGCATACCATTTGTTGATAAATTTGCGAGGGAATTCACAGACCATCCTGGGTAATCTAACTCCGGAGCAAACTTACAACTATCAAATACTTAAAGAAATTTTGACACGCCGGTATAGCCCATCTCAACAGTGGTCAACACATCGGTCGAATTTCCGTCAATGCACAAGGAAAGTAGGCCAATCTGTAGTCGAATATGGTTATGAATTGACAACCTTGGCTCGAAAAGCTCACCCTGGCTTAACCCACTCTAATGTTGAGCCCTTCTTGGTTGAGCAGTTCATTTGGGGTTTGAGACATTCCGAATTGAAGAAACATGTTCAATATGGACACCCAGTAACACTTAATCATGCTATTGCCTTGTCATCCGAATTTGAATCTATTGAGGGCCCGTTAGACAAGCCCATGCTACCTCCAGATAGTGGTAACAATGCGGAACACCAGCTCCTTGATAGGATCTCAACTCTTGAACATCAGCTGGGAGGTCAAAGTCAACATCGAGGTCCTACTTCTCCGAGGCGACAGGTCACGCGCTATTATTGCAATAAAGTAGGCCACGTGGAGGCTCGGTGCCGACGAAAGATGACAGATCAGCAGTCGGGTTTTGTAAATTCAGCACTTTGTTATGAGACGAGGAGTCCTCAGTCTGATAGAAAACGTTTTTCTAGTTCTGATATTGTACCAACGTGTTCAACACAGGCTTCTAAGACATGTTTATTTTGTCGTGCAGTGGTAACTGGTGTTTGTTGTACGTTTCTGGTTGACACTGGCTCACCCGTTTCTATTTTAAATGAAAGTTTTTATGATCAATTATGTCTGCCGAGTGATACATTGGACTTCTCTGATATTAAGCTTTCCACTGCAGCTGGACAAGACTTGAATGTACTTGGATCAGTTTAGTTGGAAGTCGGTTTTCCAGCTCTTGTAGTACAGCAAGACTTTGTGGTAGCTGACATCAAACATTTCAGTGGCATACTTGGTTTAGATTTCCTCAAAGAGAATCATGGCATCTTAAATGTTTGTAATAAAACATTGACTGTTAACGGTGGTGAAATAAGGCTTTTCCATAGGCGCTCTTGTTCGACTGCGTGCATTAATGTTCATGAAACAGATTCTTATTCGGTTGGTACAAATGATTCACTGGCTCGAATTGGGTGTGACGAGAATGTAGGGTATCTTGTTGTGTATACATGTTCAGATGGACAGGACGTCGGCCACCTTCAAAAACCGAAGAGCTCACAGGACACTGGTGCCTTAATGGTGTCCAACCCTCCTGATGAGTTGGTCTCGAAGCGATTGGTACCATCCATACCATCTGTCGCTGCTGGTCGTAATTTTCGGTAGGAGTTGTCTGCTTTAATTTTCCATACACACTCGATTCGAGCAGTGATAGTCGCGATAGTGGACATGGTGACGATGAAGGTCTCGGTGTTAAAAATGATATCATGGTTCATGAGGGTCATAAGCAAAGTGATAGTCGCGATAGTGGTCATGGTGACGATGAAGGTCTCGGTGTTAAAACAGATATCATGGTTCATGAGGGTCATAAGCAAAGTGATAGTCGCGATAGTGGTCATGGTGACGATGAAGGTCTCGGTGTTAAAACAGATATCATGGTTCATGAGGGTCATAAGCAAAGTGATAGTCGCGATAGTGGTTACGGTGATGATGATGGTCTCGGAGTTAACAGTGATATTATGGTTCATGAGGGTCTCAAGCAATGTGATAGTCTGGTGCCACGAGTAAAACGATTGGTTACGACAAAATCTTTGGCGGAAGAGTATTTTGGTTGTGAAACCTTTGATGCAGGCAATATTAAACTATCTACGTCCATCGTTATGGATACTTGGTTTGTTGGACAGTCGAAAATACAACGCGAGGATGGCGAAATTGCATACTTGATCACGGACTCTACCCAGTTATCAAGCGAGCATCTGCTCGATCATTACTTCTGGCCGGGAGATGGAAAGGTGTCTAAGCTGGGAAGGTGTCTAAGCTGGGAAGGTGTCTAAGCTGTACATGGAAGGAAACTGGAATCGCACGATTTAGACTATTGTTCGAGAATCAGCAGTGAATTCGAGTGACTGTTATAGTCTGTTTCAAAACGTGACAACGGATAACGATATCGTGAATTCATGAAACTCATCCTGTGCATCAAGAACAGAACATTTCTAAGTTTGTATGGACCTTTTTTTCACAATGTATACATTGTGATTTTTAAGGAGGGAGGAGTGTGGTAATGTTGGGTGATTTCACCCACTTGTTAACAGGTCTTACCTGTAAGGTGTCTTTTCACTAAAGGCTCATTAACGGTGAGCTGGTCACCACTTCAACTTTGGACTGATCCAATGTGTGCAAAGGGGCAGTGGTTCTGATTCGTCGATTTGAGCGGTGACCTCCGATTGGTCGGCCAATACGATCTCCCGATCCGCTCAAATCGTATAAAAAGGCCACTGTTTCTTGCAACATTGGTTCAGTCAGAATTATCTTGAGTATGGTTACCATCTCTTACTAATAGCTCTGACTACCCAGCCAAAGGCAACAGTTTTGGGGGACATTATAATTAACACGAACTTGGGGAACATTTTATACACCGGGAGTTGTATTCTCCGGCTTTTTACACTGTCCGCTAATACATATTTACCGGAAGTAGATTTCTCCGTCCACTTTCTGTACCGGAAGTGACGTATTTCTGTCAGTTTACCCGGTTCTCTCATGTATTCGATTTTTGACACGTTTTGAGGCGCCTTGTTTACGATGACGTCATTTGCGTTGCCCCACAACCTTAACCCTTTCCAATACCAGCGGCATTTCAATTGGTTGAAATTAAAAATTTCTTAAGTTCCAGCTCAACCTGAATCTAGTTACCCAATTGGTAGAAATACGTTAGCAGTAATTCTCAGTTTAATGAGTTATAACTCTAATTTTATTGACGATATGAGCTCAACGGCATAATATGAAACAGTTTATGGCGGTGTTATCCAAACGTGTGCTTTGATAATGATTATAATTTTATTTTGCGATCAAACGTCAGTGCAGCTCAGCAGAAACGCATAGGCACTAGTTCAGTTCAGCAGAAACGCATGAGTCCTACGATTATAGTACACCCACTGGACGCGCTTCGCGCGTCGGTCAGTGGGTGAAAAATAATAAATACAGTATCTATCATATCGGCACGCAACAGTTAATCAATTAAATCATAAGGTATCGCAAAATATAGAGGTAATTAATGTATCAAAATTAGTAGCTCGCAAACTATTGCGAGTACATATATTTTTAGCATCTTGCATTGGAATAATCATTTTCGTATATGTTTATCGGCGACATTTCGCACTGTATATAAATTATTACTGATGTTACGCCCATAGTATGGGTGTTTACTACGTCGATGTCATGGCCGTGCCAATGGAGCGACGGGGACATCTAAGAGGACAACACATTTCGGGTTTCACTACAATTTTTTGAAATATCACGATAGGCGTGATTAGACGAAATATTTTGGGTATTACTAATTTAGCGTCACACTCTTTCAGAAGCCGAAACATTTTGGCATTAAAGAGGTACTGTAGTCCAATGTTGTTGTTGGTTTCTATATTAATTGTTTCGCAGAATAAGTCAAACCGTTTGACATTCTTTGCCTGGCTGCCGAGTACGAAGTTATGTTATAGATGGCAGATAAGCCTGAATGCAAAAACAGAACTTTTTTCACCGATAAATTTTTTTGTAGAGTTTCAGGCATATGTATCATATTACATGTCATTATATAGTACCGGTATGCATAATTGTCCCATATATTCCTTAATGTTATTATACAGTCAATGAGGGGCTCGACTTCATGCCCGTATCAACATAAGTTTTACACGTTGGTGCCATGCGTTTCCCATTCCACTGTCCGTCAATTACTTTCATTACGAGTTATACATAGATTCGTAACTTAGTTTATGACTGGAGACATAAAGTAACTCTAAATTAAAATTAACACGTTTGAGTTAAAGTGATCTGACACACTTGGGTAAGGTTGTCAAATAGAAATGGAGATCTTGCCGATATGAATTATGTTTACGAATATGAATTCAAATTGACAACTCATCACACTGTCATTCTGATATATTAATTAAATGCAATGACTCTCGACGTCAAAATCATTTGTGTTTGTTTATCGCCGATATCTGCGTCCTGAATCCAGATGTAAATATTTATATTTGACCGCAGTTCAGACGATTATTTCTATGGAGTGGTATGGTCGATTTCTTTGAAATGTTTGGCGATGTTAGTAGAATGCTACATTCCCCAAGTTGGCATAACGATTGGATACTATCTTATCAATTGCATGCACCCGAACAAGTCCATGGTATGTCTTTAAGATAACTTGTTAACCTGAATGTTTAGAGAATGCATCTTTGACACATGCTAATTATGATTATATATATCTTTATTGAAGTTATTACCTGGAATCTATCGAAATTGATGTACATTCTCCCTTTAATTTATCAGTTTGATTCAATTAAATCAGAACATGATGCGTATTTAAAGGCTAATATTTTGTGTTCGTAGCTTTACCATTCATTGATATTACGTTGTAATTTCCAGTGTGATACAACCACCGATGGTAACATTGAGTTACGTTACAGAAAGCGAAATTCCTTTGATTGAATGAATAGTGCATGTAACCAGAAACCGTATACAAGTCATATTCTTTTATAAAAGTTAATATTACACAATTTATCAAAATGAACGATGAGTTTGAATATTTATTCATAATTACACGTCTATATTACAAGGTTTTCTGTGATACTTCTATTTAGCCTGTGTTTTCACAGCAACGTATTTCTGCTTTTTGAAGGTCATCGATTGTTATACTGGTGCGGTCGAGCATTCATTCTGTGGACGAGCTTTGATTCTCTTCATATATGGCCGGATAGCGAAATGATTTCGACGGACATAGTTGCGGATGTCCACCATAATTACACAATGTTCCAGTATTAGCATCTGGCTCAGGGTGTAATACGAGATATTGATGCCACCATTGTTAGTTTAGTAAGGACCTAATCGAAGCAGTTATATATATTCATGATATGCTTTGTTCGATGTACCGGATGTTTAACCAGGAGGAGAATGCATGTCATGGCCCAGATGCGGTCATATGTGTTCTTACGGATGGGCATTCAGTTGGTATCTTGTGAAATGTTGTACCAGATGAGTTTCAGTTAGGACACAGATGTTTCAATATTAATAGCCCTGATGCGGCTATATGTGTGCTTGTCCGGGTGGACATTTAGTTCTCTTGTGAGTTATTGCGACCAGACGAGGCGTTTCAGTTATGCATGGCTCATATGTGGCTATATATGAGTACATGTACGAACAGTTATTGTTAGTTATTTTGTGATTTGTTTCGCCCAGATGAGGCGTATTATTTACGGCCCAGATTTGGCTCGTGTATGGCCCAGATGTGGTCAGTTGATCCAAGGGATCATGGGAGCATGTGCGAAAGGCACTTAGTTGTTATTGTGTTACTTTTTTCGCCCAGAGGAGGCGTTTTATTTACGGCCCAGATGTGGCTCATGTATGGCCCAGATGTGGTCAGTTGATCCAAGGGATCATGAGTGTTTGTGCGAAAGGCACTTAGCTGTTATTTTGTGAATTGTTTCGCCCAGACGAGGCGTTTTATTTACGGCCCAGATGTGGCTACATGTATGGCCCAGATGGGGTCACTTGTAATGTATGCAGGATCATACATATCTTTGTTCGTAATATTAATTGATTAGCAATAAAGTCAAAGCATCTATGAAATAACATTAGCTCACACATAGGGACACTTGTTTAGCGTTGCTAGACAGATATACGTCAATATCAATACTGTACTATTATAGATTTTACAAATGAGACGTCGTGTCGCCTATAGTATTTCCCCTAACTTTGTTGGTCTATCGCTACACTTCACGTTTGTCCATTAAAGTTTACATTTAACATCATGCATTCGTTGTAGTTATTCCATAAATACTTTATGTTCGTTCGAGCTGCAAGCGAGTTAGAACATATATATATTTACTAGAAGGTGACCCGACTTCGTCCGGGCTTTGACCTTGAATTGTCCATTTTGAAGGTCAAGGTCAAGTGGGGTAACGATTTGACCAGTCCAAAACACTGCCCGGACAAAAGTACCCGACAAACGTGCCCGTCGAAATCCATCCGGTTTTACCCGATTTGACCTTGAATTGATCATTTTGAAGGTCAAGGTCTGGTCGGGGTCACGATTGGACCCGTCCAAAACAATCGGTGAACAAAAGTAACCCAACGTATCAAATTTCGTCGAAATCCCATCAAAATTGGCGATTTGACCTTGAAGTTACCCGATTTCAAGGTCAAGGTCACGTCGCACGGGCAAATGATTATGCTTATGAGACTCGCCATAAGAAAGTACCCCCACATACCAAGTTTCATCGAAATCCCGTGATATTCGGGCGTTTGACCTTGAAATGACCCGATTTCAAGGTCAAGGTGACGTCGCACGGACAAATTAATATGCCTATGTTCGTCCCCGGCCGAAAATACCCCCACATACCAAGTTTCATCGAAATCGGTTGGGACGTTTTCGAGTTC
This sequence comes from Siphonodentalium dalli, assembly GCA_032622095.1. Taxonomy (NCBI): domain Eukaryota; kingdom Metazoa; phylum Mollusca; class Scaphopoda; order Gadilida; family Siphonodentaliidae; genus Siphonodentalium; species Siphonodentalium dalli. The sequence continues at coordinate 192,414,887 of CP136067.1, read as the reverse complement.
ATCGCGAACACACACACAGACACACACACACACACAGACACACAGATCTTCCAAAATATATAATAGACTAGCAGGTTAGCCCGCCACCGGCGGCTTGTCCGAAACATGACATTTTTTTTATATTTTTTTTTTTATTTTTTAGCTCCACGCGTTTCAATAAGAAAAATTTGTACCCGGTAGCTCCACCCGTTTCCGAGATCTGGTCTGCGCATGCGCGAAGCTGGCGTCGCACGGGCTCGGCGACCCGATAAAATTTGTACCCGGCGCAAGATACATTCACATAGCAAATTTCAAGTCGATAGCTCCACCCATTTCCGAGATCTCGTCTGCGCATGCGCTGCACGGGCATCGCACGGGCTCGGCGACCCGATAAAATTTGTACCCGGCGCAAGATACATTCACATAGCAAATTTCAAGTCGATAGCTCCACCCGTTTCCGAGATCTCGTCTGCGCATGCGCTGCACGGGCGTCGCACGGGCTCGGCGACCCGATAAAATTTGTACCCGGCGCAAGATACATTCACATAGAAAATTTCAAGTCGATAGCTCCACCCGTTTCCGAGATCTCGTCTGCGCATGCGCCGCACGGGCGTTGCACGGGCTCGCCAATACGACAACGACCACCGCCTGGCCAAACTACACACACGTACCAAGTTTCGTCCCGATCGGTCGAGAATCGTAGATTTGTATGAAGTACAACACACACACAAACATAAATATATAAGAGAGATATGTAAATTAGATAGATTGTATCAAAATATATAGGAGATATATGTAAATGATCTACACACCATTACTGGTGTTTGTCAAAGTTTAGTGGGGTATATCAATACTCATTCACGATCATATCATTGAGGTCCGGAGGGTGTGGGCTATCTCTCGAATACACGGAGTTCTCAAAATATATAGAAGAGATTGATGTTCGCCAACGTGTGCATAGTGCACGGCCGGTAACGAGTTAACGAAGTTGTCCAGTTTGTTTTTGTCATTCAAACTGGGTCAATACCGCGCCGTCTGAACGATGCTCAAGGCAATCGTAACGACGAGCTCGCGTGAGCTTATTCACACGACTGATTTTGCATTGGTTTAACTCGCTTGACACGGTGGTCAAGCTTCACTCTACTCTTGAAGTTTTGCGTTGTATCCCCCCCCCCACCCCCCCCCCCCCCACCCCATGATTGGGAGATGCTTGTAACACTATAATATTCATCATTTCATGTCTTATTTGTTATATGACTGATAGTCTGCGAACGATATTTATCGCTACACTTCACGTTTGTCCATTAAAGTTTACATTTAACATCATGCATTCGTTGTAGTTATTCCATAAATACTTTATATTCGTTCGAGCTGCAAGCGAGTTAGAACATAAGCGCGGCTATTAATACTCAGATCATTCGGCCGTGCATGCTTTATGTTAGAGTATAAGAGTGCCTATATGCTTTACGTTATATAAGTATATAAGAGTGCGCGTGCTTTGTGTTAAGAGTATTAGAGTGCGCATGCTTTACACATTTAGAGAGCAGACGACACAAACATTACATAAATGGCTCTCGTTGACTTTCTTCTCGATTTCATATCAGGGAATATTACCAGTGTTTTTTTTTTCGTTATTTTGTGCTTGCTTGGATATTTAACATTATTGACCAGATCGAGACATTCTAATTTACCACCCGGACCAAGACGTCTACCCATCATAGGAAATCTTCTGGACGTAAGAAAGCGGGACCCGAGAGATCTCAACAAGGGACTCCGAGAGATATATGGAGACATATTCTCCTTCCAAGTTTTCAACAAACTCTTCATAGTTGTCAATGGATACGATACTCTGAAGCAATTATTTGTGAAAGAAGGGGACAGGACGTCGGACAGATTCAACAGCGAACTATTCGCTTTTGCCATGGGTACCAACGTTACGGGTAAGAATTCGGGGAACATGTCTCTATTCCGAAGGTTCGCTATTCCGAAGGTTCACTAATCCGAAGGTTCACTACTCCGAAGGTTCACGCTATTCCGAAGGTTTTTGTTATTTTAAAAGTTAATTCTATATTCTAAAGTATTGAGAGGGTTCTTTAGTACGAAGACTCTTTTTATGAAAGAAATAACTTAAAACATTAAAAAAATTAATGTGATTTTTGTTTTCGTGGGTTTCCTTGAGATTTAACACTTTGGCGAGCAGAACGACATATATGTCGTCTATCGGCTGAGGACTAAAACGACATATATGTCGTTTTAGGAAGTACGTGTTATTTTACGTAGACATAAATTCAATAAATCATCTGATTTATAAATGATTTACATAAGAGTTATTTTGATTAATATAATGTCCCAAATGCTAAAGGCTGACTATAACAGTGGGGCTCTTACGGTCAATCAATACTGGAGCGCTATAACTTACTGTATAGCAGAATACCGCTGAATGGACCTAACTGCAATTCTGACTTTGTTTTGATTTTAATGTTGATGTTTCTTTCAAGTACAGATTGCCAGTTCGGGTAGAATGCATCTCTAACTCGTAGTTTATTTCAGTCATTGTGTTTTCAACTTTCTATAATATTAAAATGATAAACTGATACTGTCTTCTTGCTATTAATAACCGACATCTGGGACAAATTAGATATTAGATTGGGGTGTATAAATGTACGGGGGCGCAAATTTTGATTCATTTCTGGCTAAAAACTCCTATAATAGAAAACCTTCGGAATAGCGAACCTTCGGAATAGTGAACCTTCGGATTAGTGAACCTTCGCATTCAAATAACTTCCAATCTGTTCAGAGTATAAAGGAAACTTTTGATAAGAGATGTACGAATTCTCTCTAACGTATCTCGCGAGAGAGCAAGCGGAGGCAGGGTCTCGTGCAATTTGATTCAAAGTTAAACCTGGACTTTTGGTCGCCCATAAACAGAAAAATAACGACACAGTTTGATCTGTACTGTTTATTTATGAATCGTGTGATATATGTGTAATTAAACAGTTAAATGTGATTTAATAGGAATGTATTTGATTCTGTGACATTTTCTAGAAGTAGAACTTATATGAACTCAGAGCAGTCTCATGAATCTGACCGATTATCATTTATTGTTATAATTACACAGAAATAATTTTTCAACTGATCTTCAGATTGGCGCGTCTATAGAAACCATACACTAACGCAAAATTGATTGGACTATGGGAATTACTTTCAGCCAATCGCTGACGTTGTTGTAAACCCGAATCAAAGTATTTGACAATTATCCGGAACAGGACTTGGAACAATAGCGCGTTCTAAACGGTGAATAATTACTTATTTTTTGGAAAATTGTCCATCTACAACAAATCTGCCAAATTCACTGATTTAGAACAGTATGGGAGCTATTCGTAGAGTGTTTTGTAAAATGTGTAGATCCTATTCTCCGTGTCTTAAAATTGTATTCATAGTTGCATGCCTCCGGTCAAGTGACGAAACACGAATATTCGTTTTTATCACAAAAAAGCATACCATCTTCAATAAATTATCAAATGAACCAAAATGTCCTACATACTCTGTGGATGAGACTGTCTTTCTACCTGGAAATTAAATTTGCTTATATTCACCAAGTCCACATAAACGCGAAACGTATATTATACATTTTCTGCAACCGCATCACCGCGTTTACTCATTCTCCCTAATGTTACGCATATATGCTGCACACAAAACCATAAACAGCAACATTGAGTCACTGGTCAACGCAGAAATAAGAGCTTTAAATGCTGAAGATTTGATATTTAGCCCAAGTACGACTGAAGGGGTCACTCTCACCAAAAAAATGCTGAAGGGTACACATGTTTTAAAAATGTGCTGATGGGTACACATGGTTACTTCAACTGTGTTCCCGAAAGTCTGGCACCCATCAGCAGCTTGTTTCAGTTAATTTTAAGTTACATTGGAACGTCTCTTACAGAAATCATGGCAGACCCGTAAAATAAACGTCATGTAGGACGAGATTTCAAAACCTGTGTACCCTTCATAACTGTTATTGGTGAGAGTGACCGACTGTGACCCCTTCATCCCAAGTACGTGGGTGGCAATGGTAAAATATTTTCAAACAACAATATACTGAAAAATATATTGTGCATTGTGTGGTAAAATATTCCCGTATTAAAGTGCCGACTGAAATCATTTGAACAAAACTGTCTACTAAGAAACAGATTTGGTAGCAGCATGAAAATTTGTCTTAAATAAAAATGTACAATGTACCGTATTTTCGATCTGGTGAGATGGGGTGCTAATCTATTGAAGAGATGAGTTTTTCTTTACCGTATAATCAGTATTATGACATACATGTATGGTTAAATTATCACGTGTTGATATTTGAAAATTCCGGAAATGTAACTAGTATTTACACCACATGGGTGTGCACTTCAGTTCTGCGTTGCAATCAATAAATGATCATCATTCCAATTTAAACTACCACGCGCGGTGTGGCGAAACATTACTTTATATGTTGCATGTCTGAAAGTGTTTGTTTTGCCCGACTGTTGGATGCATTCTAAGCAGAAAACCCGAACTTTAAATGCGTAAATCATGGGTCACTGGGTCAAATAGTTTCGAAGCCATGGCCATAATTCTTTCCCTCTATAGTAATTCTTAAAGTGACTTCTTCTCATGTACCATCTGGTCGAATGGGCTCATGTTTGGTATGAAGGTTCCGTGGGTGACTGGGATTCAGATTTGTTCAAATGTGGTCACTGTGTCAAATCTGGGCGGAGCCAGGGACATTACTAAAAAAACGATTATTTTTTTTACATTTAACTCCTTGCTCAATTTAACCAAAACATTTAATGAAAATATAATTTTTAATTTTAATTAAAATAATTTAACAACAATATAACATCCGCCATGGTACATCGACTCATCCCACAAAGTTTGGTTGAAATCGGTCCAGGGGTCTGGGGAAAAAATCGCGAACAGACAGACTGTTACCCTTGTCAATTGAGGGGTCAAAGTAAGTATATGTACCCCTGTTGCAAATGCTGTTCTTTCACATTCCTAATGCCACAATATTATTTGAGAAGTCATCTCTTTCACCAACAATATAAAGCGTGTCTGCCTGGAATTTTCTGTAATGTCTCCTCCTGTGTATGAAATGAATCTTATCTGAGAGTCTTTGATCACATTCAGTGCATGTGCCGCTACTTGTGCGTTGCAATGCACATTATCCATGTTATATGCTTGTTGTAGTTATTAGTAAACTACCATTGGACACGACCCCCCCCCCCCCCCCACACACGTTATGGAATTATATAGTACATGTGCATGAATGTATATGTTTTCCTTGGTTGCCAACGTTAAAAGCTTCTCAATCTGACCATTGACATATATGTACGTCGATGATCTGATTGTGTCTAAATGTATCCATTTACACTTCAGGCGTGTTGCTTGCATCTGGTCCAAGATGGAAACACAACAGAAGATTCTGTTTTCATCATCTGAGAAATTTCGGAATGGGCAAAAGCATGATTCAGACACAGATACAAGAAGAATCAGCAAAGTTCATGGACGAGATAGACAGACAGAAAGGAAAGCCCTTTGAGATCAAGAGCTTGGTTCACAGCGCGAGTTCTAATGTGATCTGCTCCATAGTATTCGGACACAGATTCGAATACGACGACGAAAAGTTCAAAGGTTACCTGCGCAGAATGGACGAGTGTATATCAAGCACCGGCGCTAACGCCCTGTTTATGAGACCGGTTTTGCGGTATGTTCCTGGTGACCCTTTCAAGGCACAGCTAATAATAAATAATGTGAGGCATAACACAAAGTTTATTCAAGAAGAGGTTGATCGGCATAGGAATGACTTCAAACCTGGAGTCATCAATGACGTCATTGACGCATATTTAGATGAATGGGGGCATGCGGAAGAAACTGATGAAACTGAATTTAGTGGTAAGTAATGATCAAGCATGATATTTATGTTTATTATATGACTACCACTAATATCCTACAAATACCGCTATTGTTTAACGATACATTACTAGCTTATCTGATTCAGCACGTGCCGTGTATATGAGTACCCTTTTTTATTGAAGTTAGGTCACCGGAAGTTTCAGAACTATTTACCAGGTATGTTCGTTTGAACAGTCAACGGGTGTGCTCTTTTGTCACGCGTGTATCTGGACAAACCGCGCGTGCACATTATCATATATGTCATCTGCAACATATGGGACTTGAGCGCCATCTTGCGATATAAACTAGTAAAGCATACGGTCGATGAGTATACTAGCTTTCAGAAGATCATGTATATCTACGTCTTTCCCAGTGGTGATCATCCCAGTCAACTAGCCACCTCTCAATGCATTGGCGTACCCGGATGACTTAGTGTTATTATTGCTCCTTTTGATGGATGCCTCTCTGCTAATGTCGTAGAAGATTACGGTCAAGAAGTGTTGGTAAATTATGACATTCTACTGCCTCAGCAGATAGGCATATACCCAACGGAACGCGAAAGCTATCAACCTTCGAAACACTGCCGAAGTTATCCACTTACGCCAATGCGTTCGCCGATTTTGTTAATTGACGAATCATATATTGAGAGGTGGCTAGCTTAGTGGGAAGATCGCCAGTCGTACATGTGGTTAGTCCCGTGAGGTCTCAGAAAGACGTAGATAGAGACGATCTTCTGAAACATAGTATACTTATCAACCGTTACTTTCTAGTTCAAGATGAAGCAGATGAATTATACCATATGATACCATGAGGGAAGCTTGCAAAACAAATAACGAATCCACCGATTTTTATGTGTACCCATACCATAGTATGGTACACATAGTGTCGACGTCCGGATTGACCCCTCGTCGTTTGTCCGTATTTCTGTCTGTCCGTCCGTAAACACTTGACGCATAATGCGATAACTCAAACATTTTCTATCCGATCGTAACCAAATTTTGTATATAGGTTATGGCCCTTTTTCGACTTAGAATTCACGCATTCTGCCATAACTCAAACATTTTTTATCTGATTGGAACAAAAATTGGTATGTGAGTTTCTCAACCCAAAATACTTATAGAGTTCGAATATGGGTTTGATCCGATTTATTTTAAATGAGTTATGACCCTTTTTTTTTTTTAAATTATAAAAAAAAATCGATGCTATAACCGAAGTATTTTTTGTCCGATTCTGTTCATATTTGATATGTGGGTTTATTTGGTTTATTTGGTATTGATTGGTTGATCGGTTTAGAAAATAATTAACCCTTCACACACATGCTATCCAATGCAATAAGTTGAACATATTTCTTCTGATCTGTCTCATATTTCTTACCTAGGTTTTTCTTAGCATGTTCTTCATCTGTATGGTTTTTGGTATTGTTTAATTCACACTTTTCACTCTTATGTTTACTTAGAATTCACCCAAGCTGCTATGACTCAAACATTTTCATGTGCTCAACACCAATTTTGGTATATGTATTTATCACCCCTAAATACAGATCGAGTTCGAATATGGGTTTGATCCGATATATTTTAACAGAGTTATTGTTCTTCATAATTCAAGTAATTAATACTTCAAATACTTCAAACCTGGAGTCATCAATGACGTCATTGACGCATATTTAGATGAATAGCGGCATGCGGATGAAACCGATGATACTGAATTTAGTGGTAAGTAATTCTGCTGTGAATTTGAAGAGAACATATCACACAGACCATATGTGTTATTGAAATGAGTTATTTATTGCTATGGACATTAGATACCACATGCTAAGCCTGACAGTGGTTGCTGGTATGCATTGTTTATCATATCTCAAACTGTGATTGATGACTCTCTGGTCCAGTTCTGTTTTCTGTTTGGGTAAGATTAACCCCATACTATCCGATATGATAACTCAAATATTTCCATTGATTATGTTTATAGTTCTTGGCATAGTTTATGATAACACACCCCTAACCTGCATAGTGAGGGTTATTTGGTTTATTTGCTTAAAAATATTTACATCCTCCACCAATCCTGTTGACACAATGTGATAACTAAATATTTTCATACGATCACTATATAAAGTGTGAATTGTTGAAACTTTTGCACTCATGAAAAGGTTGGAGTAAGGATTTATACAAATAGCTAATCGCTATTGCCAAGGTATGGGTTACACATCTGCCGATCGTGATCGGCCTCTCGTTTAGCAAAATCGTGAGCTAGACACAGACAAATGGATTGTTTGAAATATTCTAATTAGAGGAATCCTTTTCCCAGGAAGTGTTGAAGACTTTGTTGGTGTGATTGGTCATTGTATGAGATTTGTCCGTGGAACTGCCATTGTATGCGATTTGATTGCGGAACTGTCATTGTATGATATTTAACTGTCATTGCATGAGATTTGACCGTGGAACTGTCATTGTATGCGATTTAACTGTCATTGTATGCGATTTGACCGTGGAACTGTCATTATATGATATTTGACCGTGGAACTGTCATTGTATGAGATTTTTCCGCGGAACTGTCATTGTATGAAATTTGACCGCGGAACTGTCATTATATGAGATTTAACTGTCATTGTATGAGATTTGACCGTGGAACTGCCATTTTTATGAGATTTGACCGTGGAACTCTCAATGACATAACACTTCCACAGACGTAAATCTGATAACATTATCGCCAGCTATTTAAACAGACTGAGAACGCATGTCGCCCGTTAACTTACCCTTTCTTCCAAATTAAGCAGACATAATTTGGAATTTAAAATGAGCCACATCTATGAGTGGCCATCTTGGTCTAAAAAAATACGTCAATTGAAAACCAATCATTATTTATAATTGAATAATTCTATAGTATACATTTTCACCAATTTTATTGGTGTCAGGCAACTTTAGAGATGCTGCTTGGGCGCGCAAAAGACTACGATATCTATCAATTTGGAATTGACATTTTAATTGTTATTTGATACCTATTTATTATGTTAAAATTAAATTGGTCGCCCATTCATATCCGTTTAACTTTGTTTTCAGTTGAAGAGCTTGGAAAGTTGGTCGGCGACTTGTTTGTGGCGGGAACTGAAACAACTGCCTCCACAATAAGATGGTTCCTCATCTACATAATGCAGAACCCGGATGTACAAAAACAGATACAAGCGGAAATAGACGAGCACATTCCGACCGATCGGCTGCCGACTATGGAAGACAAGCCGATATTGGTCAACATGGAGGCGGCCATCTTGGAAACCCTCAGACTTTCTAGTCTGTTACCCTTCAGTTTACCCCATCGAGCAGCTGAAGATTTCGAATTCAAAGGCTACAAAATACCAACGGACGCATACCTTTTACCGAACCTATATTCTGTGCACTTCGACGAACAACTCTTCCCGAATGCAGATAAATTTGACCCTTCTAGATTCATCGACGAGGAAAATAAGATAAGAAGTATTGACGAGCACATTCCGTTTTCCTTAGGTAACATTAATCTATATGTTTAGTTTAAACATATATATTTGTCTAAATTCAATAATACATAGGAAATAACACATATATTTGTATACAGACAATGGGATTGGAGGACAAGTGCTGACTGACTTATGAGTACCTCCACTCCCATTTGTTATTACACTTAAAATTAAATCAAGAATAATGGCATTCCAACATGACTACCAAAAGCAAGTTGAACATATATATATTTACATTTCACCGGTCGTTCCACACCCCCGAGTCAGTCTTGAGTTTATATATGTATTGGTTGAAAGTCGTGTATGTTTGAGTTTGCTGGCTTGTATATATATGTTTGCAAGAGTTAGTCAATAGAATCTAGTTTTAGCTATATGTGACTACCAGCGTATGTTTCATTCCAGTGAAACCTTGTATCGTCAGATTTATTGCAAAATTTGGACTGACTTAATTTTCTACCTATCAACTCAGAGCTGATCACAGACGTAGTATATATAGTTACATGGCCGGATCGAGTTTGTGGTTCGGATGTTTGACAGTTGAAAATTTGATGCTTGAATCAGTGGCATGCAGTTGGATTTTTCAGACCGAAAATAGGCTGAAGTTATTCTGATAGTCTTTCCAACCAACATTTATTGTAAATATATGATACCCTGTAGCTCCTATGATACTGACCAGATCGCACTGAAATATTGAACGAATTGAGAACATGGTAAATGCAAAACATTGTGGGAGTTAGTTATCCAGACGGATTTCTAACGTTCTGAAGAATGTTGCTTGATTGTCAGTGGAATATTAACAATTTTCAAATAATATTTGAAAATTGTTAATATTCTATGCTGTTTTCAAGAGCGTCAATGTGGAAAGTGTTATACACTTTCCACTTTGACTCTCTTGAAACAGTATCGAACGTTAGTGTCTCCGACCTTAAAATAGCATTGTGCTGTCTTGTACTTGGTCAGTCGTCACGCTGTGGGAAATTAGGGGAATTGTTTTGAATCAGCCCCATATCTGATCCACTGAATTCACTGAAAGATACCATGCCCCATACGGCGGACCATGCAAACCAGGGTTATCTTCGTAATTATGTTGGAGGCAACTGATGGCTATGTGAAGACCGCACAAAAAGAGGAAAAACCAAACAGCACATCTCGAAGACTTGCAGGACCGGTTGGTGACCAAACTGTCACTGAGATGGAGGTTTTTGACAGATGAGAAGTCCATGTTTGTTCAAATTGTCGATCAAACTCGTGTATATAAACCTGATTCAGATTAAACATTTGTATCAGTAATGGGGTGGTTCAAAAGCATGCCACTATAATTTCCCCCAACATGACAACATGACAAGTTCAGGACAATCCCACGCAGTATATAGGTCGGTGACCCTCAACTAACATTGATATAAACATAGTTAAACCATCAACACTCGATGCGATATTCCATATATGACGCTGGTTTATTATAGGTGCAGGGCGGTAATCCACATGTGACGATGATTTATTTCCATTCCAGGACGGAGGATCTGTCTCGGAGAATCTCTTGCTAGGATGGAGCTCTTCCTCTTTCTCTCCGCGTTGTTGCAGCGGTTCGAAATCCTACCACCAGAGGGCAGCCCGCCTCCACCAGCAAAAGGGACGCTCGGTGTGACATACGGACCTCATCCATTCCTTCTGAGAGCCATCAAGCGTCATTAAACTTCTTAACGTCTCTAAATATCCAGTTTTCGTTTTCCGTGCATGGATGTTGAATTAGGGTATGATCACACACAGATAATTTTGTAGACAATTGGTCGTAAAATGATTTATTGTACACACACTAACTTATTTGTGCGAAATACAGCAAAATACAGAAGATTTCTTGAACAATACAAACCTATTATGTCAACAACGTCACTGGCGACGTCAACTTTAACAGAAAATGTCTTCGCTAAATTGTGGGGTTTAGTCTACATTAAGTACACGTTTAATTGTTCAATTAAATAAAACAATATCGACCTAACTGTTATTATGTTACAAGCTACAATCTTCAGAGTGGGAGCAATAAACATTGAACAACACAGTTTTGTGAACATGTTAACGCTATTGCGCTCGTTTGTCGTGCCGCGATGTTAAACTCGGACCTCCGGTTCTCGTTTTACCATTGCGTCACAACAAGCTCGTGCAATAACGTTAACCATTTCACACGCTTGTGTCGTTCTATCTATTTATATCGTGCGCTAGGAAATGAACAGCAAACTACTTTAGATATGCTTATGCTCTACCGTTTAGTATTATACATCCTTAAGTTAGTATATACAACTCGCAATTTGCTTCAAATATCTGACAAGAATCAATAACTGCTGGCACAATTGTTGTATAATGTCATCATTTATATAATTTGGTTTGGATGATATTTTAACAGCTATGGTGATTGCATTTCATGATGTCGTCACTGACATGGCTATGCACTGGGTTGGATGCCGGATAATTCACTGTAGCTTGAACCGTGTATATATAAATGTATTTAGTTCAGATCCGTCTCATGGGTTTTCTGGTAATTTTCATCAAGTTTCAGTACGTTTAATTGTTGATTTGTGATGTACGTCTCTATGTCTGTTAATCACTGTAAACCCCGCGACCGTTGCTGACTGACTGGTCACTTTGCTTTTTTTCAAAAGCAACCCTTTCCCATGATGCATCGCAAAACCAACCCGAAAACCAACCCGAAAAGTAACCCGAAATCCGACCCGGTGCATTGATACCGTGGGCGCGGCGCCTTAGCAACCGCGTGCACAAACAAACCGGAAGTACGGCATAACGAGCATAACAGACAAACAGATGAAATGAATGAAAGTACGAGCGCGAATATTGTTGAATAATGACCGAAATAATGTGATTTACGTAGTAATATTTACATACTGAATGTGATTATCACTAAATCCAGCATTCCGATTGGTCGGCGCCCACGTGACTAGTTGCAATTATTTCTCGGTGAACGCGCAAGAGGGTCATAATTGCAACCATAATTACATCGACGCGTCATTGATTTTTGAGAAGAAGAACGCGTAATGTTTTGGGCGCATTTGAACTCGCGCAGGATTGACTTAATAAATCATCAGGTTTCAATATAAAGAGCCTCGTTTTGAAATTGTTCTCAACTGGTTTCTGGTCGGGTTCTATGGGATATTTTGGGCTGGTTTTGTCACGATACACTTTTCGATTTAAATACATTTACAAAAGTGGCTTTTTCGCTAAATGTATATAAATATAAGGATTAACTGTCATGTGGACTGTTTTTATGGAGATGTAACCGTGAGGTAAGTGGTCATAACTTGTGTAAAGCCTTGAGGTAAGTGGTCATAACTTGTATGTAAACCCTTCGGGCTTTACACAAGTTATGACCACTTACCTCACGGTTACATCTCCATAAAACAGTCCACATGACAGTTAATCCTTAAGTAAGTCTTTGTTCATTCACCATTGTACATACATAAGTATTATGTACATGTGATGGTATTAGAATATCTGGAATAAGTATAACGGTCAGTACGCAACAATAATTTTGAAATAGAAAAGAAAGTGATGCGGCGTGCAATGAGTAAGGTATCCAGGAGAGCAGTTTGCAGTTTCATTAATAAGTCTGATAAACTTACATAACTTTCTCATAATATGTGTCTTACTATTAGCTAACAGAATTTTGAATTTCTTTTCATTGTGAATTCTGACATATGATTTTGGTAAATAAAGATGTCTTTCGCGGGCAAAAAACTCACATTCAAAAATAACATGGTATTCATTCCCAATGACTTTCTTTGAACAAAAAGTGCATTTCCGATTAACACACGGTGTGTTGTTCCAACGACCAATTTCCACTGGCAGGAAATGATTCGCGGTTCTAAACCTTGCTAATATATAAATATCTTTGTGGTTCAATGAACCTAGATAATTTTCCATTATAAATTTATCTTTTATAAGTTTATAAGCACGACCCTTTGACGATGATTCCATCGAGGCGTACCATTCTTGATTAAATTGGTCGCTCAACTTTCGCATAACGTGGATTCTACATGTTTATCGTCTAAACCGTTCATTTGGTATCTATTATATATTTTGGAAGATCTGTGTGTTTGTGTGTGTGTGTGTGTGTTCGCGATGGACTCGAACACGGCTGGACCGATTTCGACCAAACTTGGTACGGACACGTATTTCGACCCGGGAACGAACATGGGCCCGTCCATTTGTTCGTGCGGCGTGACCTTGACCTTAAAACCGGTCAAATCTGTTTTTACGCTGTGTTACGGGACTTTCATTTCAGTTCGGTGCTTACAAATCGATTCGAAACAGCGCGAATAATAAAATGTCAGTCATAATAATGACACTGTGAGAATCCTTCGTGTTTCCTCTTTCCAACGATATATAATGCGTATGTATCCGTTTTAGTTATCTGCCTCAATTATCAAGAAGAAGTGGTACTATCTTCCATCAGGATAAAAACAATGCGTAACTTCTATGACGTCGTTAGAGGTCATAACGTTAGACCACGTTAACGCTTAACCGGCCGATGCATTTGACTGTTTCAGATATCTTGGCGATATCTCGGGCACCGATGGTAATTTATCTTTACGTTAATGAGCGTGTGTATATGAGGCGCGTTTATATACTTGAGTGGAAATCAAATCGGGTTAAACTGGCGGATTTTTACGGACGAAATTTGATGCATAGGGTATCTCGGTATCCGCTGGGCCGATTTCCCGGTATCCGCTGGGCCGATTTCCACCATTTTTGGGGTGTTGGTGTTTGACCCCACCTGACATTGACCTTCAAAATGGTCAATTCAAGGTCAAAGCCCGGACGAAGTCGGGTCACCTTCTAGTAATTATATATGTGATAAACCAGTATTGTCTCAAATTGCTCGGAGCGATTTAAGCCATGAAAATTCATATATTTTTTCATCTGAAAGAGAATACATTACATCGTATAATTGACTGCTCAATCGGTTACATTTACCTGTTACTAATTTCATCCCGAATTTCACTATTCGAAATTTGATTTTTACATGTAATGGTTGTCTTCCCAATTCCCCATACATCATATAACTGGGCGTTGGGGATTTCAGATGCAGAATTTACGATGTACGCGTTCAATCATAGAGTTATCACCCATACCCTATACCTCACAGCCGTATAAAAGAATTGGCACAACTAATGAGTCGAATAATTTTAGGTGTGTCGAAATTGAAAGCTTGTTTGTTCGACCAATTAGTGACATGTAATAAATATGTGAGAATACAACTTTAGATTGAAGTTTAGATAATTATGACCGATTGATAAGTATTATAAATGAAGTTTGTGACGTGAAATGAAGTAAACATTGATACGGTATTTTGTACATGAACGAAGGTAGCGGCGTATTTACGGTGCCAAGAATGACATTTAATTACAGTTAGAATAGTTAATATTATTAATAACCTTTAGTAAAGGAAAAAGTTTAGGAAGATATAAATTGCTAAAACATTTAACTCAACACCGTAGCAACACCAGGTGTGTAGGGTATCTTATCTTGATCTTGGTCTCCGACTCAGTACGAAGTAAGGGCTAATGAGAGTAGTGTGTGGTATTCCCAATCAGGGGGATTCGTTATGACGATAAAGTATTGTTTAAAATGTCATAATGTATATGCTTTGGTTTGATAGCCAAAGAGAATAGATGATATTTTAACAGCTATGGTGATTGCAATTCAGAAGGTCATCACTGACATGGCTGTGCACTGGGTTGGATGCCGGATAGTTCACTTTAGCTTGGACCATGCATGGTTATCATATTCTCATTGCTCACAATTCGTGGATACTCAGGGCTGCACGTCATTATATGTTAGTGTACTGAGGCCTATGGGAAATAATTACTTCACAAAGCACAAAAATGGCCATTGTTCGCATTTGGGACCAATGACGGATTTCGTATCAATATTGACCAACAAACAATTGGGGAACTTGTTCCAAGTGGCATCTTATATTATTTGAGTCGATGGTCATCAATGAGAAGCCAATATTAACCCATCTGGGCGATTTTGTCTTCCAATTTTCACCTCGTAAATGTCCGTTTTTTTTCAAATTGGAGCCCATATATATGTACATTTAATGAATGTGATGGTATCCGTTCACGCGCTGTACATTGCTTGTCACTACAACAGTGGAATAGAGGTTTGTTGACGAGCCATAAGAGCGAACAGTTTCTGCATCGTTATCTGTAGCTAGTCTCTCAAATTTGATGTAAAACAGGACCAGTGCAGGGTTAAATGATGGCCAATTGGTCTGTTTTAGGTCATTTATCGGCAAAAAGTTCAACACAGCGGTGTCTTTGAGTGATGTGACCGTTTCTGTGCACATACGTTTAAAGGATTTGTCGGGTCTAGAAACTATCAAATGCAACCGAAAAGCCCTCCATGTTGTGATTAAAATGACCCAAGTCCCATTCCGATCGCATACTAAACAACCCGAAAAATTAATAAATAATATCACCACCGGTATTCGTATATTTCCGTGACTAAATTATGGATGACGTAGTAGTGGGGCGAGCAAATTAAAAAACACTGATTCGGAGCCGGAGTTTAGTCAGCCGATACTAAAATGCGGAATCGGGTTGTGTGTGCGCGGTGTATATATAGATTACATCGCTGTATATATTGTTTATTGCCTCCTTTTGAGGAGAGAGATAATTTGTACATGGTCATTTACAAATGCATTATACATAAATCAAAGATCAAATCACAAGCACGTGCACTCAATGTATAAATATAGACATGTTACGATATAATGATCACATGCGAATGATGTATAATTGTATATAGACATAGTACTCGTGTTCTCGAATGTTGAAGCTATAACTCGTAATATAGACTATTTATAAAACAAATAAATTATACATAAAATGGATACGCAGAACGAAGTTACATATATCACACCCGTGCATGTGATCGATGATGGTCGTCACTAAGGAATATCTCACACGCGTGAGAT
Source organism: Siphonodentalium dalli (assembly GCA_032622095.1). NCBI lineage: Eukaryota > Metazoa > Mollusca > Scaphopoda > Gadilida > Siphonodentaliidae > Siphonodentalium > Siphonodentalium dalli. Next base: position 192,398,505 of record CP136067.1, on the reverse strand, counting down.
TATTATGGTAATCCAATGTTATGTATGCATAGACTAATTTGAATACCACCTTATACACATGTTTGGATGCAGAAAACAAATTTACATATATCGCATCCGTGTGATCGCTGATGGGCGTCACCAAGGAATATCTCACATGCTGAGGTTATGACAATATTCGCTATGTATATGGTATGCTTAGATAATTTAGAAAACAGATGATGCACATGTTTGATGCACAAAACAGATGTATGTATCCATCACCCGTATAGCCGTTGAATGACGGGCGTCACTATGGAACACCTCACATGCGTGAGGTTGTTATAATAGTTAGGCAGCATATACTATTTAGAAAACAAATTAGATCTATGTGTTAGCCTGCACACACAAAATATATATACGTATATCACAACCGTGTGATCAAATGAGGGGCATCACTACGAAAAATATTACATGCATTAGGTTCTTATGTTAATTCAAAATTTGGCATGTATCTGGACATTGTCATATCAGTTGAATTGTGTTTGACACCAGTCTGGACATTGTCAGAAGAAAAGATGATGACACCTCGATAATCAGGTTGTGGTATTTCTGAATGGGATACGTTAAGTACGGATCCTCGGTCCCAAGAATGATTGCTAGAAATTCATTTTAGATAAGCCGTCCAAGTAGAGGAACACTGACACGCCGTTATGATTAAGTATTGTCCCCCATAACTGGTTCCTTAACATCAGAATTGGGTGGGCTGAACAGCAGAACATTAAGTGATCAAGTTCGTTGTCGTATGCTTTGAAACACTGGTAGCAGGTCAAGTTATTTGGGTAGGTTGTTTTGTTGAGAAGTTTGGCCAAGTTTTAGAATTTATCAGTTGCGTTTGGGTGACATTGAAAGAGTCTCCATATTTTCCATCCGGATAGGGGGTCACGGAGAACATGTTTGACAATAGTAAACCTCCTTTCGTTGGAAATAGTTGCTTTCCACTGTGTCGTGTAAGTTATCTTTACAACACTTTTAACGATAGTCTTCCATGACTTGTGATCAGGGAAGTTCCCGTGAAGTATCCCGTCAAGATAGTATGACTCACGTTGGAAGTCATTATTGTATAGAAGACCATATTTTTATATGAATAGAGTAATGTAATTATTAGCGCATAGGATAGTCGTTTTTGCATTAATAACATGCCGTCGCGTGTTCGGTTTGTTGAATAAATGTTACTTTTGCGCTAAATTTGATAGTCACTCAGCGAGTATTCATCGGTGTCAACCGGCGAAATTGTGTGCACTATAACAAAGGTGACTCAAAGTGAATGGTAATGGCAGCTGACGATCGCATCAGCTATATCATAAGACGCCCCCAACAACAACGCTGGGCTTGATAATATTAACTATATGTTAGGTGTTTCATTTGTTGTTCTATGTAAGTTATTTCCAAATTCTCAATTCGTATATTCGAATGCCACCATGCCATATACAAATTACCCATTAAGTAGTACCTCGAAAAAGACAACACCGTCCATATTTGAGATTGCTCTTTATTGTCTACCGCTTTTGGACAACTGAAACATGGACGCTCTTTATATTCCAATGTTACAATAACACATACAAAATCACCCATGATACCTCGAAAACGATCACAACTTCATAATTGAGAACGCTCGTTATTGTCTAGTGCTTTTGGACAACGGAAACATGGACGCTCTTTATATTTAAATGTTACAATACCACATACAAAATCACCCATGATACCTCGAAAACGATCACAACTTCATAATTGAGAACGCTCTGTATTGTCTACCGCGTGTGTGCGACGATACATGCACGCTCTTTATTAGAGGCGATCGTTGGTTTTTGTTCTGGGCTAACAACAATTAAAAACTTATTCTCTTGGATGTCGATATCTGCCATCAAAACCTAAAAAAAAACGAAAAAAAAACGGACAACAAACACTAACTGAACAAAAATGCCCGGCTACCCTACAATTTAGAGGAAAAAAATAGCGTTATAATGCCAAAGTGCGTAATTAATACTTATTGTGGTTTCGACAGTCTGTTGTGTATGCGAGTTAATTCTTTTGTTTACGCGGTATCTGATCATATATTGACTGGAATGGTTTTAACAATCGGTCCGCAGTCGTTCACTTCTCCACACATAGGAAGAACATGGAGAGGGAGATTATTATGACGAATATAAGATATCATGACGTTTTAAAGGCACGTGAGGCCTTAATTGTCGAAAATATTCATATTTGTTCCAAACACCGTAAACAGAAAAACATTAAAAGCATACAATTTCGTTTATATATATCATGACCATCGCGTAAACAGCATGTTATCATAAAGACCTACTATATTTTACCTAAGCAAGAGCCTGATTGTGTTACAGAAGACAGCACAATGCTACTGGCTAATCACACACAAATGGCATAAACGCTCTTTATTAGTTCCATATCAGGAATTCACCCACAAAGAACGCTCTTTATATTTACCATCATAATATAAACAAACACCAGAAAAGTAACTTTTTATGCTTTTGTTTACATAACAATAGTCAAATATATGACAATAACATACTGTTTATGCGATATTTCTTATTTGTATACGGACAAAGTCTGTCTAATTTTGATGTTCTTTCTGTTTGTGGCGGTTTTTGACGGGTGGAAATATTTTTACAGGATACCCATCGCCAAGGCCAACCGTACCTTTAACCAACACCTTTTTCACGGTGACTCGGACGCCCCATTGGTGTTTAATTGCATTTCTATAATGCACAATAGTATGACATTATATCACTGGTATAAATTAACATCCGAAATTTGTACCATAAAAAGAAGAAGAAGTTAGAAGGCACACAACTTTTATTCTTGCAGAAACAGTTCAATTTCGTTTCTCACGATATTCCGCTCATTGCATTTCCGCAAAAGTTAATCTCGTTTCACTCCACTTTTATCGTTCAAAGTACACATTATAGTCATCATTATTCGTTATATAATCTAATATTCTAGTAAATTCAGTTCATAATCAGCACATTCAACCAGTTTTTATTTAGTTATCACTATTTATTTATTGTATAAAGGCATTTAATCGGAGAGACTGCGATATTTCATATGTAACTATCAACCCGTTGCGCGATTGCCGAAATTATTTCAAGCTCCGCCCACCGCTGTCACTGGTAAGCACAGATATTACCAGACCGCGCCGATCAGCTGATCGGTCATGTGACCGCATTGTAGTCATTTGGTCGCAATAATCAGTCATGAGACTTACCTGAGTAAAATCTTCGGATACTTCCGCGATTTTTGTTTCTAATTGCTATCAATAGAATAAAAATATTATCTGCTCGATTTTGAATTTCTATCAATATAATAAAAATATTAGCTGCTCGATTTTGAATTTTCTTGGCGAACTTGGTCTTTTAAACATCTATAATTAACATTATGAAGAGAACAAACATATCTTGTTGGCAAAATAATTCCTTTAAGCACAAAACAGTTCTGTTGCACTCAAAACTTCAGTTGTATGCTAAAATCGCGTTGAATAAAACTCAGAATTGGTCAAATGTGGCCAATTCAAGCTAATGTGCGGCCGTGTTTATCAAGCGAACCATCGTCCATATTTTCTCAGAGAGAAATAGGTCAGCTATAATAGTCCAGTGCATTTATGGTTTTACCTCAAACTAATTGCAACACAAAGTTTCTCAGTGGGAATAAGTACTTTAACCCATCACAAACAATATTCTAAAAATCATTAAGAATCAAGAAAGGCGAAATTGTTGAATTTGGTGAAATAAATTTGTCAAAATTTGGTAAAATACTCATTTTATAGATTTTTAAGGATGTTTATAAAAAACTTCATTTTACATGTCCTTCCATTTATATATCCATTTTGTAGAGTGCACAACCCTGATTACAGAACAGAAAACCTTTCATGGATACGTTGAGTATTTTTGGAGTTATGTGCCTCAATTTCTCAAAATTAATTAAAATCCATTTTTTATTGTCTTGTATTTTAAAAACTAAAGAAAAATGAAGGGATTTCTTGTTGTTTTAGTCATTTCCTCTCTAGGTTGTGCACACAATATGATTTCTTTATGCATCTATGATTGAGAGGACAAAAATATTCTTAAACAAAATGTGTGTTCCACCATTGTATGGACAGCCAAATTTGCCTGTGGTCCAGAACAAGCGTGATGAAATAGCATATTTGATGTCATACAACTCAATAAATATCTATCCATATTCCGCCTCATAATCACTTAAGTATACATAGTTAAACACATTGTAAAGGATTTTCCCAAATCATGGAGTAGAAAATCAAATGATGGCCCTATGAATTCTTAGAATTGACTCTTCTAAAAATGCCATTTTGGGCGTTTTTGTTCATTTTTAAAGGTTTTTGGGCATAGATAGTAAAAACAATGTGCGTTTAATGTGTAAATCATTTGAACTTTCCTCCTAAATCACATTAGTGTTGAAATAAAAGACTTATATTGGATATGTCAATGAATTTCACTGAATTTACCTCATGTTTCTCGAAACTGACACCAAATTTGAATATCTTAAAAATGGGGTAGGGGAAACCATATTGACAAAATCTAGAAAATATGGACCTTGATGCATAAAACTTTACCCATCACCAGCTCCTACAAACCTTATCATTTCATACTGAGTATACTGATTCCTGTTTGATGTTCATATTTAGAGCTACGATCCTTTTTGTTGCAATTCAATCGCGAAATGGCAAATCATTATATCGGGCTGGTTCTATATAACATGCTCATAAAGTTCAAAATAAACCTCCACTAAGTACTAAACTTTTTATCATGCAAGAATAATCTACACAAACAGGAATAAAACAACCCTTTGTCTGACTAGAATATGGTGACAAGATCATAGCCTTTTGTGATTTCACCTACCCCATTATCAACATTCAAATTTGGAGTCAGTTTCTTGAAAAATATGTGAAATCCAGTGACTGTTAATTAGTATAACCAATATAATCCTATTTTTCCAACACTAACTGTTTTAGGAGGAACGTTAAAATGATTTTACTCATTAAACACTAATTGTATTCGTTGTTGTTTACTATTTGTGCAAAAAACAAACTTGATTATGGACAAAAACACCACAAAACAGTCCAAAATGGCATTTATGGAAAAGAGTCAAAACAGGATTCATATAGCCATAAGTTAATTTTGGCACATATGTATATAGCAATTCTAGCACAGTGTATTTAACCTAGTATACTTAAGAGGTTATGAGAAATACAGGGCATATGGGTATCAATTTATTGAGTTGTATGACCTCAAATATGGTATTTATCACACCAGTTCTGTGTCACAAGGCAAATGTGGCAAGTCCATATAATGGAACACACATTTTGTTTAAGAATATTTTTGTCTTCTCGATCATAGATGCATAAAGTAATAATTTTTTGTGCACAATATAGTCAGGAAACTAATACAACAGTAAGATATCCCTTCATTATTCTCTAGTTTATTAAATATTAGACCATTAATTATGGATTTTAGCTAATTCTTAAGAAATTGAGGCTCCGAAATTAGACAATCTCCCAATTTTGGAGACACATAACTCGAAAAATACTCAACTTATATGGAAAATGTTTTCTGTTCTGTAATCAGGACTGTGTACTCAACAAAACGGATATATAAATGGAAGGACAGGTAAAAAGTTTTTATAAACATCCTTGAAAAGCTATAAAATGAGTATTTTAAAAATGTTTACCAAATTGATTTCACAAAATTTTACAATTTCCCCTTTCTTTATCCTTTTTGATATTTAGTATGTTGTTTATAATTGGTTAATAGACATAATCCTGCTAAGAAGCATTGTGTTGCAATTTGTTTGAGGTTTGGCACTTTATCCTCATAAATGCACTGGACTATAACGACAATGATGGGTATATATACTACCATCCTTTACTTTATCGACATGGACCTCACAAGGCAATGTTAATTTTAAGATATGTTTTGTCGCGACTGTAAACAGGGTGGGCCCGAAAAGGGTTAATGTGAAGAAAACAAAGTCATGTAATACTATAGATATTGCGTACTTCACTTCAAAATACGAAGATTCCATGGACCGATTTGTGTCGTTTTCAGATGACAGTCATTGACACTGTTGTCACTTTAGGTTACAGTGAAGTATAATTCGATTGGTGGTGCCCTCCGAATGATTTTGGTCCAATATGCAGGAGAGAATTAAAAAAAAGGTAAATAATTACTTAACTGTAACCAGCAGCCATCTTGAATAGAGAATTTTCTCCAAAGCGGATTATAGCGGATTTTGGACATGTAGTGCCCAGATTCTGCCCGACAAAATGACACAAAACAGCTTGTTACGCCCTTTTGGTGATGGCATATAGGAGCTACTGAGTAAATGTGATTAAAAATGTATAGGTCTATTGCGAACAGGTTAGACATTTTGCAGGATGTATGCATTCGCGGATGTATCTTCGCGGATGTCTCATTGTTGCAGTATGTAACTTTTTATGACCGTTAATTGCTTTCGATATTTAGGTGTTAACAATGTCTGGGCCACTCTTGAAGATTTTATTGCGGGAACAAAATGAATAATCTAACAGCTAATATCACTGATGAAGTATGTCTCAGTAGGAATGTAGACTAACTGTCGTTTGAGAAGGTTTATTTAATACGATTATTAGATTTTTGGTCCGCATTTAAAGGCTTTCTGGTGCGATGAATGAGAAACATTCAGTGATCAACCGTAATTGTAATAATTTGAAGGATTGGTTGTTTTAAAGGTACGGTTGGCCTTGGCGATGGGTATCCTGTAAAAATATTTCCACCCGTCAAAAACCGCCACAAACAGAAAGAACATCAAAATTAGACAGACTTTGTCCGTATACAAATAAGAAATATCGCATAAACAGTATGTTATTGTCATATATTTGACTATTGTTATGTAAACAAAAGCATAAAAAGTTACTTTTCTGGTGTTTGTTTATATTATGATGGTAAATATAAAGAGCGTTCTTTGTGGGTGAATTCCTGATATGGAACTAATAAAGAGCGTTTATGCCATTTGTGTGTGATTAGCCAGTAGCATTGTGCTGTCTTCTGTAACACAATCAGGCTCTTGCTTAGGTAAAATATAGTAGGTCTTTATGATAACATGCTGTTTACGCGATGGTCATGATATATATAAACGAAATTGTATGCTTTTAATGTTTTTCTGTTTACGGTGTTTGGAACAAATATGAATATTTTCGACAATTAAGGCCTCACGTGCCTTTAACTGAATTCTGAGGTGCTTCATTCATGAAACCAATATATTTTATATTTAATAAATGCCCAATAATATGATCTCGTGGGCTTCACTAATTCTGACTATGGTTTTCGTGTTAACATATTATTTTTGGTCCAGTGCTTCAACGGCCAGACTATCGCATTAATTTCATCGCGCGCGTATAATCACCACCGTGTCAGCATTTTTTTGCTGTCTTCGTGGTAGAAATGTCACATATATGACAGCTCACACCAATCGCTCACATAAACATTACCCATGTAAACAGTGCGCGGCTTCAAGTCATCGGGTCATTCGGCGGTTATGTGGTAACCCGATATCCAGGCTGCCACATGCATGCATGCTTTCTGTTAGAGTATTAGAGTGCGCATGCTTTACACATTTAGAAAGCAGACGACACAAACATTCTGACAGACATGGCTCTCGTTGACTTTCTTATCGATTTCATATCACGGAATATTACGAGCGTTTTTGTTTTCGTTATTTTGTTCTTGCTTGGATATTTAACATTATTAACCAGATCGAGACATTCTAATTTACCACCCGGACCAAGACGTCTACCCATCATAGGAAATCTTCTGGACGTAAGAAACCGGGACCCGAGAGATCTCAACAAGGAACTCCGAGAGATATATGGAGACATATTCTCCTTCCAAGTGTTCAACAAACTCTTCATAGTTGTCAATGGATACGATACTCTGAAACATTTATTTGTGAAAGAAGGGGACAAGACATCTGACCGATTCAACAGCGAACTATTCAAGCTTGCTTTGGGTAGCAACGTTACTGGTAAGAATTTGCATTCAAATAACTTCCAATCTGTTCAGAGGGAAACTTTTGATAAGATATGTATGAATTCAAGTCCGCTCTAATGTAGAGAGCAAGCGGAAGCATGGTCTCATTTAACGGTTAAGTTAGTCCGTAAACCTGACGTTTATAATCAGAGCAAAGCATTTAGCTCTGTTTGAATAGTTGGGTCCACCAACTACGATTAAATCTGGACTTTTTGGGCGCCCATAAACAGAAAAATAACGCAGTTTGATCTGTACTATTTATCTTAAAATGATAAAATGTGTAAATAAACAGTTAAAGGTACTCAATCCGATAAAACTCCTCTCAATTACTATTTCAATGGCTTCGGGGGTCAAAAATATTTGATTCGAGTCGAGGAAGTCACCCATCAAAGCTCAGATTTGTTAGATATCGATTTTAGAAATCTATTATTTTTCATTATCGGGAATACTATCTGGCCCAAAACTCAGTCAAAATTGCGTTAAAATTACCACTTGATTTTAGAGTTATCCATCCTTGTCTGTTTGAATAGATTTGGAGTACACATCCAGAGCAGATTACGGCAGTTATTAGTACTCATCTCGAGTTAATAACAAATTTCAAAAATCAATATCTAATAACTCTGAGCTTTGATGGGTTCCTCGACTCGAATCAAATACTTTTTATCCCCAAAGCCAAAGAAATAGTAATATAGGACCCTCTGATCGGATTGTTGTTGTTGAAATCTGTTGAGATGGGGACCCTCTTTACGGATTGAGTACCTTTAAATGTGATTTAATAGGAATGTATTGATTCTGTGACCTTTTCTAGAAGCAGAAATTATATGTACTCAGAGCAGTCTCACGAATCTGACCGATTATCATGTATTGTTATATCTACAATCAAATCTGTCAGAATTCACTACTTTAGAACAGTATGGGAGCTATTCATAGAGTACTGGGTAAAATGTGTAGATCATATTGTCCCTGTCTTAAAATAGTAGTACGTTGCATGCCTCCGGTCAAGTGATGAAGCACGAATATTTCGCTTTTATCACAATAATGGACGGTGGTACATTGTATATTATGAACGCAATTTATCAAAATACAAAAGAGTATAGACTATCTTCAATAAATTATTAAATTTAACAAAAATTGGCTACATACTCTGTGGCAGAGACTGTCTTTATACCAGGAATTTAAATTTGATTATATTCACTATAAGGCCACATATACGTGAAACGTACTGCGTTTTCTGCAACCGCATCACCGCGTTTACCAATTCTCTTTAATGTTACACATATCTGCTACACACAGAACCATAAACAGCAACATTGAGTGACTGGTCAACGCAGAAATAATAACTTTAAACGCCGATGACGCTGATATTTAGCCGAAGTACGTGGGTGGCAATGGTAAGATATCTTCAGTCAACAATATACGGAAAAATGTATTGTGCATTGCGTGGTAAAATATTCCTGTAGTAATGTGCCTAATGAAATAATTGGAACAAACATGTCTACTAAGAAACCCATATGGTTTCAGCATGAACATTAGTTAAAAATAAAATGCACAATTCTACCGTATCTTCGCTCTCACCAGATCGTACTTGTGGGGTGCGATGAAATTAATAAATTTTTTCCCTAACTGTTTTATTCCACAAACATCTCCGTTATTTCGTTAATATAACATTTCTCAGATTATGTAATACGTCTGAAATACGTATTTAGAGAAAACAATTATTTAGAAAAACGTAATATTAACGAAATAACGGAGATGTTTGTAAAACAGTTTATGACACCACTATTGACCGGTTTGGTCCCGTATAAGTCGAATTCCACTTTAGGGTGGGTGGGTTTGGGTGATTTTCCGTACGTTACTTCCACAAGTCATGCAAACAAAAGATCGCACCTCACAAGTAACCTGTGTTGCGTATGGACGATCTGGTAAGATTGGGTGCTAATCTATTGAAGAGATGAGTGTTTTGTACAGTATAATCATTACGACATACATGTATTATGGTTTATTATCACGGAGAGTGTTGAAAATTCCGAAAATGTTACTATTATTTACACCGCAAGTGTGTGCATTTCAGTTTCTGCATTACATTCAATAAATAATCTATAAAGGCGCACATCATTTGGTTAAACTTGCATTGCAGTGATCGATAAATCATTCAGACGGATCTGTTTTAATGATATGTTACCTTTAAAGATATTTAAAACATATTTGTATATTACCAATACATATTTTCAGTTCTATGTGCTTATCCAATGAGTTGCTTTCGTAATAGCATGGCTTAGAGTTTCGGCCATTCTCACAGCCATTTCTGGGCCGCGATTGCATTACTTTCAACCCTTGTCACTCTATTCGTTCCCGTATTCTAATTTTACACACAAAGTGGTATATATTGGATGGAGGAGTAAGACGTTCTGGTGTCGCCGATGGGGGATATTGTAGAAAAATTCTACTTCCCAAGACCTGCAAATGGGCATTTTAAAAATCTCTGTAAAAACAATTGCTCAAAGCGGATTTTAGCGATTTTTGGATATGTTATTGAGGATATATATTCCTCTTCAAAATTGAATAAAAACCAACTTAGTCCAAATTTTTTCTCAGTCAAACTTTTATCGACCAGACTATACGTGAATGAAAATTACTGTCTGGCTGTCGCCGTTCTGTCATTGTCGCTGTGACCCTCGTATATTAAAAAGACGTGAAATTGATGATCGAGTGTTGTTCATTGGCCATTTTCGGATTATTTCATATTATTTTTTGGGTTAACAACACATGGACACCGACTAGCACATAACTTAGCACCGACAGACACTATGCGTCGTGCGTTATGGTCATATTTATTATTGAAAATGGAAGTTTATGATGACACAAAAGAAATAAAATTGCATTGTCCACGTGTTTGTTAAGTTGCCATTCGTGTTAAGCAATATTGTCACATGTACCATAGTTTTACCGAAATTACAATTATTACTGTTCTAAATTATAGTTAACATGTGTGTATTTTAGTGAAGATTTGATGACCAAAAAAAATATTTTGACAACATGTAAAACTCCTTCGTAGGGTTGAGAAGTTTGGTAAAATGAGCTACTGTACGGTTGATCTTGTATAGTAGTCTAGGCGGTGGTGGTGGGGGGGGGGGGGGGGTGACCGTCGCACATCGGGGGAATTTATGCGACCATCATTTTCTTATGGGAAAATTACTCTAGTTTTCGAATTCAGAGGGCGCCGAGCCGAAATGGGTGACAAAATATAAATTTTCGCTATGTTTCTTACGGTATCCTACCGAAAAATAGACACATTTTCAGCGGTTTGACAGGCAATAGACAACCGGCTGACCGGGCATCAAAATGGGAAATAATGAACACATATTTGCAATATATGGGGCTAATTTTTACACTTAATCTGATTCGACATTGTTTTTTGCTTTCGTTCTGATTTCGTGACGTCATGGTAAAATATGTAGCGTGACGCGTCAAAAATTCATGGCGATTCAGACAACGTGTCGTGCGTCAACTCTGTGCAAATATAGCATATCTGTCGAATTCTTCCAAGTTATATATTTTTCTGAGTTGCAATAGCATCTGCATGTTATGAAGTTTGTAGCTTGTTCGTTCGTGCATATATGGCTGCGGATAACGTGATCCGAATCCGTTAAAACTATTGGCTTTGAGAAAGTAAATGCTCATTTTTTTTCTCAAAATCGACATGCAATGCCAAATTTCCACAATGGGACTGTTTCAACCTTATATCCATGTTGTGGTATACAAGCATACAAGTCAACGTTCTGCTTGATGATGAAACTGCTGACTTTTATATTAGTACAATAAGAATTGAAGCTACAATGCCGCCAAAATATACATATTCAATCCTCAATAACAAATGTAAGTGTCCCATGGTAATGGCTCTTTAGACCCGCTTACAAGCCGTCAAGCGATGACAACCAATTTCGAATCCTGATAAGTGCGGGTATGCAAAGGATGGACAACTTAGTTTATATATCTCGTCAATGTTGTCAATTGCGTACTGTGGTCATTGGTTTTAGCGTTCAGTGGAGTGATGTTCCATTGAAATAACCGAAACAAATCTAAAAAAAACGCTGCTAGGGTACCATCACATGTGGATTTATACTTATTTACTTAAGCAGTTCATTTTAGTATTTGCTTAGCAGTGCTTAATTCTACGCTTGATATACACGGTTGCAGGAGTATTCATTATTTTATTGAATACACATTGACGACCAATAGTTTAATTATTGTCCTGCTAACTTACTATAGATCATGTATGTCTGAGTAGTGGCTGATGACTTCGGCGAGTTATATATATGCATTCGCTTCCATATTAGTTTATATCTTACTGGCTGCCCAGGATTCACGTTGCTATCACAGTATATTTAAACTCATTATACGCAGTGTTTAACTTTATACAAGGCATTGGTTGTTTGAAACAATATCAAGTTACTTGGAGCTCACCCCAAGCATGTTGCACAGAACCAACTTTCAGCGTTTGATTGGAACAGGTAGAATATTATCAAAACTGACCCCTAATTTGTAAAAGATAATGCTTTAAATGATAATGGTGAGTGTGAGGCCTGGGTATTGATAGTGCTAAGTCCCGTGAATTTTGGATGCATGCCAGTTGGTCTCACACTGTAGGTATCGCACGATTCTTCGTAACACGTACACAACTATTAGATTCACGTACAGTACCCGAATGGGATAAAACTATATCATCCAATTTATATATCAGTATGGAGCAATGTAGGCAATTATCCAAAGATGAAATATCAAGTGCAAGGATTAGAAAGCCACACAGTTAGAAGACGTGTTCAAAATGTCATATACTCAGTTGCTCAGACATTAGAATGATGCTTTTCAAACTAAAGTTGCCCCTTTCGCTGATGCTGATCCATTTCAACCAACGGGACGACAACCCGTTGGTCACATGTTACCAGCCATATCCGCGGAATTAGTTGGTCCACACAGCGACTACCCGCACAAGACCACTCAGACTACACAAAGCTTATCTGATCAAAATAGAGTATATCCGCTACAGGTGTATGTAAGATAGTTCTCGAGAAATATACAAGCCATGGAGTACTTTTCACACAAACAATAAGTAGCAGCTCCTTCGCACGATCGCCAATTGTCTGCAATGGAACAACCTACTTATCTGATATATGTCAAATATTCATGATTCTGTTATTTATCCCCAGGATACATTGTACGATATGCGTGGAACATTTATATGTATCTGACCGAAAGCATATATGCAAGCATGCGATTATCACAAATATCATATAATGAACATAGGTGTGGTAGTTATTGTGTGCAATCATCTAAGTAGACAACCCAGAAACCATTGATTTTGAATCCTTATGTTTAGCTTAATATTGGGGAATTTGAAGCCGTAATGGGTCGGTATTATTTGACTAAGTTTACCATGTGAGCACCATACAATCAAACCAGGTTCCACAGTTGCATGTGGCGGCGGTCCTATATTCGAGTGTGACACACGTTCTTGTCAAATTATTGTCGTTGGATTGAATGTGTGACATATATAGACAATCGCAATCGGACATTTGATGGCTGTTGGACCTATTTGCTCACAATATAGATTCTTCGGCGACAGGTGGCAAGGCATATAGTAAACTTACACATAGTTTCCAACACATATGAAACTTCGAAAGTAGCAACACCCTTTGCTTCAAGCATATTAAATTAGTAAATATGGTACGTGTAAGATTACACACACATAATTGGGTCAATTGAATCCAACAATACTGTCACAGCATGCAATTGCAGCCAGCGCATCGCAACTTCTCGGCTTATCGTACTTGGCAGAAATGCCCGCGCACATGTGTCAACTAACTGTTTTACAGTGTTCCCCGAGTTGACAGCTAATGATTAAATTATGTTTATAAAACATCCGCATATCAAATTAATCGTGTCACCCGGCTGTGTAGATCCGCTAGATGTATGTTACTCAGTGCTGATAATTACTAGCATGGTGAAATCATGTTATCGGTGGTTAAATGTCTAACGAAATTGTCTACGAATTGGTAGGCCTTATCCAATATAAAATATGGTAGAAAATTATCATTTCGTCGTCTCTTGACGAAAATAGATGAACATCATAACAAAACGCTCAATAGATGTATTAATATATTGCTATATCGACGCGAATCTTGGACTGCCGGTGTGAAATAATATAATATGGAAGTGTGTGCACAATCCTGTGAATTAACTCGTCAACCACTACTGAGACACACATGAATATAGTATGTTGGTGGGAAATTGATTTAAACTATCGGTTGCTATGGCGAATAGTTCATAAAATGAGTATTTGTAACGAACCCGTTTATTGTTATCTAAATCCTCAGAGTTGAGAAGTACTAAACAAATACGAATTAGAACTGCTTATGCAAACACCCATTTCCGTGCGTGGTGGCGCCCCGTGAAAATGTAGAGAAAACAATTTTAGTTCGGTCTAAATTGCTGGTGGTTATTGTCCGTTATTACATTGGAACATCACTCCTTTGAACGTAGAAACGAACTACCATAGTAAGCAATTGACAACATTCGCGGGGTAATGTGAACAAAGTTGCCCAACCTTTTCGTATATGCTTGCGTGTCTAATGTGCTCCTAGCATGGAACAACTCCTTTAGTTATTGATAATTGAATAACTATTAGTGCACAGGTATGTTTTAATCGGCATTGTGGCTTCCATTATTGCTATGCAAATGTGGATGTTTGCAGTTGTAGCATCGTGTAGCAGAAAATTGACATATTTCAATGCTTGGATTTCAGGTTGAAATTCGGTCCTATTTAGGCAATTTGACATTATATTATGTCGTTATTTCGAGAAATTAATGAACAGTTACTATCTTAATGTCCCTAGTCTCTTCAGATACGGATCACATTGGCCACAATGACATATATGTACGATCAAATAAGCTACAACTCTCATACCATGCTATTTTCTTGCAACTCAGAAGTTGGTCGTTTTATCGGAACAGTTCTGTTTATTTTGATGGCCATTTTGGTCTCCATCGTCGGTTTTACGTAGCCAGTTGCCTTATACGTATTAATATACAGACTCCATCCAACAAAATGCCATATTATATAAAGCACACGCGATGATCTAGTCTGGTTAGCATACATCAGGTGTATAGAGTGTCAATATACAAATTGGCGGCCATCTTGGACGCCATCTTGGATTTGATTACCTTCCTAATCTAGGATTTGAACTATGTTTTACATTATCAGTGTCCCCGTACGGTTCTACACCATATGACAAGGTAAACTGTGCATTGTCAATTTATATGTTGTACACAAACTGCATTGACGCATCTATCTGGTTATTTGTGAAATTGGGGGAGGGTTAAGTTTTTGTCTATTATGTCAATACTTGGAGAGATACAATGTAAGTAGGAACATCATTATATAGGGAATACCCTACCATTTCCAAAAGTATATAAATTGGAAGTATTTGATATATTATGTTTGTACAGAGTTGATAAGCGACACTTTATCTGAATCGTCATGCATTTTTGATGTGCCTCGTTACATTCTTTACCATGAAGTCACCAAAATCAGAACGAAAGCAGCAAAACGATGTTGAATCTGATTAAGTGTCTACATTCGTTCCATAATTTGCAAATACATTTACAATCTTTCCGATTTTGATGCCCTGTCAACCAGTTAGCCAATGCCTGTTAACCTCTGAAAATATGTCATTTTTAGGTAGGATACCCTATGGAACATAGTGAAAAGTTATATTTTGTCACCTATTTCGACTCGGACCCATCTGAATCGAAACTAGAGTAATTTTCCCAAAGAAAATGATGGTCGCATAAATTCTCCCGATTTGCGACGGTCACCCCCCCCCCCCCCCCCCCCCACACCACCACAGCCTAGACTATAGGAGTATTTCCACAAATTGAATCGAGCTCGTTTTTAGACTCCAGTTTGCCATATAATGTCATAAATTTTGATGGATATTACCATTTGATCAAATAATTTGAAGGAGTACAAAGTTTTACTTCAAGTTGATAATCTAATGCTTAATCTGCCGACATGAACTGTCTACATTATGGCTATATAATTATAATTAGATATAACGGTTCAAGAAATGGAGTGTGTTGGACTTGATAACATATACATGTAACGCTTTATCTTATGAATATTAGATTATTTGAGCAATGGTATGGTTTTTAAAACGGCCGTAAAAATCGCGCGCTCGCGTCCAGTGTGAATGGACCCATAATATGCATGCTCGATCGTGGCAAATGGTAATTCACTGCGGACAATTGACCAGCTATGCCTTGCTGTGCATTCTATCTTATAAATCCGTTCCGTTGGTGGACATAACGTGGGCTCGCATCGCATAGCATTCTTCGTTTGTAGATAGGGACTTGACTATAGAGGGTTTCCGTTTGGGGATGTGTCCATATTGGAATTTCCAATTGAACCATAACAAACACCAAACTCACAAGTTTGCGTAATTCTATTTGCACCCCCCCCCCCTCTTAGGCTTTGATTTTCTTAACTGTTCCCTCGCAGGCTTGTGTGATAGCCGGTTGTAAATGGATCAGTAGTATTGTGGCTATGCATGGGAACATTTTGAGGTGACAACTTAAATATTGCATGCATAGTTCGGCCCGATGTGAGGAAATTTGAAATCTGAACATGAAAATTGAGAAATCCTAACAAATGGACTGGCATCAGATTTCCAATTGTTGGAATTTCCAACCTAATAGCCCGACCTCTTAAGGTTGGACAATCTCAAGTTATTGCTGGTGTGAACTTTATACTAATGTTGTGTCAGTTCCATGTATGAAATGTCCAAATGTTGAAAATTTTGACCAAAGTTGGGCGTTAGATATCCCCTTAAACCCCAACCTCCATAATCTCTGTCATCTGTCTCCGTCTGCAGTCTAAATGACGATATCAGTGCTAACGCATATGGCGCTCCATGCAATTTCAATCGGTATATTAATTCTAAAGTATTAAACAAATCCTAATCGTATTAGATATGTTTTGCGAAGCGAATGTTTTGGTTGGCGGTTATCGCAATACGATAGGGGAACACTCCGATGTTCGTACTCAGATTTCACCAATTTTTGTACCTAGCTTGCCTGGCCTAAGTTTCACGGGAAAATGGCTAATTTGATTCTATTTGTCGTTATATATACATGTGTATATTTATCACCCCATTTCTTATTCATTTTCATAAAAATAAAATAAAACAAGCCGAAGATGATATGTTTAAAATGTTTTAAGCATGAACTTGGCGATAAGTTGTTATCAGAGTACGTTGTACTTGTGATAGTTACGTTACGCACATGGTGTTCCCCTATCGTAATGCAATAATCGCCAACCGAATGTTTGGCCCATGTTAGTTTTACGGATACGAATAGCTAAACGTAGTCGTTATTTTATCAGCGTCACATCCGAAACCTCTCTGATAGCGCAAAAATAGTCCACTCGACAACCCCAACGCCGATTAGTCGGAAGTAAATAAAATTATGTTTCTGACACGAGTTTGGTATAATTATAATTTCATAAACAACTTGTGTAACGTCCTACCCTTTGGGTGACCCGGGAGGTTAGGCGTTAACAGAATTTCAAAGGTTCGGACTCTACAAGAGTCCACGGAATTAGGCAACAGAAAATGTCGTTTATGAATTTATTGAATAAATAGCGAATAAAACATGATAATATGCTATCAACACATGCGATACCACGCACCGTCGTGGAGCCCCGCTTCTGATGGTATAACAAACATGAATTACTTCAGTACCTTTATAATAACAACCAATTAATCTCCGCTACGTCGAAATGCGTCCACCCTCGGCGATCTGCTTACAGTCACCCCAAAGCGGAAGCGTGACGTCAACGACGGCGCGTGTTATCATACACGGAACGGAAACGCGAACCCGAATGGACAGGAGCTACTTCGCTACATCTTCCCTTCCTTAAAACGACGCGTCCCGCATCGATTACTCGGTGCAATCCCTGACCATCTCGTGAAACCTAGTTGATGTGATTGTGAAATATCCAACATGACACTGTGTGGCTACTGAACGAAAGGAGCATTCAGAAACAGAAATAACTGGATCAGAACCAATACTTGGTTCCCTGGCAATCGTATGTTGCCCGGATGATTGATTGCACTCGTTTTGTGCACTTTTGGAATGGGTAGATTTTATGGGTGAATGCACAGGCGAATCCACCCGTGATCTGCTTCTACGACGGGACCTGCATCTCTCTCTTGCTCGCTCTACATATACTACTATCCCAACAGGACGTTTGGATGCCCCATAGCAACTATGCATTTTCATTAAAGCTTCTGCCACATAGAAGGGATGTCTCAATTTGTACTCAAAGATATATTAAGTGTCATGTCATCATAGGTGTGTTTCTCTTTACACATGTCAGAACGAACACAGGACATCGACGTACTCTAATCAAATTCACAAGTTAACTTTCGAGCAAAATCGTTGACATGTAACATATGTCATGATAAAAGGTTCCAATCTCCCAGTGCAATCACTCGTCAATGAATATGGCTATCACAACACAGTCCAAAATGAGTAGAGTATTCTTTATTTATTCTTCAACGGAAGTAGATATGATATCATGAATGTGAGCTATGTACAGATATTCAAAGTCAATCATATGACATATTGATCGAGGTATTTCGGCCTCCGAGTCTCTCGACCTCCTCTTGTTCTGGTGAAACCCTGTATGGTGAGACTGTCACTGACAGGCGTTTCGTATTCTACATCAGCCTCATCTGTATCTTCTTGTTAGTTTTCTGCGTCTGAGGAATCAGTATCTGTTGCAGGTCGACTATTGTATGGCTGTAGACGGTCGACGTGTACAACCTGATTCATGTTTGTTTCAGGATGCTGTATCTCCACTCTGATGTCAGTCAATTTGATGGTTACCTCGAATGGGCCATCCCAGTATGTCTGGAATTTATTTGGGACATCCTTTGTCTTTCTAGGGGTGAAAAGCCACACCCAATTCCCTACTTTATACACTTGTAATTTTTGTCTTGTCTCTTGAAGGCTCTGTCCATATTCTGTCGCACCATCCTATGTGTATCAGTCATTCTTCATCGCAGTTGCTGTGTCCACTGCTGGGTCTCTGTGTAGACTTCTTGGCAGGGCATGCCAAACTGCAGGTCAATGGAAGTGTTCACTTCGCGACCAAACATCATATAGCTTAGTGTGACACCGGTTGACTCCTATTTTGATGACCTATATGCAATCATGACATATGGTAACAGTTTATCCCAACCAGCAGTATCTTCGTCAATGATTGGTGTAAGTATAGCATTTAGTTTCCTATTCAGTCTCTCAATCTGCACATCCGACTGGGGGCTGTAGGCTGTTGTTCGAATTTTCTCGATACCTAGAAGTGTACACATTTCTTTGAAATCTCTACTCTCGAACTGAGAGCCCTGGTCCTAGTGAATCTGCCTTGGAGGACCATACATTAAGACAAAATATCCGACTAGTAATTTTACAATCGTTACAGCCTCTATGTTGGCCATAGGATATGCTTCGGCATATTTTGTGAAATAGTCAATGACTACAAGAATGTTTTTGTTGCCTGATGGTGAACTTGGTTGTATGGGGCCAACAATGTCGATGCCGAGTTTTTCCATGGGTGAACCAGTTGCATGGGTGTCCATTCTGGCATGATCTTTTGGTTGGCATACACTGAGTACATGACTTGACAGTCAGACACTCTTTCTTGATATATGGCCAGTATTATGGCAACTTTATTCTCTCTGTAGTTTTAGTTATTCCCAGATGTCTTGCTGTTGGAGAATCATGTGATTTCTCAAGAACGTCAGGTCTATGTATCTCTGGGATGACAATTATGAGTGTTGTGTGACTGCTCTTCCGGTCACTCAAGCACAGAAATCCATTTTATATTATCAACATTGGGAATTCAGCCCAGAGACTGCTAACAAAGGGACTCTCTGGCGTAACCATATTCCATGGGGGTCGTTCATCCTGTGTTACCCATTTCCTTACCACGGCAACATCAGTGTCATCATTTTGAGCTTGCTCCATGGGGCCTAAACTAGCTCCAATGAGTCGAACATGCGCAATTTCCAATTCGTCTGTTCTTCCACACTGAACACTTGGCTTTCTCGACAGGCCGTCAGCATTATTGTGCATGCGTCAGCCCGATGTAGGATCTCGACATTTTATGTTCCAAGTTTTTGTATCCATCGGAAAAGTTGGTTCTCCAGATTCTTAAATTCCATCAGCCACTTGAGAGCAGCATGGTCTGTTCTAGTCATAAACTTTTTACCAACTAAATATGCTCTGAAATGATCAACAAAAGTCACAACAGCGAGAAGTTCCCGACATGTTGCACAGTAATTTCTCTCACTTTTTGATAATGTCTTGCTACCATAGCTATGACCCTTTAACTCCCATCATTCATCTGGGACAGGAAAGCCCCTGTTCCAGCCAGACTGGCATTTGTGTCCAGTATGAATTCTGTATTTGGGTCCAGATAGGCAAGAATTCGAGCCTCTCAGCTTTTTCTTTAAAGTCTCGAATGCCAACTGACAGCTATCCATCCTCTTGAAACTGTGTTTGAAGTCAGTTTATGAAATGGGGCTGCAATATTTGATAAATCTTCTGTAAATCGCCGATAATAGGCCTAACCACACAGTCTCAGGAAGCTTTTTACCTCAGTAACATTGCAAGGTGCTGGGCACTTTTGAACAGCAGCTATATTGGCTACCCTGTGGCAATTCCCTGTGAGGAAACAATGTGGCCAAGAAATTCAATTTCTCTAATGAAAAGTGAGCATTTGCTTGGTTTCAACTTCAAATTGGCGTCTGCTAATCGACAGAAAACTTGGTCCAGCCTGTCACAGATATGTTGGTAATCCTTGCCAAACACGAGGACGTCGTCAATATATATTAGACATGTCTCAAATTGCAGGCCTGGTGGCACCGTCTCCATCATTCTCTCGAAGGTTGCCGGAGCATTGCATAAGCCGAACGGGAGAACGTTAAAATGATAGAGGCCTCGTTGTGTTACAAACGTCGTGTTTGGACAGTCTTCTCGAACAGGGCATTGCCAGTATCCTGACATGAGATCAACACTTGAAAACCAATTTACGTCAGACAGCATGTCAAGAGCTTCAGCTATATTCGGCAATGGATATGTATCTTTCTCAGTCACTTTGTTCTTTGATCAAAAGTCGATAATCAATGCAGAAACGAAGGCTACAATCTTGGTTGGTAATACCCTGAACGATTCAGGTCGTGGGTCTGTGGATTTTGTAACCATATTTTCAAATTTCCTCCTTAGCATATAAACTGGAGATGAAACAATGGATTTATACAGTGTCCATGCATTGTCAGAGTGGTCGAGCAGTGGTATAATTTCGCTATTGCGTGGAATTTTCTCCAATGATTCACTAAAATATGATCCAACTGGTGAGGTGCCATTCCAATTTTGGCTTCAGACCCACTACTGCATGCCTGGCAATCTGAAGTTGTGCAACAGAATGTTTCAACTTCATCTGAACAGCTTGAAACCACCATGTTGCTGTGCTGACTACCAGAAGATCCGAGACTCAAGTGTGGACGACAACCAGCATATTTGGAGCTCAAAGGTAATGGCAAATTCTGGTATATCTTCTGTATATTCTGGTGAGGATCGTCTCCAATAGTTTCTGGTCGTTTATTCTGATGTTAGTTTGGTGTATCATCAAAAAGAGGACTATCTTCAAAATTAACTTTTCTGTCAGTCATATCATCAACTCTGTGTCCTGAACCATGCGATGGATGTGTATGTGTCGGTATGTTACCACGGTTGCATTCATTAACACGTTTAGGTTGATAACAATCTGTTGAAACATCACATGTTTTTTCCTGTACTGTATGTTCAGCATACAACTTGTGTTCCCCATTAGCTATATTCCTGGCTGTGGAGAGCATTTCTTGCTCGACTAACTTCTTAGTTTGTGCATCATTTGGTACAATTTATCTATCAAGTGAACCAGTCGGGTCCTCTCTGAAGTGTGAATCCAAGCAGTGATGTCATTCTTGTGCTCTCAAGTTTTGAAAACTTTCTCTGGGCTCAACCAAATAACATCACTCGGCTCGCCTGAATGAACAAGGTGTCTCATTCTTACCAACTCAGTTTCTATAGTTATACTATAGGGCTGTGTTCTAGGGTATTCGGATTACCTATGACCAGATATGTACTGTTCACGTGTATTTTCACGTGTGCTCGTGTTGATGGGCTCGATTCTATGAGCAGCATACAATTTATTTGACACTTTACAGCGAGCTATATCATCTGCTTCCAAAGCTCGTTCTGGCTCAATAAATTGAGCAACATGATTCATTTCATTGAGACCGCATGTCTTTAGGGTTTCATCCAATTGGATACCATCGCTGTCGGAATGCTCGTCATATCGAGCAATTTGGTTTCTAAGCTTCAACCAATTCTGTTGCTCTACCATCTATAGCGAGCAGTGTGAGTCGTATTTTCGAACTCATATGATCTCTCAGACGTTGTAGCACCTTGTCAGGTGGTTCCCCATTCGACTTGCCAACTTCACCTGATTCTGTTGCTCGATAGAGCGAGCAGTATAAATCGAGCTGTTCAGCTCTTTCATCCTGCTCATCGGATAGCTCAGTGGATAGAGCAAACTTGCTCTCTTTGCTGAGTCCCAGCTCATTCCTGGGCTTAGTCAAACGAGATGTGGTGTTGTCATCAGCGAGCCAAAACGGTTTATCAATCGATGTGTGTAGTCTGATAAAACGAGCGCTATCTGGCAAATTCTATTACGACAGAGCATCGCTTTCACATGTGCTCGATGACTCTGTGTCCAGCTCTTTAAAACAAGTAGTGTGGCCCTCTTCTTCGAGCTGTCGGCTCATTTTCTTTAACGAAATGGCTCTTCTTTGTGAGCAAAGTCTCTAATCACTTCTGTAGATAAATTCTGCTGTCTAACTCCGCAACGTCCCGCCACTGCCAACACTGTAATGGTCTACCATTTGAGTGACCCGGGAGGTTTGGGCGTTAACAGAATTTCAAAGGTTCGGACTCTACAAGAGTCCACGGAATTAGGCAACACAAAATTAATCTCCGCTACGTCGCGTCTACCATCGATGATCTGTTTACAGTCACTCCCAGAGTGGAAGCGTGACGTCAACTACGGCGCGTGGTATCATACACGGAACGGAAACGCGGACTGGAACGAAATGAAGGTATCTCCTTCTGGACAGGTGCCACATCGCTACACTTGTCTCAAATGTTTTCTTCTGCATACGAATGTTCTGTAGTTTTGAATCAACTAGATTTTTCAGCAGTTAGACAAGAAAGCGGTCTTAGAACCGACCCATGACAAGAAAGCAGTCTTAGAACCGACACATGTGGATTTTCATATTATAGTATAGTACATGTGCATTATTGTGGATTTTCATATTATAGTATAGTACATGTGCATTATTGTATATGTTGTGCTTGGTTGCCGACGTTAAAAGCTTCATAATCTGATCATCATACAATAATGCACATGTACTATACTATAATTTTATAACGTGTGATTGGGGGGTCCTGTCCAATGGTAGTGTGGTTCTACAACCATCATATAGTAGCGGCGAATGCTCCGCATGCTATATAAGGAAACCTCTATGGGATCGTGAAAACATAGCTCTCAATACTGGATAGGACCTACCTTTCCGCAAGGCAGAGCTCTATCTGTCCCGTCACTACACTGGTCAGACCATTGCCATCACGCCCTAGTGTCTATTTTTGGAATATGAAAATCCACATGTGTCGGTTCTAAGACTGCTTTCTTGTCATGGGTCGGTTCTAAGACCGCTTTCTTGTCTAACTGCTGAAAAATCTAGTTGATTCAAAACTACAGAACATTCGTATGCAGAAGAAAACATTTGAGACAAGTGTAGCGATGTGGCACCTGTCCAGAAGGAGATACCTTCATTTCGTTCCAGTCCGCGTTTCCGTTCCGTGTATGATACCACGCGCCGTAGTTGACGTCACGCTTCCACTCTGGCTGTAAACAGATCATCGATGGTAGACGCGACGTAGCGGAGATTAATTTTGTGTTGCCTAATTCCGTGGACTCTTGTAGAGTCCGAACCTTTGAAATTCTGTTAACGCCCAAACCTCCCGGGTCACTCAAATGGTAGACCATTACAGTGTTGGCAGTGGCGGGACGTTGCGGAGTTAGACAGCAGAATTTATCTACAGAAGTGATTAGAGACTTTGCTCACAAAGAAGAGCCATTTCGTTAAAGAAAATGAGCCGACAGCTCGAAGAAGAGGGCCACACTACTTGTTTTAAAGAGCTGGACACAGAGTCATCGAGCACATGTGAAAGCGATGCTCTGTCGTAATAGAATTTGCCAGATAGCGCTCGTTTTATCAGACTACACACATCGATTGATAAACCGTTTTGGCTCGCTGATGACAACACCACATCTCGTTTGACTAAGCCCAGGAATGAGCTGGGACTCAGCAAAGAGAGCAAGTTTGCTCTATCCACTGAGCTATCCGATGAGCAGGATGAAAGAGCTGAACAGCTCGATTTATACTGCTCGCTCTATCGAGCAACAGAATCAGCTGAAGTTGGCAAGTCGAATGGGGAACCACCTGACAAGGTGCTACAACGTCTGAGAGATCATATGAGTTCGAAAATACGACTCACACTGCTCGCTATAGATGGTAGAGCAACAGAATTGGTTGAAGCTTAGAAACCAAATTGCTCGATATGACGAGCATTCCGACAGCGATGGTATCCAATTGGATGAAACCCTAAAGACATGCGGTCTCAATGAAACGAATCATGTTGCTCAATTTATTGAGCCAGAACGAGCTTTGGAAGCAGATGATATAGCTCGCTGTAAAGTGTCAAATAAATTGTATGCTGCTCATAGAATCGAGCCCATCAACACGAGCACACGTGAAAATACACGTGAACAGTACATATCTGGTCATAGGTAATCCGAATACCCTAGAACAGAGCCCTATAGTATAACCATAGAAACTGAGTTGGTAAGAATGAGACACCTTGTTCATTCAGGCGAGCCGAGTGATGTTATTTGGTTGAGCCCAGAGAAAGTTTTCAAAACTTGAGAGCACAAGAATGACATCACTGCTTGGATTCACACTTCAGAGAGGACCCGACTGGTTCACTTGATAGATAAATTGTACCAAATGATGCACAAACTAAGAAGTTAGTCGAGCAAGAAATGCTCTCCACAGCCAGGAATATAGCTAATGGGGAACACAAGTTGTATGCTGAACATACAGTACAGGAAAAAACATGTGATGTTTCAACAGATTGTTATCAACCTAAACGTGTTATTGATGTTTACGTCACGTTAGACTAGAATTAACGTAGAACAGTCACTTATATTACACAGATTGTTGATTGGTAGCCTTGTAAATCTTGCTTAATTTTGCATATTGTCATGCATAGCTGACATTTTGTATTGTCAAGGTGCCGATTTATGTATTCACGCTTGAGTAGAACAAGTCACGATTCACACATCGCCGAAAGTAAATCCTCATGTATGATCCATGTACTACGACGTAGTCGTAGGTCTACTAGACTACTGATCCCCCCGCCCCCCCCCCCCCCCACAAGGACCGTGAGTGCATGGGTGTTTATTGGTACCGGTATTCACGTAGATAACATTTTGTTTGACAATGTGAATCACACTTTTGTATGTCCCAGCTTGCATTTCACAATATTTGTGAAAGATCCTTCTTCAAAGTGCTTGGAACACAAGCAGAGCTCTGTATTGTGACAGCCCATTCCAAACTCTCGTTGTGGACAAACGCCGTCCACTGTTGTTGAATGGCTGCATTAATTCTTGTGCCACTTGAACATTTATGGCTACAGTTTGCAGCCATGCAGCGACGAATACGTTTTATTCTTCAAAAAAATAAACAACAATAAAAAAAGACGATTTCAAAATACGTGATTTTAAAAACGGCGCATAAAATTTCTTCCGTCTTTGTACCCTCGGTGACGTCATTTTCGAGTCGCGACGGAAACACCCGATTCAAAAATGACTATTGTAAACAAAGAAGCCGTTTTATTCAAATGTCTGGAAATAGTTCTTTTTTGTAAAAATGTGAACAAAATGGAAAGGATACATGTTATAAACCTTATTTAGCATGAGTTAAGACATATTTAGATATGTTTGGAGCTAAATTAATTGTATTATTCAGCTGGTCTTTAATACCCACAAATGACACACAGGAATTAATATAATCCCTAATTCCCATTTATTATAATTGTGCCTAATACTATCTCTACCAAACATAATCGAAGCCTTATCTCATAGCTCGAATACTGCCATATAATATGGAATGAGTTAAATATTATATCTCATTACCTTATTACAGTACATTGTAGTACACAATATCATCATAATATTATCTAAATTGAACCAAAAAATGACCCCAACATTGTAACATATCCATACATTTAGAGACAAAACAAAAACATAGTGTGCATGTTATAGTTGTGTATAGTAAATACCTAAGTACCTTAAACAGTTAAACACTGTTGAACACTCGGCGATTGGACCTTTTCTTGTTTTTCATTCCTGTCAACTAGTCAATGTCCAAATAACTCGACTATTTATATCCAGTTATTTTATTTTTAAAGAAAGACTTCTCGAAATAATCCTTATTTCAGAAACACAATAATAGATCCAAAAATCCGAGTCCAAATGACAAACTTTATTCCAAAACATAGTTCAACTGCGGGAACCTTCCGAATTAGCACAAAAAACAAACACACCGAACAACTGGGCTTTGACATAACTACGGATGTCACGAGCAAACTCACATAATCAATCGTGTATGCTGAGTGCTAATTATTGATGGAATGTGTGCATTATCGATCGGTTTGCCCGGCCGAGTATCTATCTATATTTAGCCTCACCAAACAAGAAAAACGTCCAGATTTAATAAATGTGCTACTGTTTTATCAAGGAATGAGTTGGTGTCATTTCCACGTTGTAATGTACTATACACATTCTTGTTATTTTTAATGTATAAAAATGATACTATTCAGATATAACATGTGCACTACTATTTTCCTTGTCTTAATTGTCTGTATCCACAAATCATTCCCGAAGTCTACAAATATACAAAAAGCACGGTATACTGTCTACCTAGAGATGGATGCGTTATGAATAGACTATTTTTAAGATGCTGTTTCATAACTCCAATTTCTTTTAATTGAAAACGCACTTAATTGAGTTTCCTAATTCGACTAGTTTATTTCACTATACTATATATACTATAAATATGCCTATAAGCATGTCGTGTGCCTCGGCCCATTAACTATCTATCCGATCTCATAATAATTTTCACTTTGGTTTTATTTCATCGTGTTGGAAAGTATAGTAATAAAGTAAGAAACAAATGCAAGTCGCATTGAACTAATAAATAATAAATATAGATCGGGCTGTGGCAATCCAAATAACATAACCTATAGTATATGTTGCCACCACTGGACGGTCGGTGTTGTCCATCCAAGCATACAACAACCTTTAGCCGGTTGTATATGTCTCTGTTTTCTCTGGTTATGTACTCCACCTTTGTTATGTCTGTATCTCTTTTCTTTGTGCGAATGAATGTGACACCAAAATGTACCATAATATTATATATATGTACCATATGTGCCACTACATAACATGTGTCTGGTTCGACAGCTAGGGCGTCCGCAAATATATAATGAGTAATATAAAAGTTTTTTCTCTGAACTGCCGTGGACTTAACCAAACCGATAAACGCCGAGATGTTTTCCATCACATCCGTAACCTTGGTGGATCTATATATTGTTTGCAAGATACACACTTCACTAATCACATGGAACGACGTATTGAAGCAGAATGGGGAGGCAAAGCAATAATGGCATCATACTCTTCCCAGGCTAGAGGTGTAGCTATTCTACTTAGAAACAACTTTGAGTATAGTATTCACGAAACATATAAAGACTCTGGTGGAAATTTTATTATGCTAGATATAAAACCATAGAAAATATACGTTTAAGTTTGGTGAATTTATATGGGCCCAATAATGATAATCCAGCTTTTTACTCTAACCTAAAAAAATTAATTACCCAGATTGGGAACACGCAAATAATCATGTGTGGAGACTGGAATCTTGTTCAGAAACAAGAGCTAGACACTTATATCTACAAGCATATAAATAACCCCCATGCCATAAACAGGAAAGACGTTACACGTGGAGAAGGAAATCCCCAGTTAAAGTGGCGAGGCTAGATTATTTCTTAATCTCCGAGGACCTCCTTAATCTAACTGGAGAAGGACCGGCAATTTTACCCGGGTACAAATCAGATCATTCTATTATTTCACTCTCATTAAACGTCAGTGACATCAAGACTGGTCCAGGGTTTTGGAAATTTAATAATTCTCTTCTGTACTGTAGAGAATATATTGATTTAGTAAAATCGATCATAGCTGAAAATAAAATTAGATATTCTTACTCCACAAATGTAAACGAAAAGGAAAGTAAGAAAAAATGTTCCATTGGAAAACGACTTTTCCTCGATGCAGTGCTACTTGATATCAGAGGCGCCACCATACGCTTTTCCGTAAATCGAAAACGTGAGCGAACAAAAATGGAGAAAAATCTGACAACAAAAAAAGCTAAAATTATTTCTGATCTTGAATCCAACATCTCTGATGAAAAACAGAAAATAATGGAAGACTTGCGAAAAGAAACAATCCGCGGAACCATGGTTAGATCTCGCGCTAAATGGATAGAGGAAGGCGAAAAACCAACAAAATATTTTCGAAATTTAGAAAAACGTAACTACATCTCCAAAAACCCTGACCAGCCTGACAGTCGCGAAATGTAGTACAATCACGAAACAAAACGATATTATGAAAGAAACCCGAAATTTTTACCTTAATTTATATAGGTCAATGGGCGATCGCGATCTAAACTCCCTTCTTAAAGATGGAACATGTCCCAAATTAAGCCCTACGCAGGCCTCGAGTATTGAAGGACCCTTAACCTTACAAGAATTAACAGACGCGCTTAAGAACACAAAAAATAATAAAAGCCCAGGGCCATCCGGATACACCTATGAATTTTATAAAAAAAATTGGTCTGACTTAAGTCTATTTTAACAGAGTCGCTCAGTGAATCGTTTTCAGTGGGAGAACTATCAATCACACAAAAGCAAGGTATTATAACTTTGATTCCAAAAAAGGATAAAAATAGACAGATGCTAAAAAACTGGCGTCTCATCTCCCTTTTGAATACATCTTACAAACAAGCCTCGTCATGCATAGCGAACAGAATAAAACATGCTCCCATCTATTATCAATCCCGATCAAACTGGGTTTTTAGCTGGTAGGTATATAGGAGACAACACCAGACTAATATATGACGTAATTCACAGGACAATCCAAGAAAATAAATCTGGCCTACTACTCCTTATCGATTTTGAAAAAGCGTTTGACACTGTTTCCTGGTCATTTATAAGAAAATGTCTTGACCTTTTTAATTTTGGAGATGCCATAAAGAAATGGCTATCAATTTTGTACGATAATGCCAGCTCATCTATTCTGATTAATGGTCATATTTCTCAGAGCTTTATGTTAGGGAGATGCTGCCGCCAGGGTGACCCAATATCACCGTATATGTTTCTCCTCCGCGCAGAAGTCTTGGGGCTGATGATACGCCAAAACAATACAATTAAAGGGATTTTCCTCGGCGGTTCAGAGTACAAAATAACACAATATGTGGACGACACGACGCTCATACTTGATGGTTCTGAAAACAGTCTACGTGAATCGTACTTAACACTTGACGAATTTGCTCGGGTATCGGGTCTGCGCATAAATCCAGAAAAATGTCAAGCAGCATGGATAGGGATATGGTCACCAAATAAAATACGACATGTTCTTATAGAATTAAACCTATCCACTGTAAACACTTTCAATTTTCTAGGTATACACTTCGACACTAATTTAACAAACATGAATATAAATTACAATTATAAACTCGAAGACATAGAAAAGACCACACAAATTTGGAAACACAGACTCCTGACCCCTTTATGTAGAATAACCGTTGTCAAATCCCTCATCTTACCAAAATTGACACACCTATTTATAACTCTCCCAAGTCCAGGTACAACTTTTTTGAAAGCCCTAAATACCTGTTTATATAATTTCATTTGGAATTCCAAACGCGATAGAATAAAAAGAAAACAATTATGTGCCGATCATATGCACGGAGGTTTGAAGATGATTAATGTTGAAAACTTTGATAATGCCATGAAAATTACCTGGATACGACGCTTGATTTGCAAACAATCAACGTGGGCTTCATTGTGTAATACCACACCTTTCCTAAACGACCAACTATTTCTCACGTACCATGCAAGTTATATTGTAAAGCAAACAAACCAGTTCGCAAATCCATTCTGGAGAGATGTTTTCAGTGCATGGTGTAAATTTATGCGATTAAATAATTCAAATACTACTATTATGGCCTCAACTATCTGGAATAATCCGAACATAAAAATTGGAGGTTCATCAATCAACTTTAAATCGTGGAGAGATGCGGGAATATATTTTATAAACGATTTATTCCAATCAGATAATACATTCCATACCCCACACACATTATATGCAAAGTTCAACATCCGCGTCGATTTCATAACAATCAGCAACATAAAACGTCAGATTATGTCATTGGCAAGTTCTCTTAATCCACCATTAATCCGTACACCCTGCCCATACCTACCTAATAATCTTACTGCGATACTCCGAGACAAAAAGGGCGGACAATCATTTTACAAAGTTCTAGAAAGTGGAAAAATTATACCAAATTCATGTCAAAAATGGGAATCCGAAATTTCCGAGAAGATAGAAAATTGGGAAGAATATTTGAGCATGCCCTTTAAAACGATAACCGATACGAAATTACAGTGGCTCCAATTCAGAATAAACACGCGAATTAGCGGTACAAATAAATTTCTGAAGGTGGCTAACCTTCGAGTCGACGAATTCTGCAATCGATGTCAAAATGTACAGGAAACCATTTCTCATATTTGTTGGTACTGTCCCCATGACAAACCTTTATAAAGGAAATTGAAATAAGGACGGAAAACAACCAGTTTCCCATTGATCTAACAGAGAAGAATATTATTATCGGTATAGATCACGAATACAGAAAGTCAAAAAGTAACCTCTTCCTGCTAGTGATGAAACAATATATATACAGGACAAAATACACGCCCACACAACTGTCGCTTCGCTCATTCCTTTGCGATCTTAAATTTAGGTATGAATGCGAGAGATACAACGCAAAATGTAACATGAATCATGACTTCGATAACAAGTGGATGACACTTCGAAATGCCTTAAAATAAAATAATAGACTGAAACGCCGATATTTGCAGACTCAAAAATACACCCGACCTTAACAGTGACCCTGAATATCACACACAACAAACTGAATTACCCGATACCCGAGCGAAAGATATCTATCTAATTTAGTTACACTGATCACTTTATTTTTGACCAATCATATTCACGATAAATGCAATAGATACACCTGTTTACTTAAACACATCACAACACTGTCCGAAAAGCAAAAATAGCGAGCGTTGTGTATTTTACAATACAGTTTCAATATGGTTAATTTACTAATTATTCTGTTTATGGTAAACTCTGAACGTAAAATAATTAAAGTTGCACATATAGTTTGGAACTTTGATTCTGCAAACCTGAAATACTTATTACACACCATCAACCACTTTAGCTGTTTTAATACGGGACATTCAAAGTTATTCTGAACGAAACAAAATAGTTTATTGTTTTTATCACCACTATTTTAGCTAAAGAAAGCAAATTTTCGGTCAGAGAAATGACAAGGTAGAAACTAATATCACTGCTTCGTCTTGCTGTTAAGTTGAACGTTGAACGGTGCCTAAAAAAAAGAAAGAAGAAAGATTGTCCCAACACAATATGTGCCTTTAAATATTTCCGAAAGTCACTGGTACGAAAGTAGGCCAGGTCATGGGGCAGAGTCTGCTCTTCCTTGTCCTGGATCGAGAGCACGAGTGAGTGCGTGTATTATGTCTTTTCTCTTTTGTTACATGTATTCTTTGTTCACAATAAAAAAGAATGTTTCAAACAATCCATTTTTCGGTGTCTAGCTCGCGATTTTGCTACAAAATATGCGGATTCGTTATTTGGGTTGCAAGCTTCTCCCATGGTGTCATATGGTATAATTCATCTGCTGATTATGAGCGTCATCTTGAACTAGAAAGTCACGGTCGATAAGTATACTATGTTTCAGAAGTTGTCTCTATCTGCGTCTTTCTGAGACCTCATGGGGCTAACCACATGTACGACTGGAGATATTTCCACAACACTAGCCACCTCTCAATAGATGGTTCATAAATTCACATACTCGTCGAACGCATTGGCGTAATTGGATAACATCGGTAGTACTTCGAAGGTTGCTAGCTTTCGGATTCCATTGGGTAGATGCCTCTCTGCTGAGGCCGTACGCATAGACGGCCAACACTTCTTCTACGACATTAGCAGAGAGGCATCCATCAAAAGGAAAGCTAATAACACTATAGAAACCCTACAAAAGTCATTCGGGTACGCCAATACACTGAGATGTGGCTAGCTGACTGGGATAACCTTCTGATAGCTAGTATACTCATCGACCGTAAGAGTTTTTAGTTTATGTAGCAAGATGACGGTCAGGTACCATATGTAGCAGATGAACAATGTACCATTCCGATCGACACATGGCCATTTCGATAAGAAATGAGAATTTGTTCACGCAAATATGAAGCAATGAACACTCATACTGAGTCCGTGCCTCCATAGCTCTGACATAATAAATATATATAAGTCGATGATCTGGTTGTGTCTATATGTATCCAATTACACTTCAGGCGTGTTGCTTGCATCTGGTCCAAGATGGAAACACAACAGAAGATTCTGTTTGCATCATCTGAGAAATTTCGGAATGGGTAAGAGCATGATTCAGACACAGATACAAGAAGAATCAGGAAAGTTAATGAACGAGATGGACAGACAGAAAGAAAATCCCTTTGACATCAAGAGCTTGGTACACAACGCGAGTTCTAATGTGATCTGTTCCATAGTATTCGGACACAGATTCGAATATGACGACGAAAAGTTCAAAGGTTACCTGCGCAGAATGGACGAGAACTTATCAAGCACCGGCGCTAATGTCCTGTTTATGAGACCGGTTTTGCGTTATGTTCCTGGTGATCCTTTCAAGGCAAAGCTAATAATAAATAATGTGATGCATAACACAAAGTTTATTAAAGAAGAGATAGATCGGCACAAGAATGACTTCAAACCTGGAGTCATCAATGACGTCATTGACGCATATTTAGATGAATGGGGGCGTGCAGAAGAAAGTGGTGATACTGAATTTTGTAGTAAGTAATGATCAAGCATGATCTTTATGTTTATTATATGGCTACCACTAATATCCTACAAATACCGCTATTGTTTGACAATAAATTCCTATCTGTCGGAAAACGCTTGTCTGAACTTGCATGAGCCGTGTATATGAGTTTCCTTTGAAATCCGTATCAATATCATTTGAATTTCGTCTTGAATTTGAAATTAGGTCACCGGTAGTTTCGGAACAATTTAGAAGATATGTTCATTTGAACAGTCAACGGGTGTGCTCTTTTGTCACGCGTGTATGCTGTCAAACCGCGCGTGTGCATTATCGAATAGTTCATCTGCTACATATGGTACCTGACCGTCATCTTGCTACATAAACTAAAAACTCTTACGGTCGATGAGTATACTAGCTATCAGAAGGTTATCCCAGTCAGCTAGCCACATCTCAGTGTATTGGCGTACCCGAATGACTTTTGTAGGGTTTCTATAGTGTTATTAGCTTTCCTTTTGATGGATGCCTCTCTGCTAATGTCGTAGAAGAAGTGTTGGCCGTCTATGCGTACGGCCTCAGCAGAGAGGCATCTACCCAATGGAATCCGAAAGCTAGCAACCTTCGAAGTACTACCGATGTTATCCAATTACGCCAATGCGTTCGACGAGTATGTGAATTTATGAACCATCTATTGAGAGGTGGCTAGTGTTGTGGAAATATCTCCAGTCGTACATGTGGTTAGCCCCATGAGGTCTCAGAAAGACGCAGATAGAGACAACTTCTGAAACATAGTATACTTATCGACCGTGACTTTCTAGTTCAAGATGACGCTCATAATCAGCAGATGAATTATACCATATGACACCATGGGAGAAGCTTGCAACCCAAATAACGAATCCGCATATTTTGTAGCAAAATCGCGAGCTAGACACCGAAAAATGGATTGTTTGAAACATTCTTTTTTATTGTGAACAAAGAATACATGTAACAAAAGAGAAAAGACATAATACACGCACTCACTCGTGCTCTCGATCCAGGACAAGGAAGAGCAGACTCTGCCCCATGACCTGGCCTACTTTCGTACCAGTGACTTTCGGAAATATTTAAAGGCACATATTGTGTTGGGACAATCTTTCTTCTTTCTTTTTTTTAGGCACCGTTCAACGTTCAACTTAACAGCAAGACGAAGCAGTGATATTAGTTTCTACCTTGTCATTTCTCTGACCGAAAATTTGCTTTCTTTAGCTAAAATAGTGGTGATAAAAACAATAAACTATTTTGTTTCGTTCAGAATAACTTTGAATGTCCCGTATTAAAACAGCTAAAGTGGTTGATGGTGTGTAATAAGTATTTCAGGTTTGCAGAATCAAAGTTCCAAACTATATGTGCAACTTTAATTATTTTACGTTCAGAGTTTACCATAAACAGAATAATTAGTAAATTAACCATATTGAAACTGTATTGTAAAATACACAACGCTCGCTATTTTTGCTTTTCGGACAGTGTTGTGATGTGTTTAAGTAAACAGGTGTATCTATTGCATTTATCGTGAATATGATTGGTCAAAAATAAAGTGATCAGTGTAACTAAATTAGATAGATATCTTTCGCTCGGGTATCGGGTAATTCAGTTTGTTGTGTGTGATATTCAGGGTCACTGTTAAGGTCGGGTGTATTTTTGAGTCTGCAAATATCGGCGTTTCAGTCTATTATTTTATTTTAAGGCATTTCGAAGTGTCATCCACTTGTTATCGAAGTCATGATTCATGTTACATTTTGCGTTGTATCTCTCGCATTCATACCTAAATTTAAGATCGCAAAGGAATGAGCGAAGCGACAGTTGTGTGGGCGTGTATTTTGTCCTGTATATATATTGTTTCATCACTAGCAGGAAGAGGTTACTTTTTGACTTTCTGTATTCGTGATCTATACCGATAATAATATTCTTCTCTGTTAGATCAATGGGAAACTGGTTGTTTTCCGTCCTTATTTCAATTTTCTTTATAAAGGTTTGTCATGGGGACAGTACCAACAAATATGAGAAATGGTTTCCTGTACATTTTGACATCGATTGCAGAATTCGTCGACTCGAAGGTTAGCTGCCTTCAGAAATTTATTTGTACCGCTAATTCGCGTGTTTATTCTGAATTGGAGCCACTGTAATTTCGTATCGGTTATCGTTTTAAAGGGCATGCTCAAATATTCTTCCCAATTTTCTATCTTCTCGGAAATTTCGGATTCCCATTTTTGACATGAATTTGGTATAATTTTTCCACTTTCTAGAACTTTGTAAAATTATTGTCCACCCTTTTTGTCTCGGAGTATCGCAGTAAGATTATTAGGTAGGTATGGGCAGGGTATACGGATTAATGGCGAAATCGACGCGGATGTTGAACTTTGCATATAATGTGTGTGGGGTATGGAATGTATTATCTGATTGGAATAAATCGTTTATAAAATATATTCCCGCATCTCTCCACGATTTAAAGTTGATTGATGAACCTCCAATTTTTATGTTCGGATTATTCCAGATAGTTGAGGCCATAATAGTAGTATTTGAATTATTTAATCGCATAAATTTACACCATGCACTGAAAACATCTCTCCAGAATGGATTTGCGAACTGGTTTGTTTGCTTTACAATATAACTTGCATGGTACGTGAGAAATAGTTGGTCGTTTAGGAAAGGTGTGGTATTACACAATGAAGCCCACGTTGATTGTTTGCAAATCAAGCGTCGTATCCAGGTAATTTTCATGGCATTATCAAAGTTTTCAACATTAATCATCTTCAAACCTCCGTGCATATGATCGGCACATAATTGTTTTCTTTTTATTCTATCGCGTTTGGAATTCCAAATGAAATTATATAAACAGGTATTTAGGGCTTTCAAAAAAGTTGTACCTGGACTTGGGAGAGTTATAAATAGGTGTGTCAATTTTGGTAAGATGAGGGATTTGACAACGGTTATTCTACCTAAAGGGGTCAGGAGTCTGTGTTTCCAAATTTGTGTGGTCTTTTCTATGTCTTCGAGTTTATAATTGTAATTTATATTCATGTTTGTTAAATTAGTGTCGAAGTGTATACCTAGAAAATTGAAAGTGTTTACAGTGGATAGGTTTAATTCTATAAGAACATGTCGTATTTTATTTGGTGACCATATCCCTATCCATGCTGCTTGACATTTTTCTGGATTTATGCGCAGACCCGATACCCGAGCAAATTCGTCAAGTGTTAAGTACGATTCACGTAGACTGTTTTCAGAACCATCAAGTATGAGCGTCGTGTCGTCCACATATTGTGTTATTTTGTACTCTGAACCGCCGAGGAAAATCCCTTTAATTGTATTGTTTTGGCGTATCATCAGCCCCAAGACTTCTGCGCGGAGGAGAAACATATACGGTGATATTGGGTCACCCTGGCGGCAGCCTCTCCCTAACATAAAGCTCTGAGAAATATGACCATTAATCAGAATAGATGAGCTGGCATTATCGTACAAAATTGATAGCCATTTCTTTATGGCATCTCCAAAATTAAAAAGGTCAAGACATTTTCTTATAAATGACCAGGAAACAGTGTCAAACGCTTTTTCAAAATCGATAAGGAGTAGTAGGCCAGATTTATTTTCTTGGATTGTCCTGTGAATTACGTCATATATTAGTCTGGTGTTGTCTCCTATATACCTACCAGCTAAAAACCCAGTTTGATCGGGATTGATAATAGATGGGAGCATGTTTTATTCTGTTCGCTATGCATGACGAGGCTTGTTTGTAAGATGTATTCAAAAGGGAGATGAGACGCCAGTTTTTTAGCATCTGTCTATTTTTATCCTTTTTTGGAATCAAAGTTATAATACCTTGCTTTTGTGTGATTGATAGTTCTCCCACTGAAAACGATTCACTGAGCGACTCTGTTAAAAGGGGACTTAAGTCAGACCAATTTTTTTTATAAAATTCATAGGTGTATCCGGATGGCCCTGGGCTTTTATTATTTTTTGTGTTCTTAAGCGCGTCTGTTAATTCTTGTAAGGTTAAGGGTCCTTCAATACTCGAGGCCTGCGTAGGGCTTAATTTGGGACATGTTCCATCTTTAAGAAGGGAGTTTAGATCGCGATCGCCCATTGACCTATATAAATTAAGGTAAAAATTTCGGGTTTCTTTCATAATATCGTTTTGTTTCGTGATTGTACTACATTTCGCGACTGTCAGGCTGGTCAGGGTTTTTGGAGATGTAGTTACGTTTTTCTAAATTTCGAAAATATTTTGTTGGTTTTTCGCCTTCCTCTATCCATTTAGCGCGAGATCTAACCATGGTTCCGCGGATTGTTTCTTTTCGCAAGTCTTCCATTATTTTCTGTTTTTCATCAGAGATGTTGGATTCAAGATCAGAAATAATTTTAGCTTTTTTTGTTGTCAGATTTTTCTCCATTTTTGTTCGCTCACGTTTTCGATTTACGGAAAAGCGTATGGTGGCGCCTCTGATATCAAGTAGCACTGCATCGAGGAAAAGTCGTTTTCCAATGGAACATTTTTTCTTACTTTCCTTTTCGTTTACATTTGTGGAGTAAGAATATCTAATTTTATTTTCAGCTATGATCGATTTTACTAAATCAATATATTCTCTACAGTACAGAAGAGAATTATTAAATTTCCCAAACCCTGGACCAGTCTTGATGTCACTGACGTTTAATGAGAGTGAAATAATAGAATGATCTGATTTGTACCCGGGTAAAATTGCCGGTCCTTCTCCAGTTAGATTAAGGAGGTCCTCGGAGATTAAGAAATAATCTAGCCTCGCCACTCTAACTGGGGATTTCCTTCTCCACGTGTAACGTCTTTCCTGTTTATGGCATGGGGGTTATTTATATGCTTGTAGATATAAGTGTCTAGCTCTTGTTTCTGAACAAGATTCCAGTCTCCACACATGATTATTTGCGTGTTCCCAATCTGGGTA
Organism: Siphonodentalium dalli; assembly: GCA_032622095.1. Lineage (NCBI taxonomy): Eukaryota > Metazoa > Mollusca > Scaphopoda > Gadilida > Siphonodentaliidae > Siphonodentalium > Siphonodentalium dalli. The sequence goes on along the minus strand of CP136067.1, from coordinate 192,360,021 downwards.
ATTAATTTTTTTAGGTTAGAGTAAAAAGCTGGATTATCATTATTGGGCCCATATAAATTCACCAAACTTAAACGTATATTTTCTATGGTTTTATATCTAGCATAATAAAATTTCCACCAGAGTCTTTATATGTTTCGTGAATACTATACTCAAAGTTGTTTCTAAGTAGAATAGCTACACCTCTAGCCTGGGAAGAGTATGATGCCATTATTGCTTTGCCTCCCCATTCTGCTTCAATACGTCGTTCCATGTGATTAGTGAAGTGTGTATCTTGCAAACAATATATAGATCCACCAAGGTTACGGATGTGATGGAAAACATCTCGGCGTTTATCGGTTTGGTTAAGTCCACGGCAGTTCAGAGAAAAAACTTTTATATTACTCATTATATATTTGCGGACGCCCTAGCTGTCGAACCAGACACATGTTATGTAGTGGCACATATGGTACATATATATAATATTATGGTACATTTTGGTGTCACATTCATTCGCACAAAGAAAAGAGATACAGACATAACAAAGGTGGAGTACATAACCAGAGAAAACAGAGACATATACAACCGGCTAAAGGTTGTTGTATGCTTGGATGGACAACACCGACCGTCCAGTGGTGGCAACATATACTATAGGTTATGTTATTTGGATTGCCACAGCCCGATCTATATTTATTATTTATTAGTTCAATGCGACTTGCATTTGTTTCTTACTTTATTACTATACTTTCCAACACGATGAAATAAAACCAAAGTGAAAATTATTATGAGATCGGATAGATAGTTAATGGGCCGAGGCACACGACATGCTTATAGGCATATTTATAGTATATATAGTATAGTGAAATAAACTAGTCGAATTAGGAAACTCAATTAAGTGCGTTTTCAATTAAAAAAAATTGGAGTTATGAAACAGCATCTTAAAAATAGTCTATTCATAACGCATCCATCTCTAGGTAGACAGTATACCGTGCTTTTTGTATATTTGTAGACTTCGGGAATGATTTGCGGATACAGACAATTAAGACAAGGAAAAATAGTAGTGCACATGTTATATCTGAATAGTATCATTTTTATACATTAAAAATAACAAGAATGTGTATAGTACATTACAACGTGGAAATGACACCAACTCATTCCTTGATAAAACAGTAGCACATTTATTAAATCTGGACGTTTTTCTTGTTTGGTGAGGCTAAATATAGATAGATACTCGGCCGGGCAAACCGATCGATAATGCACACATTCCATCAATAATTAGCACTCAGCATACACGATTGATTATGTGAGTTTGCTCGTGACATCCGTAGTTATGTCAAAGCCCAGTTGTTCGGTGTGTTTGTTTTTTGTGCTAATTCGGAAGGTTCCCGCAGTTGAACTATGTTTTGGAATAAAGTTTGTCATTTGGACTCGGATTTTTGGATCTATTATTGTGTTTCTGAAATAAGGATTATTTCGAGAAGTCTTTCTTTAAAAATAAAATAACTGGATATAAATAGTCGAGTTATTTGGACATTGACTAGTTGACAGGAATGAAAAACAAGAAAAGGTCCAATCGCCGAGTGTTCAACAGTGTTTAACTGTTTAAGGTACTTAGGTATTTACTATACACAACTATAACATGCACACTATGTTTTTGTTTTGTCTCTAAATGTATGGATATGTTACAATGTTGGGGTCATTTTTTGGTTCAATTTAGATAATATTATGATGATATTGTGTACTACAATGTACTGTAATAAGGTAATGAGATATAATATTTAACTCATTCCATATTATATGGCAGTATTCGAGCTATGAGATAAGGCTTCGATTATGTTTGGTAGAGATAGTATTAGGCACAATTATAATAAATAGGAATTAGGGATTATATTAATTCCTGTGTGTCATTTGTGGAAATCACGTGAATGGATTGGGGAGAAATTCTGATATTATATAAAAGTTGTATGCTATATATTAGCATAGTATATAATATTATAGCCATATGGTCTCAATATAATACTGAAAACAAAGTCATTTGCATGACTGATTCCAATTAAGCTATAAAATAAGCTTGTATTTGGTAAGGTATATTCAAGAAGGGTGAGGTAATTTTCCACAACTGTGTTGTCAGGGGTTAATTGTATGAAGTGAAGGGGTCTTTGTATCATTAGATATATGATGGTTAGAGTAGGGGTGGGTTTTTATGATATCAGTGAAAGTTTAGTTAGGCATGGGGTTTTCAGTGTGACAATTTGAGATGTCACATGCTAGAAAAAATACAACAAATTTACATATAAATAGCATCTGAACACATCTAAACGTAGCAAGTACCAATTATCTTGTTCAGCTCTTCCTCAGTGCGAAATTTTACAATTTTTCCAGCAGATAGCTTTAAGTAAAGTTTGCCATTTGTTAGCCAAGAGTTTTGCACACATGTAGCTTTGTAGGCCTTGGTCAGTAGTTCATGGTTTTGTTTTGTGGCATCTTCAACAATGGAAATGCCAGATTTTAATTTAGGCAGCACCTGGCCTCAATCACATCATACTTCGTAAACCGGTTCACGAATTTAACAATGATTGCTCTCGGTTTGTCTCTCTTTTGTCTAATTTGAGGCTGATTGTCTTTGCCTTGATAATTGTCGTTAAAGTTTTTACCTATTCTGTGGCACATGTCAATTTCACCCACCGCGAGGTCTAGGTTGAGACGTTTCTTGAATAGTTCAAGCACTTTCCTTCGACAATCTTTAGCCGTCTCCTTGGAATCCGCCTCCTCTATACCGAAAATTCGAATGCTGTCTTCTCTTCCCTGTTGTTCCAAATCATTGTAATTATATTTCTTTTTTTGAAACATTCTAATAATAGGAACCCTACTCCCATGAAGTTCTCATGTAATTGTTCTGAATCTTGTAAGTCATAATATGAGAATGCGGCACATTATTATGCATTAGAAGACGTTTTTGTTTTAATAGGAACCGATAGATGATGTATGTACCGGTTCGTCTATACATATCGACATTATGACACAAGTGAAAATTAATATGTGAAACATCGACCACTTTTCAATTTATTTCCACATTTTGGCTGTGAGTATCAATTGCCCAACTGAAACGAATACTTCGGGACAATGTTTCCTACCCACCATGTGGGTATAATTCGCGTAACAATAACGCCCATTGTCAGAAAGTACAAGAATATAGGCGTGTTTTTAATTTATGTCACCATGTTATTTGGGAAAACAATTTCTTGGATGAGATGTAAAGTAATTATTTCGCCCAGTATTCCAAACTCAACTGTCAGAATGGATGGAGTTGTCATTACAATAACGCCCACTGGTGTGAAAATGAGTGATTTTCTATGATTTTTGAAAATCTGTCCACCATTTTGGGCGCAATTTGGATTAGGGGGAATTTTTGTTATATGATAAGGAAATCACTTCGCTTAACACAATAGTAATCATTTTGGTGATAACCCACTGATCGAAACAGACATTACTATTAGTGTCGATTCGACGTTGACTGGATTCTACAGACATTTAAAAAAAACGTGATTTCGTGAATGTGTAAGAGCTCTATATTAGCATAACATATCGAGTTGAAAATAAAGCAACATGTGCTATTATATTTACTATAAATGCGATCAAAGAGACATGGTGCATATCAAACAAAATGGCCAGCGTGATGGACGGCATTTTGTATGGAGTCTCTGTGGCCACGTTTTAAAATCTTTTAACAGAAAATTATTCGTGGAGACATTCAAGAAGAAAATTAGTGGGGTGAAATTGAGTCCTGGTGGGGTGCAAGGATCGACCATTATCTCCGTACAGGCCCATATCACTTCAATGTATATCGATAATGTCTATTTATTATATGACTGTAGGTTTTCTAACTAAAATACGACATTCTTTTGAAGTGTTTCAGAGCATCAGAAACAACAGTGTGGTTTTCCGAATCAATATCATGCGACTCTAAAAATACAGAACTATATTTTCTTCCGCGATCGACAAAGCGAAGCATTTGTTCTATTCAGATTACGGGAAAATTCGATCCGCGATGACGGCATTGATGATAAATGAAATGTTACGGTCGCTTTATCAGTGACCTCGCCCATTTCCACCAATTGATACACATTCTTCTCCGTGATACATGGAATCTAATCTTTTGATTTACAGACGCAAAATTGGTGCCGTTTGGGTGAGAGATGAGGCACACAATATGATACGAATTTGTTTAGTCGCTGATATCCTCCAAATTTATCTCATAAAGGTGTGTTTGGCGTTCAAATTTCACAACGCAGACATATAGTCACTTGAACAATTATTTCTTCTCAACTGTCATATTTATATGGGGACGGGAAATCAGGGCAATAGTATGTTGAGCTATCAAATACAAATACATAGAAGAAAGCATTAAAATTATATTTATCATTCTATTTAAGAGATACCTATATTCTTGCAAACTGAGGGACCTTGAACCGTAAGAGGGTGGTATGTTATAATGATTCGTGGTCTAAAAATACGTCAAATGAAAACCAATAATTAATTAGAATTTAATAATTCTATAGTATACGTTTTTATGTTTACCCATACCATAGTATGGTAAACATAGTGTCGTTGCCCGGATTGACCACTCGTCGTTCGTCCGTCTGTCCGTCTGTCCGTCTGTCTGTCCGTAGACACTTTACGAGTAATGCGATAACTCAAACATTTTCTATCCGATCGAAACCATTTTGTATATGGGTTTCTCAGCCCAAAATACAGATCTAGTTCGAATTTGGGTTTGATCCGATTAATTTTAAAGGAGTTATGACCCTTTTTCGAGAAAAAAAAATTTAAAAAAAGATTTAAATTTTTTTAGATTTAGCTCCTTGCTAAATTTAGCATATACAAATATTAAATTTTGTTTGAACTTTAAAGGGGTACTGTACGCCATTTTCAATAAATTCCCGGTGATAACAACGATCTATTATCGATACTATATAGAAATATAAGTAATTTGAGTCGAAGATGTATTCTGTAAACGCTCAGGTTAATAGGCTATCTTAAAATTTAATAATTTAAAAGTTAATAATTTAATATAAATTGATTTTATGGCTCCAGCCATAAAATGGCGTCTCTTAAAATTCGAATTTCCGTGTACAAAACGTAATCAAATTATAATTGAGGGATACCGGATTAGGAAAACAATTGCACACACGATCGTTTGAAACATTATGCTTATACGGGGAGAAAACCCAAGCCATTCATTGACTAGTGACGGTACACTAACTTAAATGAGTATATGGGACTACTAACCATATAATATAATGTTTATTTGATTCATTTGGTTGAAAACTTTACAAAAATTACTCGACAACGACAATTTGTATTTTTGCATTCCGGTAAATTTGCCATCCGTAACAATACTTCGTACTCAACAAACTTTCATAAAATTGAAAAGTTGTTACATTATTCTCCGACTCGGGGATTATAGAAACCAACAACAACATCTTGGGTACAGTACCCCTTTAAATAACAATAAAAAAAAATTTAAATAATAAAAAAAAATTGACACTTTCATTTATTTTAGTTTTATACGATTAATTAGGTGTGATATCCTGTTTTGAAAATATGAAGATTTTATTGCAATAGTTTCATGTAATATAATGATATCAATAAATTACCATGTGATCATCCAACATCCAGAGTATATGAGAGGATTTTTATAGATGTTGTCATTCCAAGTGAAATCTGTTATGAAATGAGTGATGACATATGATACATAGCTCTGGTGGGTCAAGCAAGATAAACAACACTGGTGGCTGGCTGTTTGTTTATTCTAACTGTCAAATTGATTAATGGCAGCACAAGACTGGTGTTTCTCCTATTCTTGAAATTTCATTACAGGGTGAGATAGGGGCCCCCCTCACCTATATAAGTGTCTTCTAAATTCCATTAATTTGCTTCAAAAATAATTAACCCTTTCCAAGGTTTCCATAGACACATGCTATAATGTACATGGACTCTTCCTCATATCTCTTAATATCTATTGGGTATCTTTGCACACTATTCACTTCTATCAATTTTGGTATTGACTGATTAATTGATTTTTGAAAAATATATTACCCCTTCAGACACGTGCTTTCAATTTGAAATTAAAACAACAGCTGATAGCCAATATGATTTATCTATGCAATGGGAAACAGGCAGATAAATATACATGACTATTGTAAGTGATGACTTGTTTTTTTAAAATCAATATGGTAGATGTTAGTATTTCCAAGAACCTTATTTTCCCATTTGTTCACATTTTCATGGTTGATTGAATTTTAGGGGCCACAGAGCACTTAGAAGATTAACATTGAAGGTTGTGGCTTTTAGTGCCCAAGCTACTTGTAAAACATTGTAATGTGTGAAACCATTCAAATGAGGGCTAACTTACTTTCTTTTATATGAACGATTTAGTGGTCATAGGGGCCAGCATCCCCATCATATTATGTCTGTATAACATTATATAGATAATACTTTTGAATTGTATAAACTACATATATTTTTGAAAATTATACACCCCTGTTATGAAACACTTAATCTTATTTAATACACAGGTCAGATCTGATTTTATATCTGTCCATGTTTGATAAACAAATAACTGGGGAGAATGGGGGAAGGGGGGGGGTAATTAAAGTACCATTTAAATACGAGATGGAATCCCCTACATATATGTCGTTCTAAGCAATTATAATTTCTCTTTAGAAGTGAATAATCAATTTTGAATATCTGGCATGTCAAAAGTGGCAAAGATAGGGATTTATCACTTTTGCTTCCAATGAGTTAACTTAAACTCCTAAACATGTCCTCCGAAATCACTAAACCATTGGATCTCATAGTGAGAGGTCCTTGTGTGAATAGGGACAGAGTTATGATATTTAAAACTACTCCTCCCCAACCCAAATACTTTAACCCTTTCTTAAGACAAATTATTGGAGCTTTTGATTTCAAGTTGGGTACTGATATATGGATTAATTCCTGTGATCATATCTTTGACAAATAATCAGTTATGGCTAGTCGCTATCGCCAAGGTATGGGTTAAACATCTGCCGATCGTGATCGGCCTCTCGTTACCAATTGTGTTGATGTGATGCACATTACAGATGCTGCTTGTGCGCACAAAAGACTACGGTGTCATTCAATTTGGAATTGACATTTTAATTGTTACTTGACACCTATTTATTTTAATTTAACGTATGCTAATATCAAATTGGTCGCCCATACATATCCGTTTAATTTTGTTTTCAGTTGAAGAACTTGGTAAGTTGTGTGGCGACTTGTTTGTGGCGGGAACTGAAACAACTGCCTCCACAATGAGATGGTTCCTCATCTACATAATGCAGAACCCGGATGTGCAACTACAGATACAAGCGGAAATAGACGAGCACATTCCGACCGATCGGCTGCCGACTATGGAAGACAAGCCGAGATTGGTCAACATGGAGGCGGCCATCTTGGAAACCCTCAGACTTTCTAGTTTGTTGCCCCTCAGTTTACCCCATCGAGCAGCTGAAGATTTTGAATTCAAAGGCTACAAAATACCAACGGACGCATACCTTTTACCGAACCTCTATTCTGTGCACTTCGACGAACAACTCTTTCCGAATGCAGATAAATTTGACCCTTCTAGATTCATCGACTGGGAAAATAAGATAAGAAGTATGGACGAGCACATTCCGTTTTCTATAGGTAACATTGAGCTATATGTGACTATCAGCGTATGTTTCATTCCAATGAAATCTTGTATCGTCAGATTTATTGCAACAATTGGACTGACTTAATTTTCTACCTGTCAACTCAGAGCTGATCACAGACGTAGTATATATAGTTACATGGCCAGATCGAGTTTGTGGTTCGGATGTTTCACCCCTCAACTTTTGCCGACAATTGGAAATTTGATGCTTGAATCAGTGGCATGCAGTTGGATTTTCCAGACCGAAAATAGGCTGAAGTTATTCTGATAGTCTTTCCAACCAACATTTATTGCAAATAAATAACTCAAAAAAGTAAGTCCCCTCTCATATGATAGCCTGTATCTCCTATGGTATTCACCAGATCGCACTGAAATTTTGAACGAATTGAGATCGTGGTAAATGCAGAACATGGTGGGATGTAATTATCCAGACGGATTTCTAACCTTCTGAAGAATGTCGCTTGATTGCCAGTGGAAAATTAACAATTTAAAAAAATAACACTTTCCACTTTGACGATCTTGAAGACGCATCGAACGTTAGTGTATCCGATCTTACAACAGCAGTAGGCTGCCTTGAACTTGGTCAGTCGTCACGCTGTGGGAATTTAGGAGCATTGTTTTGAATCACCCCCATATCTGATCCACTGCATTCACTTGAAATTTCTTTCCATAATTATGTTGGAGGCAACTGAGGGAAACCATGCCTGGTGACCAAACTGTCACTGAGATGAGAATCAAAGTTGATAGTGTGATTTTTGAAAATGTTATTTTCTCCAATCAAGCGACAGTCAGAAGAAGGTTAATTAATCTGGATAATTAACTACTACAATGTGCTACATTTACCATGTTCTCAATTCGTTAAAAATTGCAATACGATCGGATGAATAAAATAGGAGATAAAGGTTTTTATATGAGTGGGATTTGCTTTTTTATGTGCATGTTTATGTCAGTTTTAAACTAATATTCGAATATTTTACTCTTTCCAATTTGAAATTTTAGACTAAAAAGGCCAAAGTTGGACATGTTCCAACAATGGAGATGTTAGTTAAGCTGCAATGTTCCAACCGGCATGGACAGTAATTGTTTAAATTGATCTTTGGTTTAAATGGATCTGTACTCAAATTTTTTTGTCGGTTTCGATAGTCTCTGAGTCGTAGAATAAGGTAACCAGATTTCCATTATTTGAAAGTCTGTTGAGTACAAGGTAATGTTACGGATGGCAGATTAGCCGGAATGCGAAATTACCAATTGTCGTTATCGAGTAATTTTTGTACAGTTTTCAAGCAAATGTATCAAATAAATGTTATATTATATGCATACTGGTCTCATGTAGTCATTTAAGTCATTCTATATTATCGCTCGTCAGCGAGTGGCTTGAGTATCAACATATTTTTTACACGATCATGTGTGCCATGCGTTGCCAAAATCCACTGTCCGTGAATTATTTTGATTACGTCTTGTACAAGGAAATTGTTAATTTAATTTATCTCCAGCCATAAATTAAATTTATATCAAATTATTGACTGATTTTAAGATAACCTATTAACTTGAACGCTTACATAATACATCTTCGACTCTAATTTAATTTTCTATATATTATCGATATTAGATCGTTGTTATCACCGGGAATTTATGGAAAATAAATAAATACCCCTTTAATATCAGTTGAAAATGCCATGCTGACTGATCTCTCTGACTAAAAATTATGAGTTTATAAATAACCCCGAAACAAAGTTCAAGGAAGAGATACATGTACATCATATTCAGAATTATCTTTAGAGTTTGCTTATTTAACATCACATTCAGAATTATCTTTAGAGTTTGCTTATTTAACATCACATTCAAAATTATCTTTAGAGTTTGCTTATTTAACATCACATTCAGAATTATCTTTAGAGTTTGCTTATTTAACATCACATTCAGAATTATATTTAGAGTTTTCTTATTTAACATCACATTCAGAATTATCTTTTGAGTTTGCTTATTTAACATCCCATTCAGAAATATCTTTAGAGTTTGCTTATTTAACATCACATTTGCGTGTCCCGCTTCTAGCAGAAAACAATCTTAAACGTCGGTATATGTACTTTGTAACAGTGTCCATATTTCGGTCCGAAGATTAATATAGCTGCATATTATTAATATATGAAATATTTACTGGATGGCAGTGTTAATATAATCCCTTTAATGTACATATTAGGTGCAGGGCGGTAATCCACATATGACGCTGGTTTATTTCCATTCCAGGCCGGAGGATCTGTCTTGGGGAATCTCTTGCTAGGATGGAGCTCTTCCTCTTTCTCTCCGCGTTGTTGCAGCGGTTCGAAATCCTACCACCAGAGGGCAGCCCGCCTCCGCCAGCCAAAGGGACACTCGGAGTGACGCACGGACCTCACCCATTCCTTCTGAGAGCCGTCAAGCGTCATTAAACTTCTTAACGTCTCTAAATATCCAGTTTTCCTTTTCCGTGCATGGATGTTGAATAAGGGTACGATCACAAGCAGATAATTTTTGCAGGCAATAAATTGGTCGTAAAATGATTTATTGTACACACACTAACATATTTGTGCGAAATACAGCAAAATACAGAAGATTTCTTGAACAATACAAACCTATTATGTCAACAACGTCACTGGCGACGTCAACTTTAACAGAAAATGTCTTCACTAAAGTGTGGGGTTTAGTCTACATTAAGCATAGAATTAGCATTAAAAATAGGGAGTAAAAAAAAAAATTCTGCTGATTTGGGGGTGCTGGGTCCCCGAAAATGCCAGATGCAAAAAAACGGCATACCTTCTTGAAAATTGTGTACTACCCGCCCCCACCCCCGTGCGCAGTGAGCTTATTATACATCCTGGTCAACACACAATTGGAATATAGAGGTTTGTCGACGAGCCATAAGAGCGAACTACATCATTATATGTAGCTAGTCTCTCAAATTTGATGTAAAACAGGACCAGTGCAGGGTTAAATGACGGCCAGTTGGTCTATTTTAGGTGATTTATCGGCAAAAAGTTCAACACAGCGGTGTCTTTGAGTGATGTGACCGTTTCTGTGCACATACGCTTAAAGGATTTATCGGGTCTAGAAACTATCAAATGCAACCGGAAAGCCCTCCATTTTGTGATTAAAATGACCCAAGTCCCATTCCGATGGCCACCGGTATTCGTATATGGTTAGAAGGAACTAAATAAGTAGAATTACGTCCCTTTCGTTTTTACAGGGTATCTCGAATACGAGTTAAAAAAAATTGTGGCGCGCGATTGGCGTATAATATGTCAAATAATTTTACAAATTCAAGAAATATAATACCCATAGCATGTAAAAACGTGGGCGTTTCCTAGTCTGAAATGCGTTCGTGTCCAAACAATGGTGGGATATTGAGGCTGTGTAATGGCTTTCGTCAGACTGTCAAATTCTGTGCAAAAAGTGGGGTAGTGTGGAAAACATATGCTGGTTTTTTAAATAGGCGTGGCTCGAAAGGTACTCCTATGTGCGAACAGATTCCGAAATGGTTGGTCTTTACGAACGCGTGCATCGTGCACTTCGGAACTCGAAAATTTAGCGTGGGCGTGGTCAAACGTTAACACTGTGGCCTATGGAAAACATTTAGTTCCTTCTAACCTAAAGCAGAAAAATCGAATTTTTCGTATTTCGGCCTATGATGGACAAAGGTGGTGAAAAATCACATAATTGTGATCTGATTTGCGAAGCATATATAGTTAGACATTACATTACGCCAGAATTTGGATTTTATTGCCATTTTTCAGGAAATGGGGAATATTTGCACCTAATAACCTTAGTGATATTTTCATTTATTTATCGTTATTCTGTATCTGGTGTGCCACTTTAAGAGAGAAATAACCTCACATCGATATCTTTATCTATTTGTGGACATCTGACCATCAGCATAAACTTGATGTCTTCGAGTATTTTTAACCATGCAGCTGCCAACTTGTCGACCATGTGGAAATTCCTATCTTCCTGGTGCAAAGGGGGGGGGGGGTGTCAAAATCTAACTATTTATTCAGAAACCCGGACAATTTTGGTCAACTAAGCTTATCGTCTGAAACATGATTTGCACGTATTGTCTACGCCGCTATATACATGCGCTTCATGCCCATTAAAGGCATCTTCTGTTAGTTTAATTACCAAATTTTACCAAAATTTCCACATATTTTAAGAATTTTCCCAAATATGGCAAATCTCGTCATGAGATGACCCCGAGACACCCATAATTTTTTATGTTGAACTGCAGACAGTACTGATCAATTCCCAACTATTAGTTCTTTTATTTAGGAAGGGACATTCCCATCATTGGCAACGACATGGACAAATTTCCACCAAAATTTCCCCAGTAGATCAACCATCTTCAGATAGAGTGGGGTTAAAATAACCGTGATTGCTGGGGAACGAGAACAAAGAAATGTGTAAAATAAGTTTTATTTAGCATAGATATAACACAGCTTCGCGCAGAGGTAGTAGGGTTTACATAGGGTCATGTTTGCACATCTCTTAAGGTTAGAAGGAACTAAATAAGTAGAATTACGTCCCTTTCGTTTTTACAGGGTATCTCGAATACGAGTTAAAAAATATTGTGGCGCGCGATTGGCGTATAATATGTCAAATAATTTTACAAATTCAAGAAATATAATACCCATAGCATGTAAAAACGTGGGCGTTTCCTAGTCTGAAACCATATTTCCGTGACTATATTACGGATAACGTAGTAGTGGGGCGGGCAAATTAAAAACACTGATTCGGAGCCGGAGTTTAGTCAGCCGATACTAAAATGCGGAATCGGGTTATGTGTGCGCGGAGTATATATAGATTACATCGCTATGCGATGAGTTATTTAAGTGATCAAGACAGCATTGCTCACTTTGGAAGTCATTATTGTATAGCAGACCATATATTTATATGAATAGAGTAATGTAATTATTAGCGAATAAGATAGTCGTTTTTGCATTAATAACATGCCGTGTTACTATATATAATGCTAAATTTGATAGTCACTCAGCGATTATTCATCGGTGCAAACCGGCGAAATTGTTTGCACTATAAAAGGTGACTCAACGTGAATGGTAATGGCAGCTGACGATCGCATTACCTATGTCATAAGAAGCTCCCAAACGTTATAACAACGCTGAGCTTAATAATATTAACTATATATTAGGTGTTTCATTTGTTGTTCTATGTAAGTTATTTCCAAATTCTCAATCATTCGAATATTCGAATGCCACCATGTCATATAACAATTACCCATTATGTAGTACCTCGAAAAAGCCAAATCAGTTCTTTATTATCTACCGCTTTTGGACAATGGAAACATGGACGCTCTTTATATTCAAATGTTACAATACCACATACAAAATCACCCATGATACCTCGAAAACGATCACAACTTCATAATTGAGAAAGCTCTTTATTGTCTACCGCGTGTGTGCGACGAAAGCATGGACGCTATTTATTAGAGGTGATCATTGGTTTTTATGTGTACCCATACCATGTATGGTACACACAATGCCGACGTCCGGATCAACCATCCATCGTTCGTTCGTCCGTCCGTCCGTCTGTCTAGCCGTCCGTCTGTCCGTAGACACTTGCTATACGATTCGATTACGCGAGTATATTTTATCGGATCATATTCAAATTGCATGTGCATGTTTACAATGACACACCCCTCACCTGTATAGTTTTTGGTATCGATCGGTTGATCGGTTTAGAAATGATTAACACTTTCCATCCATACCTGGTCATGTTCTATCCGATGCCATAACTCATGTATGTTTTGTCCGATTGTGCTCATATTTTATACGCAGGTTTATGATGACACATGGCTCACCTGTATATTTTTTGGTATCGATTGGTTGATCGGTTTAGAAAATAATTAACCCTTTCACAAACATGCCATCCAAAGCAATAAGTAAAATACGTTTCTTCTGATTTACCTCATATTTCTTAAGGTACCTAGGTTTTCCTTAGCACTCTCTTCATCTGTATGAATTTTGGTTTTTATTAATTAACCCTTATACTCTTGAACCAGGGTTATTCAATGAACACAATTTGATAGTTTTATACATGTACATTAATTAGGTGTGATGTCCTGTATGAAGATCTTATTGTAATAGTTGCATTTAATATAATGCTATCAATAAATTATCATGTGAGTATCCAATATATAAAGTTGAAACTACATTTGTTTTACATATACATGTAAGCCCAAAGCCATTAGTGGTGGACAACTCTATAAGAAATATAATGATAACATTCCCTCTTTATGTCATTTCACATGAAAATCTTTAGCCAATGCTTGTTGGAGACAGACAAATAACACTGGGGATAATTGTTTATTAACAAGTGAATAATGGAGCTGTACTCTGGAGAAGCCTGTCAGCATCTGGGTTGTGTGCGGTGTTTGTTTATATAAAGTCTCACATTCCTATAATCTGATCTCACCCTACTGCAGAAATGAAATGACAGTGATGGCCAGAGGTCATTCACTCCCATATAGGTCTCTGCTATATATAGACTTGTTGTAATAGGTTCATGACATTAGGGACTGACTTATTGTATCCCTTTTGCTAAATCCAATGACATGCTTTTTATAGACTTTTTTGTGTTTATCAGTTCATTAGTTTGGATAAGATTAACCTCAATCTATCCGATTTCATAACTCAAATATTTCCATTGATTATGTTTATAGTTCTTGGCATAGTTTATGATAACACACCCCTGACTTGCATAGTGAAGGTCATTTGGTTATTTGCTTAAAAATATTAACATCCTCCACCAATCTTGTTGACACAATGTGATAACTAGATATTCTTCACATGATCACTATATATATAACTAGAAGGTGACCCGACTTCGTCCGGGCTTTGACCTTGAATTGACCATTTTGAAGGTCAAGGTCAGGTGGGGTCAAACACCAACACCCCAATATGGTGGAAATTGGCCCAGCGGATACCGAGATACCCTATGCATCAAATTTCGTCCGTAAAAATCCGCCAGTTTAACCCGATTTGATTTCCACTCAAGTATATAAACGCGCCTCATATACACACGCTCATTAATTAACAAGTTTCAACGTAAAGATAAATTACCATCGGTGCCCGAGATATCGCCAAGACGTCTGAAACAGTCAAATGCATCGGCCGGTTAAGCGTTAACGTGATCTAACTTTATGACCTCTAACGACGTCATAGAAGTTACGCATTGTTTTTATCCTGATGGAAGATATACCACTTCTTCTTGATAATTGAGGCAGATAACTAAAACGGATACATACGCATTATATATCGTTGGAAAGAGGAAATACGAAAGATTCTTACAGTGTCATTATTATGACTGGCATTTTATTATTCGCGCTGTTTCGAATCGATTTGTAAGCACCGAACTTAAATGAAAGTCCCGTAACACAGCGTAAAAACAGATTTGACATCGGCACGTGAAAAGTTGACTTCGGATCTGAAAATCAATAGGCCTATGTCACCCCCCGGCCGAAAATACCCCCACATACCAAGTTTCATCGAAATCGGGTCGGCCGTTTTCGAGTTCATTGATTACACACAAACAAACAAACAAACAAACAGATCTTCCAAAATATATAATAGACTAGCCGATGAGCCCGACGTTGTCCGGGCTATTCAAAAACCAAATTTCAAGTCGATAGCTCTACCCAGCCCGACGATTTCAAGTCGATAGCTCTACCCGTTTCCGAGATCTGGTCTGCGCATGCGCGAAGCTGGCGTAGCACGGGCTCGGCGACCCGATAAAATTCGTATCCGGGGCAAGATACATTCACATAGCAAATTTCAAGTCGATAGCTCCACCCGTTTCCGAGATCTCGTCTGCGCATGCGCGAAGCTGGTGTCGCACGGGCTCGGCGACCCGATAAAATTCGTATCCGGGGGCAAGATACATTCACGTAGCAAATTTCAAGTCGATAGCTCCACCCGTTTCCGAGATCTCGTCTGCGCATGCGCGAAGCGGGCGCCGCACGGGCTCGCCAATACGACAACGTTCACCGCCTGGTCAAACTACACACACGTACCAAGTTTCGTCCCGATCGGTCGAGAATCGTAGATTTGTATAAATGACAGACAGACAAACAGACAGACAAACATACAGACAGAGGTCTTCAAAATATATATGAGATTGCACCCATGCTAATGATGATACATTCTTCGCCAAGTTTAGATTCTGGTATCGATTGGTTTGAAGATATTAACCATAACTTTAATTATATTTCCGCTGTTTACATACATTATATCTTTCCTATGTTCAGCTTAGAAGAAATTTAACCCTACCCATTCCATGATCATACAGTATGCTATCCAATGTAATGAATCTATTTTCAATCTGACCAATCTCATACTAGTACCTCTAGCTATCTAAAAATTCAGCATTAAAATATTTTATATCCAATCATCATCAATAATTTTATATCCAGGTCTATACATCCCTCACTTGTGTAGTTGTTCGTGTATTGATTTTTTTTAATGGGAAATATTAACCCTTTTCTCCCATCTAAATGATCCCATGAATTTTTAATATGCAGCTAACAAAAACATAATAAAAAATTAACAATAATAACAAAAACATAATATGTTATGTCTCACATTCCAATGTGATAAGCAAATAAATGGAGTTGCTATGATGTTTATCTACTTAATATCTTAACTATTTTGTCTTTAACTGCTATGGTGCATCTTTCTGACTATGGATTTAGCTTAATTAGCTTTATCACTCTATAAGACATATCTAGTCGAAATCGAATGCCACATCCATGTTCCTATTGTGCTTATGTGAGCAATGTGCCCAGTGAGTCTGATTCCACTTGTGACCTCAATAGTAAGGTGTGAATTGTTGAAACTTTTGCACTCATGAAAAGGTTGGTGTAAGGATTTATTAAAATAGCTAATCGGTATCGCCAAGGTATGGGTTAAACATCTGCCGATCGTGATCGGCCTCTCGTTGTTCTGGGCTAACAACTATTAAAAACTTCCTCTCTTGGAAGTCGATATCTGCCATCAAAACGTAAAACAAAACGGACAACAAACACTAATTGAACAAAAATGCCCGGCTAGCCTACAATTTAGAAAAAATAGCGTTATAATGCCAAAGAGCCTAATTAATAATTATTCTAGTTTCGACAGTCTGTTGTGTATGCGAGTTAATTCTTTTGTTTACGCGGTATCTGATCATATATTGACTGGAAAGATTTTAGCAAGCGGTCCGCAGTCGTGCACTTCTCCACACAAAAGGCTTCATATGAAAAACACAGAGAGGAAGATTGTTATGACGAATAATGATAAGATATCATGATGTTTTAACCAAAACCTTTTTAATTACGCCCCATTGGTGCTGTACCATACAAACAAGAAGTTAGAAGGCACAACTTTTATTCTTGCAAAAACAGTTCAATTTCGTTTCACACTATATTCCGTTCATTGCATTTCCGCATAAATTAATCTCGTTTCACTCCACTTGTTTCGTTCATAGTACACCTTAAAGTCATCATTATTCGTTATATAATCTAATATTCTAGTAAATTCAGTTCATAATCAACACATTCAGCCAGTTTGTATTTAATGATCACTATTTATTTATCGTATACAGGCATTTAATCGGAGTGACTGCGATATTTCATATGTAAGTTGTAACTGTCAACTGGTTGCGCGATTGGCGAAATTATTCATATGACCGCATTGTAGTCATTTGATCGCAATAATCAGTCATGAGACTTACCTGAGTAAAATCTTCGGATACTTCCGCGGGTTTTTTTTTCTATCAATATAATAAAAATATAATCTGCTCGATTTTGAATTTTCTTGGCGAACTCACTTGGTCTTTTAAACATATATAATTAGCATTATGAAGAGAACAAACATAATAAATTTCTTTAAAGGTACTCAACCCGTAAAGAGGGTCCCCATCTCAACAGATTCCAACAACAACAATCCGATCAGAGGGTCCTATATTACTATTTCTTTGGCTTTGGGGGTAAAAAATATTTGATTCGAGTCGAGGAACTCATCAAACAAAGCTCAGAGTTATTAGATATTGATTTTTGAAAATTCTTATGTTCTCGAGATGAGTACTTATAACTGCCGTCAATTTGGTAACATGCTCGAGATTTTACGCCAAAATTCTATTCAAACAGACAAGGATGGATAACTCTATAATCAAGTGGTAATAATTGACTACGTACTGGGCCAGGAAGAATTCTCGATAATGAAAAATAATAGATTTCTAAAATCGATATCTAACAAATCTGAGCTTTGATGGGTGACTTCCTCGACTCGAATCAAATATTTTTGACCCCCGAAGCCATTGAAATAGTAATTGAGAGGAGTTTTATCGGGTTGAGTACCTTTAAGCACAAAATAATTCCCTTAAGCACAAAATAATTATGTTGCACTTAAAACTTCAGTTGTATGCTAAAATCGCGTTGAATAAAACTCAGAATTTGTCAAATGCGGCCAATTCAAGCAACAGCGCGGCCATGTTTATCAAGCGAACCATCGTCCATATTTTCTCAGATAGAGGTCAGCTATAACGACATTGATGTGTATATATACTAAAGTCCTTTACTTTATCGACATGGACCTCACAAGGCAATGTTAATTTTAAGATATTTTTGTCGTGACTGTAAACATGGTGGGGTCAGGAAAGGGTTAATACAATGAAAACAAAGTAATGGATATAGTGTATTTTATTTCGAAATACGAAGATTCCATGGACCGATTTGTATCATTTTTAGATGGCAGTCATTGACACTGTTGTCACTTTAGGTTACAGTGAATAATTCGATTAGTGGTGCCCTCCAACGGATTTTGGGCCAAGATGCAGGAGAGAATTTTTTTTAAATGGTAAATAATTACTAACAAGCGGCCATCTTGAATAGAGAAGTAATGGATAGAGATTGTGTACTTCACTTCGAAATACGAAGATTCTATGGACCGATTTGTGTCGTTTTCAGATGGCAGTCATTGACACTGTTGTCACTTTAGGTTACAGTGAAGTAATTCGATTGGTGGTGCCCTCTAAATGATATTGGGCCAATATGCAGGAGAGAATTAAAAAAAAAGGTCAATAATTACTTCAGTGTAACCAGCAGCCACCTTGAATAGAGAATTTTCGCCAAGGCGGATTATAGCGGATTTTGAACATGTAGTCCCCCGGATTCTGCCCGACAAAATGACACAAAACAGCTTGTTACGCCCCCTAGAGTGTATACTACCTGGCATATCTGGCGAAGGCATAGGAGCTACGGAGTAATTGTGATTAAAACGTACTCGCTATAAGCCTATTGCGTACCGGTTAGACTTTTTGCAGGATGTATGTATTCGCGGATGTAACTTCGCGGATGTCTCATTGTTGCAGTGTGTAACTTTTATGACCGTTAATTGCTTTCGATATTTAGGTGTTAACAATGTCTGGGCCACTCTTGAAGATTTTATTCCGGGAACACAATGAATAATATAACAGCTATATGGCATCACTGATGAAGTATGTCTCAGTAGGAATGTAGACTATATAACTGTCGTTTGAGAAGGATTATTTAATACGATTAGCAGATTTTTGGTCCGCATTTAAAGGCTTTCTCGTGTGATGAATGAGAAACATTCAGTGATCAGCCGTATTTGTTGTCATAATTTGATTTGATTAGTTGTTTTAACGGAATTCTGAGGTGCTTCAATCATGAAACCAATATATTTTATATTTAATAAATGCCCAATAATATGATCTCGAGTGCTTTACTAATGCTGACTATGGTTTTCGTGTTAACAAATTGTTCTTGGTCCAATGCTTCAACGACCAGACAATCGCATTGATTTCATCGCGCGCTATAATCACCACCGTGTCAGCATTGTATTAGCTGTCTTCGTGGTAGAAATGTCACATATATGACAGCTCACACCAATCGCCCACATACACATTACCCATGTAAACAGTGCGCGGCTACAAGTCATCGGGTCATTCGGCGGTTATGTGGTACCCCGATATCCAGGCTGCCACATGCATGCATGCTTTCTGTTAGAGTATTAGAGTGCGCATGCTTTACACTTTAGAAAGCAGACGACACAAATATTCTGACAGACATGGCTCTCGTTGACTTTCTTCTCGGTTTCATATCACGGAATATTACGAGTGTTTTTGTTTTCTTTATTTTGTTCTTGCTTGGATATTTAACACTATTGACTAGATCGAGACATTCTAATTTACCACCCGGACCAAGACGTCTACCCATCATAGGAAATCTTCTTGACGTAAGAAAGCGGGACCCCAGAGATCTCAACAAGGAACTCCGAGAGATATATGGAGACATATTCTCCTTCCAAGTTTTTAACAAACTCTTCATAGTTGTCAATGGATACGATACTCTGAAACAATTATTTGTGAAAGAAGGGGACAGGACGTCGGACAGATTCAACAGCGAACTATTCAAGTGTGCCTTTGGTCACAACGTTACGGGTAAGAATTCTTATTCCAATAACTTCCAATCTGTTCAGAGTAAAAGGGAAACTTTTGTTTTGTTTATTCCACACCCATTGACGTGAGGCACATGTATTCAACGGAATCCCAGCCATACATATTAGTGTATACCTCTAGTGGAATACAAGCCAGAACTATTCTTGTTGACGTTGTCGTCAAGAACGATGACGTACATTGCGTCGATCATCCGCTTCCGGTGATCCCCCCATAATTACTGGTTATGTGTTAGACTTAAATCACAATAAAGGTAGCTATAGTAACAATGAAGGTGACATTCATGGATTGAACTTATCTGACTGAACGGAGTAGAATAAATACAGAACACAACTTGCATCATAATCTGGAATCTTTTATCGAACTCGTTGCGGACGGCGCAAAGTTATATTTCGCTCGAGCTACGCTCTTGCGAAATATATCCTTGCGCCATCCGCAACTCATTCGATTAAATATTCTCGATTAAGATGCGCGTTGTGTTCTGTCTATATCTTTGTCGAAGTTGTGTTGGGTATTGTGGGCAGGGTTCTCTACTCCGAAGATTCTCTTTTCCGAATGTTCTCTATTCCGAAGGTTCTCTATTCCGAAGGTTCGCTATTCCGAAGGTTCTCTATTCCGAAGGTTCGCTATTCGCTATTCCGAAGGTTTTCTATTCTGACCGTATTAATTCAGAAATGCACATCAAAATGTACATGCCCCCTCCTCCAAAAAAAACACTCAGGGAATTAAATATACCATTACACTATATAGTATATTTTCAAATTGTTCCAGATTTCGGTTATTAATAGCAGGAAGACAGAACAAGTTAATCGTTTATTATGGAAACATGGTGACTGCATGATTGAAACAAAATATGGGATAAAGTCCTGTATTTGGAAGAAACATCAAATGCCAATACAACGCCACAATTTCATGTGGCTTCATCTAGTCAATGATATTCCACAATGGAGTACGTTATGTACGTTTTCAGGAACCAAGAAAATTGGACCACCACTAATCAATGTACTTTTGCGGTAGTTTAAATTATATCAGGTTATTGTGTGTAGCGATAATTCAGCTGTTGAGGAAATATAAATGTAATGCCTTCAATGTTTTTTCCCCTCAAAAATAGTTCCATATTTATTCATTATTATTCGTAAGCTTCCTGAAATTTTGCGAAAACCCTGTGCCAATGCAATCTCTTATACATGCGAGTCTCCCATAGGGACCCTCGCATATATAATAGAATACATTGGCCTAACAATATTTATCTTGACATTGTAAGCCAGTGCATTCCCTGCGGGAGACTCGCATATATAAGATAATGCACTGGCACATGATCTCCAATGCTGCACCAGCACAGCTCCCGTCATGAAAGGGTTAAACAGGATGTTGGATTCTATGACTTTTAAAGCCGGATTCTGGATTCCGGGGGATAAGGGGCTATGATATCATACAATTGCAACACGAGTATAGATGTCAATACATCAACGGATGAGATTACAATTAAAGGATCACAGCCAGCTCACTAGCCACCATTTGCGCGACTAAATCCATAGCTACATGTATATGTGACCCGCCATATCAAATCCAGTCGTAAGTCGGGATTTTTTTACCCTGTGTCAATGCATTCTCTTATATATGCGAGTCGACCATAGGTCACCTCGCATATATATAAGAGAATGAATTGGCCAATTTTAATAATTTTTTCTTGTATTCTTTAACAATTTAGCAGACGACACTCTTCTATATGCTTCTATATATGTGTGGGGCTCCCTGCAGGGTAATGGATGTTTTTTATTTTATGTCCTAAAAAATGTAAGAAACATTTATTTTTTTTAAAATGATAAAAAATTGTTGGGCAAATGCATTCTCTTATATATGCGAGGCGACCTATGGTCGACACGCATATAGAAGAGAATGCATTGGCACAGGGTAAAAAAAATCCCGACTTACGTCTAGATTTGATATGGCGGGTCACATATTAGTTTATGTAATTATAGCAGATCTGAGTTCTCTAATTTAGCCCTTTCGATACCAAATACTCATTGACGAGTCGTTATCTTAGGAAATGTTCAGATAATAAGATCAACAAACGACCATATTGGTGAACATGTTAGCTGATCATTTATCTCCAGTGCACAGTAATCCTGCTGCACTTCTAATATACTTTTGTCTGTCTGTAGTCAGAATAATAACGACCCCGTTTGGCGTTAAATATGGATTTGTTACTTTTGGCACCCTTATAATTTATGATTGTATAGCGAAACTATCGTTGGAGGACATTCAAAACACATGTATTCTGTGAAGGAATAAGACTGTTCTCTGTATAAATTTTATTCATCTGTAACATCATGTAGTAAGCAGCATGTGATGGTAAATGATACATAATTGTGAATCAATCATAGATGTCATTGAACGACCGAAGGCGTCGCTTATTAATTAGCGATTCCATGTTGGCAGATGTCAGGTATGTCTGAAGAGCCAGAACTAATTAAAGAGTAGATTAATGTTTGGTTTATATATACGCTAATGACTTATAGCGCCATTAGTATCTTCATTTGTCTGTACTGACCGATGGGTGAACTGGAATTGTTACATAAGACCTTCTTTCCTTTGTGGCTAGTATTGCATAACTCATAGGTCGCGGCCTCTCCGAGTATGACCTTGGCAATTTGGTTGGTCACTATATTTCGATTATATTCTGTCTCCCCCATAGGTAAGATGGATATGTTTAGTATGTACCATCACGTCCCTTGAATAAGAAGGGGTAGGGTGCATTGCTCTACATAGCGTCCCCCTTATTTTCAGATTTTGACTACTAGTGTTAAAATCTAGGGGTTTGGTATTTCGGTATGCTTGGACAATGAGTAGAGTTGATTCAAGGGTTACCTGTGCATATAAGTTACGACGTGTTGTCGTCATAAAAATTGTATAAATTGAATATATATATATATATGTACATGTTGAAGCCATTTGCATTATGAAGAGAGTTGGCATAATGAGGTAACATGAGTGTGATAATATAAAGGGTATCAATATAAGTGACATTGGAATACATGTGGTGCAATCATAATTATGTTGAACAATAAGTGGGTGAACGATACTTCGTTCAAAAGTTCATAGATGTGCTCTATTAGCGAGCGCTAATGTCCACTTCCGGCTCCTGTGTCACGAGGTTTGGGTGATGTGACTTTAGTCGTTTCATCGTCTTGGTAAGGTCTTTTCCTTGTCGTGACGTCGAGCATTTTGTAGGTGTCTGGCTTGTGGACAAACTGTTTGATTATTGCGATAAGATGTGGTTTGCAAAGCTTGTATTTTTGGAGGCATTCGGTTGTAATGAATTGGAAATGGATTTGGATAATAATGATTAAAATTGTCATGATAATAAAAAAAATCGGGAGAACTGTTACATCATTGAAATGATTCGGGTTGGACTCAATTGGTTTAAAATTGAGGGAGGGGTGTAGGCTCTGTTGATAGTCGTGCTTTGTATATAAAAATATTGGGATTTGTGCGATTGCTTCAAACATGGGCTGCCATTTGCATTCATGTGATATTTATTTGTGGTTGAGATAGAAATAAATCTGTTTTCACATAATGTCGTATGATTTATACTGGAGTACGATATCAACTGGGTACTTGGGTTTGAAGTCATACACCGCGCGCGTCCAGTTAAAATATCGATTGATTCGGTCATCATTGATGCTTGGCATTGCTACATCACAATTAAAGTTATATACTGAGATATATGCGCTTGTCCCTTAATGTAGGCCATCATTTCAGCCTATGTTATTGTCATACCCCGCCATGTGACAATTGTATTTGAGATTAAGATATTTTACAAGCGGTATATAATTGTGATTATTTGGATAACTTGAACCGGTAAGCTATCTTTGGGGGTATAATGAATGATGATATATTTATATGAAAGTAGTTACGCGTATGTGTTGAGATGCGTTTCCTGGCCTCTATACTAGTTCATTTGATCTATGTGGAATCAAAGTTGATCAGACATTTGATTGCACTTCTGTACAGGATCCATATTATGATCCGCATTTTACCCGGCCAGATTAGCGATGATTTTGCGCATGAATCGTCGCTATTGCATTGGGTTGAACACAGGGTGGTAACTACGCATGATTAAGTGTATGATTACCGTTGGGGTGATTAACACAATTCATTATGACGTAATTGCTTATTCGGTGTCTGTGATAATTATTCCGAAGATGGGGCGTGAATAATTTAATTAGTATATGTGTCCGTCGTGACACATGCTATTATCTGAGTGCTAATGATGCAAAACGGTCTGACAAATTATGAACTTGGCATTTAAACTTGTATGACTGGAAATGCTTCATGTTTCTTGATTTGATTTAGCATTTAAATGAATGCATGCGATTCGCCTGAAATTTGAAGAGGCCGAAGTTATTCGCATCTCCCGAATTGTTGATTGAGGCGATAATAAAGCGTGTTGGTCGCCAGGTGATAACTTCCTGGAGATGAAATATTGCCTTGCTGTGAGGGGCCATGTGCGTGATATATACGGGTAGATGGCGTTAAATTTCTGTATTATTGGCCAACCCACTTTGTACAGTTCAGATCGGTTTCTTTGATTAATTAAGCCTCGATTTTGTGCATCTGGGCGGGTTGGTGAAAAGAAATATGTCACCCACTTGGTGCGTGTGTGATTGCCATATCGTGTTACATGCACTGCACATGGTCTGGCAGTCCTGGTTTTGCGCGATGACAATTCTCTCTTTGTATTGTGTCTTTTTACGACAGGGTGCTATTTATTTATGATAGGTCGAGATTGTCCAATAATATTCGTTGCATTTCGCGCAGTATAGATCTGGTCGTCTTTGTTAGAAATTGGTAATTTTTACTTAGTTAGTTTGTTTCCTGGAGTTAAGTTGTTGAGTTTTATTCAGTTAAAGTTTATACATGTGTGAACTGTTTTCGTTTCGTGCTTTTGGATATAGAGTTGAGTTTATGAGGTTAGTTGCTTTTATGATTATGTATGTTATCTAATTATGGTAGTTGTTTAAATATTTAATTTTCCTATATCGACATGCTCTGTTCGTCTGTACTATTGCTGTCGGTTTGGGTGGTTATATCGAAAGGATCATAATTTTCGGTTGACATGTTATATGTATCGCAACTGGACTTGCTTTTACGCTTGTTTTGTTGTACTAATTGTTGGGTTGACATGTCATACGGATTGTATGGCTCGGTTGATGAACTTGCATTGTACATTTTTGCTTCATCGTTTTGAGTTAGCACATCATAAAGGTTGTATGGTTCGGTTGATGAAAATGATTGTTTTTCATGATCGCGTTTTGATGCTATTAATTTATGTGCCATCTCTGGTAAGGCAACTGGTTCATTTGAATCTGATCCGTCCCGGATGACGCGGTTTTGTCGTATTAACTGTGTTAAAGGGGCTGTCTCATGGTTCTCATTTCCGGTGTCCGAATTGTTACTATTACTCGATATGTAAGCATCTGAGCTTTGTGTTGATGAATTGTGCGGAAATACAAATCTGCTTTTTCGAACTTTCTGGTTCTCCTGTAATTGTGGTGTATGCCATTTAGTTGTCGCTAATTTTAAATGTTTGGCATGACTTTTAGATAAACTACCTGTGATTTGATTACGAATCACATATGAAACTGGTCCTGTTTGTTTAATTATCACCCAAAATGGATCATATTTCATACCTAGTTTTTGGGTTTGTTTGTGATTCTTAACATAGACCTGGGAACCTATGGGAAATTACGGTATTTTACCTTTACTGTTTTCGTTTCGTTTCGTCTTGACTTGTTTCATATTTTGTTTAACTAATTGAAATACGAAGTGCTGCTTCTCTAGTAACTGTTGGATGAGGCATTCACCCGTGTATTTCTGTCGAGGTGTCAGTATCTTGTCAATATTTATTTGGGGGTGACTGCAGAAAGTTAAAAAATATGGAGAAAATTGAGTCGCTGAGACATGAAAATTCATGGCTTCTGATGCAAAATTGAGAAATAGGTCTCATGATGTTGGATTTCCCTCAGTTAATTTGGCTAATATCCCGTTGTAGTCGCGATGAGATCTCTCACTTGATCCGTTGCTGAAAGGGGCATAGAACGAGGTCTTGCGATGCTGAATAACATAGTAGTTAGATATTATTTTGAACACTTCACTGCATACGTCACTCCCATTATCTGAGACCAGACAAGATGGATAACCAAATATGGTGAAATACTGAGTCATAAGTCTTTCAGCGACCACTTCGGCATGTTTTGTGGGAAGCGCATATGCCATTTTGTGTAAACTGAATAAATCTATGACCGTTAGAATGTAGGAATTCCCGCTAGCTGTGGGTGGGTTAAATTTTCCCATTAAATCTATAGCGATCATTTCCCCTGGTCGGCTCGGTATATCCGTCATTTGATTCGGAATACGGGCAGTGTTTTGATTTCTTTGTTTACAAATGTGGCAATTGTTAGCGAAACTGACTATCATCGGGAACATTCGTGGCCAATAATATCGCAAACGTATGGTATGGTACATTCGTTGGGAGCCATAATGACCGACGATATGATATTCAGAAATTATCTGCTTAGTCAGCTTTTCTGGGACATAAATGCGTTCCGTTGCTTGCTCATTAAAGACAGACATATAGTATAGAATTCCGTCTTTCAATGTATATTGCTTTGTTATCTTTTCGGGTGTTTTATCGGATTTTAATTTGCGAATTATGTCTGAAATAATATGGTCCTCTTTCTGCATTTCTTCGATATTGGTGGGTACATTTAGTTGTTCATTTTCGGAAATTAGTACAGTGTCGGGCAACGTATGCGCTTTTTGTTTACCTATTGTCTTGACATAATTTTTAATTTTCTGTGAGTCTAATATGTTTAGTGATCCGTCGTTGATCGTTATATTATATGGCGTTTTCTCTTCGCTCTCCACTGAACATTCTGACATACTCTGTTGGTTTGTCGGGTCCACTCGAGAACAAAAATCAGCGGCGATATTTTCACATCCTTGTATATAAGTAATTTTGGGATTGTATGCGGAAATTTCAATAAACCATTTTGAATACGTTTATTAGCCATCTGAGTATTTTGAAACATAGAAACTAGGGGTAAATGATCTGTTCGTATTTCTACGTCCGATCCCTCTAGATAGAAATTGAGTTTCTTTAGACATACATATATGGCGAGTGCTTCGCGCTCTGTAGTACTGTACTTTCGTTGAGAGTGATTCAACTTTTTGCTGACAAAGCAAATCGGAAATTCCTGGTTTTGGTATCAGTTTCTAGTTTGTTTTCTGGGTATGGCTGAACTAATGATCCCCCCACTGAATGCATTGATGCATCGCAATATAAGATCATTTTCCTGTTCCTATCGGGGTAGGCCAGAGTAGGTACTTTAAGCAAATTTTGTTTAGTGTATCAAAAGCATTTTGACATTCTTCAGACCATGCAAATTTTGCGTAACGAGCAGTTAATTTAATTAATTATGCAGCAGTGACAGAGAAATCTTTACAATAGTTCCGATAAAAATTTAAAATCCCTAATACTATACGGACTTCTTTCACTGATGTTGGGGCCGGCACATCTTGTATGGCTTTAACTTTGGCGGGATCTGGGCGCGTTCCATTTTGTGATACGATATGCCCTAAAAATTTTACTTCTTTCATATAAAATTGGGACTTTGTTAATCGTGCTACTAATCCATACTCTGAGTCGTTCGAATACTATTTTGAGGTGCTGTTTATGGAGGGCCTCCGTTTCGCTGTGACAAATTAAATCGTCGACGAAGCTGTCAACAAAACTTAACCCTTCCAATGCTTTATGGATTAATGTCAAAAACGTCGCAATAGCCAAAAAGGGCCCTTGTGAAAGAAAACAATCCGAAATCTGTGTTCATAGTTAACTTTTCTTGATGTTCTTTGAGAACACCGATAACATGATAAGCTTGGCTAATGTCGATTGTGGAAAAAACTTTGGATTTTTGGAGGCGGCTGGAAACTTCGGTAAAAGAGGGGAGGTACCATTGTAATGGGACGGTGATTTTATTTAGCTTTCTCAGGTCTATACATAGTCTATAATTTTGATTTCCATTAGAATCTACTATTCCTTTACGAATCAATATGGCAGGAAATGACCATCTTGCGTTTGTAGTTTTCTTTATAATACCAGCATCTAATAATTTTTGAAGTGCTTTTTCCATGTGTTCGCGTCTATGTAATGGAGTAGGATACGTACGACAAAAGATAGGTTCTGCATCTGGTTTGGTATCAACACGCATGACTATTTTATGGCAAAATCCTACCTTATTTGGATCGTTTGTAAACACATCTTGATATTGGGAGACCAGTTCAAGTAGTTAAATTTTGTGGTGGTCGGGGGCACATATATCGTCCAATTTGAAAGGTTTCTGGCCAGCCTTAGATATTTTTGTTTGATTTTCTATACTAAATACTTCTTGAGAATCATTCATTTTATTTGTGGTGGGTACCTTAGCCCTTGTTTGACAGATGTGGTCTGAACTTAGGCCATGTGTTTTCGCAACTATATTACCTTTAAATATAGACATATATGAGTCTGAATTATTCATGATCATGATCGGGATATCTCGTTTTGATGCGGAAACTATCCCGTCCATAATGGATACATTAGGTTCATCCTTAAATATGCCAATATCGGCGTGACTTACTCCAAGATATGGTGTCTCAAACATGTCTGGTGTACCAATTATTTTTGTGTTCACCAATGCACATGAATGGGGTGGTAATTTGATATCTTGCCACGAACGTAGCAATGATGCTATATGTAAATCCTGTAACATGGGAAATGTTTTGTTGCCTATTCTAAATGCATTCAAATCGAAATAGTGTCTTACATGTTTGTCTGTTAAAAAATCGCGACCAAAAATCGCTGATCTTGCTAGGTTGGGTAATATAAAGAATTTATGTACTAATGACATTGATCCAATTTTGAAGGGCAAATGTATACTGCCGTATACTTGCATATTTTGGCCTGTTGCTGAGGTCAGAATTATTTTTTCTTTTAGTAACGGGGGCTTATTTGGAAGGGAGCGATATACGTCATATTTTAAGCAACTTGTACTTGCCCCAGAGTCGAGTAATGCCCTAATGCGTTGGTTACCAATTTTAATAATTGTTGAACAAGGCGTTTGCTGTTGCAGTCCTTGTGCAATCTCTGCATGGTACTTGAGTTTAGGTAATGTATGCAATTGCATCTGTTCAGACTGGTTATTTATACTTTGACAGTTTTTACTTGGTTCATTATTATTATTTTGGTAAACTGTTTAGCTTTTCGTTGGTTTTGGTTTTGAATTTTTGCATCGCCATTAATGTCCTTTTGTTTGGGAACGGTGTTACGTAATTGTTTATTCATATTTATTCTAACCTGACCAGCAGGATTTATAATTATCATTGGGGAATGCACATGTTTGTTCACGCTCGTATCAGCATGATAAAATGTATTATGTTTCGATTTATTGCCCTGGTCTGAACGAAGTCTGTGTTCGTTTGTAGCAACACGTGCTGTTCTGGCGGTCAGGGTATTGGCAGCTGGTTTAATTGCAGAATTGCTTAGCTTCTGGTAATTAGGTGCACATTTATTTATGGTCCTATCTTTTTAGGGTGTCTTGAATAAGGCTTTGTTTTGGTATCTCGCGCTGTGATATGATGTATTATGATGATGATGATTATGATTTTTAGAATGTCCTTGCGGCTTCTTCAAAGACATTCTTACATGTTTAAATATTGTTTGTTATTGGCTATGCGTCTCCGGCAATTTCGTATATCGTGGTTGTTCATCTTACATAGTGTGCAAAACTGGCGTTTCATTTTATTTGAGAAGTTTGGCCGGTTTGAGTTGTAGTCTATATTGTTTACTCGATCCTGGCGGATGTAATTGCTTTGTTTATTAAAGTTAGAATTCTGAAGATTGGATGGCATTCTGAATGGGGGATTTTGGTGATGATTTGCGCGGTGCACTGGTTTGTTAGTTGCATAGCTATTATTGCGCGGTCTCCATAGTATGGGACGGCGCCTAAAATAATCAACTTCCATGGGTTGTGGTAAGGAGTCGTGAATTTGGTGTTGTTCATTTGACCTAGATGTTCTATCACCATAGCGAAGTTTGAATCTCTGTTTAATGTTCATTTCTTTCATAGCGATCTCTGTAGCACGGTCGAGAGACGTTGTGTCATCTTTAATTAAGGAGGTATTGTTTCCTGGTGTGTTTGTTTTAATGTTCGCAACATGGCCAGAGCTTGTGGTGCGTCACTAATCGCGCTGAAACGGGATCGTAACTGCGCTTTCAAATCAGGCCATGTAACTGTTAATGTGCCGTTAACTGTATTGTCATTGATATATCGCTGCACGAATTCGGGAACAGATGAACGACTTGTCTGGGCCGCTATTTTAATTATTGTTTCATCCTCTGCACCAAGTGTCGAAGAATATTTTTCTATTTCGTGCATCCAATTGGAAAATTCTGATGGTTTACCATCAAATGATCTAACCATTGCATTCATACCTATAATAGCAGATACTGTTGTCTGTGAATGGGTGGCAGCGGAAGTCTCACGCATTGTCATGTTAAATTGACCTATTTCTCGTGTTAATTGAGAGATGAGGGTATTCTGGGTGTCCTGCGCGCTCGGAATTTGAAAGGATGGGTTTGGTATATTTATGTCTTGCATGTTTGAATTACTGGCCGTGTGTAGGTGGCATTCTCGTTCCATATTGAAAGTTCGATTAAATAACTATCTTGATTAGAATATTCCACGGATTCGGGTGGCGGTGGTTCTATGAAAGTTAATTAAATTTGTTTGGTTTGAAAATTGTTTGGTGACAAGGCCATACCACACGAAACATTTAGGGTGGAATTGGGTGTTAATACTTATCAAGCCTCTAACAAGGTGTGAAAACGCACATCTGGCAAAAATGAAAAAGTTTGACTCACCGAATCCAATGAATAAACTGAGTGTCACAACTGTCGAGTGCAAATTGTCTATTTGTTCTTGTCTTTGGATTATGCTGGAAATGTTTATGTCATCTGGCGTCTTTCTTCTTTTTCTTCTTCTTTCTCTTCTGTCTCTTCTGGTCTTCAATAAGCAATTTATAAAGTTTCTCTTTTGTCTTGGCTGCGATCTTCTTTAGCAATTTATAAAGTTTTTCTTTGTCTTGGCTGCGATCTTCTTTAGCAATTTATAAAGGTTTTCTTTATTTTGGCTGCAATCTTCTGTAGCAATTTATACATGCTTCTCTTCTTCGTTAGGACTTCGTTGTGTCGTGCTTAGCAGAACTGCATCACGGTACCATTTCATCTATGTGAAGGAATAAGACTGTTCTCTGTATAAATGTTATTCATCTGTAACATCATGTAGTAAGCAGCATGTGATGGTAAATGATACATAATTGTGAATCAATCATAGATGTCATTGAACGACCGAAGGCGTCGCTTATTAATTAGCGATTCCATGTTGGCAGATGTCAGGTATGTCTGAAGAGCCAGAACTAATTAAAGAGTAGATTAATGTTTGGTTTATATATACGCTAATGACTTATAGCGCCATTAGTATCTTCCTTTGTCTGTACTGACCGATGGGTGAACTGGAATTGTTACATAAGACCTTCTTTCCTTTGTGGCTAGTATTGCATAACTCATAGGCCGCGGCCTCTCCGAGTATGACCTTGGCAATTTGGTTGGGGTCACTATAGTTCGATTATTTTCTGTCTCCCCCAATAGGTAAGATGGATATGTTTAGTATGTACCATCACGTCCCTTGAATAAGAAGGGGTAGGGGTGAATTACTCTACAATTCGCGAGACTTAATGCCTTGATGGTATATATCCTTTAGCCGCCTGTGCTATGTCAATGGGATCCATTTCGAGCAAATGAATCGCCCATATGAAAGTTACTAGAACTACATGTGCACTTACACGCACATGCATATACGCTATCAACGACTTTCTGGTGTCCATTTTATCCACCCAATTTTGGAAATACACCTGATCACATTGGACGCCACAGTAGTGGATATCTAATTAGAACTAATTAGAACTTTAGTATGTGTCCTGGACAGAACACGTATACTCTCTGCCTCAATTACTGGCCACTCATTTTCAAGGGATACAATAAATTCCGCGTTGTCAACAGAAACGTCAACTTCAGCAATCAACCACCACCCAGCCTAGCTACTTCAAACACATGATCAACGATTGGGGAAGACTGCTATACATGTACCACACCAACACCACCCTGTACATCATAATGTAACAACATGTTGGAATGTTGTGGGCTCTGTGTATAGCATACACTCTTATAATCATTGTGATAATTTCATCTATAGGAGAGCATATATATACACACGTGATTGGTATATATACCTATGCACTATGCATGCATGTATTCGGCACACGAAATACACATAGCATCCTAGCTCACATGTACGCTGCATTGCCGACCGCCCCAAAGAGGTGAACACTTGTAGAGAACACTATTGAGACCCACCAAAAACACAGCATACGACACTTGTTCAAAGTTTTAGGTAATGAGTTGAAAATTTGCGATCAGTTTTCATACCTTGGACTAATTTTTACGAAGAGTGGAAAATATAAACTCGCCCAAGAGTCATTGAGTACAAAAGCACTTAAAGTAATGCACCAACTGCGACGTGAAATGATAAATCGCAACCACATATCTATACCACTGGCACTAAAACTTTTTAATACACTAGTAAAACCAATTGTGCTTTATGGAAGCGAAATATGGGCACCAGAAGTATCGCGCAATGATAACTCGCCCTCTGAGAAGATACACTTGAGCTTCTGCAAAATGATACTCGGTGTAGGATCGAAGACGGTCAACCATGCAGTGAGAGTAGAACTCGGCGTATATCCTATCTATGTCGAGTGCATAACACAGGCGTTTAAATTTTTGAAGCGAATTAATGGTCACCGAACTAAATCTTGCGCGAAGCACATAGATCAAGCGAATCAAATACAATCAAACCCTCACTTAGAACAATGAAAGAAAAGTATGTTGCGTCATTGAACACGGCAGATGGAAATAGTTTGCACATTTCGGATAACTATATTAATAACGCCACAGAAAGATTGAAGGATGAATACATAAATAAATATATTCTTAGTGCAGACGATCCACACAGTAAACTAAGGAAATATAATCAATTCAAAACCGTTTTTCGGCTCGAACCATATCTGTTATATACAACTTCGATGAAAGACCATGAACAATTATGTAGACTTCGAATCAGTTGTCATTCATTAGAAATAGAAAAAGGTCGACACAAACGCCCACCGACACCAGCTGATAACCGTATATGCAAAATGTGGAAGACGAGAAGCATTTTGTCCTCCATTGTGCTAAATACGACAAGTTGAGAAAACGTTTATTCGAAGAACTGAATTATAAAAGCAGCGCATTTCTAAGAGCCAGTAATATCTCAAAATTTATATACATAATGCGAAACGACCAACCAAATACAAGTAATGTGATCAGTCGAGCTATCAAAGAATTCTTTGAAACGAGAGAAGAAGCCCGTGATTGAGGAATGAATTAATAATTATTTTCTATTCCACACGATATCATAGGTCAGCATACAGATTAGTTGCACGCGTATAGTATTGAGTGTCTATTAAGTCACATTGTATAAATGTAGTTTGAATAGGTTGAAAGTTTATTATATGAAAAATGTATGTATAATTATGTAAATTATATGTCTTCTTATTATGTAATGCATACGGCTCACATGAGTGTTTTTATGCTAATACATATCATATCATGGACTAATTAATATTGTGGAGCTGTGCAGACGTCGAACACAACACAAGTATAATAACATAAATGTTTTGTTCCTTTCCGTTATTAGTGTCTATGTAGTCCGAGGAGACGCATTTCCATTAGAGCCCGAAGCCGCCATCGCACGCCGCCGCCGCCAGCCATATTGGCCACAAGCCGCCGCCAGCCATATTATTTCTAACGCCAGCCACATTTAAAAATCTCCGCCGCCGGAATTTTAAAATGGCTGAGCCGTGTGCATGGGCTTATATGTCAAGCACAACTGTACTGTGAATCGCAAAGAACTAAACCGCATTGCCTAATATTGGAATACTCGCATGGACATGTCATGGTTGTTATATTATCAGAACACCTGGCCCCTTAATGTGGAATAGACTATCCCAATGTATGCTTCCATATAACTGAATGGGCGCATCCATTCGGTATTGAAAGGGTTAAAATATAAATTGTTTATATCGACAACACCCAGTCTCAGACTTCACTGGCATTTGTCAATATATAGACATAAGAATAGAAAATAGTTTGAAATATTATTTCGGCCAATTTGGCCGGTTACTTCATGTGACTTTTTCATCTGACGTGTGTGTCGGATAATTGATCTGGAGGATTTATGTAAATGTTAGCCCAAACTACATTTCCAAGTAACGATGGTTTTGTTGTTTATTTTGAGGAATAATACCGCGTTAGATGAATTCAGCCCAAATATGTTAACAGTTGTCGTGTCAAACATTCGGCAGTAGGTTAGCGTTATTTAGTATTTGTGGATGTCCTTTAACATGGGGAAAATAGACTACTGCGCTTGAACGAGCATGTGAATTTGTCGTTTTTAATGTACAGCAACTTGATAATCAATAACAGAGGCATTCTCTGTCAAATAAGGTCGCTCTATTTACGGTATTAATTGCGGAACTTTCTAAAGTAAACTACGCGTAAACGGATACATACGGTAAATTATAGAATGTGCCGGAATCGGCCCTAATCGCCCCATGGCCAACTCGCCCAGTCGCCGTGTGTCAATTCGGTACCTACTATAACATGTACCCGAGTCCGATTCGGAATAAAAGATGTATACGGGTGTTATATAGCGTTTGGTCCGTTGTTTCTCAATGAATATTATTGAAATTTGGTGTATATGTCCGGGCTGGGACATGGAATACAACAACGTTTGAATTGTTTTTAAATTTACAAATTTGTTGATTTTATTCAATTTTTTTTCGTTCTGAAAACACACTATAAAGTGTATATAATATAATAACGAACACGAGACATACATAATTTATAAACTGTTAACAAAAGATATCAAATTCAATACATGACAAAGATGACTCAGTGGACTTTATAAAGTGAACATAAAAACATTGAGGTAAGAATCTTTTTAAGGAATGCAACTTTATTTAATGATAATAAACACATAAATTAAAATAACAAACATGAGACATACATGATTTATAAACTGTTAACAAAAGATATCAAACTCAATACATGACAAAGATGACTCAGTGAAGTTTATAAAGTGAACATAAAAATATTAAGGTAAGAATCTTTTTAAGCAT
Source organism: Siphonodentalium dalli (assembly GCA_032622095.1). Taxonomy (NCBI): domain Eukaryota; kingdom Metazoa; phylum Mollusca; class Scaphopoda; order Gadilida; family Siphonodentaliidae; genus Siphonodentalium; species Siphonodentalium dalli. The sequence continues at coordinate 192,324,452 of CP136067.1, read as the reverse complement.
TACTAAACCGTTTAGCACAGACCACAGTCCACTTCACTCATCCGATCATCACCAAACTTCATATTTATCTTGATATTGATCTATCAGATGAGAGCTATCAAATATTTTTTTAATTTCATAGGAAAAAATGGTCGCCAGCGGCCATATTGCATTTACGTTATATTTTATCGCGTCATGTCGATATCTAGTATTACTTAGAAATTTCACCTTTCCAGATTCATAATTGCTCCATTGACTGTAACAGATGAAATTATTCCCCTCTTCGGATAGAGTGTCACTGAAACTTTATTTTGTCAGACTGTCTGTATAATCACTGATTATATATGGCAATAATCTGTAATAAGATGTAGCACTATTTTATTTTATATTTACATGCAGTGCTGTTTTTATACATCAATTCTAATCCCTCTAGATCATCATGTGATCGATCATACATCGCGCGAGGACCTGGTTGAATTAAGGGGGGTTTTATGGATCACTTCTGTCCTCAAGCTAGATTATACTTATGACATTTAATGGCATGTTTCTAACGTGGAGGGTTAGATATGCTTGAGAAACCACCACTCTTTAATTCACACCAAGTTCTCAGCTGTCATGTTCGGATATTAGAACCCATAGCCATGATATATGGTTTATTTTGTGTATACTAGTAATATAGTTATTTTCAGTACCTTTATATACCAGTACTGTGTATAACAATGCATATAAATTAATCCATGTATACATGTATATTGATTCAACGGATTCAGTGGTTTTGTCCATCAGTCTATCAAATTTGCGGGGAAAACATGGCCACAAGCAGTACACCCTGCTAAATTTCGGATTTGAATCAATTGGCGCACCCTGCAGCCAGCTTTTATTGGAGAACTTTTTCTTATGTGGATATTTTGGGTCACCGCTAGATGTGAGCCATATTTTGTTCTCAAACTGTCCTTGTGAAGACATCACTGCCAGCGGTGATCTTCAATTTTACTATTTTTATGGCTAAATAATTTGGTTGATCCTACAGACGACACCCTTGTCCGATCGTCATCAGATTCCACAATTATCTTCTGGATAACCAGGGTGAGAGTAATCTAATTTTCCCGAATTTCGTTAAAAAACATTACCACAGGCAGCAATTTGGTATCTTACTCTTTGATCCTCTTTTGCATGACTGAATTGTTTAGCAACTGTACAGACATATCCCTCATCTGGTTTTTATATACATGTATATCTCTTCATGCGGATAGCCAGTATTACGTAGGTACTTCAACTTTCTGCATTCCTGTCATCATTTGAAATATAAAAATTTACCTGATACATGCACCCTTCAAAATTTGTTTCGTCGTATCTATTTTAATGACCCGTATGGTAATATTGATACAGATATATTTGTCAAACATTTCTTTGTACAATATACAGGTATTTAGTTTGTAACTAAATCTAGAAATATATAATAGTAGCTCGTGGACCCCACTTCGTCCGGGATGTTCCCCTCTGATTTTCGGAGAAATGCGCGATTTAACCTTGAATTGACTATTTTAAAGGTGAAGGTCATGTCGGGGTCACGATTTGACCCGTCCAAAACACTCCCCGGACAAAAGTCACGACAAAAGTACCCGTCGAAATCCGCCCGGCTTTATACCCGATTTGACCTTGAATTGACAATTTTGAATGTCAAGATCAGGTCAGGGTCATGATTTGACCCACCCGAAACACTCCTGGGACAAAAGTAACAGTAGGTATCAAATTTCGTTGAAATACTTCCGTTTTACCAGATTTGACCTTGAATTGATCTTTTTGAATGTCAAAGTCAGGTCGGGATCAAGATTTGACCCGTCCAAAATACTCCCTGGAAATAATTTCCCCTAGGTATCAAATTTCGTCAAATCTGTCCGGCAGTTTTCCCGGCCATAGCTAACAGACAAACAGACAGACAAATGTCCAAAATATATATTAAACTAGCTGATGTACTCGACTTCGTTCGGGCTAGTTAGGGATTTTTTTTGTGATCGCCTCCATCTGGACAGTACCCAGTATATACAGCGTCTGGCCAAACTATTGTTCAATTGGTCCAGAAACATGCCTATATCAGCACGTTCGAGAACATGGTCCCATGTGAAATTGGACCCGTCCATATTGCTCCCGGGATCGAAGTAGTCCTACACACAAATTTTTAGTCGGATCGGTCAAGGTCCAGAAACATGCCTATGAGCGAGGTCAAGTTGACACGTTAAATACCAAATTCGAGCAGTGTTAGAGTCTATAACACATACACACATGCATTCACGCATACACACATACATACATACATACAGACAGGTGTTTCAAAATGTATAATCGATAGCTACAACAATTCTATGGTAGATAGTTCACGGCCGACCTGATGCATGCATCTTAGTTTTCTTGTATATCATTACTATCGGGTTCATCATTCAATGATGCATGCATATATCGCAAGATGACAGTGGTGATAGCAGTCTGAAGTCGACAGCTGCAGTCCCAATGTAACTACTTATACCGATTAGATGCATGGGGAAACTATATAGTATATCCATGCCAGTCCTTCGTGAATTTTCGCCATAATGGAAAAGCCCAACATCAAAAGATTACGTGTGGTCTGGAATTATACGAGTTCACCACAAACGCTAAAAAAAACGGCGTCTATAACCGGTAACAGGGGATTAGGAACATTTCGGAAACGAAAATACGCTGAATGATAACATTTCAGCCGGCTGAGCCGCCATATTTCGTCAGCCACGAACGTCGTGACTGAGCCGGCTTAGCTGGCTAACCAGCCACGAAAATCGGTTGAGCCAGCCATGAAAACTATTTGTCGTGGCTTCGGGGTCTAATTTCCATGAATAGCTTCCCTTTTTGTATTTAAACTTCACCTAAAACTGCAATAAGTTGGGAGACCCCTGTTAGCAGCACATAAACAGCAACATACAGCGTCCCGAGTTAGTAACTATACAATATTATTATACCTCATATTAAAAGCCTATGTTAATTTCCCATAGGGTGTGATTTTACAATTTGCAATGTTTCCCGCCCATGAAACATTGCCGGTCACCATTTTTTGCAATGTTTACCGCTCCGACCGAAAGAGCCCGAACATGTTCACGGAAGCACCCGAACGAAATTTTATGACGTATTTTGACCGTGACATTCAAACCGGAAACCCCAAATCGTCACGATTCAGATGACTTCCGCATTCTTCAAAGTAAACATCATGGATGCCGGTGTCAAATCGAAGCGATTCGCGGATGTTTCACCCGATGATATTTCGAAACTTATAGACGAAAAAGACATGGTTATTCGGTATAATAAAAACAATGGTGACCTGGCTCGAGGGTAACATTGCGGATTGTCTCCCCGAGGAACCAATGTCTCCCGAGGCCCACCATTTTTATATTGTTACACTCCTCCATATTTTCCAACCTTCTGATTGGCCCATGTCCTGCCACGTGTCGGGCGACAAATCACAATGTTATCCTTCATCCCATTTTCCTCTCTTCTGATTGGCTGAGAGTACGTCACATGGCGGGCGATAAATCACCATATTACCCTCGAGGGTAACATTGTCTCAGTTATTGACCGCTCAGCTGTTACCAGCAAACATTGAACTACGAAGAACTCACCAAGCAGAGATTCTCTGACAGCTCTCTGATAATTTCGAAAAACACTGTTTTTATAAACCCCACTGTTTCATAACAACCGCGAACTGTGGTGTTTGCTAATTTGCATAATTGTGTGTTTTTTTTATTTGCTATTAAAGCACGCTATGTATAAATGGTGTTATCACAGACACATATCTGTTATAAGGTGTAATATTCCTATTGGACCTTTTTATATCAATAATAAAGACCGTGGGACAAATAGATAAACCTTATTATGCAGTTGGTATTTGCTGCAGACAATTGCACATACGATGTACATACGTTACAACTACGTTTATGTGCTTGATCAAATAGCCACTCTTTGCTGTTTATCAATTGACTATTTCTTTTCTTCCATAAATTCCTCAGACTTCAGAGAATACCCGTATGTTTCGTAACAATCTGTGACATATGTCAAATTCTTTTTGCACCACTACAACGTGTTAGTTTCACATTTTAGCAATCAGGAAATGAACACGTCTGTCGGCGTCTTCACGGCCATTAAAATTTGAAACGAAACCGAACATTTCGCTGCATGGCTACTCAACTTCGAAATTGCTTTGCTCCTCTTTCCGTGAACCGATTTCCACCATGCAACCAGCAAACTGACCGGAGAATAGCTGCGCGAATGACGGGTCTGTTAATTGATCCAGATTATGAATGTTTTATTTTCTAAATAGCGATGATTGCAACATGAAATTAACTTTTCGAACTGGATTAAAGAATATATGCGCGCATTTATGCCTGCTATTAATGAGGTTCGTGTGTACTCCTTTGTCAGATAACAAAACAGTTATCACCCTTGTTTTCGTGAGACACGGGGACTTGTCGCCCTCTCGAGACCTGGAATGTCACCCGAGGGCCTGGACCTCGGGTGACATTCCAGGTCTCGAGAGGGCGACAAATCCCCGTGTCTCACTCAATCGCGGGCGATAATTGTATATTGTCGCCCGCTGAGCCGGGAGACATTGTTTTTGTCGCCCGCATGATGTTATATTGCAAGAATATCTCCAAACACACACTGCCGTAACTCATCTATTTCACATCACTACGGCGTACTAAAATCATAGATCTTATATACCCCACGGATTCGCAAAACACACCAGTTGTGGTGTTTGCTAATTTGCATATATTTAGTGAACACAAATATTCGAACTGTTAAATTGATACCGTTATCGGACAAGCGTTATGTACTTTTTACATCGAAACATCGCGGCGATTCAATATGTTTATGTCGACATTATCGTGCAAGATTGAACGAGGGGATCCCTTTAGTTTGGTTGGTTATAAATGTTTGCTGGAGGACAACGTAATGCATACGTTTGTCGCGAATAAATGGTACTGTACGCTTATCCATGATATCAGACCGCTCCTCGATGTCTGCAATGTGATCATAGAAGTATTTTGTGGGAGGATCGCCATGTACTTGGAAGCACTGACACATATGAATGTACATTAATGAAATCGACAACTTCCCAATAGCTTTCGGGGAAGACCGTTATGAAATGAACATCGCGAGTAAATTCTGCGCACAAGACGACATTGAATATGCCACATTGCAGAAGGCGATAGCATACCTATATGGCTTATTGGTTTACATTGCATGGACCGATATTGACGATTTAACCAACAAAATGATCGTAAATAAATGCTGATTATCAAACGCTTAACGGCTTGACTATCGTTTATAGAACAGAAATCCTATAGGACGATAAGTAGTTACTGAAAATATACATAATCGGGAAAGAAAGCACTCGTGACTCAGTGCAACATCGTGCGTTTGGATGGCAAGGATTTTTTTCTGTGGTATAATCGGTTAACAAAACAGTTGTTGCCCTTTTTCACGAGAGACATTGAGATTTGTCACCCGCTCGAGAACGGAATGTCTCCCCCGGAGCTGCGCTCCTCGGGAGACATTCCGTTATCGAGCGGGTGACAAATCTCAATGTCTCCCTCGACAGCGGACGACAACTGTATACTGTTACATGCTCATATGCTCTGGTCATCTTGAAATTATATGGTAAACTGTTTGCGGTAGGCGTTGTATACGCGTATGGTGTATCAAATGCACGTGAAGCCCACACTGATCCATGTCATCATCCGCCGACATCGGATAGTGAGGTCTCCGCGCCACGATTCAATGCAAGCATCTTTCCAAACGACTGACTCAACCCATTGCTCATTCCGTTTCCCAAACAAGGTACATATAAGGTTTATATGTTAGTATTCTATATTATTCATGCAATGACATAACTGGTTAATTATATTTGACATACATACAGTCTTTCGATGTTATAAGTACATGTAGTCCCAACATGCCTAATATTTCAGTCAGGTATCACTGTGCATGTCTAACGTTCTGAATGTTTGCATTGGTTTGATATTTTATTTATTGTCATTCCCGTTTCTAGGACATACACCACTTTCATTTACAAATAATGATGCACAGATTGTTAATGGTATGCGGAATCCACTCCATGAACAGTAGCACGTTAATACGGATTTGTTACTTTTCGTCACCCTTATAATTTTCGATTTTATAGCGAATTTATAGTTGAAGGACATTCGAAGCACATATATTCATGAGACTTAATGCTGATGCCTTGACGGTATCTATCCGTTAGTCGTCTGTGACTATGGCCATGGGATCACCATATATGAAATTCACCAGAACTACACATACATGCATATTGCATACACTCTTATCAACGACTTTCTGGTGTTCAGTTATCCACCCAGTTTGGAAATACACCAGAGCACCTTGGGCGCCACAGTAGTGGATATATAATTCACAATAATTAGAAAGTTATCGTGTGTGTTCGACAGCATACTTATATGCTCAGCCCCAATTACTGACCGCTCATATTAAGGGATTCAATAAATTCAGTCGTGCCAACAGAAACGTCAACTTCAGCAATCAACTACCACCCAGCCTAGCCACTCCAAACACATGATCAGCCATTGGGTGAAGACTGCTATACATGTAGCACACCAACGCCACCCTTCCCCGACGACGTTGTATATTGACTGTTCATAAGCGCATATCAGCCGATAGATCCCAGGTTGATCCACCACACCATGCACATCAGAATAAAGTATTGTAAATGCAGAAACAGTCAGCAAACGCGCACATACATCAACTTGATCTTCATCACCAACATACATCACTCGCTCCACCCACGTTAACATTAAGTCATTTAATAATTCCGTTAGGCAACTCCATCCAAGCTCCATCCATCCCAGTTCCCTCTACGGAAGAACGCAACAGAGGATGCCACAATAAACATGCAGCTCCGTAATACGCGGTACATCGGCAATTGGATAGCAGAAGGAAGAGCGAAAACTTACTACACTCACAGGCACTATATAAGCGCCACGCATGCGACAGGCAATCGACAGAATGGAGCACATGGAACCAGCACTACATCATACCCATGGATGTACAAATCTATTCAGAAAGGCAAGAATTCACTCTTAACACAACCACAGGACAACACCAATAAGGCATAAAGCGCAACAAATTTAAAGCCCAACTTGAACAAAGCCGACCTGACACTGGCCAAGGCATACGTATATATGATTGGTCGACGCCCACGTGGCTAGTTGCAGTTATTTCTCGGTGAATGCGCAACGGCTCATAACACCAAGCTCATAACACCATCGATACGTCATTGGGGTTGGAGAGACGAACGCCTAATGTTGTGGGCGCATTTGGACTCGCGCAGGATTGACTTAATACATCATCGGGTTTCAATATGAAGAGAAATTGTTCCTATTAACTTTTGCCAAGGGTGCTATTGGGTATTTTGGGCTGTTTTTGTCACGATACACTTTTAGATTTAAATACATTTACAAAAGTGGCTTTTTCGCTAAATGTATATACATATAAGGATTAACTGTCATGTGGACTATTTTTATGGAGATGTAACCGTGAGGTAAGTGGTCAAAACTTGTATGTAAAACCATTCGGGTTTTACACAAGTTATGTCCACTTACCTCACGGTTACATCTCCATAAACACAGTCCACATGACAGTTAATCCTTATATCAAATGTCCACCGGTACCGAATGCTCATAAACATTTGAACGATGTCCACGCATACCTGCTGACCACTCTTCGAAAAGATTGCACAATCTTCGAAATATCGAAAGGTAGTAAAAGTGAGGCTAGGTTTCGCCCACTCCAATTTCGAGTGACTCACGCCACACACCACCAATGCATATGCAATCACCGAACAATAGACACGTCTCCAATTACAGGACCCGGCAATTGGAACGGAAATGAACACCGTGCTAATATAGAATAAACTATCGAATCAACAAACAATGACCCTCGCAACGAAGAAACTGTATGAGAAACATTTCAGATAGCACCCCTGATTGATCTAGACAAGAAATTGTCAATTCAAAGACAGATTCTTAGTCCAGCATACGACACATGGACTAATTAATATTGTGGAGCTGTGCAGACGTCGAACATAAACAAGCATAATGTAGCATTTATGTTGTCCGGGGAGACGCATTTCCATAAATAGCTTTCCTTTTGGTATTTAAACTTCACCTAAAACTTCACCTGTTAGCAGCACATAAACAGCAACATACAGCGTCCCGAGTTAGTACCTATACAATACTGTTACATCCTCATATGCTCTGGTCATCTTGAAATTATATGGCAAACTTTTGCGGTAGGCGTTGTATACGTGTATGGTGTATATGCACGTGAAGCCCACGATGAGCCATGTCATCATCCGGCGACATCGCATAGTGATGTCTCCGCGCCACGATTCAATGCAAGTATGTTTCCAAACGACTGACTCCACCCATTGCTCATCGTCGGGTAAACTAATGCACGGATTACAATTTTAACCATATACCTGCTTAAATATTGCAGCAATAACATGCAATCAGTCAATGAAAGCACCCCACTACCTTGCATCGAACACACAGGCTCCAACCAGACACCGTCCAGAAATTATAAAACCATCACCATTCCATGACATCAATCAGTCCAAGCATGTGGTATGTTCGCCGCAACCTGTCTTGACACGTCGGATGCGAATTTTGTAAAGTCCCCATCGATAGTTAGTCACGTTCCCATGCACCGGTCACGGGAGCACATGTACCGCATAACATCAGCGGTAGGCACCCCGGTAGGGCGCTGGCCGTCACCATGGAGATGTCAAAACGGTTCACAACATCAATCAATGTGAAACAGGCATATCACGACCTTCAATGTGCAACCAACCGCCCATTCCTATTTCTCACAATAAAGTATCGGCATTGATACCCAAACAACATTTAAAGGCAGCCAGAGTCCAGAACATCATGCTTTCAATCAAGCGCAGACATATTGATGACACATAAACACACCCGACACAATCATGGCGAAGTCGTCCACAGTCCTATTCCATGAATTTGATATCAATTGTGGTGAACTATAGACATACAGGTATCACAACACTGGAATTAAAAATGTATGAAATGTCCACCGGTACGAATGCTCATAAACATTTGAACGATGTCCTCGCATACCTGCTGACCATTCTTCGAAAAGATTGCACAATCTTCGAAATATCGAAAGGTAGTAAAAGTGAGGCTTGGCTTCGCCCACTCCAATTTCGAGTGACTCACGCCACACACCACCAATGCATATGCAATCACCGAACAATATACACTTCTCCAATTACAGGACCCGGCAATTGGAACGTAAATGAACACCGTGCTAATATAGAATAAACTTTCGAATCAACAAACAATGACCCTCGCAACGAAGAAACTGTATGAGAAACATTTCAGATAGCATCCCTGATTGATCTAGACAAGAAAATGTCAATTCAAAGACAGATTCTTAGTCCAGCTCAGTTAGTAGAGGCTCATACCATATAACAAGGTGTACATACATATCCAATGTTGATACATATGCCAGCTACCAGACGTGTGCGTCTATATTTCAAGCACGTTTGGCCAAACTAGACCAACGTGTGTGCTATTGGAACAATCATAGCTGCCACAAGGTGTCCATGTTCAAATTTCCATTGATCAACACAGGGACGTCCGTAACACAATAAGTTGAGCGAAATAACACTTCTTCTGGATCATTTGGCCACCTGCCCTTATTAGCAACTTGCATGGATTGCGCTGTTTACATGTTAGGTAACTATATAGCTGTTCACGCTATTGTTGGGGGTCAGGTGGCTGCAAGCTACTGCAGTAGTGTTCATTGGTGAACACATTGATGGTATATTGTGTGCGGCCGCTTATCTACCACATGAACACATATATTCCACAAATTGTTCACAGTAGTAGTATATCGGAAATTGATGCACGTGGGCATGACACCTTTAATGCATAAGCATTACTACACTGGTTGTTTATTTTGTAAGTGCTATAGATTGTTTTGCTTTTAATATCCTTGCTGTCTTATCAAAAAACATTAGCTTAGCAGCTGAAATGAGTATATAAGACCAACATTAATGGATGGGGTGATATATTGAGTTCATATTGCACCTGACATTAATTATATATTGCCAATGTCCAATATGCAGGTAGGACAGCTCCGTGCATCAAGTAATTACACAACTTTGTGGAGTATACGTGAACTATAGTTCCGTTCCAATTGCTGAACTTGACCCCAAAGTAGTGTACTTGGGACAATGGGGCTTCCAAAAGTGTCAAACATCAATTTGTTCTTCTGGTGAATAGAGTTTTTAGTTTAACTCGTAGTTGTCCTAAGTTCCAAAATCACATATTTTTCGGAACATGGGACAACCTAGAGCTAAGGTCTGAACTGTCATTCGCGTATTCAACAACAAATATTTAGTGCCATTTTGTTCTAAGCGCAAAAGTTCACACCATTGGTCTACATTCCTCCAACAATCTTTAGAGATATAATATTCTAGTGCGGTCCTGATAAAAAAAAACTAATAGTTAAGACATTAAGGTATCCAACGATGTGACGTTTTCCACTGTACACCATAACTTTCAGACGTGAAGGCAATTCAAACTATGAAAATCTATTTACTAAAAATCATAAAAAGTGCACTTAGGACAGATTGGAACTCAGTTCGCAATTTGTCAGCAGTTAAGATAAGAAAGCGGTCTTAGAACCGACATATGTGACTCGTGGTGACAGCCATTTTAATGTGGTTTCCTGTTCCAAAATTAGACAAATGGGCGTGATGGAGAATGGTCTGACCAGCATATCGACGGGACAGATAGAGCTCTGCCTTGCAGATGGGCAGGTCCTATCCAGTAGTGAGAGTGATGTTTCCATAGAGGTTTCATTATATAGCATGCGACGCTACTTGTACGTAACAATGCACATTCGCCATGTTATATGCTGGTTGTAGAACTACACTGCCATTGGACACGACCCCCCCCCCCCCCCACTAACACGTTATGAAATTATCATGTACACCGGTCCACATATACGTCGATGATCCGATTGTGTCTAAATGTATCCATTTACACTTCAGGTGTGTTGCTTACATCTGGTCCAAGATGGAAACACAACAGAAGATTCTGTTTGCATCATCTGAGAAATTTCGGAATGGGTAAGAGTATGATTCAGACACAGATACAAGGAGAATCAGGAAAGTTCATGGACGAAATAGACAGAAAGAATGGAAAGCCCTTTGACATCAAGAGCTTGGTACACAACGCGAGTTCTAATGTGATCTGCTCCATAGTATTCGGACACAGATTCGAATACGACGACGAAAGGTTCAAAGGTTACCTGCGCAGAGTGGACGAGAACTTATCAAGCACCGGCGCTAACGCCCTGTTTATGAGACCGGTTTTGCGCTATGTTCCTGGTGACCCTTTCAAGGCACAGCAAATAATAAATAATGTGACGCATAACATTAAGTTTATTCAAGAAGAGATTGATCGGCACAGGAATGACTTCAAACCTGGAGTCATCAATGACGTTATTGACGCATATTTAGATGAATGGGGGCGTGCAGAAGAAACTGGTGATACTGAATTTAGTGGTAAGTAATGATCAAGCATGATCTTTATGGTCATTATATTACTTAGTACCACTAATATCCTACAAATACCGCTATTGTTTGACGATAAATTCCTAGCTGTCCGAAAACGCTTATCTGATTATCCATGAACCGTGTAAATGAGTTTCCTTTGAAATCCGTATCAGTATCCTTTGAATTGAAATTATTTCACCGGCAGTTTCGGAACTATTTATCAGGTATGTTCGGTTGAATAGACAACGGTTGTGCTCTTTTGTCACGCTTGTGCGCATTATCATATATTTCATCTGCAACATATGGGACTTCCGGACTTGAGCGTCATCTTGCGATATAAACTAGTAAAGCATACGGTCGATGAGTATACTAGCTTTCAGAAGGTCATGTCTATCTACGTCTTTCCCAGTGGTGATCATCCCAGTCAACTAGCCACCTCTCAATCCATTGGCGTACCCGGATTACTTCTGTATGGTTCTTAGTGTTATTATCTTTCCTTTTGATGGATGCCTCTCTGCTAATGTCGTAGAATATTACGGTCAAGAAGTGTTGGTACATTGTGCATGGCCTTCTACTGCCTCAGCACATAGGTAGCTACACAAGGGAATGAGACAGCTAGCAACCTTTTAAACACTGCCGAAGTTATCCAGTTACGCCAATGCGTTCGCCGAGTTTGTGAATTGACGAACCATCTATTGAGCAGATTGCCAGTCGTACATGTGGTTAGCCCCGTGAGGTCTCAGAAAGACGTAAATAGAGACGACATTCTGAAACATAGTATACTTATCGAATCGAATATCGACCGTGACTTTCCATATGATACCACGTGGGATGCTTGCAAAATAGATAACAAGTCCGCCGATTTTGGAGCAAAATCGTGAGCTAGACACAGAAAGATGGATTGTTTGAAACATTCTAATTATAGGAACACTTCTCCCAGGAAGTGTTTCTTTGTTGGTGTGGTCAATCTAGATTGATCAGACGAAGAGATGGAAGCTGGTCCAGATAATTCTGAATTTGACAAATCAGAATCTGTTCTCATGTAATTGTTCTGATTCTTGCTAGTCATAATATGACTATGCGGCACATTATTATGCATTATAGCAGACGTGTTTAGTAGATAGTGATGTATGTACCGGTATATATATACATATCGACATTATGACACATGTGAAAATTAATATGTGAAAACATCGACGACTTTTCAATTTATGGCCACCAATTTGGCTGTGAGTATCAATTGCCCTACTGAAACGAACACATCGTAATAATGTTTCCTACACACAATATACTTTTATTAGGCGTGTTTTACTTTGCCTCAGTATTCCCAACTCAACTGTCAGCGTGGATGGAGTTGACATTACAATAACTCCCACTGGAGTGAAAATGAGGGATTTTCGGTGATTTTTGAAAATCTGTCAACCATTCTGGGTGACATTTTGGATTTGGGGGAATTTTGGTGGATGAAATATAAGGAATTTACTTCGCTTCAGTATTCCCTAATCACGTTGATGGAGTTGTCGTGACAATAATGCTCGCTGATGTGAAAATCAGCGATGTTCGGTGATTTTTCAATTTCTGGTCGCCATTTTTGGCCGCCATCTTGATTTGGGTGATCGCCCACTGAATCGAAACAGACATTACGCTATTAGCGTCGATTCGACGAAGGTCGGATTATACAGGCATTTGGAAAAGCGTGATTTCGGTTAAAAATATCGGCCAGGAATGCATATTATGGTCACAGTGTGTGCGCAAATGACTCTCCTATGCGATAAATGTATCAAGTTACTCGCCAATGTCGAATGAAATTTTCACATCTCGGCCGCCATATTGGCTTTAGGTGCGGGGGGGGGTCAGGAAAATTTTTTCGGATACAAGGTGAAAATTTTGTGTTTTTCAGTTTTGGGGACCCACCACCCCGGGAGCGTAAGTTTGTTCCACCCAGGTCTGGGACACCCACCCGGGACCGTAACTTTTTTCCACCCAGGTCTGGGACACCCACCCCCAAATTGATGAAAATCTTGTAAATTCTTCTAAATAATGTGTTGTTGGCAGGGTAAGGGTCTGCACCGGAACTGAGAGAATGCTGATCAAGAACGTAACCCACAAAAAATAAACAAACATAGCACATGGCTGAAAAATATGCCAACAAAACCAGTGACAAAACCTTTAAAAACCCAAATATTTATGGTTTTAAAGGTAAAATACCCACACTGCATGAAAAGCGAGATTTATAAAATATAAATGTCGCATAAATTTAGGACCCTAAATTTATGCATGCATTTATGCATATTAAATTCGCCTTTATACAAAAATATAAATCTCGCATTTATATTTTTAAATCTCGCATAAATGCCGCATTAATTTCGCTCATTAATGTAACCAACGGCGGGTTTAAATCTTGGCCCATAATTTAATTACTACCATGTGGATATGTGAGGCATGTATCATTAACACGAGCTAACGGCCGGATACCTAGGTTTCTTTGTCTGCGAACAAAGCTGATGCGAAGACGTGTGTGAATGAGATGGGAACTCGTTTTACCAAGGGTAAGTTAACACATATGTGGCTATGAAATGAAGGCATTTCACAATTTATGTTGCCGATTCATTCTTTCGTCAATTCGCAGCGTGATCGACACATGTCAAAATTAATATTTGATTATACAGAGACGTCGGAATAAGGTTATTCTATCGCGTGAAAATGTGGTTTTGTGAGAGTGATTCCACCCTTAGCCAGATCACAAATAAAATGCCGTACATTACAATTAAATATTTTGCTAAACAGGCTAAAATATCGCGTAAAATGTGGAGTTGGAAGCGAGATTTCACCCTTGGCTATGCCACATATAAATTCATTGTACAATATATCCATGATGTAATCCTGTTTTGAAGTTTAATCGCGTAAAATTGCAATTGTGGTCATGGAAGGGTGATATCACCCTTTGCCAGCATCACATATAAATTCATTGTACAATATATCCATGATGTAATCCCGTTTTGAAGTTATAATCGTATAAAATAGTGATCATGGAAGGGTGATATCACCCTTTGCCAGTTCACATATAAATTCATTGTACAATATATCCATGATGTAATCCCGTTTTGAAGTTAGAATCGCGTAAAATAGTGATCATGGAAGGGTGATATCACCCTTTGCCAGTTTACATATAAATTCATTGTACAATATATTCATGATGTAATCCCGTTTTGAAGTTAGAATCGCGTAAAATAGTGATCATGGAAGGGTGATATCACCCTTTGCCAGTTCACATATAAATTAATTGTACAATATATCCGTGATGTAATCCTGTTTTGAAGGTAGACTCGCGTAAAATAGTGATCATGGAAGGGTGTTACCACCCTTTGCCAGTTCACATATAAATTCATTGTACAATATATTCATGATGTTATCCCGTTTTGAAGTTAGAATCGCGTAAAATAGTGATCATGGAAGGGTGATATCACCCTTTGCCAGTTCACATATAAATTCATTGTACAATATATCCGTGATGTAATCCTGTTTTGAAGCTAAAATCGCGTAAAGTAGTGACCATGGAAGGGTGTTACCACCCTTTGCCAGTTCACATATAAATTCATTGTACAATATATTCATGATGTTATCCCGTTTTGAAGTTAGAATCGCGTAAAATAGTGATCATGGAAGGGTGTTACCACCCTTTGCCAGTTCACATATAAATTCATTGTACAATATATTCATGATGTTATCCCGTTTTGAAGTTAGAATCGCGTAAAATAGTGATCATGGAAGGGTGATATCACCCTTTGCCAGTTCACATATAAATTCATTGTACAATATATCCGTGATGTAATCCGGTCTTGAAGTTATAATCGCGTAAAATTATGGTAATGGAAGGGTAATATCACCCTTTGCCATATCACATATAAATCCATTGTACAGAAAGTCCATGATGTAAACCCGTTTTGAAGTTTGAATCGAGTAAAATTGTGGCGATGAAAGGGTGATATCACGCTTTGTCATATCGCATAAAATTTCAATGTACAATAAATCCATGATGTTACACAATTTTGAATCCCGTAAAATTGTGTTCCTTGAAGGGCGATATCACTCTTTAGCAGAAAAAAAATTCTTATTTTAGTTTTAATATTTTATCGTTTATACTTATTTCCCATGCGATCACTTAATTATTTAATTTTTATTCTTTATTGCAGAGACTACGAAAATTGATGATGGCAAGATACAACTATGACACAAAGTGCCATGTCCAATTAGTTCATATTATATTTGTGACTGGTATAACCAACAATATAGGGCAGCATTTTGTTGGCAAATTACTACACATGGAGATACCAGAATCAGGGCGACACATGTGTATATGTATAGTTAGATATGCGCATCCGTGTCGCCTTATATGCTGGTTACAAGCCAAATGTCACCATAAAGTAAATTTCACAAATATATATGGATATATATGTTCAAATCCAAATAATTTATACGGGGTATAAATGTGCATAAACTGGAGTATATAACCAGAATAAATGTAGCTATATATATTTATGCAGCTTTATTCAGTGAATACATTTCGCATTTATGCATAAACAGGTCGATAATAAATGTGCATAAACGTACGAATAAATTCCGAGTTTATTCTGTTTAATAAACGTGTGTTTATTCAGTGAATAAATTGTGTATAAATGTCGGCCTTTATTCATGAATAAATTGTGAATAAATGTGCATAAATTTATAAAAAAGATTTATGCACATTTATCCGGAATTTACGCAATGAATAAATTCCAGTTTTCATGCAGTGCCACTTTAACAGGATAGTTGTGTCCCTTATTAGCAATAGGTTAAAATATGTGCATGTGTAAAGTAAAAACACCATCAATTTGATTAAATAAACACAGTTCCAGTCATCTACATGTGGGAAATCACTGGTGAACAACGAGGAGCTCCCCTTAAAATCATTGTAGGCGAGTGCCGAGTAGCTCTCCTACAAAATGTCGAGGCGAGTAGTATCCCAGCAGGAGATGCCGAAAGCATCTTCCGAAGACCCGAGGGGGGAGTACGGCAGGGGGTCAGGGGCCTCCCCCCCGAAATTTTTGAAAATCAGATGCTCTGAGATTGAATCTGGAGCCTTTTAATGCTCCAATTAGTGAACAACACGGTATTATGTGACTTAAGTGTCACTGTAGTCATGTATCGACATCGAACATTTACTTCGACCACGTGGTCACTGTATTTATCGTTTATTCAATATCTTGACTGTTATCATTAATATAAACAAATGAGGCCAACGGTTTTTCGGCTTTTTGACAGCAAATCAATTTAATGGGTCATACATTGCAGGTATTTATTTAAAAGTACTAGGGTTTCCAGTGGGATTTCAAGGAATGAGGGAACCAAGAACTTTTAAGCAATATGAATTTCTATGTTAGTTACTATTTATGTATTTTGTTGTATTTATGTTACATTATTTATGTTGTATGCTGCATATAATAAAAAGAAAAACTTCGTGTTTTGAGTGAATACCGGAATTACCTCATTCGTGGTCACAGTGAGATACTGGAATCATCACTCATGGCCTAAAGGCCACTCGTGATTATTCCAGTATCTCACTGTGACCACGAATGAGATACTTCCAGTATTCACTCAAAACACGCAGGTATCCTCTATGTATAATCAGTTTTTTAAAAAGCCATGATAAACAATGAGAAAAGATGAGAATGGATTTGTTTTCATTGCAATTTTTTTCCTCGACCAAAACCGGTCCCACCCCATGGTTTCAACTGTTACAGGGAGAAATTGTGGACAAAAAAAAAATATATATATATATAGAGCCCCCCCCCCCCTTCACTTATATAAGGCCATAGCATGCACTACTATATGAATCTGATTGTTTCAAATCATTTTGAAGCTGAAATTTGTCTTAGAAATGATTTTGGAGAAAAAAATTGCATGACATCAGAAAATAATCTGCATTCAGGGCTCGGGGACACCCACCCACCCGGTGCTTGTATCCTGTAATTTTTTCCCGACCCCCCCCCCTGTTAGGTGTCGGATTTTTTTGGCTAATTTGTAAGAGCTGCATATTAGCATAACGTATCGAGTTGAAAATAAAACCACATGTGGCATTTACTATCATTGCGATCAAAGAGACATGGTGCATATCAAACAAAATGGCCACAATAATGGACGCCATCTTGTTTGGAGTCTATGTGGCTACTTTTTTTTCTTGTTAACAACAGAAAATTATAAGCAGAGACATTAAGGAAGAAAATTAGTGGGGTGAAGTTGAGGCCTGGGTGGGGTGCAAGGATCGACCGATATTTCCAGGACTGTACGGACCATATCACTTCACTGTATCCATAATGTTTATTTTATTATATGACTGTTGGTTTTCTAGCTAAATTATATGGGGCGATTACATTCATTACGCTCGGCTACAATGGATAATGAAATTACAATGAATGGAATGACCGGGCGTAAATACGCCGGGCTACGCTGGCTACATCTACGGTCGAGGTGGTGTAATTTCGAGCTTATTGTAATGTGACGTCACTTTCCCCGCGAGATCGGTTGTCAACTGAGAAAGCACATGGACAATATTTATATAATGGATTAAATGAATTTTATTTTTAATAATTTGTCATAAATATGTTATATGTAATTCAGAAATATATAATTCAATTGAATGACAGATAAAATGATTCATCAAAAGTTTTAGATCTACTTAGTGTCAATTAAGGTTGTTCTAAAATTTCATATATTTGCTGATTGGAAGTCAAAATTCTCGTTGGTTTCATTGTGAATATCAGATATTTTTGCTCATTTACTTAAGTCTACGTCCGTTCTACACGCCCAATGTGAGTTTTGTTAAATTTCCTCAATAAAAAAATGTTTTGTTCGCAGTTGTAACTGTGCTGTTTTTTATGTTTACCCATACCATAGTATGGTAAACATAGTGTCGTTGTCCGGATTGACCACTCGTCGTTAGTCCGTCCGTCCGTCCGTCCGTCCGTCTGTCTGTCTGTATGTCTGCCTGGCTGTCTGTAGACACTTTACGCATGGTGTGATAACTCGAACATTTTATATCTGATCGGAACCAAATTTTGTATATGAATTTCTCAGCATTAAAGACAGATCGAGTTCGAATATGGGTTTGATCCGACTATTTTTAACTGAGTTATGGCCCTTTTTCGAAAAAATATTCACTCTTAAAAAAAAAAAAAAAAATTATATTTAATTCCTTGCTCAATCTAACAAAACAAAAACAAAACAAAAACAAAATAAAATAATTAAATAAATATCCAAAAAAAAAAAATATATTTTTTTTTTAATAATTAAAACAAAAATAACAAAAATAACAAAATTTTAAAAACTAACACTATTATAACTCCGCCAAGGGTACCCCGAGTCAGCACACCAAATTTGGTTTAAATCGGTCCAAACTATTATCATGTACTGGTGAATTTGTTTGGAGCCATATTCACTAATTCCATCCCATGCCTTTGGACTGCTTAGCTATTAATATGGCTATATTATTTTCTGATGTCTCTTATGCCAATGTGCAGATAAAAGTTATGGTATCTAATTTTTTTTTAAGTTTCAACAATACACAGCACATGCTGTTTAATAAAGGGTTTTGTATGTTAAGTTTCCAAAATGGGCTTTAGAACATTGCTAAAATCATTTAGCTAATCTTGAGATTTAAGTGTCTTTATGCAACTGGGGTTCAGTTATTTGATCAATTTAAATTTAAAGAGAATTCCATAACTTCTGATTTTATATGTATATCCTCTCTGGAATTTTCTAAACTAACTGCCAATTGGGAAAATTAATGAGACATGGGTCAGATTTTAGAACACTGCCTGTTTTAGATTGCCTGTTGATAAATGAAACAAAGTGATATGTTTTTAATAACTTCATGTCATCTGTCATGTAGAGAATGATTTGTTTGTTATCACAAGAGCCAGCCAGTCAGCCACTTTCAATGCAAAGGCTATTTAGGCATCTGTTATCAGACCCAACACATCACAACCTAACATGTAACTACCAGAGAAAGCTGCACAACTGAGATCTATAAGGATATTTTGCAGAGAACACTTGATCACTCTTGCTTGGATATTCTTGATTCTACATGTTAATACCTGTGTGCAGATTCTTATCTTGCCTGGATGTTCTTGACTCCCTTGCTTGGATATTCTTGATTCTACATGTTAATACCTGTGTGCAGATTCTTGTCATGCTTGGATAATCTTGATCATACCTGTTCATACATATGTGAAGATTCTTATCTTGCTTGGATATTCTTGATCCTCTTGCTTGGATAATCTTGATTCTACATGTTTAATAATACCTGTGTGCAGATTCTTTTCTTGCTTGGATAATCTTGATTCTATCTGTTCATACCTGTGTGCAGATTCTTTTCTGCAGAATGTTCTTATTTCTACTCATCAATACTTAGGATGTATCTTGACAAGACTATGGCTTATGGATTTTCGCGTTCAAACTGAAAATAGCTGATCACTATCGCCAAGGTATGGGTTAAACATCAGCCGATCGTGATCGGCATCTCGTTAGATTACTCCGGTATCCAAAAATCATTCCATTCATTTTTGCCCAGGGTAATTTACCCATTGTAGCCCAGCGTAATGAATGGAATCGCCCCCAGCATTTGTTGGTGAAGTTTTTTCAGAGCAACTGAAACCACAGTTTAGTTTTTCGTATCATTCTACTCTGGAAATACAGAACTATTTTTTTCCGCGATCGACAAAGCGAAGAGTTTGTGCTTTTCAGATTACGGGAAATTCCATTTCAATCCATGATGATAAAATGAAATATTACGGTCGCTTTATCAGTGACCTCGTTCTATATCTTGAAATACCATTTCCAGAGAGAAATGTATTTATATATCAATATGTCCTTATGTCTCTCTGCCTGTTTGTGTTCTATATAAATTCCCAGGGGACCATCTAGATGGCACCAAAGGTTTATAATGTGGGTAACTTTTTACGAGGAAGTTAACGGAGAGCGATAGAATTTTTTTAAGTGACACTGTTGTTGTCAGGGGCAGAAAAGGGGAAGGGGCAGAAAATGTTTTTGTCTCCCAGACTTGTAGATAATAATCTCCATGGTATGAGTAATCTAATGATGTGGTTTAAAGATGTCAATAGTGGTGCCGTTCGAGTCAGGGTGCACGGAAGGGGAGAAAATTGATACAAATATTTTTTAGCGCCGATTAGGAATCTAATCGTGTGATTTAAAGACGCCAAGTTGGTACCGTTTGGGTGAGAGATAGGGTGTGGGCGCTAAATTTGATAGTCGCCGATTACCGCGAAACTCATATCCATGATATCAGGAGTCTAATGGTATGGCTTAAAGCTGTCAACATGGCGTTATTCGAGCCAGGAGTGCACCGAAGGGGAGAGGGGCACAAACATTGATAAAATATGTTTAGCGTCCATTTCCACCAATTGATACACATTCTTCTCCATGATACAAGGAATATAATCGTGTGATTTAAAGACGCCAAATTGGTGCCGTTTTGTGTGGGAGATCAGAGATGGGAGGGGGCACTCAATTTGTTAAGAATTTGTTTAATCGCCGATTACCACCAAAATAATAATCTTCGTGATATCAGGAGTCTACATTTGTGGTTTAAAGATGTCAAAAGTGATGCCGTTTGAGTCAGGGTTCGTGGAGGGGCACACCAAAAGTGATAAAAGAGATATTTTTTCCACCAAATTGATACATATTCTTCTCCGTGATATGAGGAATCTAATCGTGTGATTTAAAGACGCAAAAGTGCAGTCCGTTTGATTGAGAGGTGGGGGCACACAATTTGATACGAATTTGTTTTGTTGCTGATATCCACCAAAGTTATATAAAGTCATCTCCATAATTCGTTCAATGGGGTATTTATTTGGCGTTCAAACTTCACAACTTCGACAAATGGTGACTGAATTAAGACACTTGAAGAATCATTTCTTCTCAACTGTCATATTTATATGAGGACGGGAAATCATGGCATTAATATATTGAGCTAGCAAAAACAGATACACAGAAGAAAACATTACAATGATATGTATCATTCTATTTAAGACATACCTATATTCTTGCAAAATGAGGGACCTTGAACCGTTAAGCCACCGCACACGTCGCAACAATGTTGCACAACATTGTTATGCAACATTGTTGCGACGTGTGCGGTACCGCGTTTTTTGTTGCACGCAACAATTTTTTGTTGTGCAACATTGTTGGGAACGATCAAATTATTTTGATTTTGTTGCTTGTTATAGCCAATGGATGGACAGCGTTCTATTTTTAGTCTATGGCGTACAGCGTCAAATCTCAAGGTGAAGAGAAACATGGCCGCTCCCACCTCGAAATTTATTACAGTCGATATTTTGAACTAACATTGAAAACTGAAGCATGCTTTCAAACAAAATAGGCGCAGACATTGAGAAACGATATAGTTTGACCGAGCGGAGTGGTTCCTGGGTTCGAAATGTGATTTGATTTTATTCACCAGCACATGGCATTCTGTAATTTCTGAGAGTGAGAATGATTCTCCTGTTCTGTGTTCACACTCACAGGTCCAGACTTCAGTTCAGTTCTCCAGTAGGGCCTACTGCACTGACTACTGCATAATATAGGTCTTGGTGAATACATTTTCTATCCAATGGTGTTCCATTTCACATGTCTTGACAATATAGTAATTTGTACAAACTACACTGTCTACAGCTTGTACAGGTGAGAAAATTAAAATTGATTGAATTTGAACCACCGGCACCGATTTATCTATAATATTAATAGCCAAACTTGACTATAAATTATTTGCCGGTTCCTATTTACACGTAGAATTGATGGATGTTTACCGTCAGAATTTATAGTTAAATTATACCAATTGAGAAATAACATTAACAAATATTTTAGAGAGCGAAACATATGTTATGCAACCGTTATGGCTGTGGAAGATCAATCAGTCGATTATTGCCCGATCGGGCTATTGTCGATCAATATGCCCTATCTGGCTGTCTCTGACTCGTGCGAGTCATGTCCATATTGGACCTACCATGCCCGGTTCCATGGTTTTGGAAATATGGGTCGGGGGTTCTGTAGTGGTATTCTCTGTGTGGAAGTCATGAATTATTCATGACTTCCACATATGGAAATGCTGCTCACACAACCGGAGTTGGATGAATCTCTGAAACCATGGGTCAGAGCTGGATGAATCCACTGAATATCGCCCGACTCAGTGATCCCGCTTATTGTTGATTCACCCAGACCTGTACAATTTTCAAGATGTGGGTGTGGCATTCCCTTGGATAGGAAGTTAATTCAACAAGACAATAGAAGTGAAAATAACAATATATTCAACACAGAAGTTGGCTATCGCTCAAGCGGCTGGTAAATACAATTACATCATATTTTGAACCTAATAACCTGTTCCGCTCGGTCATTTATCATTGGTCAAAGCCTGCGCCGATTTAAAAAAAAGTTAATATGAACAAAGGTTCGAAATCAAGGTCCACGACTTACACGCTCCTTCCAAAATTCCCATTAATAATGAAAGGACATGAGATTTATTTATAAACACTTGTAAGAGTAACTGTGTCCAAATAAAACAAAAAACAAGGTCCATGTTTGGCGTATATTATGCCCTCACCCACCACTCCATATAATTTAATAAAGGAGGTATAATAATAACTCCTGATATCCCCTCCCCAATAACACAGGAGGTACAAAATAACCAAATTATATATGGCCTGGAGGTTTAATAATGATAACTCCATATAACCTATCCTATGAAAAAGTACTAAATTGGTCAAAATCCGTTCAGTGTATATATATAACGTGCGTTAGCCAGGTCCAGGGTAGAGATTTGTGGCAAAATCGAGCCTAGTGCATGCTTTCCGCATCTATCAACTTGGGGGGGGGGGGACCCAGAGCTGAAATAAGTAGGCAGCAAACACGTGACTTGATGACGTTTTATCACGTGACTTGTTGTACAACAGATTCGCCGTGTGCGGTTAGTCACAACATTGTTGTATAACATTTGTTGTGTCATTTTGTTGTAGCGTGTGCGGACGCTTACAACAATGTTGTATGACCCATACAACATTGTTGTACAAGAATGTTGCGACGTGTGCGCCCGGCTTAAGAGGATGGTATATTATAATGACTCATGGTCTAAAAATACGTCAAATAAAACCAATCATTATTTATAATTCTATAGTATAAGTATTTACCAATTTTATTGATGTCACGCACATTACAGATGCTGATTGGGCGCGCAAAAGACTTCGGTGTCTATCAATTTGGAATTGACACTTTAATTGTTATTTGACACCTATTTATTTTAATTTAACGTATGTTAAAATCAAATTGGTCACCCATACATATTCGTTTAACTTTGTTTTCAGTTGAAGAACTTGGTAGGTTGTGTGGCGACTTGTTTGTGGCGGGAACTGAAACAACAGCCTCCACAATGAGATGGTTCCTCATCTACATAATGCAGAACCCGGATGTGCAACAACAGATACAAGCGGAAATAGACGAGTACATTCCGATCGATCGGCTACCGACTATGGAAGACAAGCCGAGATTGGTCAACACGGAGGCGGCCATCTTGGAAACCCTCAGACTTTCTAGTCTGTTGCCCCTGAGTTTACCTCATCGAGCAGCTGAAGATTTTGAGTTCAAAGGTTACAAAATACCAACGGACGCATACCTTTTACCGAACCTATATTCTGTGCACTTCGACGAACAACTCTTCCCGAATGCAGATAAATTTGACCCTTCTAGATTCATCGACGAAGAAAATAAGATACGAAGTATGGACGAGCACATTCCGTTTTCATTAGGT
Organism: Siphonodentalium dalli; assembly: GCA_032622095.1. Classification (NCBI taxonomy): domain Eukaryota; kingdom Metazoa; phylum Mollusca; class Scaphopoda; order Gadilida; family Siphonodentaliidae; genus Siphonodentalium; species Siphonodentalium dalli. The sequence continues at coordinate 192,299,976 of CP136067.1, read as the reverse complement.
AACATTGAGCTATATATATTACTATCAGCGTCTGTTTCATTCCAATGAAATCTCAACTAACATTGATATATACATAGTTGAACCATCAGCACTCGATGCAGTTGAGCGTCAAAGTTGATAGTGCGATTTTTGAAATTGTAACATTTTCCAATCAAGCGACAGTCAGAAGAAGGTTAATTAATCTGGATAATTAACTACTACAATGTGCTACATTTACCATGTTCTCAAATCGTTAAAAAATTAAATGCGATCGGGTGAATAAAATAGGAGATAAAGGGTATTATATGAGAGGGGCTTGGGAGATAAAGGGTATTATATGGGGGGCATGGGAGATAAAGGGTATTATATGAGGGGGCATGGGATATAAAGGGTATTATATGAGGGGCACTTGGGATATAAAGGGTATTATATGAGGGGGGCTTGTGAGATAAAGGGTATTATATGAGGGGGGCATGGGACATAAAGGGCATTATATGAGGGGGACATGGGAGATAAAGGGTATTATATGAGGGGGCATGGGAGATAAAGGGTATTATATGCGGGGGCATGGGAGATAAAGGGTATTATATGAGGGGGACATGGGAGATAAAGGGTATTATATGAGGGGAGCATGGGAGATAAAGGTTATTATATGAGGGGAGCATGGGAGATAAAGGGTATTATATGAGGGGGACTTGTGAGATAAAGTGTATTATATGAGGGGACATGGGAGATAAAGGGTATTATATGAGGGGGCTTGGGAGATAAAGGGTATTATATGAGGGGGGCATGGGAGATAAAGGGTATTATATTAGGGGGACATGGGAGATAAAGGGTATTATATGAGGGGGCATGGGAGATAAAGGGTATTATATGAGGGGGACATGGGAGATAAAGGGTATTATATGAGGGGGCATGGTAGATAAAGGGTATTATATGAGGGGGGCATGGGAGATAAAGGGTATTATATGAGGGGGGCATGGGAGATAAAGGATATTATATGAGGGGGCATGGGAGATAAAGGGTATTATATGAGGGGGCATGGGAGATAAAGGGTATTATATGAGGGGCACTTGGGATATAAAGGGTATTATATGAGGGACACTTGGGATATAAAGGGTATTATATGAGGGGGCTTGCTTTTTTATGTGTATGTTTATGTCAGTTTTAAACCAATATTCGAACATTTTACTTTTTTCAGTTGAAATTTTGGACTGAAAAGACCATCAGTTGGACATGTTCCAACCATGGGGATGTTAGCTAAGTTGAAATATTCCAACCAGCATGAACAGTAATTGTTTGGTTTAATATCAGTTGTAAAATGCCATGCTGACTGAATTCAAAATTATAAGTATATATATAGCCCCGAAACAAAGTTCAAGGAAGAGATAAATGTACATCATATTCAGAACTATCTTTAGAGTTTGCTTATTTAACATCAAATTCAGAATTATATTTAGAGTTTGCTTATTTAACATCACATTCAGAATTATCTTTTGAGTTTGCTTATTTAACATCACATTCAGAAATATCTTTAGAGTTTGCTTATTTAACATCACATTTGCGTGTACCGCTTCTAGCAGCAAACAAGCTGATAAATGAATACGATATTCCACACATGGGCCTAGTGCGCAAACAGAGTAACTAGAAAACAACGGCGACCGTATATGTACTTTGTAAAAGTGTCCATATTTCGTCCCGAATATTAATATAGCTGCATATTATTGATACATTAAATATTTACTGGAAGGCAGTGTTAATATAATCACTTTAATGTACATATTATGTGCAGGGCGATAATCCAGATGTGACGCTGGTTTATTTCCATTCCAGGCCGGAGGATCTGTCTCGGAGAATCTCTTGCTAGGATGGAGCTCTTCCTCTTTCTCTCCGCGTTGCTGCAGCGGTTCGAAATCCTACCACCAGAGGGCAGCCCACCTCCACCAGCAAAAGGGACACTTGGAGTGACGCACGGGCCTCACCCATTCCTTCTGAGAGCCGTCAAGCGTCATTAAATAGTCACATCTTAAAGTACTTAAATACACAGTTTTCGCGTTCCGTGCATGTCATGCATGGATGTTCAATAAGTGTACGTTCACATGCTGACACTTTTGCAGGCAGTTGGTCGTAGACTGATATATCGTGCAAGGAAATGAACGACAATCTACTTTTAACATCATATGCTCTACCGTTTACTACATGCGCAATGAGATTATTAAACTTCCCTAGGTTATTATTTTCAACTCACAATTTGCCCCACATTATGCTTCAAATATCTGACAAGAATCGATCAATAACTCCTGGCATTTAATTACCCTAATAACCGATAACTGATACACCAATGTATGGAACTTGCACAGTTGAAAATAACGCGCATATATCATAAAAAACAAAAATAACATTGTTAATTTATAATATTGATAATGACACCGTTACACTAAGTCTTGTCAACTATGTTGGAAGTCGTTATAACGACTTGTACAAATAAAAACAGGTCGTTAGAACAACTTATTATTTTTTTAAGTCGTTATAACGATTTGATTTTAGTTCTACAACTCGTTATAACGAATGAAGTAATGAAAAATGTGTTATGTGTGGCATACTGAGGCACATAAGAGGTTTTCGTGAAGTTATACCCCGAACATACTAGGCGTCGGTGAACGATTTCGTGTTTTAGCATAGAGGGCACATTCGTTTAAAGGTACTCAATCCGTCGGTCCCCATATCATCAAGATACAAAGCAACATTTCTTCAAAATACGCTTTAGTTATCAGAATGGATTTATTGCCACAACATAATGCTAACCACTATCAACTATATGGTTTCAATATTCCCAAAACCTGTTATTTATCAAAATTGTGTTCAACGAAATATGGCCCGATTATCACTTGAGTGTCACGAAATTTTGCCGTATTATCACTTGATTTTAGAGTTATCCATCTTCATCCGCGATTTTATCCGAGACCGTCCGCTTGCGACTTTTTTCTGGGCCACAAATAATTGCACATCCCGATAATAACAAACTTCGAAAATCGAGATCTTATCACTCCTAGCTTTGATGGGTGGGTTCCTCGATGTTTTACCCCCGAGGCCAAAGAAATAGTAATTTAGGAGCGTTAATTCGGATAATGCAACTTTAATGTTTTGGCGCAATGTTTTCTCATTCGGTTCGTGTCTGTTCTTATGTACCCATCTTTATGTGTACCACCCCGACTGTCGAGTTATGTTCCACATAAGGCGGCATAATGCGACAGCGCGATCTGACTACCAGTATCAGTTGAATACTTAATATTGCCGCGAAAATATTATATCTATGACATTAAATGCAATTAAGTTTAAGCTTGAAACTGATATTACGAATCAATAACGCAAGCAATAAATTGAATTAAGTGAATGTGTATAAAATATAACTTGCGTGGCTTGTAAAACATGCAGGATCCATGACGCGACGAACGATCAAGAGAGCTCTCGGGCTTCGTGAATCATCGTGCATGGAATAACTTCCATGTGTTTAGAAAACCTGATGTGCATGGTGCATCGTTCAGTTGTTTAAATTACACCGTACGTGTTATGCACTGCAAATAAACAATATATTCATAATATTAACCCTTTACCCAACAAAACGGCCAAAACCGGCCAAATAAAGCTTCAACAGCCTAAAATATCTTCGGTCTGTCTCAATAGAACCATACAAATATGGATATCATTGGAACCGGCTCCTTGACCACATTGTGATAGTTACAGTTATGCCCTGTGCCAATGCATTCTCTTATATATGCGAGTCGACCATAGGTCGCCTCGCATATATAAGAGAATGCATTGGCCTAAACAAAATCTTTTTTTTAACACTTTTTACCAATTTTTCTTACATTCTTTAACAATTTTATAATTTTTAATGTGTTAAGCCAATGCATTCTCTTATATATGCGAGGCGACCTATGGTCGACTCGCATATATAAGAGAATGCATTGGCACAGGGCCCTTCTGTTGGGTAAAGGGTTAAATTATATGCTGTATAAACACATCAAAAAAAGAAAGTTCCCCCTAATATATTCGGTAATATTTTATGAGATATTGGATGGATTTTGATGAAACTTTCCACACATTATTTGTGGTACCAAACACAGCAAGTATAATAAATTACTGTGCTTTGAGGTGAGTTATGGATGAGTGAGCACAAATTGAATGGAAGAGGGGCACTTTTCAAAAGTTGCAAACACACATGTAAAGTGATCACAGACATTCAGCTGTGCCTTAGTCCCCACTTCTCGCACAGGTTTGGAACATCCTTATCTGTTGGTACCGCAATGGCCTACATGGTGGGGAAACATGGTTTACTGAAAAATGGCTTCAGAGAGACTGATTTCAATAACTCTGTTGCTCACAGCATGAAACGTCAAGGTGTCATTCCAAAAGAATGTGATTAGACTGAATGGCCTGGGTATGCGGCAGAAACATTGTGTCCCCAAGATGACACGCATGTTATCGTGGACTCACAGTGGCACTTTTAGACCATTTACAGCCAGTAACAACTTGCGTGAACAATGGAACAATGGAGTGACTGTCCACTCTACATCAGTGTTTTGCAATTTTTGAAAAGCACCCATCTTCCATTCAATTCATGCTCAGCCGGCCATAACATAACTCACAGGATGGTGCCTCACACAGGTTGTGTATCTGATACATGTGTACCACTAAACATTTGCGAAAGGTTCGTCAAAATCCATCCAATATCTCATAAAGTATTACCGAATATATTAGGGAGCACTTTTTTTTAGGCGTTTATATATAATATGCCACCAATATAGACTACAATTATAATTGTATAATGCTTTAGATACAACACAAGAATAATATTTAACAAAATTCTTTAAGGCCAATAGATTGGTAACACTGATACGAAATTCACCAACGATGCATAATAATTGGCGTTGGGAGACTCACATTTCGGTTGTACGGAACCATAGTTTTATATAAGGGTATGTCTCAGAATGTTGATAATATAAGGCAATGTTTCGAACAATACTAAGACACCACGCATGCATGAAATAGTTCACAAGTTGACGAGTATATAGATTTTTTGAGACACAATAAGAATATATAATTCATCAGGGTATGAGTACATGTACATTTGAGAGTGCACTGTGGATTTTCTAATATATATATAGTTCGTGTATTTTGCAACCAGTCTTATACATCCTTAGAAATTACTTAGACAAAATTTGGAAGCTCGAATGAGCCATATCCGTTTAAATTAACAGAATATCATGACAGTATAATGTAGATGTCTAATTTCATTGGGTTAATTATTATTGGCGAGTCTGGTCATATATGACCCGCCATATCAAATCCAGTCGTAAGTCGGGATTTTTTTACCCTGTGCCAATGCATTCTCTTATATCTGCGAGTCGACCATATGTCGCCTCGCATATATAAGAGAATGCATTGGCCTAACAATTTTTTACAATTTTAATCATTTGTTCTTGTATTCTTTAACAATTTTATAATTTCACCCATACAGAGCCCCAGACAAACATGAGCAGACGACACTCTTCTATATGCTTCTATATATGTGTGGGGCTCCCTGTAGGGTAATGGATATTTATTATTTTATGTCCTAAAAATTGAAAGAAACATTTATTTTTTTTAAATGATAAAAAATTGTTAGGCCAATGCATTCTCTTATATATGCGAGGCGACCCATGGTCGACTCGCATATATAAGAGAATGCATTGGCACAGGGTAAAAAAAAATCCCGACTTACGACTGGATTTGATATGGCGGGTCACATATGATCTTATACACCACATGACTTTCAATACGTTGCCTCTGCACTAGATGTGGAGGTAATGTCACTTACTATTCTGTTATATACTAGCTATACTCTTATTTCTTAATATACTTGTTGGATTATTGTAGGTAACATACGTTACGATCATTGTCTGGTTTAAAACGTTTGTTACACGCAATTGTATGAGCCCAATTGCAGAAATCGTTCCAATAAATATCATGTAAAGAAACGTCATAGCCGTGATTACCTTGAAATAGAACCGTAACACTCATATTTTGTGATTAGGAGGCTAATGCTCCAAATTATCAACACATATCGGGATATTTCCTAAGCTATTTTACAGAATAATAACACAGGTATATTTTATACTCAGTGTTCGTCTTCAGAATGCGTTTCAAAGTCGACATGCCACCGAAAACAAAGGAATTGCGTTTACATGGCTTAATTTTCAGTGATTACATGTTGATAATTACACGTTAACTCGCTATATCCGAGTTAATTGTGATCTGCAGTTCAGGCTTTGGTGAAACGTCACTTATGCAGCGTCTGTTCGTTCAAGAATGTTTAATGTATTTAAGGTGTCTATAATTATGCGTGATTTTGTTCCGAAAATGATAATTTTTAATCATAAGGAACCGTAACAAATCAGTCAAGAACCATCACAATACCGGCGATAGAACGACTTCCGATATAACAGTTCCCACACAGTGGATATGTGGAAGTCATGAATACTACTTAACTTCAGTAAGTTTGTGAAAACTATTATATTATTGTTAAGTATTTATTCCACATTTTGTATAAAGATGCATAGTCCGAATTAACGCTCCCAAAAAACTATTTCTTTCGCTTCGGAGGTAAAAACTATTTGATTCGAGTCGAGGAACCCACCCACCAAAGCTCAGAGTGATCAGATATTGATTAATGAAATTTGTTATTTCCCAATTTTATACTATAGTTGACTGGTTAGCATTGTTTTTGGGCAATTAATCCATTCTGATAACTGAAGCGGCATTTCAAAATATGTTGTTGTTGTTGGAATCTGATGATATGGGGACCACCAAATCGGATTGAGTACCTTTAACGTTTAACTGGTATTCAGGATTCAACCGGTATTCAAGATGCATGGGGTAGGGGACGACACCCTCTGTGGTTATGGCGCGGTTAGACCTCAACTGTGACGACGTTGAAGAAATGTGTGCGCACATAAATAAAACGATTAACCTGCATGACCTAATGACCCGTTGACCCATATATATATATATGCAAATGAAGCATGCTCTACAGAACAAACAACACACACAAAGAGTGTGCCCCTTGGCCATTCATAAATTCGACTTAACTACAATAACTAAATATACTGGCTACCGCAAGCCTATGGATGTCTTCGTGGTTGAAATGTTGGCATTGATAGCTATCTGCGACCCGATTTGTGTTAGAGTGCATGCAGACGGCACACATATTTAAAGAGAAGATGACACAAACATTCTGACAGACATGAGCAGACGACACAAACATTCATGCTTTGTGTTATAGTATAATTTATGAGTGCGCATGTTTTACACATTTAGAGAGCAGACGACACAAACATTCTGACAGACGACACAAACATCCTTACAGACATGGCTCTCGTTGACTTTATTCTCGATTTCATATCACGGAATATTACGAGTGTTTTTGTTTTAGTTATTTTGTTCTTGCTTGGATATTTAACATTATTGACTAGATCGAGACATTCTAATTTACCACCCGGACCAAGACGTCTACCCATCATAGGAAATCTTCTGGACGTAAGAAACCGGGACCCGAGAGATCTCAACAAGGAACTCCGAGAGATATATGGAGACATATTCTCCTTCCAAGTTTTCAACAAACTCTTCATAGTTGTCAATGGGTACGATAGTCTGAAACAATTATTTGTGAAAGAAGGGGACAGGACGTCGGACAGATTCAACGGCGAAATATACAAGTTTGCCTTTGGTCACAACGTTAACGATAAGAGAGAAAATTGATTCGCATTCCAATAACTTCCAATCTGTTTCGAGCCCGTCAAGGACCAATTTAATGAGCGAAATTCGACAACAACCGTCTGTAGTTTCTACTTCATCATTTTATAATGAGAGTTTTTCGTCTTAAAGTTAAAGATGCATAGTCCGAATTAAAGCTCGCAAATTACTATTTCCTTGGCTTCGGGGGTAAAAAATATTTGATTCGAGTCGAGGAACCCACCTATCAAAGCTCAAGAGTGATCAGATATCGATGTTTGAAGTCTAATATTTTTCACCACCGATAATTTTAGGTGGCCCAGTAAACAGTCGACGAGAAGAGGGTCTCTGACCAAATTGCGGATGAAGATGGATAACTCTAAAATCAAGTGGCTTTTTTGTGTCAGATATTTGATAAACCGGCAAAATTTCGTTGAAAATGTTGATAAATAACAGGTTTTGGGCAATTTTATCTGCCGTGGACATTTGGTGGGATCACAGAATACTCGTACTCTAAGTGTTACACGTATTCTCATAAATTCTATATCCGTATGGTCGTGTAATGACGTTGCTACCTCCTATGCACGGTGTCTATTGTACGCCGTGCAGGTTGCGTCCTGGGTATGTATTATAATGCGTAATTAGAAATTATTTACTATTTTTGGCAATTGAATGGTGCCTATGCGGAGAGGATATGTTGCTTACCATGTTGTCAATGAAATTCCGAGCAAAAACATCCAAATATATCAATAATACACATTTGTTACAGTAATTCCCAAAGTAATTGACCACTTAACCACAGCATAATTATGGGTAATTTTTCAGGATTTAGTCGGAAATATGGCTTGTTGCCATTCATCGGAAAGCTCTCACCGTGGTTAAGTGGTCAATTACTTTGGGCATTACTGTACTGAATATCCTCAAGTGTTGATGAAACTGGCTTCTCAATCTTGGATTTTCCATGTTCTATTTTGTACTTAAACAAAATGAGTGTTCCATTGAAAAGCCAAGTTTGCCTTGTGACACAAAACTGGTATGATGAAATACCATATTTGAAGACATACAACTCAATAAATTGATATCCATATGCCCTGTATTTATAAAATAAACCTCTTAAGTATACTAGGTTAAATACACTGTGTTGGAATTGCTAAACACATTTGTGCCAAAAACAACTTATGGCCCTATGAATCCTTAGTATTAACTATTTTCAAAAAAATGCCATGTTTGACTGGTTTTTTTTGGGGTGTTTTTGTCCATTTTAAAATGTGTGCACAAATAGTAAACAACAATGAACACAATTGGTATTAAATTAAATCATTTGAACGTCCTCCTAAAACACTTTTGTTGGAAAAAGTAGGATTACATTGATTAAGCCAATCAACAGTTACTGGATTTCACATATTATTTTTCAAGAAACTGACTCCAAATTTGAACGTTGATAATTGGGTAGGTGTAATCATAAAAGGCTATGATCTTGTCACCATATTCTAGTCATTGCAGACAAAAGTTGTTTTATTCCAGTTTGTGTAGATTATTGTTTCATAATAACAAATTTAGTATTTTAGTGGAGGTATATTTCGAACTTTATGGGCATGTTATATAGAACAATCCCGAAATAATAATTCGCCATCGAATGGCAACAAAGAGGATCGTGTCCCCTACCCCATTTTCCGATAATAAAATTTGGAGTCAGTTTCCAGAAAAATGAGTGAAATCCAGTAACATTCATTGAATGTAATGATAATATTTAAACACTAAGAGTTACAGGGTAAACGAACATTGATTTTACTAGTTATATACAAAAACCATTACAAATTGACAAAAACGCCCCAAAATATCATTTTTAGAAAAAAATTAATACTAAGGATTCATTGGGCCATAAGTTGATTTTCTAGACTATGTTTTAGGACATTCCATCACAGTGTGTTTATCCATGTATACATGAGTTATGAGAAATATAGGGAATATGGATTAATATTTATTGAGTTGTATGACCTCAAATATGCTATTTCATCACGCCGGTTCTGGATCACAGGCAATTTGGCTAAGTCCATGCAATGCCGAAGGAGCATTGTGTTTAAGAATAGTTTTGTCATCTCAATCATAGATGCATAAAGAAATCATTTTTGTTTGTGCACAATCTAGAGAAGACATTAATAAAACAACAAGAAATCACTTCATTTTTCTTTAGTTTTCAAAATACAAGACCATACAAAAATGGACTTTAGCTAATTTTGAGAAATTGAGGCTCTGAAATTAGATAAACTCCAACTTTTGGAGGCAAATAACTTTTAAAAATACTGGAAGTATCTGGAAAAGGTTTCCTCTTCTGTATTCAGGACAAAATGGATATACAAACGGAAGGCCTTGTGAAATAATATTTTTATAAACATTCTTGAATAGCCGTAAATTGAGTATTTGACCAAATTTTACAAATTTATATCACAAAATTCATCAATTTCGCCTTTCTTGATTCTTTTTTATTTTTAGTATGTTGTTTGTGATCGGTTAATTTCCTTATTTACAATGATAAACTTTGTGTTGCAATTAGTTTGAGGTGAAATCATAAATGTATTGGACTTTTAACATAATACTAAAGTTCCGGTGTTGCCATCGATATAATTGCTCTAAGCTCTTACGTTACTGCGCGTTCCAGTAACACACGTGTGTCTTGCTAAAAACATGAGGTCGAATTTAGGGGCTAATTGTGTGATAAATATATATAATAAATTTATAATACTTTCCAAATATACGTGATTCAATCTTGTAAAATAGTCCATGGGCGATCTGATGCATGCATCTTTCTTTTTTTCTTGTATAGTACAATGTGCATGATTGTATACGTTGTGCATGGTTGCCGACGTTAAAAGCTACTCAATCTGATCATCGACCTATATATAAAACCCACCGGTGTTTTATCCCTTTGTCCTGACAGGGCTCTTATCCGGCAGAATGATCAAGCTTTCTGATCGCATGAGTGTTATTTTAACGCCCACGCCATTCTTTTGAGAATACCCGTGGGCATTCTTTAAGAATACCCAAGGGATTATTTGATGCTACTCCCGTCATAATTAGGGGGAATTTGTTGGGTTTTAGACAACTTTCCTTAACCCTTTACCCAACAGAAGGGCCCTGTGCCAATGCATTCTCTTATATATGCGAGTCGACCATAGGTCGCCTCGCATATATAAGAAAATGCATTGGCTTAACACATTAAAAATTATAAAATTGTTAAAGAATGTAAGAAAAAATGGTAAAAAGTGTTAAAAAAAGATATTTTTTTAGGCCAATGCATTCTCTTATATATGCGAGGCGACCTATGGTCGACTCGCATATATAAGATAATGCATTGGCACAGGGCATAACTATAACCATCACAATGTGGTCAATGAGCCGGTTCCAATGATATCCATATTTGTATGGTTTTATTGAGACAGACCCAAGATATTTTAGGCTGTTGAAGCTTTATTTGGCCGGTTTTGGCCGGTTTGTTGGGTAAAGGGTTAATTCGGTCAAAACTTTCGACGGGAATTTTCCCATCTTAGTGTCAGTTTGGAAATTTTCAACACTTGGAAATCTTGAGGCCAGTCAAATTAAAAGTTTTAAAAGATCTCCCACCTCACTGATCACTTTCCAGTCAAAACCTGCTAATCAATTACAAATTACAAATAAAACAAACAAACAAAAACAGATCGCAGCCTAATTTTGTCTGTAGTTAGACCTGTATATATATTCTAGAACTACATATTTCAGTCAGGTTCTGATTTAATAAATGTTCAAAACAAAAAACAAATCGAACAAAACAAAAAACAAAAAGGTGGGGGAAAATTTGGGAATCATGCATACACGATGGGACTGGTGAGAATTTGCCAACCACGGGGGGTTGCGCGTGTCAGGTTAGAATTGTTCAATAACTGGAAATATTAGGATACCATTCAGTTTGAAACATCTAACATGAAGGGGATGGCTGCGCGGAACCCTTTACCCAACAAACCGGCCAAAACCGGCCAAATAAAGCTTCAACAGCCTAAAATATCTTGGGTCTGTCTCAATAAAACCATACAAATATGGATATCATTGGAACCGGCTCATTGACCACATTGTGATGGTTATAGTTATGCCCTGTGCCAATGCATTCTCTTATATATGCGAGTCGACCATAGGTCGCCTCGCATATATAAGAGAATGCATTGGCCTAAAAAAAAATCTTTTTTTAACACTTTTTACCATTTTTTCTTACATTCTTTAACAATTTTATAATTTTTAATGTGTTAAGCCAATGCATTCTCTTATATATGCGAGGCGACCTATGGTCGACTCGCATATATAAGAGAATGCATTGGCACAGGGCCCTTATGTTGGGTAAAGGGTTAAATTGTCGTACTGATCTGAGCCACGTCTAGCCACGTCCCTGTGTATAAACTATAAGTCAAAGGATGATACTTATAGAATTCAAGCTAGTGAAACTGTTGATGGTATTTTAATGACTGGACGGTGTCTGGATGAAGCGCCGCTATGTGTTCGCTGCAATGTGGTGGTGTGCTTTGATTGACTGATTGCATGGTATTGCTGTAATAGTTAAGTAGGTGTATGTTAAAATTGTAATCCGTGCATTAGTTTTCCGACTATGAGCAAATGGTGGAGTCAGTCGTTTGGAACATGTTCGCATTGAATACAGGCGCGGAGACATCTCTGTGCGATGTCGGCGGTTGATGATGTGGATCATTGTGGGCTATGGACACTTCACATGCATCTGATATACAACATACACGTGCAACGCCTATCGGAAACCGCCATATAATTTCAAGATGACAATAGCCTATATGATCATGTAACAGTGTTAAATATTTGCTAACTCGGGACGCTGTATATTGCTGGTGTCTGGGCTGCGGACCGGGATCTTCCAACTTATTGCGGTTTTAGGTGAAGTCCAAAATTCAAATACCACAAGGAAATCTATTCATAGAAATGTGTCTCCTTGGATAACATGGACACTGGTAACGGAAAGGAACAAAATATCTATGTTATTATGCCTGTCTTGTGTACGACGTCTGCAAAGCTCCGCAGTATTAATTAGTCCGTGTGTCGCTTGCTTCTTTTTTTTTGTGTGGGTCTAAATAGCTGTTCTCTGCAAGTGTCTTTGGGGCGGTCGGCAATGCAGCGTATAAGAGAGCAAGGATGTTACATGTATTTCGTGTGCCAAATGTATGACTCATTGGTCTATATATCAGTCACGTGCGTATAAATGCTATCCTATTGAATTATCGCAATGGGTATAAGAGTGTATGCTAAACACAGACCCCACGACATTCCTCCATGCTGTTACATATACATACATGGCGCGTATTTCGGTTTCTAATCTGCGGAATCGAGTGTCTTCGGTAGGCTGATGCGCCGTTCAATGTGGATATATGCTGGGTGTTGTGTTCATAGTTCATGTTTGGTACCTCGTGAGATTAACCCATGAACGCTGACGTATACAGCCTTTGCGTTGTTGGTTGAAGTCTCCCCGCACAAGTTCACTACCGTGGTGCGTTTTAGCAACCAGCATTTTACTTGCCAATAAACGTTGTATGTAGTAGGGAATATAGGAGGCGCCCATATTGTAGAATAATGTTGTCCCGTGGGTGTATCGTGTTGTGGCCTTTGTACTGTGGTTCAGAGTCTCACAGCGGCATTTTGTTTCGTATACTGTGTTTTCCAGTCTTTAAAACCAATGTACAAGCCATATGTGGTGTGTGTCTATTTAGCAAGAAACCCCATACGATTAGACACTATATAACACTTCTATTCTTATTTATTCTCACCAGACAACAATGCGAAAGAATCAGTAAGCTATTTGTGCAAGCTTCTTGTGTGCGTTGTGTGCGTTCGACGTCTGAATAATTAGTCGCCAGACTATTCGAAAAATCTCATTTTATTAAGAGCGTTTTTACTTCATTGCCAACCAACGATGAAAATTGAAGAGCATTTTTTTTTAAATAAGCTATTTGTGCTCATTCTGATCACATTATTTTGGATGTTTTGTGTGGTGTTGTATTGGTGATGCATATATATTAGGACCATCGTCGATTGCCATTATTTTTTTATGTTTTATTGACTGATAAATGTCTTATGGAATTTTAACTTATTTGATGTCGAATTGGATGGGGTATCTTTAAATAAAGAAAGAAAAAATAACCAAATAAATTGGATAGAAATATCCAGCTCACACTAGCCGAATCCACAGCTCGGCGGCGAAGTTCGGAGGAAACGTCCCTCAAGTGGCGAGTCCGGATTCGAATTAAATAATAATTTAAACGTGTTACTTTTCGCCATGGACAACAATAACTGCCCATGCTGAACTGTGGGCGCATACTCAGGTAATCAAAACAGATATGTGGGCCAGACCAATTGTAAAAAGTTGGCTCAAATGACATTTCGATGTGTGGGTTTTAAGTCAGATATTGTTCTCAGCATCAGGTATTCGGTCAAGAATCGCCTCGTATATTCTTTTACCGAATACCCTCTGCTTCGAGTTTTATCCATTACGTGTCGATGATCTGATTGTGTCTAAATGTATCCATTTACACTCCAGGCGTGTTGCTTGCATCTGGTCCAAGGTGGAAACACAACAGAAGATTCTGTTTTCATCATCTGAGAAATTTCGGAATGGGTAAAAGCATGATTCAGACACAGATACAAGAAGAATCAAGAAAGTTCATGAACGAGATAGACAGAAAGAAGGGAAAGCCATTTGACACCAAGAGCTTGGTACACAGCGCGAGTTCTAATGTGATCTGCTCCATAGTATTCGGACACAGATTCGAATACGACGACGAAAAGTTCAAAGGTTTCCTACGCAGAATGGACGAAAACACATCAAGCAGCGGCGTTAACACCCTGTTTCTGAGACCTGTTTTGCGCTATGTTCCTGGTGACCCTTTCAAGGCAAAGCTAATAATAAATAATTTGAAACATAACACTAACTTTATTCAAGAAGAGATTGATCGTCACAGGAATGACTTCAAACCTGGAGTCATCAATGACTTCATTGACGCATATTTAGATGAATGGAGGCGTGCAGAAGACAGTGGTGATACTGAATTTTGTAGTAAGTAATGATCAAGCATGATCTTTAAATTATTTTATAGCACAATCCCATTGCTGCAATCGTTTCCTAATTTTTGGTGAAGCACACCAATTCCCAAGGCTGGCGAAGGAATCGTTCAATGATTATCCCATTGTTAGGCACACACAACTCATAACAGACAAATCGCACTGGCGCTTCAAAGTGGGACCAGTCCGTGTTGTTTCGGGCATATCTATTCGCAATCAACGGCTATCAGTTCATGTTAAACACGTTGTTGGGCGTGGCTAACCGGCTATTTTGTCCAATCGCGGTCAGCGCACGGATTGTGCGTCGTGGTCAAAACACGCTCAATGGCACATTTCCAGTTGATTGCATTATGTGAGACCAATTCTGCTCTGTCGGTCAGAGCACGCGAATAGTTCTTTACCAGAATAAATCTCTTCTTCGACTCCATTGATTCTGGTAAAGAACAATTCTTGTGCTCCAACCCTTACATATGACCACCATCACTAATCTCTTACAAATACAGCTATTGCATGTTTGGCGATAAATTCCTGGCTGTCGGAAAACTCGTGTCTGATCCTGATAAGATAAGATACGTTTTAATGGTCTTTAAGACACATATTGGTGTAGGAGAACCTACATGTATAGATACAAATACACAGGAATACATGGTATATATGTGATATACATGTAACAAGTAACAGATTAACACGAATTGTAAAGATATAGAAATATCAAATTATTTGATTTATTACTGGACAATGGTCAACTGCGGAAGGATGTGATGTACCAAGTGGTACATAACCACTACCGCAGTTGACCAATGCTCAATATGCGTATGGCGTTTATATAGAATATGAGACTGTAAAGGAGTTGTCCGGCACTAACAGTTGACCAAAATCCATCGGGGATAGCATAAGAAAACAGCCCTAAGACATTTATTTCCATTATGGTCCCCAATGGATTCAGGCCACATGAGAGACCGGAACACACCCATACGCTTCCTACCATCACAAACTACTGGTTTCCTGAGCCGTGTCAATATCCTTTGAAATACATATCAGTATCCTTTGTAGTTGGTATTAGTATGGTATGAAATTAGGTCACCAGAAGTTTCCGAACTATTTATCGGGTGCGTTCGTTTGAACAGTTCATGGGTGGGTTGTATTATCACGCGTGTATCTGCATGGATCAACCACGCGTGCGCATTATCGTATAAAAATGACAAACCGGATACTAAAAGATATGTGAATTTAAAAGAGGTCTAGGAGAATTAAAATACTACCTAAAAACAGCTACGTACACAGCTAAAAAGTAACAAATCACGAATCTAGAATATATGAAAAATTAGTGAATCGAAAATAAGTGTGAATAATGTCAATTGAGCAACTGAAAACATTGACGAAACAGATATGTTTTCAGCGCCTGGTGTTCATTGGCAGTTTGTTCCATAATGCGATGGACACTTCTTGGAAACATAACTTTCCATGCTTATTGTTTGGTTTGCCGCCGATGGTATTCAGGTGGACTCCGGTGGTGTTGGACCGAGTTATTCCTCCCGATCTCACCTGAAACATGTCCGTGATATAACCAGGTGTTTCCATGTGGAGAGATTTGAACATAATTACAGCACATTTAAACTGAATCCTAAATCTGAATTTCATGATGTGCTCTTGAATTAGAAAATGGGTTATATGATTATATTTACATTTGTTATTCATTAAGCATACACAATTGTTTATCAAAATGTCAATCTTATCCACATGTATGAGATTTGACTTATATGACGATAGGGGCATTCCCAAGATGACGTCATAAATTGTTTCTAAACACTGAGCGCTCGCCTAGTGCAGTAAATGTGTGTCTGATAATCGTATAGTATTTATTAGTATTTATATAAACAACAGGATGCTAACAAACAATATGTAATACATATCGTTGATTATAAAAATAGAAGACATTGTCTCCTAGATTTCGATGACTATAATGAATTATGAATATATGTCAATACTTTTATATGTATGTACACAATGTGTTGTGTTTCGCTATGCGTTGAGAAATTGTCAACTTGTCTTTGACCTCCGCGGTCGCACAATTTAAATATTACCAAGCATTACGCCGTGTTTGTAATTGTTACAGGCTTTTTAAAGAGACTGGATTCCGCATTGCAGATGAGCTGTTGCTTGCACGACCAATGAAATAACACACAGTCTGAGACATGACCAATGGAAAAGAAGGAAATCCCATCAAATTTAATAATTCTAGAGTATATTTTTTTCCAATGTTATTGATGTCACGCAACATTACAGATGCTGCTTGGTGCGCAAAAGACTATGGTATCCATCAATTTGGAATTGACATATTGTATGTTATGTGACACCTACTTATTTTAATTTAACGTGTTATTAAACCAAAGTGGTCCCCCATACAATCAGACATATCCGTTTAACTTTGTTTTCAGTTGAAGAGCTTCGTAGATTGGTCGGGGACTTGTTTGTGACGGGAACTGAAACAACTTCCTCTACAATAAGATGGTTCCTCATTTACATAATGCAGAACCCGGATGTACAACAACAGATACAAGCTGAAATAGACGAGCACATTCCGACCGATCGGCTGCCGACTATGGAAGACAAGCCGAGATTGGTCAACATGGAGGCGGCCATCTTGGAAACCCTCAGACTTTCTACTCTGTTGCCCCTCAGTTTACCCCATCGAGCAGCTGAAGATTTCGAATTCAAAGGTTACAAAATACCAACGGACGCATACCTTTTACCGAACCTATATTCTGTGCTCTTCGACGAACAACTCTTCCCGAATGCAGATAAATTTGACCCTTCTAGATTCATCGACGGGGAAAATAAGATAAGAAATATGGACGAGCACATTCCGTTTTCTATAGGTAAATGTAGTTATATATATATGATTGTATCGCCTCCTTTCTCATTACAAAGAGTTCTCATATCGCCAATACTTATTGCAAAATTTGGACTGACTTGACTTTCGACCAATCACTTCAGAGCTTATCAACAGACAGGGACGTAATATAGTTACATTGTCGGATCGAGTTTGTGGTTGGAGTCTCTCATCCCTCTACTTTGGTCGACAGACAGGGACGTAGTATAGTTTGTGGTTGGAGTCTCTCATCCCTCTACTTTGATCGACAGATAGGGACGTAGTATATAGTTACATGGTCGGATCGAGTTTGTGGTTGGAGTGTTTCATCCCTCTAATAGTCTTTCCAACCAACATTTAATCAACATAAAATAAAAGTAAGCCGCCCTCCTCATATAATACCCTGAAGGTTGTAGCTCCTATACATTATTCACCCGATCGTGCTGAAATGTAAACGAATTGAGAACATGGTGAATGCAAAACATTGTGTGATTTAATTATCCGGATGGTTTTCTAACTATTTTGCTGAATGTCGCTTGATTGGAAAATTAACAATTTTCAAAAATCACTTTCTACTTTAACGCACTTGAAACAGCATCGAACGTTGATGTGTTAACCCTTACATGACTGAAGCTTCCTGAAATATTGCGAAAACCCTGTGCCAATGCATTCTCTTATATATGCGAAAGCCCCGTGTCAATACATTCTCTTATATATGCGAAAACCCTGTACCAATTCATCCTCTTATATATGCGAGTCTCCCACATATATGAGAATGCATTGGCCTAACAATAGTTATCTTGATCTTGTAAGCCAGTACATTCTCTTATATATGCGAGGCTCCCTATGAGAGACTCGCATATATAAGAGAATGCACTGGGACAGGGTTTTCCCAGAATTAAAAGTTCATATTATAGGTGCAGAGTGGTAATCCACATGTGACGCTGATTTAATGTACATATTAGATGCAGGGTGGTAATCCACATGTGACGCTGATTTAATGTACATATTAGATGCAGAGTGGTAATCCACATGTGACGCTGATTTAATGTACATATTAGATGCAGGGTGGTAATCCACATGTGACGCTGATTTAATGTACATAATAGATGCAGGGCGGTAATCCACATGTGACGCTGATTTAATGTACATATTAGATGCAGGGTGGTAATCCACATGTGACGCTGATTTAATGTACATATTAGATGCAGGGCGGTAATCCACATGTGACGCTGATTTAATGTACATATTAGATGCAGGGTGGTAATCCACATGTGACGCTGATTTAATGTACATATTAGATGCAGGGTGGTAATCCACATGTGACGCTGATTTAATGTACATATTAGATGCAGGGTGGTAATCCACATGTGACGCTGATTTAATGTACATATTAGATGCAGGGTGGTAATCCACATGTGACGCTGATTTAATGTACATATTAGATGCAGGGTGGTAATCCACATGTGACGCTGATTTAATGTACATATTAGATGCAGGGTGGTAATCCACATGTGACGCTGATTTAATGTACATATTAGATGCAGGGCGGTAATCCACATGCATGTGACGATGATTTATTTCCATTCCAGGCCGGAGGATCTGTCTCGGAGAATCTCTTGCTAGGATGGAGCTCTTCCTCTTTCTCTCCGCGTTGTTGCAGCGATTCGAAATCCTACCACCAGAGGGCAGCCCGCCTCCTCCAGCAAAAGGGATACTCGGAGTGACGCACGGGCCTTATCCATTCCTCATGAGAGCCGCCAAGCGTCATTAAATAGTAAAATCTTATAGTCTCTAAATAAACAGTTTTCGTGTTCCATTCATGTCATGGATGTTGAAGTAGGGTACGATCACACGCTGACAATTTTGCAGGCAGTTGGTCGTAGAATGATTTATTGTGCTAGGAAATGAACGACAAACTACTTTTAAGATACATATGCTCTACCGTTTAGTACATGCGCAATGAGATTATTAAACTTCCTTAGGTTATTATTTTCAACTCACAATTTGCCCACATTATGCTTCAAATATCTGACAAGAATCGATCAATAACTACTGGCATTGAATTACCCTAATAACTGATGACGATGATGCACAATTGAAAATAACGCGCATATATATCATAAACAACACAATAAAAAAAATAACATAGTTAATTTCTAATATTGATAATGACACCTTTACAAAACATTATTGTCAACTATGTTGGAAGTCGTTATAACGACTTGTAGAAATAAAAACAAGTCGCTATAACGACTTGTAGAACAATAATTGTTTTTTTTAAGTCGTTATAACGACTTGCTTTTAGTTCTACAAGTCGTTATAACGACTTCCGGCAACTCGTTATATATAGCGAATGGAGTTGAATTGAAGCAATGGAAAATTTGTAAAAGGGGCATATTGAGACACATAAGAGGTTTTCGTGAAGTTATACCCCGAACATACTAGGCGTCGGTGAACGATTTCATGCTTTAGCATAGAGGGCACATTCGTTTAAAGGTATTCAATCCGTCGGTCCCCATACCATCAAGATACAACAACAACATTTCTTAAAAATACGCTTTAGTTATCAGAATCGATTTATTGCCACAAAATAATGCTGACCACTGTCAACTATGGTTTCAAATTTCCCAAAACGTGTTATTTATCAAAATTGTGTTCAACGAAATATGACCGGATTATCACTTGAGTGTCACGAAATTTTGCCGTATTACCACTTGATTTTAGTGTTATTCATCTTCATCCGCAATTTTGTCCGAGACCGTCCGTTTGACGACGTTTTTCAGGTCCACAAATAATTGCACATCTCGATAATAACAAACTACGAAATTCGATATCTTATGACTCATAGGTTTGATGGGTGAGTTCCTTTTTTTACCCTGTGCCAATGCATTCTCTTATATATGCGAGTCGACCATAGGTCGCCTCGCATATATAAGAGAATGCATTGGCCTAACAATTTTTATCATTTTTTTTATAAATTTTTCTTACAATATTTAGGACATAAAATAAAAAACATCCATTATCCTGCAGGGAGCCCCACACATATATAGAAGCATATAGAAGAGTGTCGTCTGCTCATGTTTGTCTGGGGCTCTGTATGGGTGAAATTATAAAATTGTTAAAGAATACAAGAAAAAATTATTAAAAATGTAAAAAATTGTTAGGCCAATGCATTCTCTTATATATGCGAGGCGACCATATATAAGAGAATGCATTGGCACAGGGTATACATGTATATATGATTGGTTTCCCCGAAGCCAAAGCAATCGTAATTTAGGAGCGTTAATTCTGATAATGCATCTTTAATATTTTGGCGCAATGTTGTCTTATTCGGTTCGTGTTTGTTCTTTGGTAGACATCTTTAGGTGTACCAGATGGATAACTCCAAAATCAAGTGGCTTTAGGTGTTAGATATTTGACAATCCGGGAAAATTTCATTGGACAAAATGTTGATAAATAGCATGTTTTTGGGAAATTTTATACTATATATAGTTGACTGGTTAGCATTATTTTGGGCAATTAATCCATTCTGATAACTGAAGCAGCATTTCAAACATGTTGTTGTTGTTGTTGTTGTTGTTGTTGTTGGAATCTGATGATATGGGGACCATCAAATCGGATTGGGTACCTTTAACTGGTATGCAGGATCCAAGATGCATGTGGGAATGGGGCGCCACCTCTCTGGTTATGTCGCGGTCAGACCTCAAAGGTGACGACGTTATAAAATGTGTGCACACAGAAATAAAGCGATTAACCTGCATGACTTGTTGACCCATATATGTAAATGAAGCAGGCTCTACCAAACAAACAAAGAGTGTGCCGCTTGGCCATTCATAAACTGGACCTGACTAAAAACCCGATCTACTGGCTTCCGCGCGCGCACGCCAATGACTGTCTTCATAACATAAATGTTAGCCTTGATAGTTATCTCTGACCTGATTTGTGTTAGAGTGCATGCAGATGGCACACATATTTGAAGAGCAGACGACACAAACATTCTGACAGACATGAGCAGACGACACAATTATTTGTGAAAGAAGGGGACAGGACATCGGACAGATTCAACAGCGAAATAATCAAGTTTGTCATCGGTCACAACGTTCCAGGTAAGAGAGAAAAATTATTCGCATTCCAATCTGTATACTAGCTCAAACCCTTTACCCAACAGAACGGCCCTGTGCCAATGCATTCTCTTATATATGCGAGTCGACCATAGGTCGCCTCGCATATATAAGAGAATGCATTGGCTTAACACATATTAAAAATGATAAAATTGTCAAAGAATGTAGAAAAATATTATAAAAATTGTTAAAAAATGTAAGAAAAAATTATAAAATTGTTAAAGAATGTAAGAAAAAATGGCAAAAAGTGTTAAAAAAGAATTTGTTTAGGCCAATGCATTCTCTTATATATGCGAGGCGACCTATGGTCGACTCGCATATATAAGAGAATGCATTGGCAAAGGGCCGTTCTATTGGGAAATGGTCATGTTATATACTTACGAGTCGTCGGTGTTCTATCTCAATTTAACAAAACAATATATTTTTAAAATTAAAATTAAAAAATCTTTTTTTTACCATTTTTTCTTACATTCTTTAACAATTTTATAATTTTTAATGTGTTAAGCCAATGCATTCTCTTATATATGCGAGGCGACCTATGGTCGACTCGCATATATACGAGAATGCATTGGCACAGGGCCCTTCTGTTGGGTAAAGGGTTAAATTGTCGTACTGATCTGAGCCACGTCCCTGTGTATAAACTATAAGTCAAAGGATGATACTTATAGAATTCAAGCTAGTGAAACTGTTGGTGGTATTTTAATGACTGGACGGTGTCTGGATGAAGCGCCGCTATGTGTTCGCTGCAATGTGGTGGTGTGCTTTGATTGACTGATTTCATGGTATTGCTGTAATAGTTAAGTAGGTGTATGTTAAAATTGTAATCCGTGCATTAGTTTTCCGACTATGAGCAAATGTTGGAGTCAGTCGTTTGGAAACATGTTCGCATTGAATACTGGCGCGGAGACATCTCTGTGCGATGTCGGCGGTTGATGATGTGGATCATTGTGGGCTATGGACACTTCACATGCATCTGATATACAACATACACGTGCAACGCCTATCGGAAACCGCCATATAATTTCAAGATGACAATAGCCTATATGATCATGTAACAGTATTAAATATTTGCTAACTCGGGACGCTGTATATTGCTGGTGTCTGATCTGCTGACAGGGATCTTCCAACTTATTGCGGTTTTAGGTGAAGTCCAAAATTCAAATACCACAAGGAAATCTATTCATAGAAATGTGTCTCCTTGGATAACATGGACACTGGTAACGGAAAGGAACAAAATATCTATGTTATTATGCCTGTCTTGTGTACGACGTCTGCAAAGCTCCGCAGTATTAATTAGTCCATGTGTCGCTTACTTTTTTTTTTGTGGGTCTAAATAGCTGTTCTCTGCAAGTGTCTTTGGGGCGGTCGGCAATGCAGCGTATAAGAGAGCTAGGATGTTACATGTATTTCGTGTGCCAAATGTATGACTCATTGGTCTATATATCAGTCACGTGCGTATAAATGCTATCCTATTGAATTATCGCAATGGGTATAAGAGTGTATGCTAAATACAGACCCCACAACATTCCTCCATGCTGTTACATATACATACATGGCGCGTATTTCGGTTTCTAATCTGCGGAATCGAGTGTCTTCGGTAGGCTGATGCGCCGTTCAATGTGGATATATGCTGGGTGTTGTGGTCATAGTTCATGTTTGGTACCTCGTGAGATTAACCCATGAACGCTGACGTATACAGCCTTTGCGTTGTTGGTTGAAGTCTCCCCGCACAAGTTCACTACCGTGGTTCTTTTTTACCAACCAGCATTTTACTTGCCAATAAACGTTGTATGTAGTAGGGAATATAGGAGGCGCCCATATTGTAGAATAATGTTGTCCCGTGGGTGTATCGTGTTGTGGCCTTTGTACTGTGGTTCAGAGTCTCACAGCGGCATTTTGTTTCGTATACTGTGTTTGCCAGTCTTTAAAACCAATGTACAAGCCATATGTGGTGTGTGTCTATTTAGCAAGAAACCCCATACGATTAGACACTATATAACACTTCTATTCTTATTTATTCTCACCAGACAACAATGCGAAAGAATCAGTAAGCTATTTGTGCAAGCTTCTTGTGTGCGTTGTGTGCGTTCGACTTCTGAATAATTAGTCAGTTTTACCAGGTTTCCTGTTGTTTGACGCCAGACTATTCGAAAAATCTCATTTTATTAAGAGCGTTTTTACTTCATTACCAACCAACGATGAAAATTGAAGAGCATTTTTTTGAAAATAAGCTATTTGTGCTCATTCTGATCACATTATTTTGGATGTTTTGTGTGGTGTTGTATTGGTGATGCATATATATTAGGACCATCGTCGATTGCCATTATTTTTTTATGTTTTATTGACTGATAAATTTCTTATGGAATTTTAACTTATTTGATGTCGAATTGGATGGGGTATCTTTAAATAAAGAAAGAAAAAATAACCAAATAAATTGGATAGAAATATCCAGCTCACACTAGCCGAATCCACAGCTCGGCGGCGAAGTTCGGAGGAAACGTCCCTCAAGTGGCGAGTCCGGATTCGAATTAAATAATAATTGAAACGTGTTACTTTTCGCCATGGACAGAGAGATATCTTTATTACCTCCAAGTATAGGAGAGATCGATACACATGACATATAAATACAGTTGGATTAAAGTGGGCTTCCCTTACCAATGTGGTGGGCCGTTATGTACAAGTATGGAGAGGTGTTGGAAACCACGAGAGTGAAGCATATATGCATTTGAATGTTCACAACAGCTTTTGTTGCAGGAAAATTTGATTTGTCCAACAGATATGACAGTTAGTCGTTACAACATGCGTGGGTGTTGAGAAGATAATTACAATGGACGAGACACGGGTTGCTGTACGCCATTCCTTATCATTTTGCTGAGAACGTACAGGAACTTCGCAGAATATAGTACTAGTTCCTTGAGGCAGTGAGATATGTGTTCTGTTAGGGTTTCCAGAGAACTTCCGAGGAGGGTTGCTACCAGGTCATCTCTGGCTAACGACGCAATGTGAAAATATTCGGGTATGCCGAAACGAGAGATAATCCCTTCCCAAAAAGAGTTTCTAATAATGAGTGCGGCTGGAGAAGAGCATACGAACATGGCATGGTCGATTTCGTTCGAGTACACTTCGCTGCAGAGATGACACACTAAATTGTTGGCATAGGTAGTCCTGTTGAGAAGCAGTACTAAGTTTTTGAGATATTTCAACATGTGAGCGTTTCCATGGAGAAGTTTCCAGACTGCCCAGTTTGATAGGGGAATAGGGTGAACTTTCCACAGAATTCGCAAGGATGGATCGGACGAAACTTTGGTCTGCCACGAGGAAATGAACGTTCCCCTGACAGCTGCCTTCACAAGAGTTATCCACGTTGACAGTTTTGGGAAGACCCCAATGTCCAGGTAGTCGTTCAAATAGTTCAAAAGATCGCATTTGGCTAATATGGAGAACATTTCCTGTACAAAACCACTGGAGCGACTGTATAGTCTGTAGAGGTGTGCTTTCAGGACAAACAGTCGTAATGGTAATTGATGGCCGAACGGTAGATGGATAAGACGTCCCATAAAGCAAAGTTTTTTGATATGCAGTTGATATTCAATTGGTATAAATCCAAGAAGACCTAGCGATAGCCTAGTTGACGCTCGTTTTGGGAGGGATTGTGCGTATTTGAGACATGTTCTGGCGGCTTTGTTCATAATGGTGATGGCGGAACTTTGATAAAAAGGAACCACCTCGACACCGTAGAGAGCTCTCGGTAGAACAACAGTTTTGAGGACATTTGTCATGGTGATGGGTGTAGTGGATTTCATAAGTTTGTTACCCATGATATTGAAAAAGTTGTTCCTCATTTTTGTCGACACAGAAGAGGCGGAATTGACCTGCTTCGCAAACTTGTCCTGAATTAAACCAAGATGGGCACATTCTGTAACTTCCTGAATAGTTTGATTGCCCAACCTCCATATCCTTCCCGAGCGGTCATATGAGTTTTTATTCTCGTTGAATACAACAATTTTGCTCTTCGTGGAGGAGAATTCGAATCGCCACCGCCTGCTATATTTCACACATATGTTCAACAAGGATTCTAGACCGGATTTCGATAGCGACAGAAGAGCGATGTCGTCGGCAGTAGTAGGAGCGCCACATGGGATATTGCAGATTCTTAGTCCGTATGGAGAAGTTGCTAGTTCGTTAAGTAGGTCGTCTATGAAGACGAGATAGCAGAGAGGTGACAGAACGCCACCTTGTCGAGTAGATTGCAGTATTTTGAAACTTTGCGACATGCGGCCGTCATATAGTACTTTGCTAGTCACATCCGAATGGATGTTCTCCAACAAACTGACAAAGTGTGGCGAAAATCCGAGCTGAATGAATTTGTACAGGAGGCCAGTGTGCCATACTTTATCAAAGGCTTTCTTGGAGTCAAGGAAGGCAACATATAAATTGGAGTTATTGTCTTTGGCATATGATACAGATTCCATGAGAATGAATGACGTCATCGAACAGCTGATACCTTTCTGAAAACCCATTTGTTGTGCATTCGGAAATCGTTTCATTTGGTGGCTTTGAAGAAGACGGCTCAACAGAATGGACTCGAATAGTTTGTATAGGACCGATAGAAGTGTTATAGCACGGTAACTATCAGGAGATGTCGGTGGTTTAGGCGGTCCTTTGTATAACGGAATGACTATTCCTTCTTTCATCGTTGGTGGAATCCACCCCATGCGGAATATACCGTCATATAGTCTTTTGATGCATTCTATGAAGGAAGTCGGAGCGTGCAACAAATATTCATTCAATAAGTCATCTGCTCCACCCGCTTTGTTCTTTTTCAGTTTCCTCACACGAAGAACGATTTCGGTGAGATCGACTGGTTGACACTGTGGGCAGTTCGGTTGCACGGGATCTTTAGCAAGAGAAATGTGGTAGAGCACAGGGGTGGGTCTTAAGTGAACCATCAGTCGCTATATCACAAACATTTATGGGCTCTGAGTCTAAACATCTGGCAGGGTCTATGAAAACACTAAGCCTACCTTAAAAGTCTTCATCATGCATTTAATTGAATAATCAAGCAATACCGAACGGAACACATCCAACAAGCATCACAACATGGATGACATCACAACACATCTTTATAAACAGCTTGACAGCAACATCACAACATCACATCGAGCATCAAACATCAGACATCAAATCGAGAAAAAGGACCCTGGTGAACAAATACATATGTTGTAGTTGCTGCAGAATAAATATCCAGTATGGATATTAATAAATATATGAAATGTGATTGTGTCAATAAACCAACTTCCCTATTGTCGATATAAACAACTATTTTGACACAATCCTAACTGTGACGAACAGTTAGAAATAAAACCTACATGCTAGTATAAAAGGGTGATTATGGACGCAGTGTGCGATTTCCAACTTCACTAAACTATTGGGCAAATATATTTATGCAAATGTGACAACACTAAAGTTTCAAAACCGAAGACAATATTATTAAAATACAAGCTATAATAACGGGTGAAAACATAACAAATATTACATACCATCCTTTGGAAAGCATAGGTCAGATGTCATAACGTAGTATTACTTCTTAAACTTATTAACATTCTTCGAGCATGAAGAAATTAGGATAACACTGAGAGTGTTATACGATATTGCGATGCGTACACCTTGGTGACGAAAATACGGACTGAGAAAGCGCGGTAAATAAGCTTACCTGTGATTGGCTAAAACACTTTAGTTAGATCTAATACTGGGCGCTGAACTAGACAGAGGAAGACTTAAGCGGGTAAGAGATTGGGCGTAGATAGAGATAGTAAATAGCAAAATACAGATCAGCAATGCGACATAGGAAACGGGGAATGTACAGAACGGAATAGCGCGAAATGGAATGAACCAAGTACGCGCAATGAAATGATTACAATGCGGCTATAAAATGTATATTAGTGAGTTAGGTTTAATAACTTAGTTAGTATACATGTGTAGCATGTAATAAAGGCATATACTGATTTGGTATATAAAATAGCACGGTCACAGAAACACAGCTAGCAACTTCTCTGCAAGTGTCTTTGGGGCGGTCGGCAATGCAGCGTATAAGATAGCTAGGATGTTACATGTATTTCGGGTGCCAAATGTATGACTCATTGGTCTACTATATATCAGTCACGTGCGTATAAATGCTATCCTATTGAATTATCGCAATGGGTATAAGAGTGTATGCTAAACACAGACCCCACAACACTCCACCATGCTGTTACATTATACATACATGGCGCGTATTTCTGTTTCTAATCTGCGGAATCGAGTGTATTCGGTAGGCTGATGCGCCGTTCAATGTGGATATATGCTGGGTGTTGTGGTCATAGTTCATGTTTGGTACCTCGTGAGATTAACCCATGGACGCTGACGTATACAGCCTTTGCGTTGTTGGTTGAAGTCTCCCCGCACAAGTTCACTACCGTGGTGCGTTTTAGCAACCAGCATTTTACTTGCCAATAAACGTTGTATGTAGTAGGGAATATAGGAGGCGCCCATATTGTAGAATAATGTTGTCCCGTGGGTGTATCGTGTTGTGGCCTTTGTACTGTGGTTCAGAGTCTCACAGCGGCATTTTGTTTCGTATACTGTGTTTGCCAGTCTTTAAAACCAATGTACAAGCCATATGTGGTGTGTGTCTATTTAGCAAGAAACCCCATACGATTAGACACTATATAACACTTCTATTCTTATTTATTCTCACCAGACAACAATGCGAAAGAATCAGTAAGCTATTTGTGCAAGCTTCTTGTGTGCGTTGTGTGCGTTCGACTTCTGAATAATTAGTCAGTTTTACCAGGTTTCCTGTTGTTTGACGCCAGACTATTCGAAAAATCTCATTTTATTAAGAGCGTTTTTACTTCATTACCAACCAACGATGAAAATTGAAGAGCATTTTTTTGAAAATAAGCTATTTGTGCTCATTCTGATCACATTATTTTGGATGTTTTGTGTGGTGTTGTATTGGTGATGCATATATATTAGGACCATCGTCGATTGCCATTATTTTTTTATGTTTTATTGACTGATAAATTTCTTATGGAATTTTAACTTATTTGATGTCGAATTGGATGGGGTATCTTTAAATAAAGAAGAAAAAATAACCAAATAAATTGGATAGAAATATCCAGCTCACACTAGCCGAATCCACAGCTCGGCGGCGAAGTTCGGAGGAAACGTCCCTCAAGTGGCGAGTCCGGATTCGAATTAAATAATAATTGAAACGTGTTACTTTTCGCCATGGACAACAATAACTGCCCATGCTGAACTGTGGGCGCATACTCAGGTAATCAAAACAGATATGTGGGCCAGACCAATTGTATAGTTGGCTCAAATGACATTTCGATGTGTGGGTTTTAAGTCAGATAATGTTCTCAGCATCAGGTATTCGGTCAAGAATCGCCTCGTATATTCTTTTACCGAATACCCTCTGCTTCGAGTTTTATCCATTACGTGTCGATGATCTGATTGTGTCTAAATGTATCCATTTACACTCCAGGCGTGTTGCTTGCATCTGGTCCAAGATGGAAACACAACAGAAGATTCTGTTTTCATCATCTGAGAAAT
This sequence comes from Siphonodentalium dalli, assembly GCA_032622095.1. NCBI lineage: Eukaryota > Metazoa > Mollusca > Scaphopoda > Gadilida > Siphonodentaliidae > Siphonodentalium > Siphonodentalium dalli. Next base: position 192,270,528 of record CP136067.1, on the reverse strand, counting down.
TTCGGAATGGGTAAAAGCATGATTCAGACACAGATACAAGAAGAATCAAGAAAGTTCATGAACGAGATAGACAGAAAGAAGGGAAAGCCATTTGACACCAAGAGCTTGGTACACAGCGCGAGTTCTAATGTGATCTGCTCCATAGTATTCGGACACAGATTCGAATACGACGACGAAAAGTTCAAAGGTTTCCTGCGCAGAATGGACGAAAACACATCAAGCAGCGGCGTTAACACCCTGTTTCTGAGACCTGTTTTGCGCTATGTTCCTGGTGACCCTTTCAAGGCAAAGCTAATAATAAATAATTTGAAACATAACACTAACTTTATTCAAGAAGAGATTGATCGTCACAGGAATGACTTCAAACCTGGAGTCATCAATGACTTCATTGACGCATATTTAGATGAATGGAGGCGTGCAGAAGACAGTGGTGATACTGAATTTTGTAGTAAGTAATGATCAAGCATGATCTTTAAATTATTTTATAGCACAATCCCATTGCTGCAATCGTTTCCTAATTTATGGTGAAGCACACCAATTCCCAAGGCTGGCGAAGGAATTGTTCAATGATTATCCCATTGTTAGGCACACACAACTCATAACAGACAAATCGCACTGGCGCTTCAAAGTGGGACCAGTCCGTGTTGTTTCGGGCATATATATTCGCAATCAACGGCTATCAGTTCATGTTAAACACGTTGTTTGGCGTGGCTAACCGGCTATTTTGTCCAATCGCGGTCAGCGCACGGATTGTGCGTCGTGGTCAAAACACGCTCAATGGCACATTTCCAGTTGATTGCATTATGTGAGACCAATTCTGCTCTGTCGGTCAGAGCACGCGAATAGTTCTTTACCAGAATAAATCTCTTCTTCGACTCCATTGATTCTGGTAAAGAACAATTCTTGTGCTCCAACCCTTACATATGACCACCATCACTAATCTCTTACAAATACAGCTATTGCATGTTTGGCGATAAATTCCTGGCTGTCGGAAAACTCGTGTCTGATCCTGATAAGATAAGATACGTTTTAATGGTCTTTAAGACACATATTGGTGTAGGAGATCCTACATGTATAGATACAAATAAACAGGAATACATGGTATATATGTGATATACATGTGACAAGTAACAGATTAACACGAATTGTAAAGATATAGAAATATCAAATTATTTGATTTATTACTGGACAATGGTCAACTGCGGAAGGATGTGATGTACCAAGTGGTACATAACCACTACCGCAGTTGACCAATGCCCAATATGCGTATGGCGTTTATATAGAATATGAGACTGTAAAGGAGTTGTCCGGCACTAACAGTTGACCAAAAACCATCGGGGATAGCATAAGAAAACAGCCCTAAGACATTTATTTCCATTATGGTCCCCAATGGATTCAGGCCACATGAGAGACCGGAACACACCCATACGCTTCCTACCATCACAAACTACTGGTTTCCTGAGCCGTGTCAATATCCTTTGAAATACATATCAGTATCCTTTGTATTTGGTATTAGTATGGTATGAAATTAGGTCACCAGAAGTTTCCGAACTATTTATCGGGTGCGTTCGTTTGAACAGTTCATGGGTGGGTTGTATTATCACGCGTGTCTGCATGGATCAACCACGCGTGCGCATTATCGTATAAAAATGACAAACCGGATACTAAAAGATATGTGAATTTAAAAGAGGTCTAGGAGAATTAAAATACAACCTAAAAACAGCTACGTACACAGCTAAAAAGTAACAAATCACGAATCTAGAATATATGAAAAATTAGTGAATCGAAAATAAGTGCGAATAATGTCAATTGAGCAACTGAAAACATTGACGAAACAGATATGTTTTCAGCGCCTGGTGTTCATTGGCAGTTTGTTCCATAATGCGATGGACACTTCTTGGAAACATAACTTTCCTTGCTTATTGTTTGGTAAGCCGCCGATGGTATTCAGGTGGACTCCGGTGGTGTTGGACCGAGTTATTCCTCCCGATCTCACCTGAAACATGTCCGTGATATAACCAGGTGTTTCCATGTGGAGAGATTTGAACATAATTACAGCACATTTAAACTGAATCCTAAATCTGAATTTCATGATGTGCTCTTGAATTAGAAAATGGGTTATATGATTATATTTACATTTGTTATTCATTAAGCATACACAATTGTTTATCAAAATGTCAATCTTATCCACATGTATGAGATTTGACTTATATGACGAATGGGGCATTCCCAAGATGACGTCATAAATTGTTTCTAAACACTGAGCGCACGCCTAGTGCAGTAAATGTGTGTCTGATAATCGTATAGTATTTATTAGTATTTATATAAACAACAGGATGCTAACAAACAATATGTAATACATATCGTTGATTATAAAAATAGAAGACATTGTCTCCTAGATTTCGATGACTATAATGAATTATGAATATATGTCAATACTTATATGTACGTACACAATGTGTTGTGTTTCGCTATGCGTTGAGAGTTGAGAAATTGTCAACTTGTCTTTGACCTCCGCGGTCGCACAATTTAAATATTACCAAGCATTACGCCGTGTTTGTAATTGTTACAGGCTTTTTAAAGAGACTGGATTCCGCATTGCAGATGAGCTGTTGCTTGCACGACCAATGCAATAACACACAGTCTGAGACATGACCAATGGAAAAGAAGGAAATCCCATCAAATTTAATAATTCTAGAGTATATTTTTTTCCAATGTTATTGATGTCACGCAACATTACAGATGCTGCTTGGTGCGCAAAAGACTATGGTATCCATCAATTTGGAATTGACATATTGTATGTTATGTGACACCTACTTATTTTAATTTAACGTGTTATTAAACCAAAATGGTCCCCCATATATATACAATCAGACATATCCGTTTAACTTTGTTTTCAGTTGAAGAGCTTCGTAGATTGGTCGGGGACTTGTTTGTGACGGGAACTGAAACAACTTCCTCTACAATAAGATGGTTCCTCATTTACATAATGCAGAACCCGGATGTACAACAACAGATACAAGCTGAAATAGACGAGCACATTCCGACCGATCGGCTGCCGACTATGGAAGACAAGCCGAGATTGGTCAACATGGAGGCGGCCATCTTGGAAACCCTCAGACTTTCTACTCTGTTGCCCCTCAGTTTACCCCATCGAGCAGCTGAAGATTTCGAATTCAAAGGTTACAAAATACCAACGGACGCATACCTTTTACCGAACCTATATTCTGTGCTCTTCGACGAACAACTCTTCCCGAATGCAGATAAATTTGACCCTTCTAGATTCATCGACGGGGAAAATAAGATAAGAAATATGGACGAGCACATTCCGTTTTCTATAGGTAAATGTAGTTATATATATATGATTGTATCGCCTCCTTTCTCATTACAAAGAGTTCTCATATCGCCAATACTTATTGCAAAATTTGGACTGACTTGACTTTCGACCAATCACTTCAGAGCTTATCAACAGACAGGGACGTAATATAGTTACATTGTCGGATCGAGTTTGTGGTTGGAGTCTCTCATCCCTCTACTTTGGTCGACAGACAGGGACGTAGTATAGTTTGTGGTTGGAGTCTCTCATCCCTCTACTTTGATCGACAGATAGGGACGTAGTATATAGTTACATGGTCGGATCGAGTTTGTGGTTGGAGTGTTTCATCCCTCTAATAGTCTTTCCAACCAACATTTAATCAACATAAAATAAAAGTAAGCCGCCCTCCTCATATAATACCCTGAAGGTTGTAGCTCCTATACATTATTCACCCGATCGTGCTGAAATGTAAACGAATTGAGAACATGGTGAATGCAGAACATTGTGTGATTTAATTATCCGGATGGTTTTCTAACTATTTTGCTGAATGTCGCTTGATTGGAAAATTAACAATTTTCAAAAATCACTTTCTACTTTAACGCCCTTGAAACAGCATCGAACGTTGATGTGTTAACCCTTACATGACTGGAGCTTCCTGAAATATTGCGAAAACCCTGTGCCAATGCATTCTCTTATATATGCGAAAGCCCCGTGTCAATACATTCTCTTATATATGCGAAAACCCTGTACCAATTCATCCTCTTATATATGCGAGTCTCCCACATATAAGAGAATGCATTGGCCTAACAATATTTATCTTGATCTTGTAAGCCGGTACATTCTCGTATATATGCGAGGCTCCCTATGAGAGACTCGCATATATAAGAGAATGCACTGGGACAGGGTTTTCCCAGAATTAAAAGTTCATATTATAGGTGCAGAGTGGTAATCCACATGTGACGCTGATTTAATGTACATATTAGATGCAGGGTGGTAATCCACATGTGACGCTGATTTAATGTACATATTAGATGCAGGGTGGTAATCCACATGTGCCGCTGATTTAATGTACATATTAGATGCAGGGTGGTAATCCACATGTGACGCTGATTTAATGTACATATTAGATGCAGGGTGGTAATCCACATGTGACGCTGATTTAATGTACATATTAGATGCAGGGTGGTAATCCACATGTGCCGCTGATTTAATGTACATATTAGATGCAGGGTGGTAATCCACATGTGACGCTGATTTAATGTACATATTAGATGCAGGGTGGTAATCCACATGTGACGCTGATTTAATGTACATATTAGATGCAGGGCGGTAATCCACATGTGACGCTGATTTAATGTACATATTAGATGCAGGGTGGTAATCCACATGTGACGCTGATTTAATGTACATATTAGATGCAGGGCGGTAATCCACATGTGACGCTGATTTAATGTACATATCAGATGCAGGATGGTAATCCACATGTGACGCTGATTTAATGTACATATTAGATGCAGGGCGGTAATCCACATGCATGTGACGCTGATTTATTTCCATTCCAGGCCGGAGGATCTGTCTCGGAGAATCTCTTGCTAGGATGGAGCTCTTCCTCTTTCTCTCCGCGTTGTTGCAGCGGTTCGAAATCCTACCACCAGAGGGCAGCCCGCCTCCTCCAGCAAAAGGGATACTCGGAGTGACGCACGGGCCTTGTCCATTCCTCCTGAGAGCCGGCAAGCGTCATTAAATAGTAAAATCTTAAAGTCTCTAAATAAACAGTTTTCGTGTTCCATTCATGTCATGGATGTTGAATTAGGGTACTATCACACGCTGACAATTTTGCAGGAAGTTGGTCGTAGAATGATTTATTGTGCTAGGAAATGAACGACAAACTACTTTTAAGATACATATGCTCTACCGTTTAGTACATGCGCAATGAGATTATTAAACTTCCTTAGGTTATTATTTTCAACTCACAATTTGCCCGACATTATGCTTCAAATATCTGACAAGAATCGATCAATAACTCCTGGCATTTAATTGCTCTAATAACTGATAAAATACATATTAGATAGATATATAGATATATCTATATTGCAATACACCAATGATTGGCAGTTGCACAATTGAAAATAACATTCACATATGTGACCCGCCATATCAAATCCAGTCGGAAGTTGGGATTTTTTACCCTGTGCCAATGCATTCTCTTATACATGCGAGTCGACCATAGGTCGCCTCGCATATATAAGAGAATTCATTGGCCTAACAATTTTTTACAATTTTAATGATTTTTTCTTGTATTCTTCAACAATTTTATAATTTCACCCATACAGAGCCCCAGACAAACATGAGCAAACGACACTCTTCTATATGCTTCTATATATGTGTGGGGCTCCCTGCAGGGTAATGGATGTTTTTTATTTTATGTCTTGAAAATTGTCAGAAACATTTATTTTTAAAAAATGATAAAAAATTGTTAGGACAATGCATTCTCTTATATATGCGAGCGACCTATGGTCGACTCGCATATATAAGAGAATGCTTTGACACAGGGTAAAAAAAATACCGACTTCCGACTGGATTTGATATGGCGGGTCACATATATCATAAACAACATAATAAAACATAACAAAGTTAATTTCTAATATTGATAATGACATATTTGCAATTGTCATCTATGTTGGAAGTCGTTATAACTACTTGTAGAAATACAAACAAGTCGCTATTACGACTTGTAGAACAATAGTTATTTTTTTTTAAGTCGGTATAACGACTTGTTTTTATTTCTACAAGTCGTTATATGCAACTTCCGACAACTCGTTATAACGAATGAAGTTTAAAATGGAAAATTTGTAACGTGGGGCAAACTGAGACACATAAGGTGTTTTCGTGAATTTACCCCCAACATACTAGGCGTCGGTGAACGATTTCATGCTTCAAGGTACTCAATCCGATCAGACGGTCCCCATACCATCAAGATACAACAACAACATTTCTTCAAAATACGCTTTAGTTAACATAATCGATTTATTGCCACAAAATAATGCTAACCACTGTCAACTATGGTATCAAATTTCACAAAACGTGTTATTTATCAAAATTGTGTTCAACGAAATATATCACTCGAGTGTTACGAAATGTGGCCGTACATGTATTACCACTTGATTTTAGAGTTATCAATCTTCATCCGCAATGTTGTCCGAATGGATAACTCTCAATTCAAGTGGCACATAAATAAAGCGATCAGCCTGCATGCATGACTCGTTGACCCATATATGTAAATGTAGCATGCTCTGCGGAACAAACAACAAACAAAGCGTGTGCCGCTTGGCCATTCATAAACTCGACCTTACCTCCTGGCTGATGTATGACTATATGACTGTCTTCATAAACTCGACCTTACCTCCTGGCTGATGTATGACTATATGACTGTCTTCATAAACTCGACCTTACCTCCTGGCTGATGTATGACTATATGACTGTCTTCATAATAGAAATATTTGCGTTGATAGTTATCTCTTACCTGATTTGTGTTATAGTGCATGCAGATGACACACATATTTAAAGAGCAGACGACACAAACATTCTGACAGACATGAGCAGACGACACAAAAATCCTGACAGACATGGCTCTCGTTGACTTTCTTCTCGGTTTCGTATCACGGAATATTACGAGTGTTTTTGTTTTCGTCATTTTGTTCTTGCTTGGATATTTAACATTATTGACTAGATCGAGACATTCTAATTTACCACCCGGACCAAGACGTCTACCCATCAGAGGAAATCTTCTGGACGTATGAAAGCGGGACCCGAGAGATCTCAACAAGGAACTCCGAGAGATATATGGAGACATATTCTCCTTCCAAGTTTTCAACAAACTCTTCACAGTTGTGAACGGATACGATACTCTCAAGCAATTGTTTGTGAAAGAAGGGGACAGGACATCCAACAGATTCAACAGCGAAATAATCAAATTTGCCATGGGTTACGACGTTCCAGGTAAGAGAGAAAAATTATTCGCATTCCAATCTACATACGAGCTCACACTGGGGCAGAAATTAGATTGTTATACTTACGAATCGGGCGGGGTTTCATTTCAATGTAACAAAACACATAAATTAACATAAAATAAAATAATTATTTTATTTTAAAATCAAAATTTAGAACAAACAAACGTGAGAATACACCATACCCGCTATATTACAGACGTACTACTTTTCATTTGAATATCCCGATTGCTACCGAAGTATTTTAGTCCGAATACTGGGAATTCCCAATCTATTTACATGCCCGCGTTCTATTTGTATTTCCCGATTCGAGTAACGAGATTTAAATAGCAAAGATAATTTTAAAAATAAACAACCCTTCCTTTAGGAAGATTGTGATTTTATGAAACATAAAGAATCACTGGAGGGATTGAATGAGAGATGTCTATGAATGAGAGAGGTCTATGAATGAGAGAGGTCTATGAATGAGAGAGGTCTATGATGAGAGAGGTATATGAATGAGAGAGGTCTATGAATGAGAGAGGTCTATGAATGAGAGAGGTCTATGAATGAGAGAGGTCTATGAATGAGAGATGTCTATGGATGAGAGAGGTCTATGAATGAGAGAGGTCTATGATGAGAGAGGTCTATGAATGAGAGAGGTCTATGAATGAGAGAGGTCTATGAATGAGAGAGGTCTATGAATGAGAGAGGTCTATGAATGAGAGAGGTCTATGAATGAGAGAGGTCTATGAGAGAGGTCTATGAGAGATGATCTCAAAACATAAATACATGTAAATGTACATGTAGTTCAATAAAAAAAATACCCCAAACAGTTGGGTGTGAGGGTGGCATTTAATCACTCCGGGTGATTATGACCCCTAGAATCACAATCAAACATCGCCTTCCCAAATGAAGGCTTGATTATTTTTTTTTAAATTCGTCGTAACATCACTTCCGGTATAAAATGAGACTTTAAAGCATCAAACACCAAATTTCCAATGATCACACATAATTTTTTATGTAGCAATATCCAATACTCCATATTCAAATTGAGAAACAGGTTCAACTTGTTTGTTAATATGTATCGTACGTGACACGTAGTGGAGCAACCACACACGCTGTGCCTCAAATTTGCCTTTTTTCGGCGACATAACGCTAAGAATAATTTATGTAACATCATGCAGTGGTCACGACGGAGCCGACATGCCAAATTGACAAGACGTGTCATGGATTGTAAAATCTTGTCTGAATTATCGTAATGACTTCTTCATTTTTCGTTTTCATTAAGCTGACCAACGAAATTGGTCTAAATGAAAGTAATAGACTTAAATCGCAAGTGAATTCTTCGAAAGTTGTAAAGTAGTTACTTTCATTTTTATCGCGATGCTTCATTTCCAATTCAGAGTTTTTTGCAATCTCCACACGGTTGCTAACCGGAAGTCACGTGACAATTTCTCCAAAATCTATACCCGCGATCTTGAAGTACCTTTGGTGGTTGCTATAATACATAGCAACAATTTCAGCTGAACTCCAGCCTGCTTTATTCAAAATATCCTTAATTGGAATATTCAACTGATAAACACGAGAAACAGCAGCACCACCAGGCACGCTGTGTGCTTTGAAAATAGAAGTGTCAATGCCTGCTCTAGCAAGCACAGTCAGTATCAAATGGGCTATAGTGTCCACGGTAACATGAATATGTGGTTTAACCTAACACAAAATCAACTGACCATCATTGCCCATTTGGGCTGAACTTAAAGGGGTACTGTACGCCAGTTTCAATAAATTCCCGGTGATAACAACGATTTAATATCGATAATATATAGAAAACTAAGTATTTTGAGTCGAAGATGTATTCTGTAAACGTTCGGGTTAATAAGTTTTCTTAAAATCAAAGTTAATAATTTGTCATAAATTGAATTACGAATTTCCGTGTACAAGACGTAATCAAAATAATTCACGGATAGTGGATTGGGCAAAGCGTAGCACAAATGATCGTGTAAAAAATTATGTTCACACGGGGCGTAAACTCAAGCCACGCACTGACTAGTGACCATACAATGACTTAATGCGTACATGGGACTAGTATACATATAATATAACATTTATATGATGCATTTGCTTGAAAACTGTCCAAAATTTACTCGACAACGACAATTGGTATTTTCGCATTCCGGCTAATCTGCCATCCGTAATATTGCTTCGTACTCAACAGACTCAAATAATTGAAATCTGGTTACTTTATTCTACAACTCAGAGACTGAAGAAACCAACAACAACAGTTTGGTAGAGTATCCCTTTAATGGGGCTGTATAGTGAATATATGTCTCCAAAGTCCGAAAAAAACACACAAATGAGAATCCGTATCATACTGCATCAGTTCCAAAGGTTTTGCCAACGCACCAGGCCTCGTAGTTTTCGGCATCTTGCTGAACACAAAAGTAAATGAAGAATCTGATTTGGTCATTTGATCCAATCGCGAGGCTTCTAAAGCCTGAACACGTGTTGCACATGCACGTTAAGGAAATTAACTTCACTAACTTAAGCGACAGGTTCTTATCGAATTTACTGGTTCAAGATTGAATACACCACTTAAAAAAACCAGTGGATGTCGACGGACAACAGTAGCATTAAAATGATTGAATGAGAAGGCCATCAGTTGGAAATTTTCCGACCTTATGCTAATTATTCGAAATTTTTCAACCGCAGTAGGGGTGTCGGGTATGAAATTTCCAACGCTTGGAAATGAAACTCGAGGCCATGCAGTCTAGATGCTAGGATTTTGCGATTTTCAACGTGGTCGGTCCGGTGTATCTTGATTGTCCATCCCCGTGGCCGTGTGAATTTATGTGGAGCTTGACTTGAAACATATTTTATTTGCATAATATACAAAAGGGATTGGGGCACAAGTTTTTACAACTTATGTGGAGCTAGACTACTATAGATATCATATTTGACAGAGTCATGGTTCGCCCAGTAGATTATGTTCATCCCTCCGGCTTGTGACAGGAGGGTGCAAATGGATTTACGTAAACATGTGCTTGGTCTGGTTGAAGGGGTGTGCAGTTGAAATTATCGAGATGGGAACCCGTGCATAATAGTCATAATAGCCAAATCAAATCGAACGAGATGCAACAATGAACTAGTTTACAACCTAATCACATAAGAAAACACCCCGCGTTTGAATTCATTGTTAATATCAATCCACACCTGACGCGAGCGCGCGGTTATAACGGCCGTTTTCTGTCGTCCGTAGCAGTTCACAGCAGTGATTGTATGCTCCGTCGATTTCTCGCTTTGTGGCAACCAGCGGGATAATGGGGTCGCTGTCAAATAGGATATTTATACTCTCGTATTCCTCCTATTTGAAGGCAACACATTCATTTGTAGACAGTCGCGATAACAAAGGTGGTGGAGGACTTTAGCGACATGCTGATAAATGAAGTGCAAGGATAAATGAGAAGAGAAAATTCCTGGCAAGAGCTCGACGTAATAACAGGATCGTCTGGTTCAGTTTTGGTCCCAATCTATTCCAAGCTTGTGATGTCACAATTAAACGCAATTTATATGAGAATTTAGGAAGCCCGTGCACAATATGTTTAGCAAATTCTGATTAAAATGTCCATATATTATTATTATTATTATTATTTACATTTAAGAAACGCATTCTACATAATGTTCCAATGCGCTTTACAAGTAAATACAATAAAAACACATAAAACTATAAAAATACAAACAATAGGCCTACTACTATTAAATACAATTTGGTAAAGGTGTAACGAAAATTACTGTAAAATTAAAGCTAAAGAAAATTGAAATTTCAGTAAAAAATTAAAAGTTTGATTTATAAAAAAAAAATTAAGATAAAAGAATAAATTATAACTTTAACAACGGTGTGTATAAGGATTAACTGTCATGTGGACTGTTTTTATGGAGATGTAACCGTGAGGTAAGTGGACATAACTTGTGTAAAACCCGAAGGGTTTTACATACAAGTTATGACCACTTACCTCACGGTTACATCTCCATAAAAATAGTCCACATGACAGTTAATCCTTATATTTATATACATTTAGCGAAAAAACCACTTTTGTGAATGTATTTAAATCGAAAAGTGTATCGTGACAAAAACAGCCCAAAATACCCAATAGCACCCTTGGCAAAAGTTAATAGGAACAATTTCTCTTCATATTGAAACCCGATGATGTATTAAGTCAATCCTGCGCGAGTCCAAATGCGCCCAAAACATTACGCGTTCGTCTTTCCAAACCCAATGACGTATCGATGGTGTTATGAGCTTGGTGTTATATGAGCCGTTGCGCATTCACCGAGAAATAACTGCAACTAGCCACGTGGGCGCCGACCAATCAGAATGCTGGATTTAGTGATGACAACACTTAGTATGTAAATATATTGAAATAACAACTGCAATAAGATTTCCAAAAATAACGATCTATAAATTGAAACATTTTTTGAAAAGATGGGTTTTCAGTTTTTTCTTAAATTCGGAGGTTGTTTTTGAACGTCTAATCTTTAACGGTACTCCATTCCAAATCTGGATAGATGTCTCTTGGAAGCATTTTTCACCATAACGTCCGTCTGGTTTCCTGACGTTGGTTAGGTCTAGACCACACGCACTTGAACGGGTAACTCTGTCACACGATTTCAGGATAAACATGTCTGTTATGTATGACGGTACTTGTTTTCTGAGGGATTTAAAAACGATCACAGCACATTTAAACTGCATCCTGAATTCAAACGTCATTATTTGATTATGAATTAGAACTCGTGTTATGTGGTCAAACTTCGAAACATTCCCAATAAGCCGAGCACAGTTATTCAATAACAGGTTGATTCTTTTAATGTTCCCTTTTGTCAAATTTGTAAGAAGTGAGTTGAGACTGTCCACGCGCGCTACCACTGAGGTGAGAACAGCATGCTTTATCGCCTTCGGGCTCAAATGACATTTAACTCTCCTTAGGCACCTTAGGTGAAAATAACACGACTTCAACAATTGTTAACTGTCACGGTCATCGACATAGTATTATCAAAATAGGAGCCCAGGTTTCGAACTTGAGTCAATTATAGAGTCAGCAAGCTGAATTTGAAATTTGGCGTCTGCTTGTCCATTTACAGTCTCTGACAACACTTTTAACGAATATCGAGATCCTATCACAAGAAATTCTGACTTATCATCGTTAAGTTTGAGTTTATTTAGTTCCATCCAATTTTTAATATCCAGGTAACATTGTTGAAGGCGAGCTTTGGCGAGATGGTAACCGTTTGACTCTTTTCTAGAAAACTCGATGTATATTTGAGTGTCATCCGCGTACATATGATATTTTACACGATGTTTCTGTAAGATCTGTCCCAACGGTAAAGTATAAACTAATACTAATATAAACAAATACATTGTATTTGTGACCTGCCTGTAAATGATGCACTCAATCGATTATCTACCCAAACCATCGCGCGCGACGAAGCGATCCAGTCGTGTTCGGTGTGAATATAAAAATCGAACGCTTTGAATCGCTACGGACGACAGAAAACGGAATGACCCTTAATCGCGATCACTAACCGGCCACAATCCGCACGAATACATCATGCGTATAATTGTATAGAGACTCAGACTGGTGTCATATTTCTGCAGAATGAGTGTTGAAGAATCAGTGATGTGGCTAGAGGGTCTCCTTTGTGGGGGTGCCCACCTTGATAATTCCAATTTGCACTACCCCTTCAACAAGACCAAACACACGTTTGCGTGATTTCAATTGCACCTGTGGTCACTGGCCGAAGGGGTCAACATAATATACTGGGCGAACCATGGATCTGTCCAATATGAGTCCTGACCTGAACATTGCAATAAATCCTAAGTAGTCTTGCTCCACATAAATTCACATGGCCACGGGGAAAGACGATCAAGATAAACTGGACCGGTTCGATGTGAGAACATTTTGAAATCGGAACATGAAAATCGCAAAAATTTCCATACCATTTTCGAAGAAATTGCTTTCCGGCACTGTGGGTGGTTCCGGTCTCTTTATTTTCAAGGATTTTGATGTTTGAATGCAGTATATGGTCAAAAAGGGTTGCGTTGCAATCATCTTCGTTACAATCAATCATCGTCGTTATATCTGTCATAATATATGTCACCACCGTAATCGTCGTAATCATATATATGTTTAATTTGCCGCTGTCAATTATAGTTATAGTTCCTATATCGATAAGCTTACAACCCAACTTCACAAAGATTGCAAACTGCTTTAGATCATTTGGGTCAGCACTCGTGAGTAATTTTACTAATTTAGTTTCAGTTGGTTCCGTATATGGTAAGTTTCTGGCAAATAATTTCGTCTTAAATGTGTGAGTTCCGTGCATTTCATAGTGTAAAGTGTAATTCATCGCCTATCGCCGTCTTGCATTGCTGGCTTATATGCATGGAATTCTATATAGTTACATACATGTATACATGTATATATGGTGTGCTTGGTAGGTGACGTTAAAAGTTTCTCAGTCTGGTGTTTCTAAATATATCTATTTACACTTCAGGCGTGTTGTTTGCATCTGGTCCAAGATGGAAACACAACAGAAGATTCTGTTTGCATCATCTGAGAAATTTCGGAATGGGTAAGAGTATGATTCAGACACAGATACAAGAAGAATCAGGAAAGTTCATGGACGAGATAGACAGACAGAACGGAAAGCCCTTTGACATCAAGCGCTTGGTTCACAACGCGACTTCTAATGTGATCTGCTCCATAGTATTCGGACACAGATTCGAATACGACGACGAAAAGTTCAAAGGTTGGCTGCGCAGATTGGATGAGAACGTATCAAGCAGCGGCGCTAACGCCCTCTTTCTGAGACCGGTTTTGAGCTATGTACCTGGTGACCCTTTCAAGGCACATCTAATAATAAATAATCTAAGGCATAACATTAAGTTTATTCAAGAAGAGATTGATCGGCACAGGACTGAATTCAAACCTGGAGTCATCAATGACGTCATTGACGCATATTTAGATGAATGGGGGCGTGCAGATGAAACTGGCGATACTGAATTTTGCAGTAAGTAAGTGCGCTCGAGCATAACCTTTAAGTTTATTATATGTGACCCGCCATATCAAATCCAGTCGGAAGTCGGGATTTTTTTTACCATGTGCCAATGCATTCTCTTATATATGCGAGTCGACCATTTCACCCATACAGAGCCCCAGACAAACATGAGCAGACGACACTCTTCTATGTGCTTCTATATATGTGTGGGGCTCCCTGCAGGGTAATGGATGTTTTTTTATTTTATGTCCTAAAAATTGTAAGAAACATTTATTTAAAAAACATGATAAAAAATTGTTAGGCCAATGCATTCTCTTATATATGCGAGGCGACCTATGGTCGACTCGCATATATAAGAGAATGCATTGGCACAGGGTAAAAAAAATCCCGACTTCCGACTGGATTTAATATGGCGAGTCACATTTGTTTGTTAAGTTTTTTCAGAGCATCAGAAACCATAGCCGAATCCGTATCACGCGACTCTGAAAATACAGAACTATATTTTCTTCCACGATCGACAAAGCGAAGAATTTGTTCTATTCAGATTACGGGAAAATTCCATTTTAATCCGCGATGACGACATTGATGATAAAATGAAATATTACGGTAGCTTTATCATTTAGACGAGATATATTCAACGATGAAAAACCATCAGGTAAAAACAAGTTGCGAACCTATAGAATGGCGAAAATCAAATACCAGATAGAACCATATTTGAACCTTGTTAAAAATTTCTCCGTCAGATTATCTTTCACAAAGCTTCGGATCAGCAACCATACTTTGGAAATTGAGAAAGGCAGACACAAACGACCAAAAGTAACCACCGATGAGAGAATTTGCAAAAAGTGTGGAATTGAGGTAGAAACCGAAGAACACTTCATTATGAGATGCCCCATTTATAAAAATCTAAGAAAACGTTTATTTGCGGAAATAAGCGACAATATTCAGACCTTTAATAATATGGCTGACCAACAGAAATTCTTAATCATCTTGAGAAATGATGAACCCAAAACATGTAATATCATCTGCAACATGGTCCAACTCTTTCTGCATAAACGGTGTGAATCACCAAACATTGAACATTAATATATATTTATCTTAATATACTTGTAATAACATTTTATTTATGTAACTCGTTTGACATCGGCCTCGAGTGGGCGTATCTGTCAATAAATTTATCTTATCTTATTTAAAATTTGACCTCGTTCTATATCTTTAAATTCCATCTCCAGGCTGAAATGGGAGATTAGTTATTAGATTACATGTAGTTAGTTACACGCAAGTACTTGATATTCTATACTTGAAATGCATATATTTAGACAGACAGAAATGCATGGGAGATTATATAGTTATATAGATATAGATGATTATCCAACGAGTTATGTTGGGATATAAGATTTTATGAAACGAGTTTGATAAATCTGATTCACAAGTCACAACGAGTCGTAAACAATTTATTAATCAAATTTATCAAACGAATTTCATAAATTTTTATATTCCAACATTCCAAGATTTTGTATATCACATGAAAAAACTTGAGCTTTCTGGCTTTTTAACAAATCAAAATCTTTAAAAGAAGGTGAAAAATGCATGTAAAATTCATACATTCATGGGGTTGGCTGAGACGCTTCACAGCCGTATACGACAGTATTGCGCGCTCTGCCTTCCGACGAAACATATAGTCCTCCAATTGTTGTGCCTATTTTCGTTATATTGGTGCGACGACGTTGGGCAACTATTGAACTTTAAAGAACAAAGCAATCATTTTTGCAATTCTGGTATTGGTGTCAATCGCGACTTTTCTAAATAGTACTAATCCGCGTGGTAATTTACATGGCGCGATGCCAAGTATCCCGGGAAGCACGCGGCGATTACTCGCTAGTGAGAGATAAGAAAATATCAAATGGAATGATATTATAGGGGTTTCATGTGATATACGCATAAACCTTATATTCTATACTTGATATATACTGTTTTCAATGGTCTTTTCAAGCCATATCTTTTCTGTGAATATTTAGAATCGATGTTATCTATGTTTTGTTGAAAACATAATCCGTGAAAAGGTGTAGAATCTTCACCCACTAAGATTCCCCAGAAATTTTAATACAACTGGAAAATTGCTACGAATTTTTTCGGAGTATATAGAAAATCTCAGTCTGTTTTAAAACCGGACGATAACCTGATCAGATTACGTCTGTGGAACTGTTATTGTATGATATTTGAGTTATATATATGACGATAGGGGCATTCCCTAGATGAAGTCATAAATGGTTTCCAATCATGCACGGAGGACATATCAGGTGTAGTATATGTGTAATGAGGATCGTGTTTAGAAATATTTTTATAAACAACAGGATACGAACAAATAATCTGTAATATATATCGCGGACTGATAAAAACTCGAAGATAATGTATCCTATAGATTGCGATTAGTACAATAAATCATATGAATATATGTCGCCAGTTGGAATTGACATATTAATTGTACACCCTATTGATTTTTAATTCACGTATTCACGTATTATTAAACAAAACGGCCGTCCATACATATCCGTTTAACGTTTTTTTGCAGTTGAAGAACTTGTGAGGTTGAGCGGCGACTTGTTTGTGGGGGGAACTGAAACAACTGCCTCCACAATGAGATGGTTCCTCATCTACATAATGCAGAACCCGGATGTACAAAAACAGATACAAGCTGAAATAGACGAACACATTCCGACCGACCGGCTGCCGACTATGGAAGACAAGCCGAGATTGGTCAACATGGAGGCGACCATCTTGGAAACCCTCAGACTTTCTACTTTGTTGCCCTTCAGTATACCTCATCGAGCATCTGAAGATTTTGAATTCAAAGGCTACAAAATACCAACGGATGCATACCTTTTACCGAACCTATATTCTGTGCACTTCGACGAACAATTCTTCCCGAATGCAGATAAATTTGACCCTTCTAGGTTCATCGACAGGGAAAATAAGATAAGAAGTATGGACGAGCACATTCCGTTTTCCTTAGGTAACATTGAGTTTTTATGAATAATCACACACCCTCTAGATTCACACAATTATCGCCCTTTGGAATCAGTACATTTAGCCATACGGTTTACATGAATGAGTACATTTAGCCATACGGTTTACATGAATGAGTACATTTAGCCATACGGTTTACATGAATGAGTACATTTAGCCATACGGTTTACATGAATGAGTACATTTAGCCATACGGTTTACATGAATGAGTACATTTAGCCATACGGTTTACATGAATGAGTACATTTAGCCATACGGTTTACATGAATGAGTACATTTAGCCTCATGTGCACGGTTTACATGAATGAGTACATTTAGCCATACGGTTTACATGAACGTTTCCGATGTTCATCTATATATATATGAGTAGGATATGTCTGTCCGTCCGTATATCTGTCTGGAGTTTTCTCCCAGACCCCTAGACCGATTTCAACCATAATTGGTGTGGTGACTCGGGGTACCCTAGCGGAGGTTATAACGGCGTAGTTTTTCAAAATTTTGATAAAAAAAAAAATTATTCAATAAATACACACAAAATATAATATAAATTAGGTCCATGGATATGTTGCAGCACCAGATGTACGCTCTTTATATTGTGTTTTCACTGTGACCCGCGCCATCCAACGGAATAACGGGTATAAGTCCACTATGGCAGAATCAAATTATTTAGGTCCAATAATATGAACATATTTGCACGAGTATATATTGAAGTAGCATATCTTCTATATCGTAGCATATATCTTATCTATATATAAGTCTAATATAAACCAATGCCAATATTTAGGTCCAATAATATGAACATATTTGCACGAGGATTTATTGAAGTAGCATATCTTCTGTATATATAGAGTATAAACCAATGCTTGCCATCCAACGCAATAACGAATAAGTTGGTCCAATATGAATGTGTCAGGGCTTATTCCAGAACCAAATAAGTGTAATATAATCCAATGTCAATATTTAGGTCCAATGTGAACCTATATTGAAGTAGCATATCTATATATATCAACTATAAATGTTGGGACTTCTGTCTGTCTGTCTGTCTGTTTGTTTGTTAGCAATGGCCGGGAAAACTGCGGGACGGATTTCGACGAAATTTGATACCTAGTGGTACTTTTGTCCGGGGAGTGTTTTGGACGGGTCAAATCGTGACCTCGACCTGACCTTGGCCTTCAAAATGGTCAATTCAAGGTCAAGTCGTGCCTTTCGAACGTATTTCGACGAAATTTGATACCTAGGGGTACTTTTGTCCGGGGAGTGTTTTGGACGGGTCAAATCGTGACCCCGATCTGACCTTGGCCTTCAAAATTGTCAATTCAAGGTCAAATCGCGCCTTTCGACGGATGAAAGCAAAGGGGAAACAGCCCGGACGAAGTCGGGTCACCCTGCTAGTATATATATAAAAGTAGGATATGTCTGTCTGTCTGTCCGTCTGTCTGTCCGGATGTTTCTCCCAGTCTGCTGGTCCAATTTAAACCAAATGTTATGTGGTGACTCGGTGTACCCCTGCAGAAGTTATAACGGCGTTAGTTTTTTCAAAATTTAGATTTAAAAAAATTAATTAAATAAATATAAATTAAAAAAAAAAAATAATAATAATTAAGCTCACTGTTTCACTATTTCAGAATCAAATAAGTACAATATGAACCTATTTGCACGAGGATGTGTTGCGCTCTTTATACGTGTGTTTTCACTGTGGCCCACGCCATCAAACGGAATAACAGCATTGGATTGTCTTGTACTTTATCAGTCGTCACACTGAGAATTTATGGGGCATATGCATGGCTTTGAATTACCCCTATATCTTTTATTTCAAATGAGGTGAGGTAATGCCATATACAATTATAAACAAGGGTAATTGTAGAATGAATATTTGTCATATTTCTAGACTAAATTCTGGTATGTTGTCGTTAGTACAGTTCAGACTTGCACTACCGATCTTAAAAAACGTATTTCAATCAGGGACAAGAATTTAGGTGGGGTGGGTTTTTGTATATTTAAGTCAAAAACCACAATTGCAGGTACATAGGCTCCCGTGTTGATAATGTATGTATGCAATGGTAATACACTAGTATTTATCAGCGTATAATGTAAGTGGTGTAGACCATGCATGCCTTTACTTGGAATTTAAAAGGTATGTTTTTTATATGACTTTTACATGGAATTTAGCAAAGTATATCATTGTTTACCTGACTTACCACATTTTACCAGAATATAGCCTGGTTTACGGGCTCTTACCCAAGTGATTTTACAAGGACATGAGTGATAACTCTTTCACAATAACACATTATACGCAACTGATCTGTTTTCTGTCTCGTTTTGTGAGAAAAGTTTTGTTTAGTTAGCAAAACAAATGTACCCGGTGGCATACTCAAAAGTTAACACGACAACAAATGTACCCGGTGGCATACTCAAAAGTTAACACGATTATTTAAAAAATAAATCAGCTAAGTAAGTCAAAAAGAGTTTAACACCTCATGTAATCAGATGTGTGATTCATATATCCCCCAATCTGTTACCTCAAATGTGGAAGCTTCTGAAAGCGTACCTCGGTACTACCGTGTTAAATTTACCCTAATATCGAGGTAAATTGCCCTGAAAAATTATTCTAGTAGAACCACCACATACATACTTACATTCCGGTAAAATATCTTGATGAAATACATGGATGGGAACTAAAGTAAAAATACATGAGTGGGTCTACATGTGTGCGTACACTATGGTGCCCATTAACTGGATGAATTTTACCAGAGCTTTTGATTTTAATTCGTCATCTATTAGTCTATTTATGCATCATAATGCATGTGTAATAATCGCTATAAAATCGAAACATTCGAAATAGAGCATTGGAGTCGAAACGATGTCTATTGATTAATTTTTCCGCAAACACCTGGTTTCAAACTCAGTTATAATGAGGATCTATCCGACAAATCAAATAAGATTAATATAGCTGCATATTAATATATACTGTACGGCAGTGTTTATATCATCCCTTTAATGTACATATTAGGTGCGGGGGCGATAATCCACATGTGACGCTGGTTTAATGTACATATTAGGTGCAGGGCGGTAATCCACATGTGACGCTGATTTATTTCCATTCTAGGCCGGAGGATCTGTCTCGGAGAATCTCTTGCTAGGATGGAGCTCTTCCTCTTTCTCTCCGCGTTGTTGCAGCGGTTCGAAATCCTACCACCAGAGGGCAGCCCGCCTCCGCCAGCAAAAGGGACGCTCGGAGTGACGCACGCGCCTTATCCATTCCTTCTGAGGGCCATCAAGCGTCATTAAATAGTCAAATCTTAACGCCTCTCTCTTTGCATGTGATTGTTCGTAGATGGATGTATCATGTTATATGTGTACCCATACCATAGTATGGTACACATAGTGTCGACGTCCGGATTGACCACTTGTCGTTCGTCGTTCCGTCCGTCCGTCTGTCTAGCCGTCTGTCCTACACTTTACGCATAATGCGATAACTCAAACATTTTCTATCCGATCGGAACCGATATTGAATATGAGTTTCTCAGTGATCAGATATCGATTTTTGAAATCTATTATTTTCATCACCGATACTTTAGTGGCCCAGTAAAAGTCGACGAGAAGACGGTTTCGGACCAAATTGCGGATACAAATAGATAACTCTAAAATCAAGTGGCTTTTTGTGTCAGATATTTGGTAAACCGGCAATTTTTCGTTGACAAATAACAGGTTTTGGTCAATTGTATACTGTATAGTTGACTGTGGTTAGCATTATTTTTGGGCAATTAATCATTTATGATAAACTGAAGCGGCATTTTTTTAAATGTCGTCGTCGTTGTTGTTGTTGTTGTTGTTGTTGGTGTTGGTGTTGTTGTTGTTGTTGGAATCTGATGATATGGGGACCATCGAATTGGATTGAGTACCTTTAACTATTAAAAAAAACTTCACGTATTGCTTTCTCTTCGTGCCATGAACGGTTCATATAGACAACAGCTTTAGATTTTCTTCCCATGGTCTAGAGTGCAAATTTTACACGACCGCTGGATAAAACAGTGGAACTGGCCTATATGTGACCCGCCATATAAAATCCAGTCGGAAGTCGGGATTTTTTTACCCTGTGCCAATGCATTCTCTTATATATGCGAGTCGACCATATGTCGCCTCTCATATATAAGAGAATGCATTGGCCTAACAATTTTTTATCATGTTTTTTAAATAAATGTTTCTTACAATTTTTAGGACATAAAATAAAAAACATCCATTACCCTGCAGGGAGCCCCACACATATATAGAAGCACATAGAAGAGTGTCGTCTGCTCATGTTTGTCTGGGGCTCTGTATGGGTGAAATTATAAAATTGTTAAAGAATACAAGAACAAATTATTAAAATTGTAAAAAATTGTTAGGCCAATGCATTCTCTTATATATGCGAGGCGACATATGGTCGACTCGCATATATAAGAGAATGCATTGGCACAGGGTAAAACAAATCCCGACTTCCGACTGGATTTGATATGGCGGGTCACATATATCAACGATTGTTCCATTACGAGCCAAAAGTATAACTGTTTCCAGGAAAACAGACGAATATCTTGAAAATAAATAGGTTACAAGTTGTTTTCTGATGTAGTTCTATTCCTGGGTAATATATTTAGTGTTTATGACAAATTAAGCTCATACTACATAAGTAATGAACCTTTTCGTATGCCCATATTATTTTCATTACTAAAATATTGTTTACGTTATGACAACATTGCTCCGCCCACTGCCATAGCCACAACTACAACCTGCATTTTTTGATTGGGAGACGGTTCCCCTATGTATACATGTATCTGGCCGATCGTACGGGAGACCGTCCCCCATACAAATAACAAAACAAAACTCTCATCATATTTCATTCCTGCAATACCATCGATTTATATTCATCAGCAGCTGAACGCCAGGAGAGAGGAGCCTCACTATAAGTTTGGTAACTTGTGCTCCGATCCCCTGTGCACCCACAACATTATCCATATATTCTGTGTTATGTAAAATATTCCATGTATATGTGGGTCACAATAAATATGTTCAAACAACATTGCACACCTTTGAAATTGAACTCTAATTGTGACTGGGTACAATTGTCGCCGATAAGTCGAACAGAGATAAACGATTAGTTGATATTTGTTCTTGTTTACACAGCCATCTTACACCAGCTACTGCATACATGTACATGCGCATGGGCGGCGGGGCACATAACCTATACACACCGACTGCAGTCTCGATGCACTGAAATTACGCTTGGATTATGTCGAGACACATCGCCCGGTGTATTTCAGTAATATTCCTCATTATTGGTAAGATATATGATAATCATAATTTAATGGGCATTCTATATGTGTTTTGATTAAGGTACTCAATCCGATCAGAGGGTTCCAATATCATCTATCATCAAGATCAACAACAACAACATTTCTTCAAAATAAGTTATCAGAATCGATTAATTGCAACAAAATAATGCTAAATACTGTCAACTATGGTATCAAACTTCCCAAAACGTGTTATTTATCAACATTTTCTTCAACGAAATATGGCCGTATTATCACTTGAGTATTCACGAAATTTGGCCGTATTACCACTTGTTTTTAGAGTTGAATTGAATGATCGGCTAACAACAACATACCGCTTGCAAGGTATCCTTTAACAATCAATCAATCAAACAAGAAACATTGTAATTGGTAGCATATGACAAAGCGTGCAGTTCCTATATACAAATTCCAGGACATTTTGACACCACAAGGTAACTAACTGCTCTGGTATATACGCACGTATAACTTTTGGGTAACTGTATGATATTGGTAATGTCATGGAATTGAATGAACGGCTGACAACATCATACCATTTGTAAGTTATCCATCTTCATCCCCAATTTTGTCCGAGACCGTCCGTTTCACGACGCGTTTCTGGGCCACAAATAATTGCACATCTCGATAAATAACAACTTCAAAAATCGATATCTGACCAATCTGAGCTTTGATGGGTGGGTTCCTCGACTCGAATCAAATATTGTTTATACCCGAAGCCAAAGAAATGGTCATTTAGGAGCGTTAATTCGGATAATGCATCTTCAACATTATTGAGCCCTGAATTGAAAAAAATGAAATAAATTGCATGGGGATTATAACTTCCATCGTCAAATCTCTAGGTTGCAGTGATCGTCGAGTTGTTGCAAGACAAAATGTCATATCGAGTATGCAACTCACATATCCCATTCCGACAAATTGAGCAAAAGCACGGCCTCTTAAGATTTACATGCACCTGAATAAAACTAGTGGTGTTTCATTGTTATTGCTACACTTCAGTATAATAATTTAACCATAATTATTGTAATTGAATATCTAGCACACATTTGATGCTATTGCTTTTTCAAACAAGAAATGTGGGCGTGATATGGTTTTGTTGCTAAAATGAAGTTAAACCCCAATCAGTCGATCAAACAAGAAACATTGTAATTGGTAGCATATGAAAAACCGTGCAGTTCCTACAAATTCCAAGGAATTTGACACCACACAGTCCCTGCTCTGGCATATAACTTTTGGGTAACTGCTATTGCTAATGACATGGAATTGAATAATCGGCTGACATCATACCGTCCCACAGTTATTGTACATGTCAGATACAATCATGTAGATATATTTGACCTTTAAAGGGGTGATGTACACCAAATCCGACAATTTATGGGGCCATCTCCTTTTATACTCGACAGAATATATGCAACAATACATTCATGTGCTCTATGAAAGATGCAAAAAACATGGTAATTATAATGAAAATGAATTTATGACTCCAGCCATTTATTCATTTTCATTATAATTACAATTTTGTTTGCATCGTTCCTAGAGCATATATCAATAGCGTCGTCATGGGAAGGTCATTCACCCCCCCCCCCCTCAACTCACCAATTCGCTCGTCCAGCCCAAACCCTATCTGGGCGCACCATTTGCAGGACTTAAATGAACTGAACTTGTTCAAATTTGCATCACATGTTGTGGCTGCCATGAAATACAATTTATGAGGTCAATTCTCCAGATTACATTATTTTTTTGTTTTACAATATTAATGAAACAACGAAAAAATATGTGAGTCTTATTGGTTTTCGGAACCTCACCCCTTCGTTGTCCACTGTCATTCTTCCAGAATCTGAACTATTTGACCACCAATTAATACCGACATGTTTTTGTTTAATCCATACTATTATTGTACATGCATGTTTTATTGTATATGTTATATGTTTGCAATAAAATCTTGTATCCTGTGTAAAACAGTGTTTGTTTCCAGATTACGGAGACACCCATGTGAATGTTATTTATACTCGCTCTAGCACCAGTTCTGGTTAAAACACAGACTTGACAGCTATATATAACGCTGTACTTGGTCTGGAATATTTTTGGGGTGGGGGTCCCTATTACCGCAAGCAAGCATTACGTCAGTCGCAACCAATCACAACTTAGTGTCAACAAAGCGATGTAGCCATTCGGGCGATTGTTTGGAATCTCAATACACTCGCAGATTTCCACATAACTAAACATAGCGCCAGTTTAAAGCATCGGATAATAACTATATAGGCGATATCTGTCATTGGCAAAGTTATATATGTGTGTTGTGGTGTCATTACGCGCGCGCCGCGTGTATGCTGTTGTCCAAATTCTAGATAGCTATGGTTCGCTGGGAGTTTTATTTATAGATAACGGGGTTTTCCGGTTTAAAAGTCGAACTGCGCGACCAGGAGGCCGAGTCCGGTAAAAGGTGTAGTTGGGAATTTCAATTTCGTTTATTGTCCTTTACATTATTATGTCAATAATGTTTATTTTTGGTTTGTGGCAAGCTATGTCAATTACAAATAAAAGAAATGAAAAAGATAATTTGTAAGTCTTATATTTCAACTTTTATAGATATTTTTCGTTCTGCAGCCCACTGATGGTTGTGGTCGGAGACGGCCGAGTCGGCCGCCGGTTCGTTAATTAGGTGATGGTTGTTGTTGTTGTTATTGTTATTTTAACGGAATTCTGAGTTGGTCATTCGCGAAACCAATATATCTTATATTCTATAATTACAATCATGGGTATATAATATATGATCTTTAGCGCGTTACCATTTCTGACTATGGTTTTCTTGTAATGCATGGGTCGCACGGGAAGTTATTTATATCGACACAGAGCTATTATCGTCGCGTCAGAACTAAAGTGTTCTATCTCCATATTTTCATTTTTGTGGGAATGAGTTTAAGGTTTTGACCCCCCCCCCCCCCCCCCCCCCCCAGTTCACATGTTCTCATTCTGTTTTGGGCGATAGTACACAGAGTCGTTATTTCGCTAAAATCCGGATTCAGAATCCGAAGCCGATTACGGGGGCGGGGCTAATTCCCTATTCTAGGTCAGATTTTGAAATCCACGTGGTCTCCGAAACTATGTTTAATCTTCTCCCAGCGTCAAACATGGCTCATGTATTTGACACAAGTATCATTTGTATCTTATATTTATAAAGTTCATGTTTGTTGTGAAAGTCATGCTTTTCTTCTATGTGTATATACACGGAACATAATTTGCTGCCAATCCGACTTAATCGCATCTTTTTTTCAAGTTAAAATGTGTTTATTGATGAGGGCAAGCATATCTAAACGTGACAGCTCTAGGCCTCCTGAATCAAATTCCGAAGATGTTGTGAAGAACACACGAAACTTGTCAGTTGAACAGGGACGTGACGACATGGGTGGGTTGTGTGTCTCGACCCCCACCCCGAACTTTGGTACAATTTGCTTAGCTGTGCATTCATACGTGAGGAAAATCAGGATTATTTTGACTAACTGTTCCAAATAATGATACGTACAAGCCAGCAAACGCAACAAACAAACCCTATTTTAAATAAATACATATACAAACTTATGACTAACTCGGGAGAGGGGGTGTCCAGTGATCTGTATATATGTTCAACTTGTTTTGGTAGTCATGTTGCTTTGCCATTACTAATTATTTAATGTAATGTAATAACATACGGGAGAAGGGGTACCCTTAAGTGAGTCAGCACTTGTCCCCCAATTCCTTTGTATGTATAAACAAATGTATGTGTTATATATCATGTGTTATCTAAATTTGACATATATTTGAAATAAATATATCTAAACTAAACTTTGGTACATTCCAGCAGTCGGAAATTTCATGCATGACACAACATTAGTTGGACATTAATTTGACACCATATATAGGTTGGCATTGTTCTCATAGTTTGATTTTTTTCAACCAGTAAAAGTTGGTAATTTTCCATTCTTAGTGTTTGTCAGGTTGGATATTTCCAAGGGGAGCAAATGGAATTCTGCGAACCTGTGAGATTGATGTTTGGTTCAATGGGGGGGGGGGGGTGCAGTTGGCCGGAAATTTGAGGAAACTTCTAGCGACGTCCCTAGAACATGTGTCTGTTGTCTATACAGAGACTATTGTGCAAAACGACTGCATTTAACGAAACAAAACATTTTAAACATGAAATTGCTATAAGACTAGATGATAGTACATACGTGTATCTGATAATCCATCGATATCATATAATCCTACTATTCCTTGAATAAGAAGAAACATTATAATAACGAACACAGCAGAAGACATATCCATGCAGGTTCATATGAATTCGGTCAATGGTGACGTATCCGCCTAATTCGAAATCGACATGCGTTCGGGCGGTATTTTATGGATGGAATTATGAAATGGACATATGAAAGTGACAATCAACAATGATTTGCTTCGCCATCAACCGAAGTGCTCCCCCAGCGTTTGTATTAATAGCGTTATTATTTGGCTAATTTCAGTAATATTCTCCCAGTTTACATTCAATAAAACAAATTTGTCTCCGCATTTAAAATTCTTTGATATAGATCGTTTATATTCTGCAATAATTTGTACACAAGAGACGGACTCTTATGTTTTATTGTGTTTTTAAACTCCGAGGTGGCGAAATCTCGGTTTGTTTACATTACGAACATTTGAGTCCGTAATCGGAATCCGAACACAGATTCGGATTACCACGATATTGAGATTACGGTCTGTTCGTTTACTGATTCTGCCAATTTCTGGTCTGTTCTTTTGCCGAACCAAATCGTACGGGGACCAATCTGTAATCTGAATCCAGATTCTGAATCGGGATTTTAGCGAAATAACGCCTCTGTGGGTATAAGTCCAGTCAATCTGGCTAAAAAATTGGCCAACCTCACACTAATTGCAACACCAGACATCATGATACAAAAAGTCCCAACAAAATTGAGGTAATCAAACTGGTTTTTGCCCTAGTTGTGTATATAGAGAGCGTTTCACTTTTGTGAGTTATATGATTTCACCACTTGGTCAATTTAAGCTATTTCAGGGGGGGGGGGGCTAAAGTTTGATACAATCTCTCATATTTTGTGCAATATTGTCGACATAAAGGTTTTTAACAAATTATATGGTCTTTTTAGCTCACCTGAGACGGAGTCTCCGGTGGAGCTATAGTCATCACTCCTCGTCCATCGTCCGTCCGTCCGTCCGTCCGCCAAGAATCATCTTCTTCTCCCGAACCATATGACCAAATGGGTTCATATTTGGTGTGGATGTTCCCTAGGTGACTCGCATTCAGATTTGTTCAAATGATGTCACCAGGTCCATTAGTTGCGAAACCAGGGCCATAACTCTGTTAAGTCTTTGAACAACTTCTTCTTATGAACCATTGGACCGATTTAGCTTATATTTGGTATAGAAGGTCCTTGGGTGACTGGGGTTCAGATTTGTTGAAATGGGGTCACTGGGTCAAATAGGGGCAGAGCCAGGGACATAACTCTTTAAAAAAAAATCAGTTTAAATAGACTCACCACACCCTCAACCCCCCCCCCCCGCACCACCACCACCACCACCACCACCGCCCCTGCCACCCCACACTGGATCCCTGTGTAGTTCACCCCATTAAAAGCCTTCTACAGCTTTAGTTATCTGACATGCCATTACATGCCATCTGACTGGCCTTCCTTCTCACAGCTGTCCAGTCATTATAATGTAATTAACCTTTATCTCAATAACCACATTACTCCTGGCTAAGAGAGATAGAGGTGCATGATTGAAATTCAATCCTATGTGTTTACACCAATCTCAAATACAACTCTAACCTGTTTGATAGTTTACACCTTTATTATTAGTATTAACCATTTCATGACCGGAGCTGTGCTGGTACCACAATGAGAATGCACTGGGAAAGCCAAGGAAATACTGTTAGGCCAATGTAGTCAGACATCCAAATACATCACACATGTCCTATTCTCCCAAGGGATGTCCCCACAGGGGTTTGGGGGGAATTTTCAGATTTATTCAATGAGATGTAATTTTTTCCAAAACCAATTACATATACATAGATCAAAAGAAGGGAGCTCCTAGTTTTAATATTTACCCAATAGTTATTATTTTAGAACAAGATATCATGTCAGTGCATTCTGTTATTAGCTCACCTGAGACGAAGTCTCCAGTGGAGCTATAGTCATCACTCCTCGTCCATCGTCCGTCCATCCATCCATCAACAATTCTTTAAACTTCGTCTTCTCTGGAACCATCAGACCGAATAGGTTCATATTTGGTGTGGATGTTCCATAGGTGACTCACATTCAGATTTGTTCAAATGAGGTCACTGGGTCAAATAGTTGCGAAGCCAGGGCCATAACTCTATCCCTCTATGGTAATTCTTAAAACGTCTTCTCAAGAACTATTGGGCCTATTTAGCTTATATTTGATATGGAGGGTCCTTGGGTGAATCGGGATCAGATTTGTTCAAATGGTGTCACTGGGTCATATATTGGCAGAGCCAGGGACATAACTCTTTAAAAAAAAATTGAACACCTTGCTCCATTTAACAAACAAAAACAAACCAAAATACTTTTTTAATTTTAATTTAGATTTAATTCCTTGCTCATATTTAATTTTTTTGTTTAAACTTATTTTAAAAAACAACTAACACCATTATAACAGCCACCAGGTTGACCACACCAAATTTGATTTAAATCAGTCTAAAATCGAGAACATGCAAACAGGGATACTTAGATCTAAATGAGATATGAGGAGGGTTCCTGAGAAGACAGAATGTTTACTTAACGCCATATAGAAGTCACATTGTGCTGGCTACGGTGATTAATGAGATGGCAGTATTAACAAAATCTGCTTGGGTTGACAGCTTTGTTGATTGATGTCCTAGAGCTATCTGCTTGGTAGAGAGATGTATATAAATGACCTGTGGCTTATGATTACAAACTAATTCCAAAGCCTTAGTGTGAATCTGACAGTTAGGCCATTATTTATAAACCCTGTCGTGAAGGGAGCTCCGCTGGTGCAGCATTAAATATCATGTAACGGTGCATTCTCTTATATATGCGAGCCTCCCATAGGGAGCCAGGGACATAACTTTTCCATCCATTGTAATTCTTTAAACGTATTCATATCAAGAACCATCAGGCCAATTCAGCTTTTTATTGTTATGGGATACTGTGATTCAGATTTGATTCAGAATTGGATCACTGGGTCAAATATGGGCAGAGCCATGGACATAATTCTTTCCCTAAATAGTTATTCTTAAAACATCGTCCTTGTGTGACTGGTATTCATATTTGTTCAACTGGGGTCACCATATCATATAGGGGTGCGATTTGTTAAAATGGGTTCAACCAGTTACATTTGGTGTATATGACCTATGGAGAGTTGGGATCAAAATTTGTTTGATTGTCGGCCACAATTAAAAAGGGGGGATGTCTGGTTGGAAGTTTGCAACAGTTAGGAAATCTTGAAGTATCAGTTGTAAAATTCCAACATGTGCAAAGGAGTGTGTTTGCTTCATTTGGAGTGTGTTTGCTTCAGTTAGGAGGGAGCAGACTGTGGGGTGGGGTGATCAGGTCCATGCAGTTGAAAATTTAAAAGTTGACAACCTACTGCTCAATTGAGACCCAATAGCTACGTCCCTCTTTGGGACTACTTGTTTTTAAGTGATTTTGATAAGTACTATTTCTTATGGTCTTCCTAGTCCCAGTCTTCTCAGTCTTTACAGTCTGGTGAGCGTCTCCACAGTCATTGACTGTCTTGTTTAATATAGGGGTGGCCTAGTTTTTTATATAGAGAGCGTTTATTTTTTTCAAAATATGTTATTTCACCATTTGGTCACTTTAAGCCATTTTAGTCGGCTAAAGTGTGATATCAACTTCACATTTTGTGTTGGCTACTATTGAGATGTTTATATAAAGGTTTTAGCCACATCACATGGTATTTTTTAATAAAAGAGTGGCTTAAACTTATGAAAAATGAATGACAATCACAAACAAAGAGTTCTCATGTTGTGCGTGTTGTCTATAGAACTCAGGATGTATTGAGAAATAGCCGCATGAGTCTTCTGGATACGATAATAGTAAATCCCGGGTATCAATTGACTACAAAATACATCAATGGCAATGTGCGCGGTCAGCAAATCGGCATCAGATTCAGCATGTTTGAGGTCACACCCCAATTTCATGAGCTTTTATGGGGGTCACACACGTAGTGTTCCGAACCACCCAAACGACGGGAAATCTGCACACTGAGTGTTCCAAACCACAAAAGTCTCCATGTCATCGAGTGAGTGTGCCAAACCACCCAAAATGTCTGTTCATATTCACCCAACCCGTGTCCTAAAACATACAAAGGGTGTCCAAAAACCACACAAAAGATGTTCCAAATGATCCAATGAGTGGCCCAATCCATCATGAATGGTGTCCCAAACCATACCACGATTGCACAAACCACCCTTTGGGTGTCCCAAAACACACAGGTAGTGTCCACAACAACCCAAAGGGTGTCGTATCCATACAATAATTGTTCCATGCCACCCGATGCATACTCCAAACCACACAATGGGTGTCACCAACCACGCACATAGTATCAAAAACAGCGGTTGACACAAACCACCATATGACTGTCCCAAACCATCAACTAAGTGGCCCAAACCACACAAAGTGTGCCATAGATCACACATGTAATGTCACAAACAGTCTAAAGGGTCCCTGAACCCACGCGAGTGTACCACACTTTCCATCTAGTGCTCCAACCCAATCAGGTAGTGTCCCCAATCACCCAAAGGGTGTCCTTATTCACAAAATAAGTGTTCCATACCCAGACCATCCAATCAGTGTCACAGGCCATCCACCGAGAGTCCTAGACCTAAACCAACCCCATATGTGCCCCAAGCCTCCGTTTGAGTGTCCCAAATGACCCAAGTAGTGTCCCAAACCACCCAGTGAGTGTCACAAGCTACCCAGTGAGTACATCAAACCACCCATGTGGTGTCCGAAACCACCCAACCAGTGTCCCAAACCATCACAAAGAGTGCCCCAAACCACACACCTGGTGTTTCAGTTCATTTGGGGTATCTATGACCACCCAACTAGTGTCTGAAACCATCCGTTGGGTCTCTAAAACCGTCCAATGAGTGTCTTTAACCACAGTAGTGTACACAGCTATCCATCGAGTGTCCCAAATGATCATCCGACTGTCACTCAAATTAGTTCCCCAAACCATCCAATGATTGTCCCGTGGTTTGGTAAACTTGTTGGATGGTTGAGATGATTCGGTAGATTGCCTGTGACACTCATTGGATGCTTTGGAGCACTAGGTATAAGGTTTTATTTTCTAATCAGACGACTTTAGACATTCATGGTGATTTAAATTATTTGTGATGTGTCTTTGGCATCCCTTGGTTGGTTTGTGGCACTCATTTTTGGTTGAGCTGGGGCTATTTGTGTGTAATTTTGGGACACCATTCGATGGTATGTGATCTCAGTTGATGGATGGGGCACGCTTTGGTGGTTTGGGAAACTAGTTGGATAGATTTAGACACTAGTTTTGGTAAGTTTGGAAATTGGAACACCTGCTGTTTGTCATAGGACACTATTTGTATGATTTGATACACATGTATAGGTGGATAGATTTGGCACTCAGTACGCGTTACCTCGATCCAGCAGCAATTGAAGCATCTCATTGTGAAAAATAATCATGAAACGCTCTTTATGTGTAATTTACTTCACTTTTTGTTCAATGGGTATGTGGTGTTGATATTTAAAGTCATAGACATATTTCAAGCCGAAAAGGCAAAAACAATAACACATTTCCGCTGTGTTTAAAATAAATTGGATCCCATGTACACTGTGAAGTTAGGATATGTTAAAAGATTTGTATAACCCTATCACGGAACCCCGTTTCTATGGTAATTTTCTAATAAAAAATATTGTCAAACATTTGTTAAACCTTCTTCAAACTATGAATTATTTCCTCAAATTGGTTCATTGTGATGAATTAGACATACAAGAACCTTCATAAACCTGTTTTATCCTGTTTCATGGCATAGGAATTTAAAACAATTTAAATGTCGTAGAAAGAACCGAGAAACCAACTGTTTAGTGTATTTGCCGCGAGTTGGCACCACGTCGCCACAATAACGTGTCAATCGTCAAGGCGTTGTCACTTCTTTGACAATGGGAGTGTGGTTATTTGTGTATCAATGCAATGGTCGTTGCACGTTTGGCGATGAACATTTCAGAACGTATGTATATCACATATAATCAACTACATAGGCGTTACCTATATATATACACGTTTTTCACAATCACTATATTAAAGTTCGAATACAGTTTATATATACCTAATAATATGATCTTGATGGCGTTAACATTTTTGACTATGGTTTTCTTGCATAATGTGTGTAGACATCTCTGTCACCACAAGCAATTTGCATTCATTCGTTGGTTGTGAACCGTTTCGCTGTTGTCTCTTTCCCAACGTAAACTGTTCTACCATGTCACGAGCGTTGCCATTGAATTGTCGGGATAATATACTATGCAGTTGTTGATAATACATTGCTCCGTAACAAAAAAATATCTCATTCACTCATTCATATTTCAAGAGAACTCATTGCTTCCCTGTGGTGAGGACAATTCCACACCGAACGAAGGTGACTTCCATTCCTTTAACATTGTTAAAAATCAACCTATGTCAATCAAAATGTGTTGTCTGGTTGCCCACAAGACTATGCAACCTTTCAAGTTCCACGAACGTCACCCGATCCAAATGTCCGCCGCCCAGAGGGATTCAAATAGGGGATTCAAGCCATGTATCTGCCCCCTGGTCGATTTGGGTCAATCAAAGGGTGTTTTATTGTGGCCACCAAGGCACCCTTAATATTCAACTCACACACCCCATCCCGATTCAAAATGGCCGCCGTCGGGAAAATGGCATGGGTCCCGTATTTGAACTACTCTGGACGGCGGCCATTTTGGATCGGTGTGTGGGTGAATATTTAGGATCTTATGGGCGACCTACATGTATAACACCCTTTGTTTGACCTATATTAGTAAACTGTGAGACGATTATTAGATATTCACAAAACAATCCCACTGTGTCATTTAATGAAAGCAATGTTAGTACTTTGACATCAGATGACTGCCAAAATGGCACCAGTCAATGGGAAAATCAAACAGATTGCTTACAGGCAGATATACTCAAGATATATATTTATATATTATTGTAACAGTACATGGTAATTGTGTGTGGTTTTTAAATTTTCACAACGCGCCTTCGTTCAGGCAATGAAACGGAAATGAATTGGGTGACACAGCCCTGTTTAAATTGTCCCACTAATTTGCTATGATGTTGATGGGTATTGCTGAAATACTAGGATACTAGTGGGGCAAAATGATTATGTTGAGAAAAAGTACCTATATATCTTTAGAAGTAAATTTCGGGGGTTTGCTTAATCTGGCAGAATCGAAGAAAAGCCATTATCATTATGTGTATACTGAAATACTCAAAAACATATATTTGTAAATATATTGCACCATAAAATCCGTAGAAAATGAGGAACACTTTTTATTACACTGCAGATTATATACAAAACAGAGAATCAAAATTTTGTCCTTTAGATATAAATGTACTGAATAGTTCATTTGGCGTAATATCCAGAGAGTTAAAAAAAAAGAAGACATATCCTATGAATAACAGAAACCCGTCAGCATGCCATCTGATCTGCAAGGCAGTGGGCATTTTCTTTGAAAAGCGAGCAAATAACTCACTAACCATATAACTAGAACTGACGTATTATCTGGTTGTCAGATTAAGGGTCAAATGCGCGTTTGGCCAAAATTGCCTGGTCGTCCTAAATGGATTTTCTCAAACTCTGTCAGGAATTTATTTGTGAAATTTGGTACAAGCGATTATTGTGATACAATATTTAAGAACAATTGGTTATTATAATCTCATTTAATTCCCTTTTATGGAAAATATTTAAAATGTCACCATTTTCAGGTACCAAGAACTTCTGTAAATTCGATTTGTTTCAAAAGTGTAGTTCATATATCCATGATATCATATCTGAAGATCATGAGAGGAGACTTAATTTGTCTTGATTCATGAAATTTTATGATTATTTTCACTTAGAAAGACAACTACCCACAAATAATTTTCTATATTTGATCATTTCCATGCCATTCATGTTGTTCAATGAAAGTTTGGGCTGAGATGAGTTCTGGGTCATGGCTTCACAACCAAGTTAAAACTGACCACCATATCTCTTAACACTGTGGCCTAATTCCAGTTGATTGTGCACTGCTTGAGTGGACCAGCTACATATCAACAGTTGTTTTCATTGGGCTGGAATAATTGTGACTGCTTTATTCTTCATTATAATATATGGGGGTATGATGCTATATTATGCAATTAAAAATCTATCTCCACAAAATGATACAAATGAAGCCTCCTCTCATGGAGCCAAGACAATAAGCTGTTTGGTGATTGGCATGATGTGTGAACTTAATAATTATGCCATCAATTCTTGGTACCGAAAGAGACAACAAAGAAAATAATATTTTCAACCTCCCAAATGTTTTAAAATCCATTATTTTTGTCACCTCTTAATAATTGCTCAGATTCTCTAAACAATGAAGATGATATGTGAAATTCACGATTTTTTGCCAGATAGATCCAGAGAAATTCTTTGTTGAAAAGCTCTCGCCATATTTGGCTGTATTTATGTAAACGTGCATCTCTATCTTAAATATATAGAATGAATAATCGACAACGCCACTGCTTATTTTGCAATTAGATTGAGATAAATTCGGTACATAAAAGTTAAACAATCTCACACTTCCTGAATATTTATAATAATGTATTATGATACTATTCTGTTTTATTCATGCATGTACTTTTGTATATTATCATAACAAGCAGGGGGATTGGAACTGACATGGGTGCTACAAAAGGGTGTAAGTTATCTATTCTAAAAGGGTGTAAGTTATTCTATTCTAAAAGGGTGTAAGATATCTAATATAAAAGAGTGTAAGTTATCTAAAATGGTGTAAGTTATCTAATCTAAAAGGGTGTAAGTTATCTAATCTAAAAGGACGTAAGTTATCTAATCTAAAAGGGTGTAAGTTATCTAATCTAAAAGGGTGTAAGTTATCTAATCTAAAAGGGTGTAAGTTATCTAATCTAAAAGGACGTAAGTTATCTAATCTAAAAGGGTGTAAGTTATCTAATCTAAAAGGATGTAAGTTATCTAATCTAAAAGGACGTAAGTTATCTAATCTAAAAGGGTGTAAGTTATCTAATCTAAAAGGGTGTAAGTTATCTAATCTAAAAGGGTGTAAGTTATTCTATTCTAAAAGGGTGTAAGATATCTAATATAAAAGAGTGTAAGTTATCTAAAATGGTGTAAGTTATCTAATCTAAAAGGACGTAAGTTATCTAATCTAAAAGGACGTAAGTTATCTAATCTAAAAGGGTGTAAGTTATCTAATCTAAAAGGGTGTAAGTTATCTAATCTAAAAGGACGTAAGTTATCTAATCTAAAAGGGTGTAAGTTATCTAATCTAAAAGGATGTAAGTTATCTAATCTAAAAGGGTGTAAGTTATATACTCTAAAAGGGTGTAAGTTATCTAATCTAAAAGAGTGAAAGGTTAATTACAGTTTCTAATTGTTAAGTGCAAATTATTGCTGCCACATAATGTTAAATGAATTACACTTAACGAGATTGAATTACATTTAATTGCGCGTAAGCGCCATCAATTGCATTAAAGCGTAATTAATTGTAGTTAAGCTCGATTCAACTGCGCTTAAGTCCAATTATAATTTATTTAATAAATGTGAAAACATGGCTTTATTTATTGTTTCTGTCAGTGTTATCAAGGCCTCGGTACGGGCGATCGATAGAACGTTCTACACCACTATTTCCATGGCAATCCCACTATTTAAAGACATATTATGTACTTGTTCGGGTGCGTGAAACTGATAAGTTAGTATTTAGGTGCTATGCCAACTGGAGGAATGTAGCATTCTACTAACATCACCGAAAATCTCAAGCAAATCGACCGTACCACTCCATAGAAAACATTGTCTGAACTACGCTAAATAGTAAATATTTACTACTCGAATCGGGACGCCTCTATCGGCGATAAACTAACGAAAACGATTTCGCCATCGGCGGTCACTGCATTTAATTAATATATAAGAATGACGGTGTGTGTTGTGAATTGAGATATAATATTTGTAAAAATAACTACTTTGAACAAGATTATTCTCCATTACTATTTGAGCACCATACCGGAGTGTTTCACATCACTTTAATGGCGAAGCATAATTATAATAAATACTTATATTTTCATGTAAATAACAGGATCTGTTGTCTGCCAGCAAAGATGTCCTCCGCGTTGGTGGACTGGGGCGAATACATGTTACCGGTTCCACAATGTCAACATGCACTCATACATGGACTCCCAGAAGGACTGTAACCTCATGGAGGGGTCTCTACTGAAAATAGACAGCGCAGATGAAAAGGTCAGTAACCTTGGTGGAAAACATTGCTGCCCTATTTGCCCTATGGTTGAAAACCCAAATCCAAGTATATATATACATTATTCTGCATTAAATGGGTACTGTACGCAATTTTCAATAAATTCCCGGTAATAACAATGATCTAATATCGTTAATATATAGAAAAATAAGTAATTTGAGTCGAAGATTTATTATGTAAACGTACATGTTAATAGGTTTTCTTAAAATCAAAGTTAATAATTTGATATAAATTTAATTTATGGCTGGAGCCATAAATTAAATTACGAGTTTCAGTGTGCCAGAACGTAATCAAATTTATTGACGGATAGTGGATTGGACAACGCGTGGCACACATGATCGTGTACACAAATATGTTGATATGGGGCGTAATAAGAAGCCACTCACTGACCAGTTACTATAGAATAACTTAAATCAGTATGTGGAACTAGCATGCATATAATATAACAAGCCACTCACTGACTAGTTACTATAGAATAAATTAAATCAGTATGTGGAACTAGCATGCATATAATATAACATTTAGTTGATACATTTGCTTGACAAAAAATGTAAAAAAATACTCGAACTTATTCGGTAAAAAATAATACGATATTTTATAGTCGATGTTCGGCCGCTGTTCGTTTTTATCAATTCTGTACCGGAGAGAGAACTCTATATCGTAATTTGCATTTGATTGAGAGTGGCCATCTACTTACGCCTA
Organism: Siphonodentalium dalli; assembly: GCA_032622095.1. Classification (NCBI taxonomy): domain Eukaryota; kingdom Metazoa; phylum Mollusca; class Scaphopoda; order Gadilida; family Siphonodentaliidae; genus Siphonodentalium; species Siphonodentalium dalli. The sequence goes on along the minus strand of CP136067.1, from coordinate 192,232,568 downwards.
TCTTGTGATATTTTCTTTTCTTGCCGTTTAGGTTTATATTGTGAACCTGGCTAAGCGGCTCATCATGTCATCAGTTACGCCTATCTTGTGATATTTTCTTTTCTTGCCGTTTAGGTATACATTGTGAACCTGGCTAAGCGGCTCATCATGTCATCAGTTACGCCTATCTTGTGATATTTTCTGTTCTTGCCGTTTAGGTATACATTGTGAACCTGGCTAAGCGACTCATCATGTCATCAGTCACGCCTATCTTGTGATATTTCCTTTTCTTGTCGTTTAGGTTTATATTGTGAACCTGGCTAAGCGGCTCATCATGTCATCAGTTACGCCTATCTTGTGATATTTTCTTTTCTTGCCGTTTAGGTATACATTGTGAACCTGGCTAAGCGGCTCATCATGTCATCAGTTACGCCTATCTTGTGATATTTTCTGTTCTTGCCGTTTAGGTATACATTGTGAATATGGCTGAGCGGCTCATCATGTCATCAGTTACACCTATCTTGTGATATTTTCTATTCTTGCCGTTTAGGTATACATTGTGAACCTGGCTAAGCGGCTCATCATGTCATCATTTACGCCTATCTTGTGATATTTTCTGTTCTTGTCGTTTAGGTATACATTGTGAACCTGGCTAAGCGGCTCATCATGTCATCAGTTACGCCTATCTCGTGATATTTTCTTTTCTTGCCGTTTAGGTATACATTGTGCATTTGGCTAAGCGGCCCATCATGTCATCAGTTACGCCTATCTTGTGATATTTTGTTTTCTTGTCGTTTAGGTTTACATTGTGAATATGGCTAAGCGGCTCATCGTGTCATCAGTTACGCCTATCTTGTGATATGTTCTTGTCTTGTCGTTTAGGTATACATTGTGAACCTGGCTAAGCGGCCCATCATGTCATCAGTTACGCCTATCTTGTGATATTTTCTTTTCTTGTCGTTTAGGTTAACATTGTGAACCTGGCTAAGCGGCTCATCATGTCATCAGTTACGCCTATCTTGTGATATTTTCTTTTCTTGTCGTTTAGGTTAACATTGTGAACCTGGCTAAGCGGCTCATCATGTCATCGGTTACGCCTATCTTGTGATATTTTCTTTTCTTGTCGTGTAGGTATACATTGTGAATATGGCTAAGCGGCTCATCATGTCATCGGTTAAGCCTATCTTGTGATATTTTCTTTTCTTGTCGTTTAGGTTTACATTGTGAATATGGCTAAGCGGCCCATCATGTCATCAGTTACGCCTATCTTGTGATATTTTCTGTTCTTGTCGTGTAGGTAGGTATACATTGTGAACCTGGCTAAGCGGCCCATCATGTCATCAGTTACGCCTATCTTGTGATATTTTCTTTTCTTGTCGTTTAGGTTTACATTGTGAATATGGCTAAGCGGCCCATCATGTCATCAGTTACGCCTATCTTGTGATATTTTCTTTTCTTGCCGTTTAGGTATACATTGTGAACCTGGCTAAGCGGCCCATCATGTCATCAGTTACGCCTATCTCGTGATATTTTCTTTTCTTGCCGTTTAGGTATACATTGTGAACCTGGCTAAGCGGCTCATCATGTCATCAGTTACGCCTATCTTGTGATATTTCCTTTTCTTGTCGTTTAGGTATACATTGTGAACCTGGCTAAGCGGCTCATCATGTCATCAGTTACGCCTATCTCGTGATATTTTCTTTTCTTGTCGTTTAGGTTTACATTGTGAATATGGCTGAGCGGCTCATCATGTCATCAGTTACGCCTATCTTGTGATATTTTCTTTTCTAGCCGTTTAGGTATACATTGTGAACCTGGCTAAGCGGCTCATCATGTCATCAGTTACGCCTATCTTGTGATATTTTCTTGTCTTGTCATTTAGGTTTATATTGTGAATATGGCTGAGCGGCTCATCGTGTCATCAGTTACGCCTATATTGTGATATTTTCTTTTCTTGTCGTTTAGGTAAACATTGTGAACCTGGCTAAGCGGCTCATCATGTCATCAGTTACGCCTATCTTGTGATATTTTCTTTTCTTGTCGTTTAGGTTTATATTGTGAACCTGGCTAAGCGGCTCATCGTGTCATCAGTTACGCATATCTTGTGATATTTCCTTTTCTTGTCCTTTAGGTATACATTGTGAATATGGCTGAGCGGCTCATCATGTCATCAGTTACGCCTATCTTGTGATATTTCTTTTCTTGTCGTTTAGGTTTACATTGTGTATTTGGCAAAGCGGCTCATCGTGTCATCAGTTACGCCTATCTTGTGATATTTTCTTGTCTTGTCATTTAGGTTTATATTGTGAATATGGCTGAGCGGCTCATCGTGTCATCAGTTACGCCTATATTGTGATATTTTCTTTTCTTGACGTTTAGGTATACATTGTGAACCTGGCTGAGCGGCTCATCATGTCATCAGTTACGCCTATCTTGTGATATTTTCTTTTCTTGACGTTTAGGTTTACATTGTGAACCTGGCTAAGCGGCTCCATGGAACTTGGTACACAGGGTTGCACGTGCATGGAAACAAGTGGGTGTGGTCCGATAACACGCCATACACGCCGGGATTTGTGTATGTACATATATATATAACACGCCGTACACGCCGGGATTTGTGTATGTACCTATATATAACACGCCGTACATGCCGGGATTTGTGTATGTACCTATATATATAACACGCCATACACGCCGGGATTTGTGTATGTACCTAAATATATAACACGCCGTACACGCCGGGATTTGTGTATGTACCTATATATATATAACACGCCGTACACGCCGTGATTTGAGTATATACCTATATATAACACGTACTGCACGCGTTAAAGGCCAACATAATTTTCGAACCCCCAGATCAGATATATATACTATTTGAAAGAGGAAGCTCAAATCATTGTATAATCACTTATCGGGGGTAACAAATTGTGACCATGTTGTTTTTGTTGAGTTACAATGTGTTTTTGTCATCTATATTGTAGTAAAAAGTGTATTATTTTCAATGGAGGTGGAATAACTCTATATCTTCAAGATACAGTTATTTCCCCTCCATTGAAAATTCATCTTTAGTTTGAATTCTGCTGCATTCTGGAAGCTAAAGCGGGGGGAATCTTTCTACGATTTCAGCTGTTTTCTATTTCTCTATGGGCATCTTCTGAGACACATATGTTTCAAATGGTGATGAATTGTAGTATTTTAATCATATTCTACGGCATAGATTGTTATTAAAACCGTGTATCAAGTCACTAGAAAAAAAATAATCGATGACTCGAAAGTACGTTGGCCTTTAATTATCATTTTACCTGATATATCGCTACCAAGCTTAAAGGGGTACTGTACACTAAATCCGGCCATTTATGGGACCATCTCCTTTTATATTCAACAGAATATATGCAACAAATGACTTTGAGCCATGGATTAGTGCAAAATAGACTCGTGCGCTCTATGAATGGTGCAAACAACATGGCAATTATAATTAAAATAAATTTATTAGTGGAGTCATAATTTTGCACTAATCCATGGCTCAAATTCATTCATTTTTTGCATACATTCTGTTGAGTATAAAAGTAGATGGCCCAGTACCCCTTTAACCATTTTCCCCACGCAGTTATCATAAACGTATATATTGGAATTTTACATTATTCTAATTCATGAGGAAGGATATGTTCAGGAAAAATAATAAATATCAAAACAAAGTAGATCTATTTCCCATGTTCTTCTAAGTGATCATTGCTGTACAAACCACAGGTGTCCTGAAACAATAATATATTAAAATATTTAAAGGTTCTCAATCCGATCAGACGGTCACCATATCATCAAGATACAACAACAACATTTCTTTAAATTAAGCTTTAGTTATCAGAATCGATTTATTGCAACAAAATAATGCTAACCACTGTCAACTATGTTATCAAATTTCCAAAAACGTGTTATTTGTCAACATTTTGTTCAACAAAATATGGCCGTATTATTTCACTTAAGTGTCACGAAATTTGGCCGTATTACCACTCCAATTTAGAGTTATCCATCTTGATCCGCAATTTTGTCCGAGAGAGGCCGCTTGACCACGTTTTTCTGGGGCCACAAATAATTGCACATATCGAGAAATAACTAACTTCAAAAATCGATATCTGATACTCTGAACTTTGATTAGTGGGTTCCTCGACTCGAATCAAATATTTTTTACCCCCGAAGCCAAATAAATAGTAATTTAGGAGTGCTAATTCGGATAATGCATCTTTAAAAATTGTTCCCGGAAGCACATTGTTGACTTATCTTTTAGGCCATGGGTTAACAACAGGGTGCCACCGACGAATACCGGCAAAACATGTACTGTGATAGCGGCATCGAAGTTCAGTGCTATTTCATGTACGAATATCACAAATTATATATGTGAGCGACCTCGAGGTGAGTAATATATATGTGAGCGCACTTGAGGTGAGTAATATCAAATTATATATGTGAGCGGCCTTTGCCTATTTTCGAGGCATTTTTGAACTTTTGACCCGGATTTTTTAACAGGAAATTTCGTCTCACCTTACTAAAGACGTTGCCGTGGTCATTTGCTACATTTCCCCAAATTTTCCTGACCGAGCAGAGCGGGAATTTCTATTTGACCCACTTTTTCGGACTCGGCCCAAAACATTTTCGCCCCAAAAAGATCAGCCCATGTGGCCATTTTTGAATATGGGACAGTTTGCCACATTTTCCGAAATTTTCCCGACCGACCAGAGCGAAAACTGAGATTCGGCCCACTTTTTCGGACTCGGCCTGAGAGCTTTCTGATGAATGGCAACCAGCCATATTTCCGACTAAATCCATAATTCTGCTGTGGTTAAGGAGTCAATTATTTAGGGCATTATTGTAGTGACTTGTGTAAATATCAACATCATATTCATGATCAGCAGCAATATCATTTTCTACCACATCATCCTCATCGATCGTCAACACTACTACCGTCGTCATCATCTTAATCACCATCATCATCATCATCATAACCACCATTATCATCATCATCATCATCACACCACCATTATCATCATCATCACACCACTATTTTCATCATCATCATCATCGTCACACCACCATTATCATCATCATCATCATCATTATTATCATCATCACACCAATCAGCAGCAATATCATTTTCTACCACATCATCCTCATCGATCGTCAACACTACTACCGTCGTCATCATCTTAATCATCATCATCATCATCATCACACCACCATTATCATAATCATCATCATCATCCTCATCACCACTACCACCGTCGTCATCATCTTAATCACCATCATCATCATCATCACACCACCATTATCATAATCATCATCATCATCCTCATCACCACTACCACCGTCGTCATCATCTTAATAATAATCATCATCATCATCATCATCACACCACCATTATCATAATCATCATCATCATCATCATCACCACTACCACCGTCGTCATCATCTTAATCACCATCATCATCATCATCATCATCATCGTCATCATAATCCTCATCACCACTACCACCGTCGTCATCATCTTAATCACCATTATCATCATCATCATCATCATCATCATCGTCATCATAATCCTCATCACCACTACCACCGTCGTCATCATCTTAATATTCATCATCATCATGATGATCATCATCACACCACCATTATCATAATCATCATCATCATCATCACCACTACAACCGTCGTCATCATCTTAATCACCATTATCATCATCATCATCATCACCCTCATCACCACTACCACCGTCGTCATCATCTTAATCACCACCACCATCATCATCATCATCATCATCATCATCATCATCACCCCACCATTATCATAATCATCATCATCATCCTCATCACCACTACCACCGTCGTCAGCATCTTAATCATCATCATAATCACCACCATCATCACACCACCATTATCATCATCATCATCATCATCCTCATCACCACTACCAACGTCGTCATCATCTTAATCATCATCATAATCACCACCATCATCACACCACCATTATCATCATCATCATCATCATCATCCTCATCACCATTATCACACCACCATTATCATAATCATCATCATCATTCTCATCACCACTACCACCGTCGTCATCATCTTAATCATCATCATAATCACCACCATCATCACACCACCATTATCATCATCATCATCATCATCCTCATCACCACTACCACCGTCGTCATCATCTTAATCATCATAATAATCACCACCATCATCACACCACCATTATCATCATCATCATCATCATCATCGTCATCATAATCATCATCATCACACCATCATTACCATAATCATCATCATCATCATCATCACCACTACCACGGTCGTCATCATCTTAATCATCATCATCATCACCATCATCACACCACCATTATCATAATCATCATCATCATCACCATCATCATCACACCACCATTATCATAATCATCATCCTCACACCACCATTATCATAATCATCAACATCATCCTCATCACCACTACCACCGTCGTCATCATCTTAATCACCATTATCATCATCATCATCATCATCATCATCATCATCACACCACCATTATCATAATCATCATCATCATCCTCATCACAACTACCACCGTCGTCATCATCTTAATAATCATCATCATCATCATCATCATCACACCACCATTATCATAATCATCATCATCATCATCATCATCACACCACCATTATCATAATCATCATCATCATCACTACCACCGTCGTCATCATCTTAATAATCATCATCATCACCATCATCACACCACCATTATCATAATCATCATCATCATCATCCTCGTCACCACTACCACCGTCGTCATCATCTTAATCATCATCATCATCATGATGATCATCATCACACCACCATTATCATAATCATCATCATCATCACCATCATCATCACACCACCATTATCATAATCATCATCATCATCCTCGTCACCACTACTACCGTCGTCATCATCTTAATCACCACCACCATTATCATAATCATCATCATCATCATCACACCACCATTATCACAATCATCATCATCATCCTCATCACCACTACCACCGTCGTCATCATCTTAATCATCATCATCATCATGATGATCATAATCACACCACCATTATCATAATCATCATCATCATCACCATCATCATCACACCACCATTATCATAATCATCATCATCATCCTCATCACCACTACCACCGTCGTCATCCTCTTAATAATAATCATCATCATCATCACACCACCATTATCATAATCATCATCATCATCCTCATCACCACTACCACCGTCGTCATCATTTTAATCACCATTATCATGATCATCACACCACCATTACCATTATCATCATCCTCATCACACCACCATTATCATAATCATCATCATCATCATCGCACCACCATTATCATAATCATCATCATCATCATCACCACTACCACCGTCGTCATAATCTTAATCACCACCATCATCATCATCATCATCATCACACCACCATTATCATAATCATCATCATCATCCTCATAACCACTACCACCGTCGTCATCCTCTTAATAATAATAATAATCATCATCATCATCACACCACCATTATCATAATCATCATCATCACCACTACCACCGTCGTCATCATCTTGATAATCATCATCATCACCATCATCACACCACCATTATCATAATCATCATCATCATCCTCGTCACCACTACTACCGTCGTCATCATCTTAATCATCACCATCATCATCATCACACCACCATTATCATAATCATCATCATCATCCTCGTCACCACTACCACCGTCGTCATCATCTTAATCATCATCATCATCATGATGATCATCATCACACCACCATTATCATAATCATCATCATCATCCTCATCACAACTACCACCGTCGTCATCATCTTAATAATCATCATCATCATCATCACACCACCATTATCATAATCATCATCATCATCATCATCACACCACCATTATCATAATCATCATCATCACCACTACCACCGTCGTCATCATCTTAATAATCATCATCACCATCATCATCACACCACCATTATCATAATCATCATCATCATCCTCGTCACCACTACCACCGTCGTCATCATCTTAATCATCATCATCATCATGATGATCATCATCACACCACCATTATCATAATCATCATCATCATCCTCTTCACAACTACCACCGTCGTCATCATCTTAATAATCATCATCATCATCATCATCATCACACCACCATTATCATAATCATCATCATCATCATCATCATCATCACACCACCATTATCATAATCATCATCATCACCACTACCACCGTCGTCATCATCTTAATAATCATCATCACCATCATCATCACACCACCATTATCATAATCATCATCATCATCCTCGTCACCACTACCACCGTCGTCATCATCTTAATCATCATCATCATCATGATGATCATCATCACACCACCATTATCATAATCATCATCATCATCCTCGTCACCACTACTACCGTCGTCATCATCTTAATCACCACCACCAT